>OX596285.1:21250846-21983346 GCA_951394225.1 Harpalus rufipes
TGCGATTTTTAGCATGGATCTAATATCTCTCTTAGCGAGAAGTAAAAAAGGAGACCGGAGCAACCCGAAAAATTATAGAGGAATCACCCTTCTAGATACTGCATACAAAATTTACACACTAATATTAGAAAAGAAATTGTCAACAGAAATCACTAAAATCGGACAAATTCTGGACTACAAAAGGAGTGAGACAAGGTTGCCCACTTAGCCTACTTTTATTCTCAATCTATATGTCAGACATAGAAGACAATTTTAAGAACGGGCAAACAGGAGGAGAGGTTATAGGTAAAAGGAAATTCTGCACGTTATCGTATGCAGATGATCTTGTATTAGAAGCCAAGTCTAAAGAAGAAATGAAATCAATGTTAAGACGTCTCAGAAAATACCAGCAAATGGAGGAAATGAAGTTAAATGTTGAAAAGACGAAGATCATCAGACTCTCCAAAGAAAAAGGCAGAGAACCAAACGAAACATTCGTGTGGGATACACAACACATAGAAAAAGTAAAAAATTGCAAGTATCTCGGTTACACATTTCAGAAGAATGAAAGACCAGAAGAACATACACAAGTTTGGGGTATTGGACAACGAAAATTTCCCTAGTTTTAAATTAAGATTACTATTATTTGACAAACTAATAGTTGGTATAATGATGAATTGAGCACAGATATGGAGTTGGGAAGAACAAGATAAAATAGAAAATATACAAACTAAATATCTAAGATGGATATTATTACGCCTAAATAAACAGACACCAAAGTATATTATTCTCGAAGAATCTAACCATTTGAAGATACGAACAACAGGAGGAAGAAGAGCTGTTAACTTCGAAGAAAAGATAAGAACGACACCATAGAAAGAACTAGCCTATGATTGGTTGGCAATGTATAATAAAAAAGAAGAAAGAAACCTAGACAAAAATGAATGGGAGGATGCAAGATTCAAATGGCTATTCAACTATGGAGGTAGAGGGCAAAGGACTCAAGGGTATAACATAAAAGAAGACATAAACAATAGGGAAGAAGAAGTACAAACACAGACAAGAAGAAAACAAATCACAAATTCTAGATATAATACAATCTACAAGTATATAATACAAGAAGATCTTCCAAATTATCTACAATATGATAACAAAAACTTCCAAATTATAGCAAGATTCAATGTAGGAAATGGAAAATTGTTATTGGAAAGCAACAGAAGAAAGAAGCTGTAGAATTTGTTCAAATGGCATAGAGACTCTAGAACACATTAGAAGAAATTGCAAAGAAGAAAACACCAAGTCTGTACTAAGTATATTGCATGAGAAAAAACCAGATGTGACGTGGAGAGATTTTAAAATAAAATGTATGAAGTAAACATCATATTTATAGATGAGTATTTTATCACTATAATTACGATACTGATATGTTTTTGTAAATTTAATACCGAAAGGCGGCAAATAAAATCTTTTACTACTACTACAGTTAAATCCTATGTATGAAATTTTGCCCTCAAAAATTAATAAATACAATAATTAAATAATTAATCACATATGGTAAGTATATTATTAATATTAAGCAAAAATAATTAACAAGATATTTTGTATTAATTGTATATATTATAAAAGATTATTTATTCTAATCTAAATATGAAAATTGATTGAATTTTTAAAATGATTCTACATCACTTATCTACAATGCAGTATTATTATAAGTATGGACATCAGACAAGAGATAGAAAAGAAAAATTTGCAGGTTTTTAAATAAGGAAAGCATTAAATTCAAAGAAAAATATTATAATCAATCACCCAGTTGGATGTTAAATAATGATTAAACATATTGATAAAACGAATAAAGATGTTAATTGCAAAAACATATAACAATACAATACATAATGAATAAAATTGATGTTACAATGAACTCTACTACAATTATTAAACTTAAAAACTCAAATGAAATATATTGATTACAAGAATAATAATATTTATTGGTAACAAAAAATTATATAGATTATAAAATGTAATAATCAGTAGCATTGATTCCAATATTGATTCAAAGTCATAATAATCTAATATGTGCATTATGGTTGTGGAAGTAAGTATAACACCGAACATTGTTGAATACTCGTATAACGTATACAGAGATATAAATCTATTACATATTGCGCCTTCTTTTCATTAGTCTTAAATTTTATATCAGTGTAAATAATACCTTCTTGAATGGAGTGTGGTTCCTAGAATTTATATTGTCATTTTATTTAAGTAAATACATATAAATATGTTTAATACATTTACTTATCTTTTAGAAAATATAATTTTATAATTTCAGTGCTACCACTATAAGTTTGTTAACCGGCAGATAGTTTCATATTGATAAACAATCATATAAAATTTATCTGACAGTTCTTTTGCCCCATATGTTCCCGAGAATTTCATCTAGTAAGTTGGTAACATGCGTCCTAACTGTGCACATATAATAACAAAGCAGAATTTAAAATATGTCAATATTCGATTACTACAATGATCTGATTGCAGCCCTGACTTAAATTACATTAACACCAAGATTTACCAAATGTATTGAAAGTTTACCAAACCATATGGTAGACGTTTTTATAACTCAGGGAAGCAATACACATTATTACTTACTCAAAATAAAACAAACCTTAGCTATAAAACCTAAGCAATAAGCAAAGATAATTATACTACTTTTGTTCATTTTTCTGCTTCAGGATCTTTTCTTGAGTTTGCGATATTTTTTTGTTTGCTAATCTTCACAAATCATTTATTCATATTTTAAGAGAAAAATAACAAATACACCCTTATTTCGTTCGTTACAAATCAATAAAAACATTTTTAAAGATTTTGAAAGATGCAAAAAATGTTAATAAGAAAAGTTTAACTAGACGAACGGATTTATAAGATAATCGTAGTAAGAATTTTGTATTACTTCCGGTTTTAGCGGAAATGGGTACAACTTTAAATCTAGCATAGGGAATCGGTATTTTTATATATTTTGTGCATAAAATTACCTTCTCAATGATACCAAAATATCAGATTTACATCAAGCATTTCAAAATGGCGACCATTACGTTGATCATCCTGTTGTTATTATTTGTATACTAATTAATTTTAAAATATGAAAATTTAGTATAATTACGTAGAAATGCATAGACAGTGTCTTTCATAATTTTTGAATTTTTCTAAAGCAAGTTAAAGAGTTTCAAAACTCGACTAACTATAATGGATACGTTCGGCATTAACATTTTTAGCGCTCAGAGCCCTCGATTGCGTTCGGCATTGACATCAGAGCGATCTATAGCGTTCGGCATTGAACTCGCTCAGCTTCTAGAGCTCGCTCTGCGTGCTCGGCGCTTGGTCATCGAGCATGCTGAGCTTTCGATTCTGAGCATGCGTATAAGCCTTAATCTGAACTGTCATTTCTGTAGCGGGTCAGTTAAAAATTTCCGCGTAGATATTGGCGAACAAAAATTTAAACCGGCGAAGGGTAGTTTTTAGAATTCTTGACCATGTTGTCACCAGATGTGTTCCAAGGTGGTTCCAAGGAATTTGAACTACTAATTGACTCAGTTCTACGTTAGTAGCCAGTCAGGAGTAACAGTTAAAATGAACAAAGAATTGAATTTATATATGTCATTTAAAGCATATTTTATGGAAACAATGGAGAAACATGTGGAGAAAGATTGCGAATTTATAGGTAAGCCAGAAAGTATGTTCTAAAAATTTCGCAAAACACATCATATAACATTTTTCAGAAATCTCGTATTCACCATCGCCGGTATCCCCATCAGTTAATAGAGAATTAATTGATGAAGGTAATCATAAAATATATTATTAAATTTAAACATATTATTTTCCAAACTTTAACAGCTACAGCAACAGCAGCAATGCATATGCAAATTTTATAATCATTTTGAATTCGTCCGTATTCATGTTCATGTCTTTATCTATTTTATAATAATACCTACAAAATTAAATTTATAAATACTACGAAAACTTTTAGAAATATATATTTTAATACAATGAAAAACAACTTTTTACTAAGTTACTGAGAACAGCCCTACTTACACATTTGTGTATCATCATAATGATTTCCCGCCTAAACTATAAATCTGGACCGTTCGGCATTAGTATTAACTAGGGTACCTTTATATACAGGGTATGGCCATGGGGCAAGATCGCCGCCATAAGCGAGCCAATGTCAAACATATTGATAATTCACTTCCCTATTTATTTGTAAGAAATGTGATATTATATTATATAGGAATATTAAATAATCACACTATGAATCTAAAAAGGTAATAAAAATTCATTTATTTAAGAGATACACAATTATTATTATGACATAGATTTAGAGGTTATGTAGCGCATAGGATATAGGTTGTTATTATCACATCAAATTTAATAACTGTGGTTATTATTTACATAATAAGTATATATTTTAAACTTACCTTTTAAAAATTTAAATGTTTGTGCTTAATATTGGTAATTTTTATGTGTTTTCAATATTGCCAGTCATCGTAGTCAGTATCTCAAGAAAATACACATATAAATAAAGTAACAGTATTACTTACACTTTAAATAAATATTAGAAGTATATTTAAATGTGTTTTGCATTAAAATAAAGCAAGTAGCCACGAAAATACATAATAATTTGCGCAACAACAACGAATATGACAGTGGCCCTCTAATGGCGGACGAAACGCGAGCCACGTCATGGCCATACCCTGAGTATAAAGGGACCCTAGTATTAACATCTGTGAAATCCGTCACGTGACCTATGAGCTCTGAGCAATCCGTAGATGTCAATGCCGAACGTACCCAATTATGAATCCTATAGTAGGAATTAGAAGTACCTACCGGACGCGTTGTAAAGCATTTGCTACCAGTTCAGTACACAAAAATCATATTTAAATAAAAGTTTTAAAAATAGAAAATAAATGTCTTATACACTTGGATTGTTGTATTTATTTCTACTGTAAAAGGAAATACTTTATAAGTTTTATTATACATTAGTACTTTGTACGTGCGTCAGATATATTTACAATTATTACAAAATAATAATTACATTCATAAAGATAATGGTATTGCTTTGCTATTGTATTTTATATGAATCTTTACATGTCGATTTAACGCACTCTTTTCAGTGAATTTTTTGTTGCAAACTGAACATTCATGTTTTTTGATACCACTATGAATCAATAAGTGTTTAGTTAAATTTACTTTTTGTCTGAATTCTTTACCGCAAATAGAACACTTATAGTCTTTAATATCCCTATGAATTTTTACATGTTCTTCCAAATATCTTTTTCTAAGAAACTTTTTATTGCAAAATGAACATTGAAAATTTTTAGTTCCAATATGGCCTTCTATATGTTGAACTAAATATCTTTTGACAGAAAATTTCTTTGAACACATAGCACACTCAAAATTCCCTGCACTTGTATGAATCCGTTTGTGAATCATTAATGCAGACTTAGAAGCAAAGGTTTTATTACATGTTGAACAATCATATTCTTTATTAACACCGATATGTCTTTTCATGTGTAAATTGAAAAAGTATTTTCGGCTGAATACTTTATAACAAATACAGCATTTATAAAAATTTTCAAAAACCTTTGTCTCAGCATCAGTACTACCTATTTGGTTTTCATCTTGGTTAAAACTACATGAAATAGCTGTGTCATTCTTAATACATTCCATTTCATATTTCGGTAGAGTTATCTTCATCGGAACTTCAGTTGTTTCTAATTGTTGTTGATCATCTTCTTCGTCCATTTCTTGTTTTAAAGAGAAGATCTCTTCGTCGCATTCACTGCTCTTCGTTAGACTGGATAACTCGTCCTGCTCGTCATTTACTTCAATTTTAATTTCGGAAAATATTTTGTATTCCTTCTTATTGTTTTCCATGCACATTTTCTTAAATTTGTAAAAAGATTCAAGAGAAAACCGACAAATGGAACATATGGGCAGTGAGCGGTCCTGTTCTGGAATTATCTGAAATAAATGTTATTATTAAAAAAGACGAACGAAAGAAAAGTACATTTGCAAATTGCTACAACAAAAAATGGAAGATTTACCAGCAATTGTTTGAAAAAATCTTCCATATATATACAGGCTAGGGTTAACTAGAACATAAATACAGACCTTTGGCCATGAATTAAAAACGGCCGTCTGTATTTTATAAATGAAACATATTCCTCGCATACATCATCCAAGTGCGCAAATGCTTATTTATTAGGTACCCACTGACTCGTGACCTGTGGGGATGAGTATTACTCATCTGCATCTGCGCATTGCACAGAACGCGCGAGAGTATACTGCGAGGCGTAAATTTCCCGAAATTACTAGTCCGGCTAACTTGGAATCAAAGTCCATGCTTCTGCCTCAAAATGTACTTTCTCGATATTAACTCTACGACTGCTAGCAAGCAAATAAAGTCCCAACCACAATTTAAAGTCAGGCTATTACGTATGTGTATACAAGCTAATCGTTCACGAGTCTCTGGTCAGACTGTATATTCCTAAAGTAGTATAGGCTCAGTATAAATGTAAACAGTAGTTGCACTCCACAGCGGTACATTTTATCTATCGATTCGCCATCACACCGGCTAATGGCTGCCTCATGGTTTACTGGCACCAAATAATAAATGATAAAATATGCGATCAGTTTATACACTGTGCCTGTGCAAGTAGACGGCAATAATAGAGAAAAATTTTCGAGAGTTTTGCCATCCTACGGGCAGCTGCAATACTAAAATGGATACAACGAATGCGGAGCTAACACGTTCGAGGTCAAATATTTCGGTAACTAAAACATATGAGGGGTGCAACACTACCTTTCATATTTGTACTGTGAAATGGGACTGGTCGCTATTTTAGTAGTACCCAGTAAATCTAATCCAAGACCTAGTTGTATTCTTTTCAACATGAGAAAAAAATGGAAATACGAAAGTAATTTACGTTAAAACTAGTTTCATTTTAGACACAGATAAAATAATATCCAGTAAAGTACCTACATTTCAAAATAATCTTCATTTAGAACAGATATTTTTTTATCATTCGTATCGGCAGAATAGAACAATCATCTTAATGTCAAACATATTTTTAACTCAGCTTCAGACTAAAAGTATATGCCTTTTAATTATTCCTACAAGGAGAAGGAAAACTTGATGCTAATTCGGCATTGTAGATTTAAAAGGGCTTCCAGAACAATTCTCTAATGGTTTTATGAGAGGTGTGCGATTTTGCATTATTCGGCAGGAAAATGTACTCTGTCTGACAATAAAGCTAATTATTAATTACGAAATTTTGTACGAAAGAGAATCCAATACGACAGAGTAGTAGTGTAATTTACTTTCCTACCGTTCTAGATAATTTTTTCTACACAAATCGTATTAATTGATGGTATCGGTATCTCAGTCTACCATTCCACTGTTACTATGAAAAGATTCGAGCTCTTCCTTGAACCATGTACCCATCCAAAATGAAACAATAACCCTGCATTGGTACATTGTTATTAAATTTTGTAATTTTAATGTTTTTAAGGACTCCTAATTCTTTGTCAAAAGTTATTAGATTGCGAAAAGTTATTAAAATCATTTAGTATCTGTTCCCGAATATGTGTGAACTTGGTGTAAACAAAAAAAGGTGATCATTTTAATAAGTAAAATCTAACGAAAATTCTTTGTAAATATCTATACCTAGATTTACAATGTATGTTAACTGAATGGATAATAACGATCAGGTTAATAACAGTGCATGGTATACCAAAGCTGTATGAAAATTTTATAGCAATCAGACGAAATTTTGCGAATAAAATAAGATCATGGATTTCATAATATGTATGTAGGTATGAATAAATTAAATATAAAAGTTTATAAGAAAATGTGTAATTTATTTAATATTATATTTCACTTTTACTAATAGCAATACTTATTATTTGTGATGAATAGGTGGAACTACACATGTAGGTACGTATATATGTAGAATGGTTTGAATAAACATTAAATAATTGTTTTAAATTTTATATGAATTTTAAAATATATACAGGGTGATTCATCGGTCTGTCCTCTCTTTATAACTCCTTTATTTTAAGTCAGATAGAAAAACTCTTCAGATAAAATTTATATGATATATTATTATCTATCTACGTACTATATGCACTTGTATACAGGGTGCTCCGTTGAAGCGCAACAATATATAACTTTATATTTCTTAATGGAACACCCTATATATATTTATTTACTTTGATAGTAAATTAGATTCCCTTCAAAAAACTATTAAGTAATAAGGGGTCTAAAATTATAAATTAAGAAGTTATTTACGTTCATAAAAAATAGTAGTTCATAGTGTGAAAAACCATAATTTAATATAAAATTTTGATTCTTTTTTATTAATACTTATTTTAAACATTACACTAATTACAAAGAGGCTATTAAAATTTAGTGACAGACTAAATAATGCAAAATTATAATAAATGCTAGAAAACTTGTCCTCCAAATTATCCATAGCTTACTTTGTTAATAATAACATGATACAAAAATATCATTCAACGAATAAAGGTAAATAACTTCTTAATTTATAATTTTAGACCCCTTATTACTTAATACTTTTTTAAAGAAAATCTAATTTACTATCAAAATAAATAAATATATATAGGATGTTCCATTAAGAAATATAAAGTTACATATTGTTGCGCTTCAACGGAGCACCCTGTATACAAGTGCATATAGTACGTAGATAGACAATAATATATCATATAAATTTTATCTGAAGAGTTTTTCTATCTGACTTAAAATAAAAGAGTTATAAAGAGAGGACAGACCGATGAATCACCCTGTATAGAACAAGAACACCGATAATAAAAAAATCATGTCACTGATAATATTTATTAAATATAAAGAAAAGATACTTACATACTCGGGAAGAACATATTTAACAAGTTTGTTAAACAAAATCTCTTGATCATTAAACGAAAGCTTCCTTAAATTTCCGTCTCGTAGACACATAAAACATATGTACGGCAAATATTGCATATTGTACAATAGATTTTAACACTATATTCACAAAAATATCACCAAAGTGTTTCGACAATCGCCAAACTGAGACAATGCCTTAAATACCTTTTCAGTGGGCAAATATAAGAGTCTAAAGAAAGTGGAAGGGGAAAATATCTGTGTTCATGAATTTTTATTGGTTGTACGCTTTGTAAGTTTCTTAACTTGTTACAAAAATCTTTCATTATTTTTAGGAAGAAAAAACAAAAGGCTTAAGTTAAAATAAATTTGGATTTACAGTTAAATAATAATAATAATTTAGCAGCCATTAAAAAACATGGAAAAAATTGTTTACAAGTTAAATATAAATGATATAACATTAACATTTATGTAATTGTTCACGAAAATATACTACCTAAGTTACTGATTTATTAGTTGTTGTAAGAAATGAAGTCTTCATTTGCGCATCTTCATTACGAAGATGCACAATTTGAGCAATAGATTATTACTAGTATGTATTTCATAATATACTGAATTTATTAGAAGGGTATGATAAGTTTGAGAAATTTATTTCTGATAAAAATATGGTTAAATTATTTTTGCATAAGTTTATTCAAAAACGATGTAATATATGATAGCATAGTTACGTGGGTCACGCTAGAAATGTTTAAAATGAGAAGAGAATTTTATTTTAAATATGTATGTATTTGCAAAGTAGCTCCTTTCAACAATAATATAATAACCAATCTTTCCGTCCACTGCTTAAAATCTCTCAACCAATTTTCTCTAGGAATGCTTTCAATATAATCGTGAATTGCAATAATGCAGCATCAATGTCTTCTGACGAATATGCAATCTAGGATTTTCACTTTTAATGTTAACAATTAAGAGAATTCTGGAAAAAAGCTGCATCAAAACCTCTGTAACTATTAAATATTATTAAAAAAAAATCAGTGTTCATTGTAACAAAAATGTTATGTATTTTCTCTAAATTTGATAAGGTCATATATAACCCCAAGTACTTTATTTGCTGATTGAAATATGAATTTGTTAAACAAATAAATATTTCGGATCTATTATTAATGCTAGATACTTGATGCTAAATTCACTCTGCAAGAGTTATAGAATAGTGACTGTGTAGAAGTTACTTTTGCGGGACAAGAGTGCGAAACAGTTTTACATTTATCGAAATTTAAATAATTTGCTAGAAATTGATATACAGGGTGCATCAGGGCTCGTGTAACAGAGAAGAATAGCGTATTCCTGAGTTAATTTTCAGTAAAAGTTTATTAATTGATATTTAATTGTTAATATTATTCCACTGGGTATTTTCTGCAATGGTTTATGTATCCATGATAACTGATAAATAATTTATTGAAATCAATAATAGAATTTCATGACAAATGTCGCCTGCCAAACTCAAGCAGTACAAATGTTTAACATTTTATGTTTTTACTCATGACACTCTGTAAATAGATAAATATCAATTTTTATTTTGCCTCTGATGAATGAAACGCATGTAAACAATAATTCTAGACTAATAGATGCAGATTTTAATTCTGAACAACTTTTGTATGTACACTTTTGTTCTAAAATTAATAGGGCAGAAATTTCAGCCATATTAAAATTTTGCCATTGTATTTACTATGCAATAATTTATGCTTCCATATGTTTTTAAAAGATTTAATATCATTTCATTGTTTTGTCATTCAACAATTTATTGGAAAATAATAATACCAAAATACAGCGGGTTATTTTCATAAAAGGCTGTTCTATGATAGGAAATTTGTGATAATTCTTATTTCTAGTTTCGTAATTATGAACGTCACTCCTTTCCGAAAATTTAGATATAAATTATTTAACAAAAAGTAAAGTGTGATAAAAAGATAATTATGGAACTCTCAAAATATTATTTGTTACATAAATAATTTTTCTAGACTGATTATAATTTAATTTAAGCACCTTAAAGTACTTTTTTGTAATCTAATTTTTTTCTTTTCTTGGCAAAGTAATTGAGATATGAGGTATTTTTAAAATAAATGAATATAAAGTTTTAACGGTACATAGTTCAAAAATAAAAGACGACAGAAAATTTGTGGAATATCTGCAAGGATATCTGTATAGTTTGCACAGAATTCTACCGTTAGGCTTTGACTTACTAAGCTTGTAGTAGACCGAGCACAGCTTGGTGTAGCACTACCTGTTGCTCGCGGTCGATCGGCAAAAAAATGAAATTCGCAAAAATTCTGTATGCATTACGTATTTCAAAACTAATATTTAATGGAAATGAAAAAATCTGATGTGGACACCACACGACTTCCTTGTACGATTATTAAACTATACATATTTTTTTAATAAATAAATTACAAAATATTAATTTTAACTTCAAAACAGTAAGATATATAGCGACCATAATCTAACCCGGTTCTTTTGAAAGAGAGTTTTGATTACAACAAAGAAATATTTGATTACAACAATGAATATGACTAATTTCACAATAAAAATATAATATTTGTTATTGTACGAATCATAAAATTGCACGTATTTAACGTAATTTGACATGAACATTTTTTTTATGTTTTTGTCCTAATCTATCTATAGCAAGCTTTATTACAAAAACAAAAAAGTATATAATTTTTAAATTTACATATCTCGCTTATACAAAGGGCTAATTTAATAATACTTGATGTGCTAGACGCAGAAATTAATTCTCTAAAACTTTTATTTGAAGCATTTATTTCTAAAATCAAAATAAAATCATTTTATTCAAGAAAAACTGTTAACAACTTCAAGTAATGTACCACTTCCGGTTAGCCTATTTTAACCAAAATCTATTATGTTATTTCGATTGACATAAAAGTCTTGTATACCAAATTTGAAATGTTTTGGATTTTATTTTAAAACAGTTTTTCATTAAAATCTATTATAGGCTTCATGTAAAGTGCCACTTCTGGAAATTATGTAATAACCAGAAAGGGAGGTGCACAACTAGATGTTATAGGAGTCCTAAATACAAAATTTCAACTTTCTACGGCTTACCGTTTTTGAGTTATGCGAGATACGTACGTACGGACGTACGGACGTACGTACGTACAGACGTCACGACGAAATTAGTCAAAATGGATTCAGGGATGATCAAAATGGATATTTCCGCTGAAATCTGAAAACCGAAATTTTTCGCGATTACAATAGGTACTTCCTTTACTTACGTACAAGGAAGTAAAAACAAATTAGGTCTTTGACCATTATTACAAATTAGGAAAAACTAAAATTAGTTGGTAGAAACATATCGTAACCATAGTATTAAAATTAGGGAAAATAAGATTAGAAAATACGTACCAAACATATATAAATGAGTTTTCAAAATTATGTAGGATTGTATATATTATTTATTGTTACGTGCAATATTTTATATTTTTTTATTTTATTAAATGACAAACTGTTACGCAGTGTATAATTTTAAGTGATTTATCCTTCTTTTTTTACTATATTATGTATCAAGTTTTATTTTTATACAGGGTGTATAAAAAATATTGTAATTTTTTTTAACGGCATATAGTACTGTCCAAAATGAGTAAAAAAGCTTAATCAACATAAGTCCTATAATCAATAGTTTCCGAGATATAAGGCAGTGAAATACTTATTTAAATATTAAGGGCAGTAAGTGCACCTTACCGGTTGAGGATTAGTTTAATGCCCACAATGCTTATTATATTTTTTGCACGATCGTCCCAATAATAACAAATTTAAGTTTAGAATTATTTAAAAATTATTTTGACATTTTAAAAAAATTAGTTGTCATTTTTAAGTAAGCTATGATCGTTATTTTATTATCGTTAAAGCTTTAAAAATTGTACATTTATTTTTTATTTATGTAATTTTCACCGCCTCCAGATCGGTAGGTAGTCACATCAGTTACCGATCAGTCACATCACTTACTGATCAGTAATTTGTAAACAAAACTTACTGCCTTGGAAAACCTTTCGGTAAAGTTTAAAAAAAACCTGATCGTGCAAAACATAAGTGTTTACGGGGTTTACCTCTGCTATCTCGAAAACTATAAGAATTACGACTTCGATTAAATGAGACTTTTTATTTGCCTTTCAGCGGTCATCTTAGATGTGGTTAAATGCTGTGGCGACCTTGGTAAATATTTCTAATAACTTCATAACTATTAGAAATTGAGAAACATGTTTCATATAAAATTTTATTGTTTCTTTATAGTCTACTAATTTTGTTCAATCACTATCTTTGTCAGTTTACCTTCGATCTTTCGCTTTTCTCGGTAACAGCTGAAGATCGAATCTATGGTGATTACGCTTTTTTACTCATTTTGGTCAGCACTATATGCTCTTAAAAAAATACATTTTTTTTAAATACCCTGTATATTATTTGTTTCATTATTATTAAAGACGTTTAAAAAAAATTGTTTCATTATTACAAAATAAAGTAAAATAATATAGGAAAACAGTTAATACGTACCTGTCCTTTCCCTGCCATAAATCAAGCTTAAATCTATAACAGTAGACCTGCTGAGCGGGTCATAACGATACATTTCTGTACAAATTATACTTACTTATTAAAGAGATTACTGGCTATACTAAATACAGGTACAGTTAATCCAAAACTCGGGGAATATCAACTCTGAAACCGTTAGGTATACGTACGTACACAAATACCAATATAATCTCTAGTATTCTTATTTGTAATATCGACATTAAATACCCTTTCATTTATATATTTTAGCCGTTGTTTTGCATATAAATAACTAAACATGGTGATACTCGTAATTATGAAACTCGTGGAAAGTCTCATTTGTCTTTACCCAGAATGATGAAAAGCAAAACAAAGCATATTCAAAATTATTTTGGTTTGATTTTATAATAAATTCCCACAGGATATTAAAAATGCTAAACTTATAAATAAGAATGCGGAACTGATGGCGAAATTTCGAACTAAAGTACTCCGGGGCCACAAAATTTCACGGTCCGTCCCTGCGCGACGCGACGAAATCATAGTAATATTTAAAAATGGCAATGGCAGACGCCAACGCTACACTTTAGCGTTCGGAATGGATAAAGCGATAGAGAAAGGGGATTCCCCTAAAACGTCAAAAAATATCAAGAATCCTTGAATCAAGACAATACGTTGCCAAGAAATAACCAAGACAAGACAAGAAATGGCCATGAAGACAAGATTTCTAGTCTTGATGAAACACTACAAAATTGCACTTGACACTGACATCTTCTTTAGCTTTCCTCATTCGTTAGGGGTCGCTATTTTTTATTTTCTCCTTCCACTCTGCCTCGCATGTCGTACTCATTCAGTTCCTTTTAATCTATTTCTTCAACCTTCTATTACTACGCTATTCATTCTTCTTCCAATATATTCTTCATCTCTCCTCATGACATGTTTAAACAAATGTAATCGTTTAACATTCTAGAAACTTCTATCACCCAAGCCATTTTCCTTATCTTTTAATTCCTTACCCTATCTTTCCGCATCTTCCCAACATCTACCTCCCATCCTCATCTCTACCACATTCATTTTCGTTTTATTGATACCGACATCTGTCAATTTGAATTGTTGATTTATGAAATTTAATATCTTTACAATTCTTTAACTCTATATCTAATGAATATGAAGAATAAAATGCAATTAAAAAGGGAGGAGAATAATATAATATAATAAATGAGGGTACTTCCGCACCAATTATAACCAAAATCTAAAAATCTAATCACGGCTGCCTATGGATCTGAACTTGAAGAATACGAAAAAATTAAAATTTTTAGAATCGTGGTAAAGGACTTATGCGATATGGGGGCTCGTATCAGAATGACAGCTATTAATTATGTCTATAACTGACAAATGTCATAATTTGTCATTCAAAATTTCATGATTTTCTTATTTCATGTGGTTTATTTGTTATCGGGAGTGTGGAATTCAGTTGTCGAGAAAAAAATTAGACAGTAAAAAATAAAATTTTGAATAAAAAATTATAACATTTGTCATTTATAAACATAATTGTCTTGATTTCAAGACAAGATCAAAATCAAGAGTATATCTTGATCTTGATTTTTGTGAAACACTAAATTTATATACGTAGTTTGTTATGAAATAATTTTACTTGAAATATGGCATGTTTTGTAAGAAAATTTATGTATAAAGCGCAAGCAGTGACGCGACTTTGCTTTGTTTCATTATTGCAAAATAAAGTAAAATAATATAGGAAAACAGTTAATACGTACCTGTCCTTTTCCCGCCATAAATCAAGCTTAAATCTATAACAGTAGACCTGCTGAGCGGGTCATAACCATACATTTCTGTACAAATTATACTTACTTATTAAAGAGATTACTGGCTATACTAAATACAGGTACAGTTAATCCAAAACTCGGGGAATATCAACTCTGAAACCGTTAGGTATACGTACTTACACAAATATCAATATAATCTCTAGTACCTATTCTTATTTTTAATATCGACATTAAATACCCGTTCATTTGTAAACTGTATATTTTAGCCGTTGTTTTGCATATAAATAACTAAACATGGTGATACTCGTAATTATGAAACTCGTGGAAAATCTCATTTATCTTTACCCAGAATGATGAAAAGCAAAACAAAGCATAATCAAAATTATTTTGTTTGATTTTATAATAAATTCCCACAGGATATTAAAAATTCTAAACTTATAAATATTTTTAAAAATAAATTATTATGACGTGAACGAATCTCTGAATGTTATGTAAGAATTTATTCACCAGTTATAAAATTAAAAATAATTAATGCTTTTTTTAAGATCTCAATGTATTTTTTATTGTATGATTGTATGTGTACTATGTTTATTTAAATTTCCTTTTACTTTTCTATGCCATATGTACCTGGTCGTTTAAATAAATTATTATTATTATTGTTTTTACAATAAAAAATCTGTTGTGGCCAGCACAATACCTCTCGCCACTTCCTTTTTTTGGTTACATAAGTATAGGGCGCGAACGGTAATGTTACATTTTTGGGCTTGACAAGCAAATGTGTGGGCCCGTTTCAGAATGATAATTAGTAATTATGTACATAGATGTCAAATGTTAGAATTTTTCATTAAAAAATTCAAGATTTTCTAAATTTACGTAGTTAATTTATCACCAGGAGTTTAAAGTTTACTTGTATGCCTTAGATATTTAACATTTAATTCTGCTCCACATGGAATTGGAAAATCACTAAATTTAGAATGAGAAATTATGATATTTGACATCTATATACATAATTACTAGCTATCATTCTGACATGGGCCCCCATATCTGCTTGTCAAGGCCAACAAAATCATATGACTGCTCGCTCCCTATTGTATTTAACATTTCTTGTATACCTACACTCTACACCAAAAATTCTACTTACGCATATATCTATTCCATATATATTTAGATTGTTTAATTTTAAATTCATTTTTGATGAAGAAATTTTGTCCTCTTCTAATTTTTCGAAATGTTTCCAATTCTATTAATACATTAAGAAATAATATAATGTATGTACTTCCCAGAAAAAGTCTTCAGTAATGTCTTCGGATTTCTGACACTGACATTATCTGTCAGTTACAAACAAATTAAATTTTCAACTATTTTCCATGGCCATTCTTTCGGCTGTAAAATTTATTATAACAGATTATTTTACATACTATATTTCTTCTATCTCTAAATCTATAGAATATATTGTAAAATATTTAAATGTATCAGAAAGAGAATTTATTTTTCTTTAATATTATCAAGAAAAAATTTCAAAAAATATTATTTAAAAGATTTTTTTTCAAGAATCTTCTACTTCCGGTTGTCCAATTGTTACCAAAACCTTTTCAGATCTTCCCATGAATGTCCGATTGGGAAATACGTAGTTAAAAAAATTTAAAGTCTTATAGTTTTTGAGTAACCGTCCTTCCAACATCCCACACACACACACACATACACACACACATCCACACACACACACACACACAGACATCATCGTAAAAATGATAAAATCGGATTGTAGGGACCTTAAAACGTGCTTATTCAATAAAATCTGGATATGCGATTTTTAGCATGAATGCAATACCTCTCTTAGCGAGAGGTAAAAAGAATTTAGAAATTTTATTTTGTCGAATTGAAGTCGTTTTTTATTCAGAGTGGTTACATGGTAACCACATTTTATCGAGCATTCGGGTTACGTCAAAACGCGGCATGTAGGACGGTTATGTACATGTCAGGTTACTAGTTACTATAGCTATCCTATTTTAGTGTTTTGATAGTTTGACATTTTGACAGTTGAACACGTTTCAGTAAATGTAAAAATGGAATATGTGACATTTTTTGTCAACGTATTTTGTGTTACAACAATACCTTTAAATCAAAAGTATCACACTACGAGCAAGATAAATATTTGACAAATTTCATATAATAATTAGACAGAAACGTAGGTATGTAGTAACCGGTCAAATTTTATTCATAGAAGGTTACCGAGCGTACTACGCAGTAACCGTATGTATCCCAGTTATATAAATAAAAATCTGATGTGGCCAGCACATTACCTTTCGTCGATCCTGTGTTTTATGTACAAATTCCATAGGGCGCGAGCAGTCATATGACTTAGCTGACATTGGCAAACATATATGGGGGCCCGTATCAGAATGACAGCTATTAATTATGTCTATAAATGACAAATGTTATAATTTTTTATTCAAAATTTTATTTTTTACTAATGTCTAATTTTTTTCTCGACAACTGAATTCCACACTCCCGATAACAAATAAATAATACACAGGATTTACAGAAGGTATTTTTTTCTGGGCAACTGAATTCCACACTCCTGATAACAAATAAACCACATGAAATAAGAAAATCATGAAATTTTGAATGACAAATTATGACATTTGTCAGTTATAGACATAATTAATAGCTGTCATTCTGATACGAGCCCCCATATCGCATAAGTCCTTTACCACGATTCTAAAAATTTTAATTTTTTCGTATTCTTCAAGTTCAGATCCATAGGCAGCCGTGATTAGATTTTTAGATTTTGGTTATAATTGGTGCGGAAGTACCCTCATTTATTATATTATATTATTCTCCTCCCTTTTTAATTGCATTTTATTCTTCATATTCATTAGATATAGAGTTAAAGAATTGTAAAGATATTAAATTTCATAAATCAACAATTCAAATTGACAGATGTCGGTATCAATAAAACGAAAGTGAATGTGGTAGAGATGAGGATGGGAGGTAGATGTTGGGAAGATGCGGAAAGATAGGGTAAGGAATTAAAAGATAAGGAAAATGGCTTGGGTGATAGAAGTTTCTAGAATGTTAAACGATTACATTTGTTTAAACATGTCATGAGGAGAGATGAAGAATATATTGGAAGAAGAATGAATAGCGTAGTAATAGAAGGTTGAAGAAATAGATTAAAAGAAACTGAATGAGTACGACATGCGAGGCAGAGTGGAAGGAGAAAATAAAAAATAGCGACCCCTAACGAATGAGGAAAGCTAAAGAAGATGTCAGTGTCAAGTGCAATTTTGTAGTGTTTCATCAAGACTAGAAATCTTGTCTTCATGGCCATTTCTTGTCTTGTCTTGGTTATTTCTTGGCAACGTATTGTCTTGATTCAAGGATTCTTGATATTTTTTGACGTTTTAGGGGAATCCCCTTTCTCTATCGCTTTATCCATTCCGAACGCTAAAGTGTAGCGTTGGCGTCTGCCATTGCCATTTTTAAATATTACTATGATTTCGTCGCGTCGCGCAGGGACGGACCGTGAAATTTTGTGGCCCCGGAGTACTTTAGTTCGAAATTTCGCCATCAGTTCCGCATTCTTATTTATAAGTTTAGCATTTTTAATATCCTGTGGGAATTTATTATAAAATCAAACCAAAATAATTTTGAATATGCTTTGTTTTGCTTTTCATCATTCTGGGTAAAGACAAATGAGACTTTCCACGAGTTTCATAATTACGAGTATCACCATGTTTAGTTATTTATATGCAAAACAACGGCTAAAATATATAAATGAAAGGGTATTTAATGTCGATATTACAAATAAGAATACTAGAGATTATATTGGTATTTGTGTACGTACGTATACCTAACGGTTTCAGAGTTGATATTCCCCGAGTTTTGGATTAACTGTACCTGTATTTAGTATAGCCAGTAATCTCTTTAATAAGTAAGTATAATTTGTACAGAAATGTATCGTTATGACCCGCTCAGCAGGTCTACTGTTATAGATTTAAGCTTGATTTATGGCAGGGAAAGGACAGGTACGTATTAACTGTTTTCCTATATTATTTTACTTTATTTTGTAATAATGAAACAATTTTTTTTAAACGTCTTTAATAATAATGAAACAAATAATATACAGGGTATTTAAAAAAAATGTATTTTTTTAAGAGCATATAGTGCTGACCAAAATGAGTAAAAAAGCGTAATCACCATAGATTCGATCTTCAGCTGTTACCGAGAAAAGCGAAAGATCGAAGGTAAACTGACAAAGATAGTGATTGAACAAAATTAGTAGACTATAAAGAAACAATAAAATTTTATATGAAACATGTTTCTCAATTTCTAATAGTTATGAAGTTATTAGAAATATTTACCAAGGTCGCCACAGCATTTAACCACATCTAAGATGACCGCTGAAAGGCAAATAAAAAGTCTCATTTAATCGAAGTCGTAATTCTTATAGTTTTCGAGATAGCAGAGGTAAACCCCGTAAACACTTATGTTTTGCACGATCAGGTTTTTTTTAAACTTTACCGAAAGGTTTTCCAAGGCAGTAAGTTTTGTTTACAAATTACTGATCAGTAAGTGATGTGACTGATCGGTAACTGATGTGACTACCTACCGATCTGGAGGCGGTGAAAATTACATAAATAAAAAATAAATGTACAATTTTTAAAGCTTTAACGATAATAAAATAACGATCATAGCTTACTTAAAAATGACAACTAATTTTTTTAAAATGTCAAAATAATTTTTAAATAATTCTAAACTTAAATTTGTTATTATTGGGACGATCGTGCAAAAAATATAATAAGCATTGTGGGCATTAAACTAATCCTCAACCGGTAAGGTGCACTTACTGCCCTTAATATTTAAATAAGTATTTCACTGCCTTATATCTCGGAAACTATTGATTATAGGACTTATGTTGATTAAGCTTTTTTACTCATTTTGGACAGTACTATATGCCGTTAAAAAAAATTACAATATTTTTTATACACCCTGTATAAAAATAAAACTTGATACATAATATAGTAAAAAAAGAAGGATAAATCACTTAAAATTATACACTGCGTAACAGTTTGTCATTTAATAAAATAAAAAAATATAAAATATTGCACGTAACAATAAATAATATATACAATCCTACATAATTTTGAAAACTCATTTATATATGTTTGGTACGTATTTTCTAATCTTATTTTCCCTAATTTTAATACTATGGTTACGATATGTTTCTACCAACTAATTTTAGTTTTTCCTAATTTGTAATAATGGTCAAAGACCTAATTTGTTTTTACTTCCTTGTACGTAAGTAAAGGAAGTATTGTAATCGCGAAAAATTTCGGTTTTCAGATTTCAGCGGAAATATCCATTTTGATCATCCCTGAATCCATTTTGACTAATTTCGTCGTGACGTCTGTACGTACGTACGTCCGTACGTCCGTACGTACGTATCTCGCATAACTCAAAAACGGTAAGCCGTAGAAAGTTGAAATTTTGTATTTAGGACTCCTATAACATCTAGTTGTGCACCTCCCTTTCTGGTTATTACATAATTTCCAGAAGTGGCACTTTACATGAAGCCTATAATAGATTTTAATGAAAAACTGTTTTAAAATAAAATCCAAAACTTTTCAAATTTGGTATACAAGACTTTTATGTCAATCGAAATAACATAATAGATTTTGGTTAAAATAGGCTAACCGGAAGTGGTACATTACTTGAAGTTGTTAACAGTTTTTCTTGAATAAAATGATTTTATTTTGATTTTAGAAATAAATGCTTCAAATAAAAGTTTTAGAGAATTAGTTTCTGCGTCTAGCACATCAAGTATTATTAAATTAGCCCTTTGTATAAGCGAGATATGTAAATTTAAAAATTATATACTTTTTTGTTTTTGTAATAAAGCTTGCTATAGATTAGGACAAAAACATAAAAAAAATGTTCATGTCAAATTACGTTAAATACGTGCAATTTTATGATTCGTACAATAACAAATATTATATTTTTATTGTGAAATTAGTCATATTCATTGTTGTAATCAAATATTTCTTTGTTGTAATCAAAACTCTCTTTCAAAAGAACCGGGTTAGATTATGGTCGCTATATATCTTACTGTTTTGAAGTTAAAATTAATATTTTGTAATTTATTTATTAAAAAAATATGTATAGTTTAATAATCGTACAAGGAAGTCGTGTGGTGTCCACATCAGATTTTTTCATTTCCATTAAATATTAGTTTTGAAATACGTAATGCATACAGAATTTTTGCGAATTTCATTTTTTTGCCGATCGACCGCGAGCAACAGGTAGTGCTACACCAAGCTGTGCTCGGTCTACTACAAGCTTAGTAAGTCAAAGCCTAACGGTAGAATTCTGTGCAAACTATACAGATATCCTTGCAGATATTCCACAAATTTTCTGTCGTCTTTTATTTTTGAACTATGTACCGTTAAAACTTTATATTCATTTATTTTAAAAATACCTCATATCTCAATTACTTTGCCAAGAAAAGAAAAAAATTAGATTACAAAAAAGTACTTTAAGGTGCTTAAATTAAATTATAATCAGTCTAGAAAAATTATTTATGTAACAAATAATATTTTGAGAGTTCCATAATTATCTTTTTATCACACTTTACTTTTTGTTAAATAATTTATATCTAAATTTTCGGAAAGGAGTGACGTTCATAATTACGAAACTAGAAATAAGAATTATCACAAATTTCCTATCATAGAACAGCCTTTTATGAAAATAACCCGCTGTATTTTGGTATTATTATTTTCCAATAAATTGTTGAATGACAAAACAATGAAATGATATTAAATCTTTTAAAAACATATGGAAGCATAAATTATTGCATAGTAAATACAATGGCAAAATTTTAATATGGCTGAAATTTCTGCCCTATTAATTTTAGAACAAAAGTGTACATACAAAAGTTGTTCAGAATTAAAATCTGCATCTATTAGTCTAGAATTATTGTTTACATGCGTTTCATTCATCAGAGGCAAAATAAAAATTGATATTTATCTATTTACAGAGTGTCATGAGTAAAAACATAAAATGTTAAACATTTGTACTGCTTGAGTTTGGCAGGCGACATTTGTCATGAAATTCTATTATTGATTTCAATAAATTATTTATCAGTTATCATGGATACATAAACCATTGCAGAAAATACCCAGTGGAATAATATTAACAATTAAATATCAATTAATAAACTTTTACTGAAAATTAACTCAGGAATACGCTATTCTTCTCTGTTACACGAGCCCTGATGCACCCTGTATATCAATTTCTAGCAAATTATTTAAATTTCGATAAATGTAAAACTGTTTCGCACTCTTGTCCCGCAAAAGTAACTTCTACACAGTCACTATTCTATAACTCTTGCAGAGTGAATTTAGCATCAAGTATCTAGCATTAATAATAGATCCGAAATATTTATTTGTTTAACAAATTCATATTTCAATCAGCAAATAAAGTACTTGGGGTTATATATGACCTTATCAAATTTAGAGAAAATACATAACATTTTTGTTACAATGAACACTGATTTTTTTTTAATAATATTTAATAGTTACAGAGGTTTTGATGCAGCTTTTTTCCAGAATTCTCTTAATTGTTAACATTAAAAGTGAAAATCCTAGATTGCATATTCGTCAGAAGACATTGATGCTGCATTATTGCAATTCACGATTATATTGAAAGCATTCCTAGAGAAAATTGGTTGAGAGATTTTAAGCAGTGGACGGAAAGATTGGTTATTATATTATTGTTGAAAGGAGCTACTTTGCAAATACATACATATTTAAAATAAAATTCTCTTCTCATTTTAAACATTTCTAGCGTGACCCACGTAACTATGCTATCATATATTACATCGTTTTTGAATAAACTTATGCAAAAATAATTTAACCATATTTTTATCAGAAATAAATTTCTCAAACTTATCATACCCTTCTAATAAATTCAGTATATTATGAAATACATACTAGTAATAATCTATTGCTCAAATTGTGCATCTTCGTAATGAAGATGCGCAAATGAAGACTTCATTTCTTACAACAACTAATAAATCAGTAACTTAGGTAGTATATTTTCGTGAACAATTACATAAATGTTAATGTTATATCATTTATATTTAACTTGTAAACAATTTTTTCCATGTTTTTTAATGGCTGCTAAATTATTATTATTATTTAACTGTAAATCCAAATTTATTTTAACTTAAGCCTTTTGTTTTTTCTTCCTAAAAATAATGAAAGATTTTTGTAACAAGTTAAGAAACTTACAAAGCGTACAACCAATAAAAATTCATGAACACAGATATTTTCCCCTTCCACTTTCTTTAGACTCTTATATTTGCCCACTGAAAAGGTATTTAAGGCATTGTCTCAGTTTGGCGATTGTCGAAACACTTTGGTGATATTTTTGTGAATATAGTGTTAAAATCTATTGTACAATATGCAATATTTGCCGTACATATGTTTTATGTGTCTACGAGACGGAAATTTAAGGAAGCTTTCGTTTAATGATCAAGAGATTTTGTTTAACAAACTTGTTAAATATGTTCTTCCCGAGTATGTAAGTATCTTTTCTTTATATTTAATAAATATTATCAGTGACATGATTTTTTTATTATCGGTGTTCTTGTTCTATACAGGGTGATTCATCGGTCTGTCCTCTCTTTATAACTCTTTTATTTTAAGTCAGATAGAAAAACTCTTCAGATAAAATTTATATGATATATTATTGTCTATCTACGTACTATATGCACTTGTATACAGGGTGCTCCGTTGAAGCGCAACAATATGTAACTTTATATTTCTTAATGGAACATCCTATATATATTTATTTATTTTGATAGTAAATTAGATTTTCTTTAAAAAAGTATTAAGTAATAAGGGGTCTAAAATTATAAATTAAGAAGTTATTTACCTTTATTCGTTGAATGATATTTTTGTATCATGTTATTATTAACAAAGTAAGCTATGGATAATTTGGAGGACAAGTTTTCTAGCATTTATTATAATTTTGCATTATTTAGTCTGTCACTAAATTTTAATAGCCTCTTTGTAATTAGTGTAATGTTTAAAATAAGTATTAATAAAAAAGAATCAAAATTTTATATTAAATTATGGTTTTTCACACTATGAACTACTATTTTTTATGAACGTAAATAACTTCTTAATTTATAATTTTAGACCCCTTATTACTTAATAGTTTTTTGAAGGGAATCTAATTTACTATCAAAGTAAATAAATATATATAGGGTGTTCCATTAAGAAATATAAAGTTATATATTGTTGCGCTTCAACGGAGCACCCTGTATACAAGTGCATATAGTACGTAGATAGATAATAATATATCATATAAATTTTATCTGAAGAGTTTTTCTATCTGACTTAAAATAAAGGAGTTATAAAGAGAGGACAGACCGATGAATCACCCTGTATATATTTTAAAATTCATATAAAATTTAAAACAATTATTTAATGTTTATTCAAACCATTCTACATATATACGTACCTACATGTGTAGTTCCACCTATTCATCACAAATAATAAGTATTGCTATTAGTAAAAGTGAAATATAATATTAAATAAATTACACATTTTCTTATAAACTTTTATATTTAATTTATTCATACCTACATACATATTATGAAATCCATGATCTTATTTTATTCGCAAAATTTCGTCTGATTGCTATAAAATTTTCATACAGCTTTGGTATACCATGCACTGTTATTAACCTGATCGTTATTATCCATTCAGTTAACATACATTGTAAATCTAGGTATAGATATTTACAAAGAATTTTCGTTAGATTTTACTTATTAAAATGATCACCTTTTTTTGTTTACACCAAGTTCACACATATTCGGGAACAGATACTAAATGATTTTAATAACTTTTCGCAATCTAATAACTTTTGACAAAGAATTAGGAGTCCTTAAAAACATTAAAATTACAAAATTTAATAACAATGTACCAATGCAGGGTTATTGTTTCATTTTGGATGGGTACATGGTTCAAGGAAGAGCTCGAATCTTTTCATAGTAACAGTGGAATGGTAGACTGAGATACCGATACCATCAATTAATACGATTTGTGTAGAAAAAATTATCTAGAACGGTAGGAAAGTAAATTACACTACTACTCTGTCGTATTGGATTCTCTTTCGTACAAAATTTCGTAATTAATAATTAGCTTTATTGTCAGACAGAGTACATTTTCCTGCCGAATAATGCAAAATCGCACACCTCTCATAAAACCATTAGAGAATTGTTCTGGAAGCCCTTTTAAATCTACAATGCCGAATTAGCATCAAGTTTTCCTTCTCCTTGTAGGAATAATTAAAAGGCATATACTTTTAGTCTGAAGCTGAGTTAAAAATATGTTTGACATTAAGATGATTGTTCTATTCTGCCGATACGAATGATAAAAAAATATCTGTTCTAAATGAAGATTATTTTGAAATGTAGGTACTTTACTGGATATTATTTTATCTGTGTCTAAAATGAAACTAGTTTTAACGTAAATTACTTTCGTATTTCCATTTTTTTCTCATGTTGAAAAGAATACAACTAGGTCTTGGATTAGATTTACTGGGTACTACTAAAATAGCGACCAGTCCCATTTCACAGTACAAATATGAAAGGTAGTGTTGCACCCCTCATATGTTTTAGTTACCGAAATATTTGACCTCGAACGTGTTAGCTCCGCGCTCCGCATTCGTTGTATCCATTTTAGTATTGCAGCTGCCCGTAGGATGGCAAAACTCTCGAAAATTTTTCTCTATTATTGCCGTCTACTTGCACAGGCACAGTGTATAAACTGATCGCATATTTTATCATTTATTATTTGGTGCCAGTAAACCATGAGGCAGCCATTAGCCGGTGTGATGGCGAATCGATAGATAAAATGTACCGCTGTGGAGTGCAACTACTGTTTACATTTATACTGAGCCTATACTACTTTAGGAATATACAGTC
The DNA here is from genome assembly GCA_951394225.1 of Harpalus rufipes. Taxonomy (NCBI): domain Eukaryota; kingdom Metazoa; phylum Arthropoda; class Insecta; order Coleoptera; family Carabidae; genus Harpalus; species Harpalus rufipes. The sequence goes on from OX596285.1 coordinate 21,277,095, forward strand.
TGACCAGAGACTCGTGAACGATTAGCTTGTATACACATACGTAATAGCCTGACTTTAAATTGTGGTTGGGACTTTATTTGCTTGCTAGCAGTCGTAGAGTTAATATCGAGAAAGTACATTTTGAGGCAGAAGCATGGACTTTGATTCCAAGTTAGCCGGACTAGTAATTTCGGGAAATTTACGCCTCGCAGTATACTCTCGCGCGTTCTGTGCAATGCGCAGATGCAGATGAGTAATACTCATCCCCACAGGTCACGAGTCAGTGGGTACCTAATAAATAAGCATTTGCGCACTTGGATGATGTATGCGAGGAATATGTTTCATTTATAAAATACAGACGGCCGTTTTTAATTCATGGCCAAAGGTCTGTATTTATGTTCTAGTTAACCCTAGCCTGTATATATATGGAAGATTTTTTCAAACAATTGCTGGTAAATCTTCCATTTTTTGTTGTAGCAATTTGCAAATGTACTTTTCTTTCGTTCGTCTTTTTTAATAATAACATTTATTTCAGATAATTCCAGAACAGGACCGCTCACTGCCCATATGTTCCATTTGTCGGTTTTCTCTTGAATCTTTTTACAAATTTAAGAAAATGTGCATGGAAAACAATAAGAAGGAATACAAAATATTTTCCGAAATTAAAATTGAAGTAAATGACGAGCAGGACGAGTTATCCAGTCTAACGAAGAGCAGTGAATGCGACGAAGAGATCTTCTCTTTAAAACAAGAAATGGACGAAGAAGATGATCAACAACAATTAGAAACAACTGAAGTTCCGATGAAGATAACTCTACCGAAATATGAAATGGAATGTATTAAGAATGACACAGCTATTTCATGTAGTTTTAACCAAGATGAAAACCAAATAGGTAGTACTGATGCTGAGACAAAGGTTTTTGAAAATTTTTATAAATGCTGTATTTGTTATAAAGTATTCAGCCGAAAATACTTTTTCAATTTACACATGAAAAGACATATCGGTGTTAATAAAGAATATGATTGTTCAACATGTAATAAAACCTTTGCTTCTAAGTCTGCATTAATGATTCACAAACGGATTCATACAAGTGCAGGGAATTTTGAGTGTGCTATGTGTTCAAAGAAATTTTCTGTCAAAAGATATTTAGTTCAACATATAGAAGGCCATATTGGAACTAAAAATTTTCAATGTTCATTTTGCAATAAAAAGTTTCTTAGAAAAAGATATTTGGAAGAACATGTAAAAATTCATAGGGATATTAAAGACTATAAGTGTTCTATTTGCGGTAAAGAATTCAGACAAAAAGTAAATTTAACTAAACACTTATTGATTCATAGTGGTATCAAAAAACATGAATGTTCAGTTTGCAACAAAAAATTCACTGAAAAGAGTGCGTTAAATCGACATGTAAAGATTCATATAAAATACAATAGCAAAGCAATACCATTATCTTTATGAATGTAATTATTATTTTGTAATAATTGTAAATATATCTGACGCACGTACAAAGTACTAATGTATAATAAAACTTATATAAATAAACTATTGTAAATAAGTTGGCAGTGTAACCTTTTTTTTAATAAGTATTTCCTTTTTATGAATACAGTAGAAATAAATACAACACTCCAAGTGTATAAGACATTTATTTTCTATTTTTAAAACTTTTATTTAAATATGATTTTTGTGTACTGAACTGGTAGCAAGTGCTTTACAACGCGTCCGGTAGGTACTTCTAATTCCTACTATAGGATTCATAATTGGGTACGTTCGGCATTGACATCTACGGATTGCTCACAGCTCATAGGTCACGTGACGGATTTCACAGATTTTAATACTAGGGTCCCTTTATACTCAGGGTATGGCCATGACGTGGCTCGCGTTTCGTCCGCCATTAGAGGGCCACTGTCATATTCGTTGTTGTTGCGCAAATTATTATGTATTTTCGTGGCTACTTGCTTTATTTTAATGCAAAACACATTTAAATATACTTCTAATATTTATTTAAAGTGTAAGTAATACTGTTACTTTATTTATATGTGTATTTTCTTGAGATACTGACTACGATGACTGGCAATATTGAAAACACATAAAAATTACCAATATTAAGCACAAACATTTAAATTTTTAAAAGGTAAGTTTAAAATATATACTTATTATGTAAATAATAACCACAGTTATTAAATTTGATGTGATAATAACAACCTATATCCTATGCGCTACATAACCTCTAAATCTATGTCATAATAATAATTGTGTATCTCTTAAATAAATGAATTTTTATTACCTTTTTAGATTCATAGTGTGATTATTTAATATTCCTATATAATATAATATCACATTTCTTACAAATAAATAGGGAAGTGAATTATCAATATGTTTGACATTGGCTCGCTTATGGCGGCGATCTTGCCCCATGGCCATACCCTGTATATAAAGGTACCCTAGTTAATACTAATGCCGAACGGTCCAGATTTATAGTTTAGGCGGGAAATCATTATGATGATACACAAATGTGTAAGTAGGGCTGTTCTCAGTAACTTAGTAAAAAGTTGTTTTTCATTGTATTAAAATATATATTTCTAAAAGTTTTCGTAGTATTTATAAATTTAATTTTGTAGGTATTATTATAAAATAGATAAAGACATGAACATGAATACGGACGAATTCAAAATGATTATAAAATTTGCATATGCATTGCTGCTGTTGCTGTAGCTGTTAAAGTTTGGAAAATAATATGTTTAAATTTAATAATATATTTTATGATTACCTTCATCAATTAATTCTCTATTAACTGATGGGGATACCGGCGATGGTGAATACGAGATTTCTGAAAAATGTTATATGATGTGTTTTGCGAAATTTTTAGAACATACTTTCTGGCTTACCTATAAATTCGCAATCTTTCTCCACATGTTTCTCCATTGTTTCCATAAAATATGCTTTAAATGACATATATAAATTCAATTCTTTGTTCATTTTAACTGTTACTCCTGACTGGCTACTAACGTAGAACTGAGTCAATTAGTAGTTCAAATTCCTTGGAACCACCTTGGAACACATCTGGTGACAACATGGTCAAGAATTCTAAAAACTACCCTTCGCCGGTTTAAATTTTTGTTCGCCAATATCTACGCGGAAATTTTTAACTGACCCGCTACAGAAATGACAGTTCAGATTAAGGCTTATACGCATGCTCAGAATCGAAAGCTCAGCATGCTCGATGACCAAGCGCCGAGCACGCAGAGCGAGCTCTAGAAGCTGAGCGAGTTCAATGCCGAACGCTATAGATCGCTCTGATGTCAATGCCGAACGCAATCGAGGGCTCTGAGCGCTAAAAATGTTAATGCCGAACGTATCCATTATAGTTAGTCGAGTTTTGAAACTCTTTAACTTGCTTTAGAAAAATTCAAAAATTATGAAAGACACTGTCTATGCATTTCTACGTAATTATACTAAATTTTCATATTTTAAAATTAATTAGTATACAAATAATAACAACAGGATGATCAACGTAATGGTCGCCATTTTGAAATGCTTGATGTAAATCTGATATTTTGGTATCATTGAGAAGGTAATTTTATGCACAAAATATATAAAAATACCGATTCCCTATGCTAGATTTAAAGTTGTACCCATTTCCGCTAAAACCGGAAGTAATACAAAATTCTTACTACGATTATCTTATAAATCCGTTCGTCTAGTTAAACTTTTCTTATTAACATTTTTTGCATCTTTCAAAATCTTTAAAAATGTTTTTATTGATTTGTAACGAACGAAATAAGGGTGTATTTGTTATTTTTCTCTTAAAATATGAATAAATGATTTGTGAAGATTAGCAAACAAAAAAATATCGCAAACTCAAGAAAAGATCCTGAAGCAGAAAAATGAACAAAAGTAGTATAATTATCTTTGCTTATTGCTTAGGTTTTATAGCTAAGGTTTGTTTTATTTTGAGTAAGTAATAATGTGTATTGCTTCCCTGAGTTATAAAAACGTCTACCATATGGTTTGGTAAACTTTCAATACATTTGGTAAATCTTGGTGTTAATGTAATTTAAGTCAGGGCTGCAATCAGATCATTGTAGTAATCGAATATTGACATATTTTAAATTCTGCTTTGTTATTATATGTGCACAGTTAGGACGCATGTTACCAACTTACTAGATGAAATTCTCGGGAACATATGGGGCAAAAGAACTGTCAGATAAATTTTATATGATTGTTTATCAATATGAAACTATCTGCCGGTTAACAAACTTATAGTGGTAGCACTGAAATTATAAAATTATATTTTCTAAAAGATAAGTAAATGTATTAAACATATTTATATGTATTTACTTAAATAAAATGACAATATAAATTCTAGGAACCACACTCCATTCAAGAAGGTATTATTTACACTGATATAAAATTTAAGACTAATGAAAAGAAGGCGCAATATGTAATAGATTTATATCTCTGTATACGTTATACGAGTATTCAACAATGTTCGGTGTTATACTTACTTCCACAACCATAATGCACATATTAGATTATTATGACTTTGAATCAATATTGGAATCAATGCTACTGATTATTACATTTTATAATCTATATAATTTTTTGTTACCAATAAATATTATTATTCTTGTAATCAATATATTTCATTTGAGTTTTTAAGTTTAATAATTGTAGTAGAGTTCATTGTAACATCAATTTTATTCATTATGTATTGTATTGTTATATGTTTTTGCAATTAACATCTTTATTCGTTTTATCAATATGTTTAATCATTATTTAACATCCAACTGGGTGATTGATTATAATATTTTTCTTTGAATTTAATGCTTTCCTTATTTAAAAACCTGCAAATTTTTCTTTTCTATCTCTTGTCTGATGTCCATACTTATAATAATACTGCATTGTAGATAAGTGATGTAGAATCATTTTAAAAATTCAATCAATTTTCATATTTAGATTAGAATAAATAATCTTTTATAATATATACAATTAATACAAAATATCTTGTTAATTATTTTTGCTTAATATTAATAATATACTTACCATATGTGATTAATTATTTAATTATTGTATTTATTAATTTTTGAGGGCAAAATTTCATACATAGGATTTAACTGTAGTAGTAGTAAAAGATTTTATTTGCCGCCTTTCGGTATTAAATTTACAAAAACATATCAGTATCGTAATTATAGTGATAAAATACTCATCTATAAATATGATGTTTACTTCATACATTTTATTTTAAAATCTCTCCACGTCACATCTGGTTTTTTCTCATGCAATATACTTAGTACAGACTTGGTGTTTTCTTCTTTGCAATTTCTTCTAATGTGTTCTAGAGTCTCTATGCCATTTGAACAAATTCTACAGCTTCTTTCTTCTGTTGCTTTCCAATAACAATTTTCCATTTCCTACATTGAATCTTGCTATAATTTGGAAGTTTTTGTTATCATATTGTAGATAATTTGGAAGATCTTCTTGTATTATATACTTGTAGATTGTATTATATCTAGAATTTGTGATTTGTTTTCTTCTTGTCTGTGTTTGTACTTCTTCTTCCCTATTGTTTATGTCTTCTTTTATGTTATACCCTTGAGTCCTTTGCCCTCTACCTCCATAGTTGAATAGCCATTTGAATCTTGCATCCTCCCATTCATTTTTGTCTAGGTTTCTTTCTTCTTTTTTATTATACATTGCCAACCAATCATAGGCTAGTTCTTTCTATGGTGTCGTTCTTATCTTTTCTTCGAAGTTAACAGCTCTTCTTCCTCCTGTTGTTCGTATCTTCAAATGGTTAGATTCTTCGAGAATAATATACTTTGGTGTCTGTTTATTTAGGCGTAATAATATCCATCTTAGATATTTAGTTTGTATATTTTCTATTTTATCTTGTTCTTCCCAACTCCATATCTGTGCTCAATTCATCATTATACCAACTATTAGTTTGTCAAATAATAGTAATCTTAATTTAAAACTAGGGAAATTTTCGTTGTCCAATACCCCAAACTTGTGTATGTTCTTCTGGTCTTTCATTCTTCTGAAATGTGTAACCGAGATACTTGCAATTTTTTACTTTTTCTATGTGTTGTGTATCCCACACGAATGTTTCGTTTGGTTCTCTGCCTTTTTCTTTGGAGAGTCTGATGATCTTCGTCTTTTCAACATTTAACTTCATTTCCTCCATTTGCTGGTATTTTCTGAGACGTCTTAACATTGATTTCATTTCTTCTTTAGACTTGGCTTCTAATACAAGATCATCTGCATACGATAACGTGCAGAATTTCCTTTTACCTATAACCTCTCCTCCTGTTTGCCCGTTCTTAAAATTGTCTTCTATGTCTGACATATAGATTGAGAATAAAAGTAGGCTAAGTGGGCAACCTTGTCTCACTCCTTTTGTAGTCCAGAATTTGTCCGATTTTAGTGATTTCTGTTGACAATTTCTTTTCTAATATTAGTGTGTAAATTTTGTATGCAGTATCTAGAAGGGTGATTCCTCTATAATTTTTCGGGTTGCTCCGGTCTCCTTTTTTACTTCTCGCTAAGAGAGATATTAGATCCATGCTAAAAATCGCATATCCAGATTTTATTGAATAAGTACGATTTAAGGTCCATAAAATCCGATTTTAACAGTTTTATAATGATGTCTGTGTGTACGTGTGTGTGTGTGTGTGTGTGTGTGTGTGTGTGTGTGTGTGTGTGTGTGTGTGTGTGTGTGTGTGTGTGTGTGTGTGTGTGTGTGTGTGTGTGTGTGTGTGTGTGTGTGTGTGTGTGTGTGTGTGTGTGTGTGTGTGTGTGTGTGTGTGTGTGTGTGTGTGTGTGTGTGTGTGTGTGTGTGTGTGTGTGTGTGTGTGTGTGTGTGTGTGTGTGTGTGTGTGTGTGTGTGTGTGTGTGTGTGTGTGTGTGTGTGTGTGTGTGTGTGTGTGTGTGTGTGTGTGTGTGTGTGTGTGTGTGTGTGTGTGTGTGTGTGTGTGTGTGTGTGTGTGTGTGTGTGTGTGTGTGTGTGTGTGTGTGTGTGTGTGTGTGTGTGTGTGTGTGTGTGTGTGTGTGTGTGTGTGTGTGTGTGTGTGTGTGTGTGTGTGTGTGTGTGTGTGTGTGTGTGTGTGTGTGTGTGTGTGTGTGTGTGTGTGTGTGTGTGTGTGTGTGTGTGTGTGTGTGTGTGTGTGTGTGTGTGTGTGTGTGTGTGTGTGTGTGTGTGTGTGTGTGTGTGTGTGTGTGTGTGTGTGTGTGTGTGTGTGTGTGTGTGTGTGTGTGTGTGTGTGTGTGTGTGTGTGTGTGTGTGTGTGTGTGTGTGTGTGTGTGTGTGTGTGTGTGTGTGTGTGTGTGTGTGTGTGTGTGTGTGTGTGTGTGTGTGTGTGTGTGTGTGTGTGTGTGTGTGTGTGTGTGTGTGTGTGTGTGTGTGTGTGTGTGTGTGTGTGTGTGTGTGTGTGTGTGTGTGTGTGTGTGTGTGTGTGTGTGTGTGTGTGTGTGTGTGTGTGTGTGTGTGTGTGTGTGTGTGTGTGTGTGTGTGTGTGTGTGTGTGTGTGTGTGTGTGTGTGTGTGTGTGTGTGTGTGTGTGTGTGTGTGTGTGTGTGTGTGTGTGTGTGTGTGTGTGTGTGTGTGTGTGTGTGTGTGTGTGTGTGTGTGTGTGTGTGTGTGTGTGTGTGTGTGTGTGTGTGTGTGTGTGTGTGTGTGTGTGTGTGTGTGTGTGTGTGTGTGTGTGTGTGTGTGTGTGTGTGTGTGTGTGTGTGTGTGTGTGTGTGTGTGTGTGTGTGTGTGTGTGTGAGGTTTCTGGAGGCACGATTTCTCAAATTCTATAAAACTTAAAAGAATATATTATTCTCTATACGATTTGATTACAATTTATATTTCATATTCAATAGATACAGAGTTAAAGAATTTTAAAGAAATTAAATTTTATAATTCAGCCAGCTATGCCAAACTTGGGAACTAGTAATATATTCATATAATTCAAATTGACAGATGTCAGTATCAATAAAAAGTAAATTAATGTGGCAGATATGAGGATGTTGAAGTAGATATTGGGGAATAGACGGAAAGATACGGTAAGAAAATAACTCTAGTGTTACAAGTTATTAGAAAGATACAAGAAAGACGATTACATTGGTTTGAACATGTCATGAGGAGAAATGAAGAATTATATTGGAACAAGAATGAATAGTTTAGTAATAGGACGTTAAAGAAACAGAGGAAGACCAAAGATAAGATGGAAGGACTGTATTGCGGAAGATTTGAGAGAAAAGGAACTGAATGAGAACGACATGCAAAAATAGCGACCCCTAACGAATGGGAAAAGCTAAAGAAGAAGATGCCAGTTTCAAGTGGAATTTGAATAGTTTGTTTATGAAATAATTTTACTGGAAATTTAGAATCTTTTGTAAGAAAAATTATGGAATTTATACATTATACACGAGAATGACTGAAGGTATTGTGTTGGCCACAACAGATTTTTTGATTTTTTCTATTATTAGTATTTAGGAACGCAAAATTCTCTAGTCGATACATTTTAAATTTTTATTATATCTTCTATACATTGAAATAAAAAGTAATATATAAAATAATCTGTTGTAATAAATTTCAAAGCCTATACAACTCCATAGTAACTATCAGATGTTTGTAAATGACAGAAAAAGTCTTTGTCAAAAACCAACAGTAGTTCATAAAATTATTTGGGATGTATTGGCAGATCAATTCTAAAACTTGACCTTATGTCTATTTTAAGTATACACATGACAGTGGATAAGAACCGATTCAAAATTTGTCATAGTACGAATATGGTTTTATATACATTTTATCTGTAACTAAATCTTAGAATTTTTTTTTTGGCAACATAGTAGTAAAACGTCAAATTACGCTTTTACGTTAAATGAAAAAGTTTAACTGACATCATTGAAGAATTTTTCTGTGATATTGGTAAGTTTACTATTTCTTGTTGTATAACAATAATAACAATTAAATATTTAAAATTATAGCTATATACATATACCCATCAGAAATCCCGTCAGGAAATTGGAAGAAATTCGAATATTTAGAAGTGTAGGAGAAAAAAAACATCCTCAAAAAATAAATTTAAAATTATAAAAATAATCTAAACAAAAGACATGAGAAATTTATAGGGCGCGAGCAGTCATGTGACTTTGTTGGCCTTGCAAGTAGATATGGAGGCCAGTGACAGAATGATAGCTAGTACATAGATGTCAAAAATCATAATTTCTCTTTCTAAATTTAGTGATTTTCCAATTCCATGTGGTTTATTTTCCTCGGCAAGTATATTCCACACTCCTGGTAACAAATTAACCACGTGAATTTAGAAAATCTTGAAATTTTTAATGAAAAATTCTGACACTTGACATCTATGTATATAATTACTAATTGCCATTCTGGCACGGGCCCCCATATCTATTTGTCATGACCAACAATGTGACATGACTGCTCGCGCCCTGTATTTTTATGTAACCAAAAATGGAAGTGGCGAGAGGTATTGTGTTGGCCATAACAGGTTTTTATATATGGGACTTACAATTCCTCTCTACCACCTATCCGGGAAACCCTCCCCCTTCTAAATTTTCTTTATTATATATGTAAGTCTTTTTATTACATTTTCAATTCCATATATCCGTGCTTCGTTTTGTATATTGTCTCCTCCTGTAGCTTTCTTCCTTTTTAATTTATTCATCTGTTTTATTATATCTTCTTGTGTTATATCTGTTATTTTTTCATCTCCTCCAGCCCTTTCAAAAATATTAATTTCTTTCCTATTTACACCTCTTAATTTTTCAATAAATTGTTCTTTCCACTTATTTAATATTATATATATATATATATATATATATATATATATATATATATATATATATATATATATATATATATATCAACCAGCTATGCTAACCATGAAAACTGCTAATATATTCAGATAATTCAGATTGACAGATGTCAGTATCAATGAAAAGTAAATGAATGTGGCAGAGATGAGGATGTTGAGATAGATGTTGGGGAAGACACAGAAAGATATGGTAGGAAATGAAAGAATAAAGGAAATAACTCTAGCGTTTCTAGAAAGATGCAAGAGAGACGATTACATGGGTTTGAACATGTCTTGAGGAGAGATGAAGAATATATTGGAAGAAAAATGAATAGCTTAGTAATAGAAGATTGAAGAAATAAAAGAAGACCAAAGATAAGATGGAAGGACTGTATTGCTGAAGACTTGAGAGAAAAGGAACTGAATGAGAACGACACGCAAAACAGAAATGAATGGAAGAAGAAAATAAAAAATAGCGACCCGTAACGAATCGGAAAAGCTAAAGAAGAAGACGATATCAGTATCAAGTGCAATTTGCATAGTTTGTTTATGAAATAAATTTACTGGAAATTTATAATCTTTTGCAAGAAAATTTATGTATGGAATTTTTACATAATACACACGATTGACGGAAAGTATTGTACTGGCCACAACAGATTTTTTTTTATCTTTAAAAATTCCCCTTTTGTTATATTGTTATTTTTCCATTTCTTAAGTGCTTATCTCATTTAATTTATTTTGTTCCTACATTCCTGGTCCCACCATGTTTGTTTTAGACTTGGATTTGGTTTTCTTTTTATTATTATAGATAGGCATTAATTTTTTTTTTGTTAATTCCTCCACAGCTTCATTTATTTCTTCTGTTTCAAATTTTATTGTGCTTATTACTGCTCTTTTATAATTTTCTATTCCCACAGGTGCATGAACTTGGCAGCAACATATTTAAAAAATCTGATGTGGCCAGCACAATACCTTCCGTCAATCCTGTGTATTGTATAAATTCCAAACATAAATTTTCTTGCAAAAGATTCTAAATTTCAAGTAAAATTATTTCCTAAACTATCCGAATTGCACTTGACACTGACATCTTCTTCTCTAGCTTTTCCCATTCGTTAGAGGTCGGGATTTTTTTATTTTCTTCTTTCACTCATTTCTGTTTTGCGTGTCGTTCTCATTCAGTTCCTTTTCTCTCAAGTCTTCCGCAATTAAGTACTTCCATCTTATCTTTGATCTTCCTCTGTTTCTTCAACCTTCTATTACTAAGCTATTCATTCTTCTTCCAATATATTCTTCATCTATCCTCATGACATTTTCAAACCAACGTAATCGTCTCTCTTGTATCTTTCTAGAAACTTGTAACACCGGAGTTATATCCTTACCGTATCTTTCCGTGTCTTCCCCAACATCTACTTCAACATCCTCATCTCTGCCAAATTCATTTACTTTTCATTGATACTGGCATTTGTCAATTTGAATTATCTGAATATATTAGCATTTTTAATTATTAGCATAGCTGGCTGATTTATGAAATTTAAAATCTTTATAATTTTTAACTCTATATCTATTGAATATGAAGTATAAAATGCAATCAAATAGTATAGATAATAATATATTATTTAAGTTATAATAACGTTAAATGTCAATAAATCATATTTACCTGTTAAAATCTTCAAATGAGGGTACTTCCGGTTGACCAATTATATCCAAAATCTAATCACTTATTCTTCTGGATGTAAACTTGAGGAATACGAAAAAAATATAATTTTTGGCACCGTGGTATTGAAGATATGCGATCCGAAACTTTCGTCACACTCACACACACATACATACAGACGTCATCGTAAAAATGGTAAATTCGTATTATAGGGACCCTAAAACATGCTTATTCACTAAAAACTCATCATTGAATTTTTTGACCAAAGACAATACCTTCCTTACCTAAAGGTGACGGAAGGTAAAAAAATAATAAATTTTCAATAAAAAAAAATTCAATGCTCTACAATGAACTTTTTACTTAGGTACCAATAGTTTTTAAAATTTTACATTTGAAAATATAATTCAGAATATATTGCGTATTTTAAAAACTCTCTTTTTGTCCGCATTAGACTGGGGGTTGCATATCCACTTAAGTTTGTCAGCAGTCATTTCTAAATTAATCGATCATTCCCTGACAAGACAATTTATATAAATATTAAAGACAATTTGTATTTAGCTCAGTCTAAACTAAATTCTCGTTTAGAGTGCAAGTAAAAGCATTTTGCATTACAACGCTCAGAAATAAAATTGAAAAATAATATTTTCATAACAATTTATTTGCATAAAATTTATAATTTAAATTAATTATAAAAAAGGAAATAACATTTTCATGTGAAATAAATTATAATCGCAATTTAATTTTGTAAATATGTTGACAAACCATTTTAAATAATTGAGAGCAAAAAATGTAACATGCTAATATAGAAAAATGGACGACGACTTATTTATTTCTATAGCACCGATGTATTACATTTCAAAATTTTTGGGAATAATTAATTATTATCCATGTAGAAAAAGAGGAAAATGTATTTAAAAAAAAAAATATCTCTTTATATTGTACGGCTCTCTATTAATGATGACTTTTATAAAATTTGATTTTCGTTTTAAAATTAAACATTTTGTATACGTATATATATCTTGTAATATGAGAATAATGCTGGCTGAAATGTATTTTAGAAATTTATTTGTATTATCGATATTAATATATTTAATTGATTTTGGAAATAATCATGTAAATTTCTTAAATAACTTGATTGCATTTGATGAAAAATTAAAAGAAATTCAAATATTTATAAATTATAGACAAACAAGAAATAAAATATTGAAAAAAATTATTACCGAAAGTTTGGTTTTACTTGGAATTGTTATTATAAATTTTAATACATTTATGTTGCATACTAATAACTCTGGAGAAATTATTTTATATTTGTATGGATATATATTTATTAGAGTGATACTGTTTTTAAACATTGAAATTTATATAATAATAATAAGCGAGAGATTTACAAAATTAAATGAAAAACTTCAAACAGTTTCAAATGAAAATTTTAATAATTGTAAGTTACTTTTGAAAGTAAACATTCTTCATAAAGAATTAAGATATATTTTAAAATGTTTGAATAAATTAATTTCATTGCAATTACTAATATTTGTTATATATGTATTCCTATATTTTGTTGAATATTTATATTTATATAATATGCTATATCTAAAATATACTAAAGATACTATTTATAACATCACATTTTACTTATATGGAAGAATACTAATTTTCATAATATACGTTTCAAATATCGTCTCAGAAGTAAGTATTTATTAACGTTAATGTGTTTTTCACTAGAGCTCGGAATTATAAGCATTTATTTTTAAAATATAAGCGCCTATAAAAATCACGATAAGCGAATGAAAGCACCTTAAACGAAGAAAAAACCACGAAAAAGTGAAAAATTCTCGAAAAGCTATAAAAAAAGTAATAAAAGGTGCAAAAATTGAAAAAGCACTACAAGACTGGCAAATATAGTATTTAATTTATAAATTTCATTTATATCTTTCAAAAAAATTATAATAATCCCGACCGACGCCAAAAAATTACATCGCATTTTAATGGCACAAAATTGATCCCTGTGGCGCACTCTCCACGCCAGCAATAAGTGCCCGTGAGGTGACGCCTGGTAAGCGCCTACACGGTACAAATATTCCATCATTACCTATATCTGTGTACAAAGCAGATTGGCACACCTAGCAATGGGTAATATGCCGTGATGAAATATTATTATTATTACTATTATATAATCAATAATTTATCAATCAGTCTTAATCACAGTAGAGGCCCTTTTATCCGAATTGCTAAATGTAAGGGGGTATTCGGACTAACGATTTGTTCGGATTACTGAATTTGTATGGACAAGTATAAATAACGTCAATTTAGGAAATTTTGAAATATTTGTTACAATACTTCAAAAAAAACAAACAGAGAAACAAAAAATATAATTATTTTAATTTTTTGCCTCTACATTGTGCAATGTAATATTATTCTGTAATTGGAATATAAGCGTCATGTTGAATTAAAAATAATACATAAATAATTAATTCCGAAGAAAAATATATTTTTGTTTTTGGGCATTCATTGATCGCTAGTCACCGCAGTATTATATATTATTATTTAATAAACAATGTATGTACATACGTACATCCACTAGCTACAATCCCGCCGCGAGAGGAGTGGAAACTAAAATAAAATTTGATAGATTTTTCTAAGAATCACATGTCCTAGTTGCTGCGTTCGGAGAAATTTTATCCCATAGTTCGGATTCTATATTCCTTTCACTCTACGTTTGGATTACTGAATGTTCAGATTAACGTGGGTTCGGATTAAAGGTCTCTCCTTACATATTTTTGAAGGTTTTCAATTGTGTTTGTCTCCTTTCTGTTACTATTGCATTATAAATGGAGAAGCTGACGAAATTGGATCATATTTAAAAATGTTCAGAGACATTTATTTTGAAAACATCCATATGATTTCCTTGTAACGAGGTAGAAGTTTTATAGATGGTTTCAAACCCTTCATCCTTTCTTAAAATATCTTCGAACATTTTATTGAATATCTCTCCAATTCCTCTTCTAACATCTTGTACCTTTTTTTGGACATCTAAAATTATTTCGGTAGAATCTATAAGCGTTATATTTTGTTGTTCCAATTTTTCCATGAAGTGATTGAAAAAAGCATAATTTGATTTGGAGATAAGCTAAATTTTGTTCTAGGGTATTAATAATAACCTTAAATTTGCAAAAAGCAAACTAATCAAAAAAAAAAAAGTTGAAATCTCAGAGATTTTTTTTCTGCTTATAGTGCTGTCAATAAGCAAAATACTTAAAATCCACGTCCTATTTATCACATATGTATATTTAAAATTGTAATTTTAGGCTACATCAATAAAGAATGTACTAAATGATATTAACTGCAGTCATCCACTAATAAAAAAGAAGGTAAGTTCGGTATTTGATTAAATAATTAGTTTTGTCAATCAAGACAATAAATTTCAATAACTCTTGTCATGCGTTACTCTTGCAAACAGAAATCTCTGGCTTGCAAGTTTCTTACAAATTTCTTGTCTTGTATGTTTTCGCGTAGGGTTATAATTAGAGTGCGTACACGACAAGAACAAGCCGGCTTCGTCATCACTCGATTCTGCTGACCACGTCTCCAAGGAAATGTTCCGAGGCGTGCACAATTCCCCAGTATTAAACAAAACTGACGCGCCTAGAATTCGAACTATATAGCTAGACATCCATCTTCATCGGCACTCTCTTTCCCCCGACCGCGGCATCTGACAATTGATGACGCAGTTGGCTTGTTCTTATCGTGTACGCTCTCTACCTAATCATTTGGTATAAAATTAAATGTACATTGAAAAGTATTTTCTAATTTTCTCTCTAAAATCCATTATAAAAAATATAATAAAATATTGATATATTTGAATTTTAATATTATATTGCAAGAGTGCAAGAATGCAAGAATAATACAAGAATAAGAAAAATACAAGACTCTCGTGACACACTATTGAAGCACGAGTTAAAACTTCGGATACGAGCGCGTAGCAACGAGATTTTCTTTATTTCGGCTGTCATTAACCTTATTTCTTTATAAAAATTGCCATTAACGGATTTTTTTACAGAACAGTTAGCTTGATAACAGTGTTTTGTGTTTTTATTCTACCGGTTGCCAAGATATTTTGTGTATTTAGTGCAGTTATACCTATCCCAAATAATAAAATGTCACCAAAACTCATCCTGCTAGCATCAATATGCGTGCTACAGTCCTACAAGCCACTCGTGAGCTGTGAGGATGAGTAGTGCGCAGAGAGAGAACGCATTAGCCGCGAAAGTACGAAGGCGTAGAAAGGACATGAAAGAAAAATATTTATAATTGCAAGTTTTATCGTGCAATTAGGCTTAATTGCCGCAATTAACCTAACCTAACCAAACCTAACCTAATTTCAAGATTTATCTTACAATTAGGTTAGGTTCGGTTAGGCTAAGGATAAAAGTTGCAATTACGCTTAATTGCAAGATACAAGATGTAACTAAGCCTAATTGCAAGATACAAGTTGCAATTAAGCGTAATTGCAAGATAAAACTTGTAATTATAAATATTTTTCTTTCATGTCCTTTCTACGCCTTCGTACGAAAGAGACTGCTTTACGCGCGCGAGTATAATACGAGACATAAGTTTCCCGACTTTAGTGTCAAATTGCGGGTCCACCTAGACTGCATGCTTCTGCTTCATACTGTACTTTCTAGATGTTAACTCTACGGCTGCTTGCAAGCGAATGAAATTCCCACCACAATTTTAAGGTCACGCTACTGCGCATCCAAGCTAATCGTTTACGGGTCGCTGATCAGACTGTATGTTTTTCTACTCGTAATTCCTAAACAGAGGAGAATATTACATTGTTTCTGCTTCTGTCTTTTCAAAATCAGGGTGAACACGCCATAGTTTCTATTTCGATTCGAATATTATAATAAGTCCCGTAAAATTGTATGTGGAGCTTTATACGAATACATAAAGATTTAAAGAATAAAATTATGAATTTTTTATTGTAACCTGTTTAAGTAGGTACGCTTTTGGTGCCGAATCAACTTAACTTAATGTAGTTGTTATTATATATATATATATATATATATATATATATATATATATATATATATATATATATATATATATATATATATATATATATATTGTATATGAAAGGTAAATTATTAAATTTTATTTGCAGATAATCCTATTTTGTTTGGATTTATTCCACGACGATGTGAATATATCAATATATGGACTATTTAATTTTAATCTTCAATTTCTATATGACGTACCTATACATATAATAATTATAGAAATATAAAATGTATTTATATATTTATCAAATTAATTTCAGTTGATTGGAGCGATATGTAGTTATACCATTTTGAGCATTATGAGTGATGAAATATTTGATCAGAGCAAGCTTAACAAGCATTAACATTATTTGAATTAAAATACTGTAATCACCAGTCATGATACTCGCTTTTATTATTTCATTAGCTACTGCTACTAAATGGTTAACAAAAATTTTGAAAAATCTTAAAATTATGAAGAAACCAAAAACATAAAAAATATAAAAACAATTTTGTATGCAACTTTTAATTCAGAACTACTTTGCACTCCACAATTTTTGCCGTAAAATAAAAGGGGGAGTGAGAAATTGCATGAAACTAAAGTCACATGTTAAATCCGTATGTTTCACTGCTAACAGCCACCACACGATATATTCGTATTATTTTTCTATGCATGATATTATTTAAGTAATATAATTTTATTGCAAATATGATGTAATATATTATACAGTCGAGAAAATATCGAGTAATATTTATGTTAATTGTTTAAATAGTAAGTTATTTTTGTAAGATTTTACATTTTGTTAGAAAAATGATAAATTTGTTATCGCAGCCTACTTAGGGTAAATTCCAAAAATAACAAATTTTAACCATGGTTAACCGAAAGTGTTCCAAAAGTATCAAAAGATGTAAATTGTGGATTAATGAAACATGGTAACGGTTAAAGCGGTTGCAACCAGCGTAACCATTCTTTAGCCTGATTTATAGATTGCATAGAATAGAATGGAATAGAATAGAACAGAATAGCACAGGGAATAGAAATATAAACCAATGTAAATGCATGGAACCATTTATACTTGCACAGAATGGAATAGAATAGAATGAAATGGAATAGGAAATAACCAAATTTTATTTCTTATTCTATTCTATTCCATTCTTATTCCATTCGGCTTGCTTCGTTAATATTCGTGTGAATGGTGTAACTTCGTTGCATTTAGCCAGTGGCGTATATAGATTTATATTTTGGTGGGGGCTCAGATTGTACAAAATAATCTTAATATATAACTAAAAGTATATCAAATTAATTAAGTATAGGTGGTAATATTTAATTACATAACAAAATGTAGTATTCGTTTTTTCCTTGACAAAATAATTATAATTTCTCTTCGGCCTCTCCCCCCTTATATACGCCACTGATTTTGGCCCATCCCCTAACCTAAAATCTTACTGTGAACACAGATCTACATATAAATTTATATGTAGATCTGTGACTGTGAACAACAGTTTTTCTGCAGAAATTCTTTCTTTTTTAGTAAAAACTAACAATGATATCATTTACTCGATTCTAAATGTAATTATTGATAGAAAAAAATAACCAATAAATCAGTTAATTTAGTGTAAAAGTAACACAAAAGTGACGTCATTCTATTCCAAACTATTCTATTCTATGCAATCTATAAATGGTCTTAAAAATTTCTATTCCTATTCTATTCCATTCCTTATTCTATTCTATTCCATTCTATCCTGTGCAATCTATAAACCAGGCTTTTTAGCTCGGTTACGCCGGTTACGTATATCTATCCTTTTCTAAAACATAAATAAATGTTGGGTTATATTTATATATTTACCCAAAACTTCTGTCACACGTGGTAGTCTTTTTTGTGTTTGTACACATTAATGCAATTGTTAGTTTATAAGGAAATTGATTTTCGTTATATAAATAATATATTTTTATTTTACATACATTTTATATGTATACAATATACAGAATTTATATTATTTTTTTATTAAATACCAAATTGCAAGTAGAAGCTGTAATTCGGCTTCTTTTTGGGCGACCTCTTAAGAAAACGGGAGATGTTAAATTGCCTCCATTGAAATTTAATAAAAAGTGTTTCTATTCATCCGGAAATGTGATCGAAATACCTCGTCACTGTAATTATTTCAACATATTCTTCTATTCTAGGTCTCTTCTCTAACAAAAACAAACAATAATTCAATAATATAATAGGTATTTCGCAAAATTAATGATTTTTAACTTGCTTTTTATAGACGGCAATAAGTGTGTAACTATTTGCTTTATTTGTTCATCATCACTGCTTTCATCACTACTTGTTGAAAGTAATAAATCCATAAATAAAACGTTTTCGTTCATTGTCAGAAATATTTTAGAGTTGCCGCAACTATCATATGATCTAGGTTTAGAGGTTATGTTATAATTTTGAGAACCGAATGAAACCGAAGTGATGAACAAAATTCGTATTTGTTCTAATGAAAATTCTTTTTATTCAAGTATAAAACAGAATATTACAAGACAAACATAATATTTTTGGTTGCTACAAAATAATTGAATTGACATGTGTCATACATTGGAAACATATTATAGTAGGCTGCTTGCACCTTGTGCTGAATGAAAGGAGCGTACTTGATTTCCAACACCCCTTCTCGCTGCTTTCACGAAGCATGTGCATCTTTTTGGTGTTCAGTTTGAAGTCCGAGCTTCATTTTGAAGTGGCAATGTCGCTCTCGTGTGAGCGGTTTCGTAAGCAGATCAGCCGTCATCTGCTCTGTAGGATAGTAGACCATGTTGATTATCTTCTCTTCTTGTAGATCGCGCAAGATGTGGTGCGAAACATCAATGTGTTTCGTTCGACAACTCGATCGGTTGGATTCTACCATCTTGATACAGCCTTGGTTGTCCTCAAATATAGTAGTAGGACCACGCGTGGCACCACCCATGTCAATAAGTAGCTGTCGGAACCACAGCAGCTCTCTAGCCGCTAAAGAAGCCACGACGTATTCGGCTTCCGTAGATGACAGGGCAACAGTCTTTTATTTTTGGCTGCACCAGGCAATCGTTGATGTACCAAGCTGAAATAAATAGCCACTGGTGGATTTTCTGTCTACTTTGTCGCCTGCCCAATCTGCGTCGCAGTAACAGACTAGCTCTGATTTCGTAGTAGACGAAAATCGCAGCTTCTGATCTTTGGTATCGGAGAGATAACGTAATACACGTCTGACTGAGTTCCAGTCTTTTTCTGTAGGAGTAGAGACTTTCCGACATAAGTAACCAACTGCAAGTGCAATATCAGGGCGCGAAACAGTGGCTAAATACAGCAACGATCCGATAACTTGCCTGTATTTGTTATTGTTCGGAAGCTGCGGACTCTCTTCCGCATTCATTGCAGGAAATCCAGTTTCCATTGGCGTTGATGCTGGACGACAATCAGTCATGCCATATTCTTTCAGCATCTGAATGATTTTTGGCTTTTGATGGATCAAGAAAGAACCATCACTTTCACGTTCCACGTTGATACCCAAATAATGAGCAAGTTCTCCTAAATCTTTTGTGGTGAAGTAATAGTCCAATTGAACACCAACACTTTCAGTAATTTCGTCAGTGGTCGCTGCCACCAGTAGGTCGTCGACATAGATCAGCACGTACGTTGCTTTCCCGTCATCCTCAATACGTGTAAACAAACACGGATCTGCTTTGCTATGCTGGAATCCCAAGGTATGTAGTACTTCAGTTGCCTTCTTATTCCAAGCTCGAGCCGATTGCTTAAGTCCGTATAGACTATGTCGTAGTCGTAGGATCTTGTTTTCTTGTCCGGGGATGACGAAACCATCAGGTTGTTCCAAATACAATTCTTCGTCAAGTTCACCGTTCAAGTAGGCACATTTGACATCTAAATGACGAACATGTAAGTTTTGGAGTGCTGCAACGGCCAGCAGCGTCTGAACAGTCTCATGGCGTACGACAGGCGCAAACGTTTCGTCGTAGTCAATACCATAACGCTGGGAGAAACCACGGGCCACTAGTCTTGCTTTATAAGTGTGAATATGCCCTTGACCATCCAACTTTGCTTTAAAAACCCATTTCGCAGTTATTGTCTTGAAACCAGATGGCAAATCTACAACATCCCAAACATGGTACTCACGGAGAGATTTCATCTCTTCTTCAGCAGCAGCCACCCACAACTTTCGCTCTCGCTGTGGCAGCTTCATGACATCACTCCAAGTAACTGGTTCTTTGTTTCGCTCAGTCTCGACCTTGAAAACATCACCATATCGCTCGGGAGGTTTTCCGGCGGTAGAACGTGTCGACCAGCGAGATCTCGTAGACGAAACATGTGAGCCGCGGAGATTTTCTCTTGCACGCTCTGGTTGGGGTGGTGACGTCTGCTGACCCAGATCATTTACCTCGTCAAAATTATTTGGCTCATTCGTCAGATCGTGTTGTTCTGATTCGATTACGTTGTCATCAGGCTCTGGTGGGATTAGCACATTCTCAACCTCTGCATCTGACGTGGACTCATAATACCAATCATAGTCACAATGAAAGATTAAAACATATTTACCAAGCAGTTTCGGACAAATTACAAACAAACAAAGAAACAGTAGTTTTAAAATCAAATACAAAAGGAGATGAAAGCAACGAATTCAATTTAAACCAAATTGTGTTTAAACAGAAATAAAAAGAATTCAAAATTTTTAGCACCATACAAAATTACAAAACTTGTAGATAAAAATTGAGTAGAAATAACAATCATTTTGATGTAAGGCTCCATCAGTTCAAAGTGCATGATGAGGTTGAAAAATATAAAAGCGTACTGTGATTTATAACAATTTTATTTATAAAAGGCTTTCCGATAATCGATTTCGGCTATGGATGGCCATCTTCGGATCGTGAGCTAAAAATAATAATAATAATTATAATAATAAATTTATTGCCCAACAGTTTACAAGAAAAACCAATTACAGGACAAAGATTAAACAAAGACAAATAAATATAAATAATTTAGTTATATAGTATTGAAGCAAATAAGAAAGTTTATAATTTACATGAAATTTTTTGGAAACATGTGGTTTTAAGATTTTTGTGGTTATGTTTTTGTTTGTAAATGCAACTATCATGATTATTGAAGTAACAAATATAACATACCGTTAAAAAAGTTGAAATTAGTTGGAAAATTGATCAAATTAGAAAATATTTTTGAAAACAGGTGTATGAGTCAAGAGGTGCGAATAAGCTAAGACTTTTTTACATACGGCGGGCGGATGTGGGGTTGTTGGAAGGGGTAGTAGATGGCGTTAAATTTGATTGGTTATATTTGAGGCGATAAAAATTTAAACATATTGTGGCCTGGAAAAGAGGTAGTTTCATTTAATAAATTGTTATTGTTTTTTAGGTGGGAGAGTATTTCATATTTTTTCAATAAATGTAATTTTTGATAGTTTCTGTGTGTAAAAGTTGTAAATTGTCGGGTGTTATTGTGTAGTTTTCTTGTTCGAAATGTGTGCCGAGGGCTGAAAGTAATCTGTTTTTTTGGTGTTCTTTGAAGCGTGTATGTAAGTTATGGAATGTGAGGCCTATGTATGATTTGTTACAGTGAAACGCGACCGAATTTGGTGTGTATCATTATTATTTTTAAAATCTTTAGTATCGTGTTTCTACATGTATACAAAAACAAAACGCATGTGCAGACCTCCTAAGAACCGATAAGTGTGATGCAGATCAGATTTACAGGTCGAGTCAAGAGGGCAATAAATCGCTATGGGGCACCAACTGACAATACCGGGTCTGGGGCTGTCCCAAAGTAAGCTAAATAGGTAACGACAGAGTAGGAATGAGTGTTTTAGCGTGGGAATGTCAAACTCGAATGAATATGAGAATTTACAATAATATTTATATTGAGGGTCCCAAGGGAAAAAATGATCGGACTAGCAGTCACTGATGTAAATTTTTTTTATTTCGAAGCCAACGTTTCGACTACTACAGTAGTCTTCTTCAGGGCACTATGAAGAATTTACAAAAAATGTACAAATAAGGTACAGAGAGAAAAGGATAAATTTAGATAATAATTAATGTACAAATACTTACAGAAATGGTTTAAAAACAATGGTGTGTATGGCAACCACCCATGAGGAACAGTAGTAATAAAATATTCACAGAGTTGATCGTCAAATGATAAAAACATAAATAAATAAATAACATTTAAAACGTAACAGTCAATGATTGTAAAATAATAATTATGAATGTATGTAAAAACTTTTTGTAGTTAAAGATATAAAATAAAAAAAAATTTAAGTAAGAATGCGCAAGGATTAACATGACTTATAGGGCTATTCTGTAAGATCGTTATGACATAACGAATCGGTAAAACGTTATATCGTCATGGTAATAACGAAAATCGTTTAATAGGCTTATTCTGTAAACGATCGTTATGACATTTTTTATTGTTAAATCGTTATCATAACGATAATCGTTAAAGTGGTATTCTGTAAACAATAATTTAATTCTACATAACGAAAAAAAGATATCGTTATTTCTTAACGATTGGAAAAATCATTCGTTATCTAAACGTTTTGTCAATAATTCAGTATTTTAATTCATGTCAAAATTAAATTGCTATTATGTTGAATAGTGATCTCAAAAACCAGTCATATTACAGTTTTCTGCAAGGTAATATTAAAATAATTTAATAAGTTTTTATTCATAGCGCCTAGCGCAAGCTTCTCAATTTGTCTACAGATGGTAGTAGTTGCTCTAGCATAACCTACAAAAAGAAAAATAATGGTCCGACAGCTGACAGGTTGACAACAGAATTAATCTAACCTAGAAGTTTTGTGAGTTATATTGAATTATTTTAGATATTTGAATTAAAATTATAATTTGATTTTAGGAAATAAAGTTCTTAACTTGATCCCAAGGTTATTATTTTTCAAAATGTGTTACATAATACGGATACAAAGATAACGATTATCGTTAAGTAGAGATAACGATTTTCAGAATAACGATTTCGTTATGGTAACGATTCGATTTTACAGAATAGGCCTATTAAGTACAGTACCAAGGGTTAATGAACTAACCAATGGGGTCGTCGAACTATAAACATGAATTTTTTCCTATTTATTGGGAGCCTGGAAAGTATGCAACAATTGTTACATCTGCGTAACGTAGTTTGAACATATTAATTTTTCTTTTTAATTTTGTAGTTAATTAAGATTATTATCAAGATTATTGAACTACAAATCATATCATTCCATACATCAAAAGATAAACATAGCAAAAAATATGAAGAATCGTGCTTTACAACTTACACATCCAAAATACCACACAGAAATCAAGAACAAAATTAAACTTTTATTAAATATTAACAACTATCCAAGGATATTAATAAATAAAATAATGAACTCTTCAACTGTCACAAATTCTCAAACAAATAGTAATGAAACTAGATACATATCCCTACCATATGTCAAAGACTTGGCGCCAAAATTCAAAAAAATAATAAAAAATAAATTAGACAAGGATGTAGCATTCAAACAACACAAATCAGTAGGAAACCTTTTCAGCAAAATTAAGGACAAAAACAATAAATTTATGCAATCCAATTTAATTTACAAAATTCCATGCAAGTCTTGCGATAAAGCGTACACTGGGCAAACCAAACGTTACTTAAGAATAAGACTAGACGAACACAAAAGGAATTGTAATGAAATTAAAGAAAACATGAACAATAATACGAAATGTGCTCTGGTGGACCATATTCGTAATAATATGAACCATGAATTCGATTTTGTGAACACAAAAGTCTTAACTACAGAACGGAATCTCCACAAACGTCTTACATTAGAAATGCTACAAATAAAATCTGACAATAAAAATATAAACCACCAAACCGACATAGAAAACCTGAGCACAATATATCACAATTTAATTAACTACAAAATTAAAAAGAAAAATTAATATGTTCAAACTACATTACGCAGATGTAACAATTGTTGCATACTTTCCAGGCTCCCAATAAATAGGAAAAAATTCATGTTTATAGTTCGACGACCCCATTGGTTAGTTCATTAACCCTTGGTACTGTACTTAAGTCATGTTAATCCTTGCGCATTCTTACTTAAATTTTTTTTTATTTTATATCTTTAACTACAAAAAAAGTTTTTTCGTACTCACTACGTAGAAATTAATGTTTCCCGCACCCAACTCACAATCCGAAAGGCCATATTCCCGTTATTGTTTTACTTTCGCGCACTAGTGTTTCAATGGAAAGTATTTTGATCGAGTAGCTTAAAAGTGTTATTTATATTTTAAATTTTTTTACACATTACAACAAATTTAATATAAGAACAAGATAATTGAGGAAAATTAGTTGAATGAATAAAAATTATCTAAATTAAATTAGAAATTTCATTGCTAATTTTGACATTTTAATACTACTAGCGTTATCTATTAGCAATTAAAAGAATGAAACGAGAAAAAATATAGTTTATAAATTTTTCGAAAATTGACGATTTTCAAGCATTAAAAACCAATAAGAATAAATAATTTATTAATAAATAATAAATTTGCCTACCATCAGTGCAATCTGTTTGAGAACAATCTGTCATCTGTCCAATATCAAAATAGTACATAACCTTAAATTTAAATTATCAGATATTACACTTACACTGACAATTAAACTACCAGTAAAATAGAGGCATGTGCCGGACATTGTTCTTTATTTAATTATTTGAAAAGTTGGTAAGTACAACATACAATATGTGTTAGAACTTCTGCTTAATTTAGTTTATATGTTATTTACATACTGAATTACAGGTGAATTAACACATTTGCCATTATGATAAGTTAAAAAAGCGTTTATTCGTTGTCTCCAGCCTTAAATTTCGGGAGGCATACAAGAAATATCAGACATTTTGACAACTTTTAAATCTGAAAAAATATGCAAACAATTATGTTTCCGAAATCAACAATTTACTTAACAACCGTTGCTATGAAATTGCTGCTGTGCTATTTACTTGTATATTTGCGAATTTTGTACAATTATCTTGACATTTATACTCTATTAATAATGATTTTGTTCGTTACAAAAAGTATTGTACAAACTTCTTGCGGGAAGACGTCATCCACGCATTCGCGCAAATGAAGCCCTCGCTCGCAAGCTCGCTCGTGCCTCAAATAAGCGCTCATGCGGGATGAATGTCTTCCCGCACTTAGTATGTAAATAACTATTACATACATTCATAATTATTATTTTACAATCATTGACTGTTACGTTTTAAATGTTATTTATTTATTTATGTTTTTATCATTTGACGATCAACTCTGTGAATATTTTATTACTACTGTTCCTCATGGGTGGTTGCCATACACACCATTGTTTTTAAACCATTTCTGTAAGTATTTGTACATTAATTATTATCTAAATTTATCCTTTTCTCTCTATACCTTATTTGTACATTTTTTGTAAATTCTTCATAGTGCCCTGAAGAAGACTACTGTAGTAGTCGAAACGTTGGCTTCGAAATAAAAAAAATTTACATCAGTGACTGCTAGTCCGATCATTTTTTCCCTTGGGACCCTCATCCATTCCTTCAGTCGACTATCAATCAAGTTCAATATTTATATTGTTTGACAATTAATACACAACTAATATAACTAACTAACCTTAACTAATTGATTTACCATTGCATCAGCATGAAAAAAAATGTAGGAGGATGTTATTAAGTAAATTTCACAGGTTTTCGTAGACCCTGGCAAGGGAGGTCAAAACATATGAATACTAGGTAAAATAAAAACATTAAACAAAATAATCAAAGAAATGTTTGATAGGCTCATCACTGATATAGATAAACATTCCTTATTTATTTAAACATTGTTATTTTGGATAAATAAAAACAATTTAGGTAAACCAAGAGTTAGATGAAGTGGGAGTTAAAGGCCATCTCTGTCGCACTCAACAGGCCGAGATCTAAGGGCATCCTTGTTTAAGTAGGGGTGAAATCTATCACGACCTCGTGGCATCTTTGTCTTACACCCAGAGTATAGATATTTGTATCTTTGTCTAATATACAGAGCATATGTGACTTTTTGAATGCAACTAATTAGCAAATCAACAGGAGAAAATTCCTTCCACAGCCAGGCACCAGGGACCAAAGGTGGCTACTGGAGACAAGTTCGTGCAAATCAGGGTTAACAATTATCAGCTGTCTCTGTCCCACATACAATCTTCATATGCAGAAACTTCCCTACTACGCCGGGACATCAGCAAATGAGGTGCATATCATTAAGATGATATTCTCAGAAAATTTTGTCTATTGCAGTTTCACCTATGGACAGCTAATCTTCCATCATTTCCACCCCCAATCTTTAGGGGTGGCGCTTGTGTGTTTAAAACTGGGTGCACAGCACTCGGAAAGGCATCTTGGTTTCGGCCAGGATCAGCCTCTGTAGTAGCTTGATCTGCATTACGATCGTTGGTAATTTTTGAGGCTTTGGTATTGGTGTTATACGTTGGTATTGCTGTCAGGTGTCCGCTAAGCTCTCACCTGCAGCGTTGGGTTATTGTTAAAACGCATGAAACGGTCAGTGGTGGAAGGATAACAGGGGACTGCACGCTCCACTCTGTGGTCCAGTTGCAATTCTCCAACCTCGTTATTTACTGGCCGAGCGGTTGCAACGTTGATAACAGGGGACTGCACGCTCCACACAGTGGTCCAGTTGCAATTCTCCAACAAGGTTGATAACCGAGCAACTATAAATAAAACGGTCAGTGGTGGAAGGATAACAGGGGACTGCACGCTCCACTCTGTGGTCCAGTTGCAATTCTCCAACCTCGTCATTTACTCCCCGTATATTTGCTACGTTGATAACAGGGGACTGCACGCTCCACTCTGTGGTCCAATTGCAATTCTCCAACAACGTCAGGTATCAATATTAAATATCCAAGTATTTTGTTATATCACCATAGCAAGTATAAAGCGTATATCGGACATCTTGTATGTCTGTGAACCCATTGGTCCTGTCATCCACCTGGGGGACCCCGTCAGCGGCCGTAGCCCTGGCTAACTGAGTTCTACGTCCCACGGCCGGTGTACCGCTCCGCCAGTGACCGGTCCACGCCCGTGGCCGTATTCCCGGCTGTCCCGAGACGCTGCCTGCGCTGCGCCCGGTGCCGTTCCACGTACGAGTCCGTTGCCAGCCCCAGCCCAGCCAGCCAAGGGCCTTCTCCCGGCATTCCCGGCCATACCATAAGTATCACCATTATATTTGTATTGTATATTTCTTGAATGCCACTGACTGTATAAACGTTGTTTATTGTTGAATCTATGTTATTACTTGTTTTATTCCTTACACTACCACGACTTCAAATCAAAGATTCTGGGCACTATTAAAATAACACAACGTAGGGTAATCTAGACAATCATGATCATTAGTTGGACGCTGGCGGTTTTTACGCTGTCGCGTTACATACTAAACCGCGTTACAACAGTTATTTGTACATGATATTTTATATACTCCGCTTTTGTGCAAGGGATCTATTTTTGGTTTGGTGTTATTTAGGATATTATAAAGTTTGGTTGTGATTTGGGGATTAATGAAATGTTGTGTTTACCTGTTTTATTTTTTAAACTGGTGTGTATGTGATTATGGTAAGATATGAATAAATATTTATTGTTTTTGTGTGTATGTAAATTTTGTTGTTAATTAAATGTTTATATTTAATAATACTGGATAAATGTTCTATCTTTTCTATTGGGTATTGATTATTTAATGCTATTTGTAGTACGTTATAATATTCTACAGACATTATCATACCTTATTACTCATATCACCACCCCAAAATATTCTTGCAGACAATCAAGCTGGTTTTAGAAAAAACCGTAGTACTGTTGACAACATCTTTAATTTAACTTCTATAATACATTTACACTTACGGCTAAAAAAGGCATGCATATTTGCAATTTTCATAGACTTTAAACGTGCTTTCGATTCGGTCAAACACGATATATTATGGGAAAAAATGTACAAAGCAGGTATCAGCTCAAAACTTATTAGAATTATTTTTAACTTCTATAAAAATGCAAAATTTAATTTTCAAGACTCCAACAGCCAATTTGAAAGCTTGGTAGATATTACGGAAGGCGTAATGCAAGGGGACAGTTTATCCCCTACACTTTTTGATATCTTTATTAACGATCTGGAAGAATACCTGAGAAAAGCTGGTGTGAAGGGATTAAATATCGATGGATCAAATGATTTGTTAATGCTAGTTTACGCAGATGACGCGGTAATTCTATGTAACTCACCAGTAGATGTGCAAAAGAAACTAAATTTGTTGCACGAGTATTGTAAAATTAATTCATTAACCGTAAACACTTCCAAAACAAAAATCCTCCCCTTCCATAAAGGTCGTCTACGCAATCTTCCTTATTCCTTCAAATACACTAATAACAGCATAGAAGTAGTAAATCAATTTTGTTATCTTGGAGTAATCTTCACTAGTTCCGGCAAATTTGTTGAAAACTCTTCTCATGCATTAAAAAAGGCCAAACTAGCACAAAATAACGTAAACATCATACTACGTAAAGGTAAATCGAATGGATGGAATGAGAAGCTTAAATTGTTACAATCAACTGTTCAGGCTACAGCATTATACGCGTCAGAAGTATGGGCTCTAAGATATATAGAAAAGATTGAAGCACTTCAGATCAGATATATAAAATGTATTTTACAATGTCCAAGATCTACACCGAACTATATGATCAGGATAGAAGCGAATTTAGACCATATGGAAATAGAAATTGTCAAGCGCGTTCTCAATTGGTGGGCCAAAATATTGAAATTAGAAAATCATCGGTATCTAAAAATAATTTATAATCGTCTCTATAAACTTGATGGGTCAGAGAACAACAAAATCGAACATAATTGGTACACACAGTTAAGAACAAAACTAGAAGAACTGGGCTTTGGTTCGCTTTGTGAAAATCAAAAAATTAGTCAACACGAAATTAAAACAGTACTGAAAACCGCAAAGATAAATTTGAAAGAAAAAGATATAGAAAAACTGATAAATTCAAAATACAATGATCATTTTAGATTAATAAAATCAATAGAGAATAACGATAATTACTTATATCTTCAAGCATCATTTCAAAGAACAAGAATTATAGCTCAATTAAGGCTATCGCGCAAAGACAATTTAAAATTAATAGTAAATCAAATAAAATATGACATTGACACAAACAATATATGTAGAATATGCAATACACAAAGCAGTGAAAATATTTATCACCTGTTTATTAAATGTCCAATTTATAAACCTATAAGGGATCAGTACTTGACTGGATATCTCCAGGGACTATCAGAAAATAACTTATTTTTACTTTTTTCGAATCTTAATAAACCCAAATTAGATAATATATTCTACTTTTTGGTCGGTGTACTCAAATTGAGAAGTTTTTGTTTGGATGAATAAATATAATCTACAATTTATTAACTTCAACCTTCAACCACTTGTATAATGACTTTGATGTACGTATCACTGTAATTAATATTAATACTTTGAATAATAATGTGTTCGCTATTTATGAACATATTTTGTAAATAATACATTTCATACCAATATATAAATTCATGTATATATTTAATTATTTAAAATGTATTGTAAACCAACCTATTTGTATAAGACCATGAATCTAAAAACGAATAAACTATATTGTATTATATTATTACTTGTTTTATTCCTTACACTACCACGACTTCAAATCAAAGATTCTGGGCACTATTAAAATAACACAACGTAGGGTAATCTAGACAATCATGATCATTAGTTGGACGCTGGCGGTTTTTACGCTGTCGCGTTACCATATTAGACCGCGTTACAACAGTTATTTGTACATGATATTTTATATACTCCGCTTTTGTGCAAGGGATCTATTTTTGGTTTGGTGTTATTTAGGATATTATAAAGTTTGGTTGTGATTTGGGGATTAATGAAATGTTGTGTTTACCTGTTTTATTTTTTAAACTGGTGTGTATGTGATTATGGTAAGATATGAATAAATATTTATTGTTTTTGTGTGTATGTAAATTTTGTTGTTAATTAAATGTTTATATTTAATAATACTGTATAAATGTTCTATCTTTTCTATTGGGTATTGATTATTTAATGCTATTTGTAGTACGTTATAATATTCTACAGACATTATCATACCTTATTACTCATATCACCACCCCAAAATCAAACAAACAGCTTTTAATTGCTTTTTCTACCGTTTAATAAATACTCCACTTTCAGAATCTAATTATACCCTAATGTAGTCTGAGCGTATGTAAATTTTAATTTGATATTTACCTCTCGCTACCGTTGGTAAGGGAGATATAGCGATCGTGCTAAAAATGGCATATCGAGATTTTGGTAAATGACCACGTTTTAAGGTCCATAGAATCCAATTTTAACATTTTCACGATGACGTCTGTGTGTGTGTGTGTGTGTGTGTGTGTGTGTGTGTGTGTGTGTGTGTGTGTGTGTGGGTGGGTGTGTGAGTGTGTGTGTGTGGATCCTCTTTACACTCTAACTCAAATACTATCGTTCAGAAAATTTTGAAACTTTGTATTTCTACCTTACTCTTATATGGAAAGATGCCATTAGATTTTGGTGTAAATCAGATAACCGGAAATGGCACTTTACTGGAAGCTCAAAATAGTTATTCTTCGAAAAATACCTTTAAATGTTTCGAGATTTGTTATTATAAAAATTTAAAAAAACTAAATTTTCTACAGGTTTGCGTTAATACTTTTTTCATATATTTTATGGACAAATTTCTAAAATTATCTATAATTTTATTCCCGGAGCCTACGTTATAAGCACAACTCCATGGTTACACAGTTCAGATCTCAAATGTATTTAACTGACAGATATATGTCACTTTCAACAAACTAATCTTTTCGAATAATACTCGTAATAGTAACATTTTAAAAAGAAAATAGTAAATGGAACAATAATTACGCCAGCAATGTCAATATAGGTAAGTATATAAATAAATATATCATCACGGCATATTACCCATTGCTGGGTCTGCCAATCTGCTTTGTACACAGATTTCGGTAACGATGATGACATATTTGTACCGTGCGGGCGTTTATCAGGTGTCACCTCACGAGCATTTATTGCTAGCGTGGAGAGTGCACCAGAGGGCTAATTTTTGTGCCATTTAAAATTCAAAATATTTGGCGTCGGTCGAGATCGAACCCGGTATTTAAATTTAATTTAATTTTATGTATTTACATGAATAAAAATTAAATTAAACGGGAGGTATTGTGTTGGTCACATCAGATTTTTTAAGATGGTTTCGTTCTCAATTTCTGTAAAAGAAAATATTAAAATTACTTTCAGGAGAATAATAAATAACTGAATAGTAATATCTTACTTGTCCTGCCTCTTTTTGTCACCATGGTAATCTTGACCAAATTGTAGAATCTGCTGAATCGAAATTACGTATTAAAAATCACTGTGATGTCTCTGTCGATGGTTTAGAAACAATAGGGCGATGTAAAGAATCTTGGAAAACTTAGGAAAGTGTGATTTTTGGGGCTACAGGAAATAGGAAACCTTAAAACTATAGATAAATCTTTGTTTTTATATTATATTTTTCCTTTTATTTATACATTTGCTTTTGTACTATTAACATTTCTTAAAAAGTTTTTTTTAAAGCACTAGTAGCTTTTGTTTAAATTGTTGAAAATTAATATGTCCATGAATTTTATACCAAAAATTATAACAGATATAAATTGTTTCTGTTTCGCATTAATAATTATGTAAACATGTAATATGTTTTAAATAAATAAAAATAAATATTACCACGGCTTACCCATATCTGGGTGTGCACAATCTGCTTCTATTCGTAGATTTTGGTACTGACAATAAATAATATATATTATACAAATATGTAAATATAAACTAAGTTTTATATTACATTTATTCTAATTTTAAAAATCATTATAATAAACAATATATTGTTTTATATTTTTGCATTTAAATAAATATTTATATATTTATTCACGCTTATAATAAAGCCGGCTTCCCACGGCCTGCGGCGCGACGCGCCGCTACCTGAGTAGACGCGCTTCGCTCCACGAACTTCTACAAGCCTCGATCCAGTGTTGCCAACCCAAAAGAAACAAATTATCGTACAATAGGTTCAAAATTATCGTATTTGCCACAGAATTATCGTACACATGTATATGAAATGTACAGTATGGTTGGATTTTAATTTTATGCAATTTCCTGTTCTCCTGTTCATTTTTCGGGAAAAACTGTAGAGTGCAAATTTTTACAGAGTTGCATACGAAACTTTTTAAATGTTTTATTGGGTTTGGTTTCTTCACAATTTTAAAAAGAAATTTAAATAGTTCCTTCAATTAGTAGCAAAGACCATGACTTATGACATAAAAAACAATATTATTTTATTGTCATTTTTTTTTTGTAAGAAGGTAATGAACTAAGAATTCACAAAACTGTACGAAGCTCCGAGTTGATACACGACATGCATAAAACGAAAAAACTACGCAGAAAAATACAAGAAGAAAATATTAAAATTTGGTTTTGTTGTTTAACATAAAAAGAAAATTTCTGGATGGCAAAATTATCGTACAATTGCGTACGATAATGA
Organism: Harpalus rufipes; assembly: GCA_951394225.1. Lineage (NCBI taxonomy): Eukaryota > Metazoa > Arthropoda > Insecta > Coleoptera > Carabidae > Harpalus > Harpalus rufipes. The sequence continues at coordinate 21,310,259 of OX596285.1, forward strand.
AGTGACTATCGTACATCGTACAAATGACCAAAATATCGTACATGTACGATAATTATCGTACGGTTGGCAACACTGCCTCGATCATTCCCACGGCGCGTTTGCGCGTAGTACGTGCAGCGCGCGCAAGCATGCACGGGCCTAACCGAGGCACCCGCCATCTTGATTTTAACATAATTTGACGACGCGTGGGCAGTAATGCAGTTCATTATGAATAGACAACAGAGAAAGATTGCTGTGTGTGCAGCTACATGTGTTTTATTGTCGGGCGAAATTTTAAAACAAAAGAAAATCAAACAGAAAAGACGCTGGTGGATGTCAATTTTCAACGTGCAATTTTCTGTATGTCGACATTAATGATTTTTTTTTTAAATTTCCTCCATAGGAAAATCTACACTCATTTTTTCCTTAATTCGAACCCACGCATCGTGAATTGCATTTCGTTCTTTATGTTTCTCATGTCTGGGGTTCCAAATTGCTGGTTCATTTTGGAATGTCCAGGAATTCAATAATAATATCGTTTGTCCATAATAAACGTGTACGATATATTATGCACTGTACAACAACGCTGATGAAACTATACTGCCCTGCTATACTGCAAGAAAAGAACGCGTGTAGGGCATACTTGCACACGCTGCGCCACCTGGCGCCGAGGGTTTCTTTTGACGCGTGCAACATTTACCGACAAATGATGGGAACGGACGGGCGGCGCGAACGCTCCACCCGCTGCCCCTTCCCATGGCCCGTTGCGCGCAAAACTAGGTATAGTCAAATTTTTTGACTCTGTCGGGTGCAGTAATAAAACTATAAATGAGCTATAAATATCGCAATTATGATAAAGCGGCATATCCTTTCCTTTCTGCAGTATAATACTGTTTGGCATCGGCCCATATTTTTGAGCCGCTCTATTCATGCATTGAATCATACGTCTACCAGGTATGTATAGGAAAATAGCCTTACAGTCCTTTAACATAAATGAATAGAGCGGCTCAAAAATATGAGCCGAAGCCAAACAGTATTATACTACAGAAAGTAAAGGATACGCCGCTTTATCATAATTGCGATATTTATAGTTCATTTATAGTTTTATTACTGTACCCGACAGAGTCAAAAAAATTGACTATAGTGGCGTGTACGCGCTACAGGCCGTGGGAAGCCGGCTTAACAGGTATAATATGTATGTAGCTCAGCAACACCTATTTACTTTTCACGCACTTGTGCTTCAAAAGTACTTTTCACGCGCACTAGTGCTTGAAAAGTGATTCTTTACACACTGTAAAGAGTTGTAGGAAAAATAATATATACCTTCATGTGTTATTAATTGTCAAATGTGTTACTTGGGACGTCATAATTTTTCATTCAAAATTTCAAAATATTCCGATTTTATGTTGGTTATTTGTCATGAGTAGTGTGGAATATACTTGCCGAGAAAAATAATCCACATGGTATTGGAAAATCATGATGTGTTGAAAGAAAAATTGTGACACTTGACATCTATGTACATTATTACTAGTTGTCATTCTGACATGGGCCCCCATATTTGCTGGCCAAGGCAAACAAAGTCACATGACTGCTCGCGCCCTATTAATTAATTCTAAACTATTTTTATCGTATATTCTGGTTTTAATTTCAAGTCGGTTTTTAAGATGGGATTTACAGGCCTATTCTACTAAAAACACATATAATAATTAATTTAATGTCCAACTAGTTTATTATTATGTTAATAATAACTCCGTTCCTATGGAAATTACATAACAAATAACGCCCTAGGGCATTATTTTTCAAAAATAACGCCCTAGGGCAATATAAATTTGATGTAATTAAAGTTCCTAGATTTTCAAATTTCGCGGTTTTTATTGGTGGACGTTCGCGCTATAGTAATCTAGGGACTTTAGATGTTATGAAAAAGACACAAAATAGTTCACTGTTTAAGAAGAATAATCTTTATTTTCCGTTGACCGTTTATTAATAGGCTATCTTAATGTATAGGAAATCATTCATTAATGACCCCTATTAATGCATGATTTTTTATTAATAAACGATTTATTGAGTGCGGTCACCACATGGAACATAGCATGTACTGCTAACGTTAAGTTGTAGCAAAAAGGTAGACAGAATTAAGTCATGCTTTTGACACTTACTAGCTAGGTATATTCACGTAGCATATCTTTAAAATGAATTTGAAAGAATAAAATTCCTCAAATAACATAAAAAAACCGCTTGTGTTGTGTAGCATTAAGTAAACTGAACGCAACCACTGAAAACAATTGATGACAAAACTTATTGATTTTCTGACGTAAAATTTGACGTTCGGTCAACCATTACTAACCTAAAAAAAATTGTCATGGAATAAAATTAGATTTTCCATTTAAGTAAGATACGGTCAACGAAAAAATATTGTAACTAACACGTGTGTTAATTGGCGATTAATGATCTCAACAATTAACGCGTTCGCTACGCTCACGCGTTAAAATGTCTCGATCATTAATCGGCCTCATTAACACACTTGATAGTTAAATAACTATTTCAATATAATCATACAGAAAGAATACTTATTTAAAATGAAAAACACAATTGTCAAATTTACCCGACAACACAATGCCTTTGTGTTCTTTTGTACTCAAAGTTTCTGAGGTATTTATGTTAGACATAACCTGAATCGTAGATTCTTTTACTATTGTGTTAGTGGTACTTGCTTTTATTCCAGCTACTAAGCAAGAATTTGTCTGTTTGGAACATTCGCTACTATCTACGTAGCTTCGGGCTACCGATGTACTTTTCCATCCACCTAGTCTCATTAGGCTTTCTGTATTGCCACCAGCATCAGAATGAAGAGTTGCTGATGTGCGTCTCAGGCAGTGCCCTGTGTATAATTTTGCATCTGCCAAACCTAAATATGTTGCTATTGAACATGGGATGTTTCCAAAAGTATTTCTACCGACAGGTTGAACGGTACATTTGTTATCTCTGTAACATACGAAGAATCTGTCATGGGGCACACCTTTAGGACGCAGCGATATGTATAGCCGTATTAACTGTTGAGCATTCATTTCATTTTCCTGAATAATCAAAAAGCTTCTTGCTTGACCATTCTTACTTTGCGGAATTCCAATTGATATGTATTCACCCATATCTCTAACATCAGTGATTCGCATTTTAACAAATTCATCTCTTCTACAAGCTCCGAATATTCCTATTATAAGGGCAACTTTGTACATTAAATATTTTTCTATCGGTGCGTTTTTTAGAAATGTAAGTACTTGTTCTCGTGTTAAAACCTTAGATTTTTTAGCATGGTAATTTTTATTAATTTGTTTTAGGTACTGCTGAAGTTGAATAAATTTTTCTGAGCTTTTGATTTTTTTCTTAACTACAAGTTCTTTTCTCAGCATGGAAAATTTTGTCCATAAAGAATTAGGGGAGAAAGATTCGGACAGCTCTTGAAAGTAAGCCATCATTACTGTTTCATTTATTGTACTCACTTCGTTTTCTGTCATCCATTTTTCAAATCGGCTGTATTCCTTTTCATAAACTTCTCGAGTTTTTTGAGGAACAAGAGTTTCAATCGCTTTTGCAGCTTTCAACAATACCTTTTCGGGTAATTCTTCGGTCATTTTGACAAAGGTGTTATGCAGTGTAGCGTCGTTTTGATAAATAAACAAACTGTATTTATTGAGAAAAAGTACATCGCGTTACTTAGTTACAGTGTTCAAAACAATTATATTGTTATCGAACAATCTGATAAGCAACAAAAAAATGCAAAATACATTAAAAAATTGTGAAAAAACAATAAATTAGTTGGACATTAAACGTTGAAGGCACCTCTGGAGTTAAAGGAACAATAACGCCCACGGTCGACGAACAACCCTCGGGCCAGAGGCCCTCGGGAAGTTCACTGTCGACCTTAAGCGTTATTGTTCTTATAACAACACCCTTGGTACCTTAATTCCTTAATAACTATAATTAATATAATTTTTGTTCTTGCTTGTATTAAACAAGAGTAAATTCTCAATCTGATACATATAAAAGGTCCGTGAAGTTGGCGTATTCATAGTAAAAAAAATAATTTTTTTTATAGCTATAATTTTGTGCTCATTTTGTGCTAATTATTGCTGTATTGTTCTAATTTTGTGCTGATCTCCTTCAATTGTTATAAACAAAATAAAATGAATACGCCAACTTCACGCTTGTGTATTCATAGTGCAAATGTTTAATTTTTTTATATCTATAATTTTGTGCTCATTTTGTGCTATTTATTGCTGTATTGTTCCAAATTTGTGCTCATCTTCTTCAATTGTTATAAACAAAATAAAATGAATACGCCAACTTCACGCTTGCGTATTCATAGTGCAAATATTTAATTTTTTTATATCTATAATTTTGTGCTCATTTTGTGCTATTTATTGCTGTATTGTTTCAATTTTGTGCTCATCTCCTTCAATTGTTATAAACAAAATTAAATGAATACGCCAACTTCACGCTTGCGTATTCATATTGTAAATGTTAAATTTTTTTATATCTATAATTTTGTGCTCATTTTGAGCTATTTATTGCTGTATTGTTTTAATTTTGTGCTCATCTCCTTCAAATGTTATAAACAAAATAAAATGAATACGCCAACTTCACGCTTGCGTATTCATAGTGCAAATGTTTAATTTTTTTATATCTATAATTTTCTGCTCATTTTGTGCTATTTATTGCTGTATTGTTCTAATTTTGTGCCCATCTCCTTCAAATGTTATAAACAAAATAAAATGAATACGCCAACTTCACGCTTGCGTATTCATAGTGCAAATGTTTAATTTTTTTAAATCTATAATTTTGTGCTCATTTTGTGCTATTTATTGCTGTATTGTTCCAATTTTGTGCTCATCTCCTTCAATTGTTATAAACAAAATAAAACGAATACGCCTACTTCGCACGCTTGCATATTCGCATAGTGTAAATGTTTAATTTTTTTATACCTATAACTTTGTTCTCATTTTGTGCTATTTATTGCTATACTGTGATAATTTTGTGCTCATCTTTTTCAATTGTTATAGACTATAACTTGTTCCATTTAAGCCATTCAGTATTGTAGAGCATAGGGAATAGTGTTGATCTCTCTGATTGGCTGAAGTCGGAGACAAGAGACAAGTTTATCCAATATCCAATGTAATTTCTGCTACTTTAAATTTGCGCTGTTACCAGCTGTATCTACTGAATGGCTTAAATGGAACAGTGTATAAGTAAAGTGATTACGCCAACTTCACGCTTGTGTATTAATAGTGCAGCATTTAAAATTATTTATAGCTATAATTTGTAATGTAATGTAAAGTTAAAAAGGGGGCGTCTTCCCAGACATCCTGTATTTATAAAAATAGAACGATTATACACTGTTCCATTTAAGCCATTCAGTAGATAGCACAGGCAACAGCGCAAATTTGAAGTAGCCAAAATTACATTGGATAAACTTGTCTCTTGTCTCCAACTTCAGCCAATCAGAGAGAGCAAAACTATTTCCTATTCTCTGCAATACTGAGTGGCTTAAATGGAACAAGAAATAGTGCCGCCATATAAATTTGAGGAAACCAACAGTTAATTGTTGAACGGTTCTAAATATTTTGAAACTTAATATTGTGTCAGAAAATAAAACAACATGATATTCATTAATAATAACTAGTCTCTTAACTAGTTTTATAAATTTATTTATTAATTTTACGCTCAAATTGATTTGGCAATACAGGCAAGGTACACAAGATGTACACTTGGCAACCTAGTGGAGCCATACAAGCACTTGTCAAAGTCACATGTCTGACCGCGCTTCATTGCACGACGCGTCTCGGCTAGCTTCGTGACTCCTCGGTTCTCTGCGCCGAGTCGTATACTACATGCAATGCCAATCCGGTATCCGGTTTACTTGTGTGAAAATGAGGATTGAGCAACAGTACTTCCCGCCCACTAAATTAAAATGTAAAGTACACTTCGTCAGTCAGTGGGCGAAATACTGTTTTAGTGCGCAGGTTTACTGGAAATGTCATCAACTAGCGTGAAATAGCGCGAGTTATAACAATTATCTCGTAATCTAACTTCAGTAAAGTTTTACGAGTTTATCAAAAAAATAAGAAATTCTTTGTTTATAAAATGGAAAAAATACGTAGTTGTATGTGCTGTTAATTCATGTTTTTTTTTAGATTTCCTAACGGCGATAGGATTATGTACCTACGAATTATTTATTTACTAATTATTTAACATTCAATTTGATGTAGTTGTTTGAAATTGCTAAAACTTTGCAGTAGAGACGAACTGTGTCGGACTTACGCCAAACACCCTGTATAGTTTTACTATAAGTTTTAGTGAATGTAATAATCATATGTAAAACGGATTGAAGGCTGTTAAATTACACCCTGTAGATTTAATATCAAAATGAAGATAATATATTTTAAACAGTATAAACTAAAAGGCATATATTTACAACTGTGTTAGAAGATGCTAATATTACTTTGTCGTTTAAATCGTTATATATTTCCCACGACCAGTTATTTCTATGACAATAAGAAATAAAATGACCTATTGTGCCCGTAACAGCAGGTTCTTCAAATCCAATTACAGCTCTTAAAAGATATGAGGTTTTGTTTAAATTTAGTACATTGGGAATATCTTTTAGTACTACGGAATTAGTGATTTCCGAAAAATAATCCATGAATAATATATCACAATAATTTACGTCCCGAGATATTAATCCATTGCAATCATTTTCTGTACAGGGTGTATTATTCAAAATTAATTTGTTATTAATAATTGCTAATTCTAAATTTTTAACTCCAATTTGAAGTAAATTAGAATTTGTTGGAACAATATGATAATTTTGTTGTGTACTTTTATGACATTCTAAGCATTTTATTGTTTCATTATATGATATTAAATTTAGTTTTTTAATCATGTCATTAATTGTTGTTGCGCAGTCAATTCTAGTCAGTAAATTTCCGGAATTAGAACAGCTGAACGCAGAAATTAGTATACTTGAACGAGCAGTATAAGCTTCAGTTGGTGATATTTTGTTGCCCATTTTAATTGCCAACTTTAATATCTCTTGTAATTCTTCTTCATTTTGGTATAGATTTGCTCTCAATTTCTTGCTGTCACAGTAACTTGCTGCTAAGCATTGTATAATGCTATCAAACGAGCATGTATTGGACAAACTGAACACATGTTTTTTACGTTGCCTTGTGACAGGAGTTTTGATACTACCACCATTTTTTAAAATGAGAATTTTTGGTACAGAATTATCTAAAGAATATCCTAAAGTTGCCCATTCACTTTGTGGATTTAAGTATAAACTTTGTTGTGTTCTTATTATTTTTTTTTTATTTTTTTGTGTTTTCTTTTTCCAAATTTCACTTATGTTTAATTCTTGAATATGCACTTCTTCATTACTCATTTTCTAAAAATAAAATTGAACAAATTAAATATGAATTACAATTATTTATAAACTATAAATATGTTCGTACAAATAATGTAATGTAATTAACACTTGGTATTCAATTTCCATAAAAATTCAAATTAATTATCAAATCTACAGAGGGCAGTGTAGTAGATAATTAGATATCTGTCACAAAACATAAATTAGATAGACATACGTCAAATAATCTTTCTCTTTTGAACATGAAATATTGCTAAGCTACTGCTGTATAAAGTGCTGTGTATTCTTTCTTCGAACAAATGACCTTGAATAGTCATCTTTCGTGGAGCAAACTATACTAAAAATGAAATCATAATTGACAATATTTTAATTGTGGTTGTGTAAAGCGCACTTGACAATATCGCATAGCAACCAATAAGATCACAAGAATCTGTCAAAATTTTTTCGTTATTTCAAACAAAGTGTTGTTTCAAAATATCGAAAATGGTTTATCTAAACGCTAATGCTATAGAGCTTGGCGTGCAAACTAACAAATAAATTAAACTACGATTTAAAATAAAAGGAGTTATTTAAACTAGAATGGACATTACATGTCTTGTTTGTTTATTTTTTAAAAAAAATATATTTGTTAAATTTTTATTTTAAATACTTCATTTTTAAAATTTAGTTATACCAATTAAATTTGCAGTTCACAGTACTTAAATTCATTGCCTTATGACTTACTTATAAATTATTATCTCGTTTTTTTGTGACTATAAAGTAAAAAATGAAATTGCTCAAACCATGATTAAAATGTTTCATTACAGAGCTGTCAGATAGGCTTGTGGTTTTCTGCATTATACCGCCGTAATAAAATATTAACGATTATTAGCGACTTTATCTCTAAAAGAACTATACCATACCCTGCGTGTAGAGCGAAATAATATATTATTTAACGATCATCGACGATGGTAAGACGAGACCAGCTCCAAATAGTTTAATTATTCAATTCATCTTAGAAACGTACCTCGGTATCTATGGATGTAAGTGTGTTTCCTGAATTTGGTAAAATATTAGTTGTTAATAATTCTTCGACACTAAGTTTTTGATCTAATATTTCAATAGTATTTGTAGGTACAAGAGCATTTTCGTCAGTATCAATAGTACGTTTACTGGAAAAATATTTTAGACATGAAGCTAGGTGCATCGTATCTAAAACATGTAAATTGTTATAAAGCATACTACATATAGTATGTAGTAGTCACTTTTATTTTAAATTTGTCTCTACTAAACGGAACAAAATAATATACGAGCCCAAACTGATATCTGTTTGGCTGGTTAACATTTTCAACCAACAAATTATAAAATTATATAATGGTGAGAAATTTCTACAAATTTCTTTCGACTAGTTTAAAACATAGATATGAAACTTACAAAAACTGAATTTGTTGTTCAAGTATCCCGCCATTTAATATTGGGTTACATCGCCTTTATTAGTAATACCAGTTTTAATTTTGGCCCATATGTCGTGCAAGGAAGGTTTAATGTACGCATTGGATTTTTACGAAGTTGCTTTTCATTGTGTCAAAAGTAAAGGGTTTCGGTAGGAGCTAATTCTGGACTAGAAGATGACTCTTAAAATACCGGTCGAACTATTATCATCAGTCATTCGGCCCACAGTTTTTTAAAGTTTTAAGTATTAGAAATAGCCGAAAGAATTTTGTAGAATTTTCTATTTGTGTAGATTTTATAATTTGTTGAAAATGTAAACCGGCCCAACTAATATGAGTTTGGGCTCGTAGTATACTACATTATTGTATACATTACTGTATTATAAATATCTATTATCTATCATTAACTCACCTTCAAGTACTTTGGAATGCTCTAAAACAAAATTATCTATTCTCATTGGCAAGTTATTAAAATATCTATTTTTTAAATCATTGTAGTGGCTTTCTACTGGTGCTGATGATGCCACAATATTTCCGTATCGAAAATATTTTACCATTATACCTGTCCACAATGGCAATCTTCAAAAAAATAATAGAACAAAAATAAGTAACAAAGGTAATCTTACTTCATATGTGTATACCGAGGTGTATGCATAATATAACACTGGCCCTGAATATTGGGCTACCTACTTAATTTTTTTATTTAGAATAATTTTTTAATATACCTAATTTATAAGGTATATTTGTCTGTCACTTTTTTACACTGGTGTCATAGTAGATTTGTAGACAAAAGTTATTTTTAGATTTTGCGTTCATACGCAATTGCGTATCGAAAAGAAGGTTAGGTTACGTTAGCTTATTACGAACGCCAAATCTATCAACTAAATTTAATATTAACAGTTTTTTAAACATATTTTAGTTTGTAGAAGGCGCAAAATCTAAAAAATAGTATAAAGAACTCATTTTATAAGACTTTCTTTCTCATTTGTCAATTAGAAAACTCGCTTACGCTCGTTTTCTGAATTTTGTCGTGCGAAAAATCATGTCATAAAACACGTTCTTTAATATGCTATTTTTTACAAATCTTTACTATGACACCAGTGCTAAACAGTGACAGACCATTGTTACTTAGTTACCTTGGTAATGATGAAAGGAACTACAAATTGACATTTTTTACATATGTAAAAAATTAATAAAAATACAAATTTAAATGAATAAATAGTGTTTGTAGAAAAAATAGTGTATGATATATTATGTGTTAAAAGTGATTTTTTGTTCGAAGTTTTGGAGCACTCCGGCTTGCGTCGTGTTCCAAACTTCCTTCTCACAAAATAAAATATCACTTTTAACACTTATAAATAACTATTGAGTTAGCCAGTTTTCAGGCAGGACTACTCGGCTAGAATTAATACGTACGTACCTGTAACATAATACTTTTATACGGTTAACTATTTCTGGCATATACATAATATTGTCTCTGTCGCCTTCTTGTTCATTTTCAATTGCATTTTTTGCATTCTGAAGGATTTCATCAATTATTTGTTTTAATGAAGTACCTATGTGATTCGGATTCTGTAACTATCTCTTCACCTCCATCTTTTTTAGTTTCTTCATTAGCATTTGTTTCCGTTTCTATAATATCATTTATTGCACTCTGTTGTATTCCATAGGCAAATTTACTTATTAACTTATTTTTCTCAATTTCACAAATTGTTTGTGTAGACTTATTTACGTTTCCTTCAGTGAGTGATAGAGCGGATACAAATATTGCAAAAATATTTTGTTGCTAAAATTAATTGTCCAATAGCTCTAATATAAAATTGCCAAATTTTCTTCCGTTTTGTAGTAGATGGATGAATTTCTTTCCATCTGCTAACACTTTTGATAAGATGTGCTACGTCAACCCGTACAAAACAAGCAGGAACTTTTGCACAGTCTTGCTTCAATAAAATCTTAGTACATTCTTCGATATATTTATTCATATCGTTAGAACCTGCAAATGCTCTACAAATGGCACTTATTAAAGCTATGGAAAAATCACATATTGCTTCTTTCGGAATTTTCGCTCCCAATCTTCTCCATTCAGTTAGCCTTTTACACTCAATACAAAATGCTTTTGTTTTAAAAAATATATTATTAGTTTTACTCATTGATATAAAATGCGATTTAAATTTCCAGCCACAAGGTATTTTAGAAGTTTTCCAAATTACGTCTGTTGATATTTACTATCAATATGCTTTAATTAGGCATACACAATAAAGATACACTTGTATTATTGATTTATTGAAATGAAAAATTACATAAAAAACTATTATGAAACTGTCATATATCAAAATCGGTAGAAAAAAAACTTGACATGTCTACGCCAACCATAATATTTTTAAGTCAAATTATATTTAAACAAATATAACGTTTTTAATTATTATCCAACACTTTCCCTAAAACTTTATATTGTTTAAATATAATTTATATTTTAATTATTCTTAACATGGAACGTAGATTTTCAAATTTAACACGAGGAACTGGTTTCGTCAAAATGTCTGCAACTTGTTCCTCACTGGATACATGTTGTATTCCCATAAGTCCCTTTTGCACTTGTTGTCGCACAAAGTGGTAACGCACATCAATATGTTTTGATTTCTTATGAAATTCTTGATTTTTCGTTAACTTTATTGCGCTTGCGTTGTCCACTAATAGCACAGGAATATTCTTTAATGGTGCAACTTCATCGAATAAGCGTTTCAACCATACGATTTCTTTAGCCGCTTCACAAGCAGCCACATATTCTGCTTCCATGGTGGAAAGAGAAACACTTTGCTGTCGTCTGCTAGCCCAAGTGATGGGTCCACCACTATATTTGAAGACAATTCCGCTCACCGATTTTCTTGAGTCAGGATCACTCGCATAGTCGGCGTCACTGTAGCATTCTAAAGAACCTCTCTTCTCAGCAACATTGTACAAAATACCCATTGTAGAGGTGCCTCTTATATACCTCATAATACGCTTGACCATAGACCAATGCCTTTCTTGAGGTTTTTCCAAAAATTGTGAAACAGCTCACAGCAAAAGCGATGTCCGGTCTTGTTGCGACAGCGAGATACATCAAACATCCCACTGCTTCACGGTAAGGAGCTGTTGTTAAATTTAAATCTTTATCTTCTTCCTCTAATGGAGAATATTTTTCTATCGGTGTAGAAACTGGATTCGCTTCATCCATTTTAAACTTTCGTAGCACACTTTCTGCATATGTGGATTGACTAACAAAAATTGACTCATCTTCATTGCGTTTGATCAGTATATTCAAAAAGAATCCAATTGGCTCGATCGTTATCTGGAAATTGGCTTTCAGACAATTAAGAAAATCATCTATGTCACTTTTATTTGTTGCTGCCACAATCCCATCATCAACATATAAAACCACTATCAATTTTTGATGATCTTGAACTCTATAAAATAAACATGGATCTGCAAAACTCTCTTGAAGTCCAAACTTGATAAGTACATCTTTAAATCTCTTGTTCCAGCAACGTGGCGATTGTTTGAGTCCATATAAACTCTTCTGAAGTTTACATACCCGACTTGAACCATCTTCAAACCCTTCCGGTTGCTGCATATATATAGTCTCTTCTAGAATACCATTCAAAAATGCCGTTTTGACATCAAACTGTGTCAACTTCAAACGTTCATTAGCAGCAATACTTAATAAAGTTCGAATCGTATCAAATCGGGCTACCGGGCTGAAGGTTTCATTGTAGTCAATTCCTTTTTTCTGACTGTAACCTCGAACCACTAATCGAGCTTTATATTTATTAATTGTACCATCTTCTTTTCGTTTGATACAATATACCCATCGATTGGAAATTGGCTTGCAATCCACTGGTAATTCCACCAAATTCCAGGTTAAATTTTCCTCCAGTGACTTCATTTCATCTTCCATTGCTAATCTCCAATTTGTCCAATCAGTAGAGTTAACAGCTTCAGCATAAGATCTAGGTTCGTCTATTTCAGCTAACAATGATTCAAAACGTTGTGGTCGGTTTATCGTTGCTCGATTTCTGAGACGTGAAGCTATTGGTTGAGTTGTATCTTCCGAAAAACTACTTGCAGATTCAAATTCAGAGTTATTTGCAGGACAAACATTTGACTTTGGTAAATTGATGACATCATCTTCATTATTTTCTGAATTGTTGTTTATAACAGCTGGGAAAAATGCTTCTGTTTTGTTGGTATCCTCTTGTTCAAAAACCACATCTCGGCTTCGAACTATTTGTGTACCTGGTTTAATCCAAATGCGAAAACCATCCACTTCTTCAGAGTAGCCGACAAAAATTCCACGTTTTCCTTTTGCATCCCATTTTTGACGATGTTCTTTTGGTACATGTACGTAGCATTCTGTTCCAAAAATACGAAGTCTATTGATATGCGTAGTCTTTCCAGTAAATAGCTCATATGGGCTTTTACCCTCGACTCTGCTTGGTCCCGTTCGATTTAGAACAAAGACAGCTGTATTTGCTGCCTCCGCCCACAATGCTTTTGGTAAATTCTTTGATAGCAACATTGTTCGCGCTAGTTCGACCACGGTCCTGTTCGTGCGTTCGGCACACCCATTTTGTTCCGGTGTGTACGGATTAGTCACAATGAACTTAATACCATTCATTTTCATAATATTCCGTACTTCATTATTGTTGAACTCACGACCACCATCACATTGAAATGCTTTTATAGGACGTCCACACTGATTTTCCACAAGTTGTACCATTTCAGCAATCTTCTGAGTAACTTCTGATTTTTCTTTCAGGAAATAAATCAGTCGATATGAAGAAAAATCACAAGTAAAACAAATGTAATACTTTGCTTTGCCTAGAGATGCGCATTCCATTGGTCCACACAGATCAGCATGTATGTGTTCACCAGGCTCTGTAGCACGCTGTTGACGAGAAGAAAAACTACTCCGGTATTGCTTCCCTTGAACACAAGCTCTGCAAAACTCACCTTCATTCTTGCTGTCAATACCATGTAACTTGAGTACTCGTTGAACGTGCCCCTTGTTTTGATGGCCCATTCGTTCATGCCAAACTTGCAAACAGCTTTTAGATGTAAGATTCACTTCATTTACACATGGCTTTTCAGGTTTTTTAATAGAAATGTTCATCTTGAACAATTGACCATAACGTATGCCACATGCCTTAATCTCACCGTTCTTCACAAATTTACAATTGTCTTTTGTTGAAACAAACTGCATTCCCTTATCAAGGGCAGATGTAACGGAGAACAAATTCCTTCGAGCTGTTGGTACGTATAACACATTTTCCATATGACAATACAATTTCTTTTTGTTGACCTCAGCCTCAAAATTGATAATTCCTTTTCCAATGGCATCCATTGTTGAATTGTCACCAATGTGGATTTTGATAGGTGTTGCAAAATTCTCAAAGGATGAAAAAGTATCACTACGATACGTTAAATGATCTGTAGCACCAGTATCAACGATCCACATATCATTGTCACATTCTGCACTCATAGCTTCGGTAAGAAAAGCTTGGTCACTACGTCCACTGCTCGTTTTTGTGTTGTCGTGCTCCTTTTTACGTTTTATAGTTGGACAATTTCGACGAATATGACCAGTGCCACCGCAACCATAACATTTAAAGGCAAAAGTTTGTTTCTTGTTCTTATTTCTTGAAACACCAGATTTATCATTCTTCTTTGAACGTTCATTATTAGCGTCATAACCACTTTTTCCATGAATTCTAGCTTTACTTGCCATTAATGCTGCCAATTGCTCTTCTGATTTACTACAGCGTTGCTGTTTCCGTTTTTCATCTGACGTAAGCACACTTACAAGATTAGCGAACGTTTGTTGTTCTTCAGATCTTGCCCACCATGCTTGTCTTAAACTTTCATAGTCGTCTGGTAACGTATCAAGCAACTTAACCATCAATGACGATTCATCGGGTTTTATTTTCAACTGTTGCAATCGCAAAATTAAGCTCTCAAACTTCGAAATATGTGTTACCATGTCATCTTGTGTATTCATTTGAAAATTGAAGAATTCAGATTGAACAACATGAGCAGCTTGTTGGGTTTGTTGTTCAAAAACAGAAAGTAATTTAAGCCACATATCACGTGCTGTTTCACATGACACAAGTAATGCCATCACTTTACTATCCAGTGACCTTACAATTATTTGGCTTGCGGCTCGATCTGCCTTGTCCCATCTTTTAAAAGTAGCTTCATAATCTGCACGTACTTTGGCAACATCTTCCGGTTTAGCCGATTTTAGTGCATCTTCCGGTTTAGCCGGTTTCTCAATATCACCGACACACACCTCGTACGCCCCTTCAGTTCCGCGTAACATATTTTTCATTGCAAATTTCCAAATCATCCAGTTTTCAGCACCACGCAACTTTTCGATACTGTAAATGTCCATGCTTATGCCGTTGTTAACTATCTGTGAACGAGTTATATCTGACCAAATAACCACCAATGCTCACACTGCAACGAAGCACAATTCACGTCGAAAAAGATACGTCAAAAACTGCAAGTCTCTATTATGCCAATAGTGAACTACGCTCTGCTACCATGTTGATATTTACTATCAATATGCTTTAATTAGGCATACACAATAAAGATACACTTGTATTATTGATTTATTGAAATGAAAAATTACATAAAAAACTATTATGAAACTGTCATATATCAAAATCGGTAGAAAAAAAACTTGACATGTCTACGCCAACCATAATATTTTTAAGTCAAATTATATTTAAACAAATATAACGTTTTTAATTATTATCCAACAACGTCTGAAAAAATATGAGTCCATGTCTTCGAAGGAAATTTTAAATAACTTTTATTTTTATTTAGTTTTGCATTCCAATATTCTTTAACAACTGGTTTAATCTCCAACCACTGTGACTTATTAATAAATATTTTAAAATGTATTTCGGCATTTACCGTATCTTCCATAAGTAAATTTTCATATTCATCATCAGATTCAATGTCTGAATCAGACGATGAGATAGATTTTATGATTTCGTCGTCACGAATATTACATATGTGATCTAGATCTTTTTGAGAAAAGAACCTGAGGGCTCTTGTATATAAATTTTTCGGATGAATGGTCAAATTATATTTCTGTATAATATCAACCCATATTTTTGCCGAGGGAGGTACCACTTTATTATTCGCAATAAATTTATCCTCTTCATTCTGTAAAATGTTGTTAATTTCTATGGAAATTTGTTTCACTTTCCGCCCTGCCATATTCCGACGTTACGTGCTTGTAAACTAATGAGAATAACAAAACATAATTTTATAAATAATACCTACATCTAATATTAGTCTAGGGGGCCATAGAGGTATGTGCGTTAGAAAGTCTGCGTGGACGGATTTTCTCTTCGGATTGTTTACAAGGTTGTTAGAGATGCTTTTTGTTTTGGTCACATATTCTGTAGCTCGTCAGTTTTTTTTTTGAAAATGTCCGCCAAACATATACCCGTTTTAAGATATTACGGTAAAGAAATAAAAAGTAATTTATGTCCAACACTACCATGTTTGGTATCAAATTATAACTCTAGGTACTGCCAATTACTTTAGCTTCTTACTTATGTAATAGGTTAATAACATACAGGTGACAATGAAAAACCGGGCTACTTAAAATAATTTTTATTTATAATTATTTTTTAATTTTTTTTATATATTGGTAAACTAGGGGCTCACAAATCATGGTATTTAACATGATGGTATTAAGATTACTTTCAACTTTCAAATTTGTTTATTTACAATACGTTTGAACTAATATGATAAAAAAATTACTAACTAAAACTTTAAATATTATTTAAACGTACGTAATTAATTACGAATTTTGTAAACAAAGAAACAAAATGTAAGATGATTTAATATAATATAAATTCTATATACATGGTGTATTACGGAAAGTGAAACATAGGCGTTTAACATGGGAAATCAGTTTTTCCATGCGCTTTGCTCCCCTAATTATTTTAGACAATAAGTTTCAAATGAATGTTGTAAAGCAAAAATTTCTACATCCGAATCAATGAAAAAAAATCATTTTGGCTACTTCATAACTGCAGAAATAAAATTTGAAAATTCACGAAATTACTATTTAATAGTATTAGCCATGGAATTAGAAACAAGAGACGAACAAAAGCGTAACGTTTTATTACGTCATTGTCAGAATAACGATTGTCAAAATAAATTTGATGTAAGTCAGTGTCAGAATAATGATTGTCAAGATAAATTTAACGTATAAAACATTACGCTTTTGTTCGTCTCTTATTCTAATTCCATGGCTAATACTATTAAATTGCAACTCCGTGAATTGTCAAATTTTATTTCCGCAGTTATGAAGTAGGTAACCAAAATGATTTTTTTATTGATTCGGATGTAGAAATTTTTGCTTTACAACATCCATTTGAAACTTTTTATCTAAAATAATTAGGGGAGCAATGCGCACGGAAAAACTGATTTCCCATGTTAAACGCCAATGTTTCACTTTCCGTGATACACCCTGTACGTCAGTTAATAAAATTTCTTGTACCTAGTATGAACTATTATTAAACACTACGTTAATACGTTTGGCTGTGCTTAAAATTAAAGTGTCAGTGTCTTCAAAAAAATTAAAAAATAATTATAAATAAATAATTATTTGTATATAAAGGTTGTAAAAGTGATCTTTTTGGCAGAATCTGAAATTTGCAGCCAAGGCGAAGATCGAGGCCAGCAAATCATATGAGGCTAAAAAAGAACTTTTAAACCGAGGTGCACACGACATTTTTTAGACAACTATAAAAGTTATAGATTTTTATTTCAAAATATATTTCATATCTGACTGATTAATGTCACTATATATATTTCGTATGGCTCAGCGTAGTACAGCATTGTTAATTAATTATACAATATTGTCTATTACATTAAAAATATGAATTTTAAGTATTTTTTGGGGTGGGGGGGGTCTGCTGAAATCCTATAGGTGGATGTCTAGGTTATTCAGCCATTGGGTAGCTGTTCCCTCAAGACGGTTGAGTTCTTCCAGGGTCCCTGGGAATCTTCTTAGTGGGCATTCCGTCGCAATGTGTAGTGGGGTTTGTGGTACGGCTCCACAGTCACAATTAGGATGGTCGGCCATTCCCCATTTGTGTAACCAGTATTGGCTCCTGCCGTGGTTGGTTCGGATACGGTTGAGCGTTACCCAGGCTTTCCTGTGGAGGTCGAAACCGTTAGGAGGATGAAGTGGGTCAGGGATTAGGTTGAATTTGTCTAGGTTAGAATTTTTCCATTCCTGACGCCAGGCGTTCGTTATATTGAAATTGTCTTTTATAAGTTTTTCCCCGAGTTTCCATGCTGGTTTTCGGGATTTGAGCCTATGGGTTTGATTGTAACAGTCTTCATGAATTGGTAGGTCTTTGTCTTGTTCGCACTTTTGCCACTCCTTTTTAAGTGATAATTTTCTTCTTAGGTCTGGGGGAGGTATATTGGCTAGCACTGGGAGCCAGTGGGAGGGTGTTGACTTAATGGTGCCTGATATTATTCTCATAGTCTGGTTTAGTTGTGTGTCCACCATATTAGTATGCGTGCTGTTTAGCCACACAGGGCTGCAGTATTCGGCGACTGAGTACACCAAGGCGAGGGCTGAAGTTCTGAGGACCGTGGCATTTGTCCCCCAGCTGCTGCCTGAGATTTTGTGCAGGATATTATTTCTCGTTTTTACTTTGCCGGCAGTTTTTGTAAGGTGTTCTTTATATGTAAGTGACCGGTCAAGGGTAATTCCTAAGTATTTAGGGAAGCGGTTGTGTATGAGGGTTTTGTTCCTGAAGTTGATTGTTGGGGAATAGTTGGCTTGTCTGTTGTTGAGATGGAAGCAAGCAGCTTCTGTTTTGTTTATGTTAGGTTTTAGCCTCCATGTTGTGAAATATTCATCCAGTTTTGTCAGATCTTCTTCTAGAACTCTTTCAGTCGTATAGAAATCTTCGGATTGGTATACCAACGCGATATCATCGGCGTATATGAACTTTTTAGCTTTGGTTTCCGGCAAATCTGTGATGTAGATGTTAAACAGGAGTGGGGCTAACACGGAGCCTTGTGGTAAGCCATCATTCAGCCTGTATACGCGGCTTATTTGTTCATCCAAGTGTACCTATGAATCTATTAGAGAGAATTTTATTTAGGAGAACGATTGTTGTTTTGCAAGGCATTATCTGTGCGAGTTTTAGTATCATTCCTTTCCTCCACACTGTGTCGTAGGCCGATTTAAGGTCGATAAACACGGCGACGGATTTTTTCTTTTCCTGGAAACCATTTTCAATATGGGAGGTTAGTGATAGAACTTGATCACTGCAGCTTCTCTTGGGTCTAAATCCAGCTTGTTCTTTTGGTATATGTTTTTCAACTATTGGTTTAATTCTATTAAGAATAAGTCTTTCAAGTAGTTTGTAGCAGACGCTTAGAAGAGCGATGGGTCTGTAGTCTTCGGCGAGATCTCCACTTTTTCCTTGGTATTTTTTAATGTCACTTGTAGAGTGTCATGCTGTCATCTTGACAACTCAGAAAACAATTTCCTTACTGTAAAAATATTTTACAACCTAAAAATAAAATAAATACAAAAGTTAATTTGTTTAGCAACCAAATGAGCGATAGAGACAATGATTTTTCCTCTACTTCCGCTTAAAATTTATGAAACTGCATGTAATGCCACACTACATTTATTTGCTATTTAAACAAACGTTTGACAATTCAATTCGTAAAGTAAATGCGGCTGTAAGGTAAATGCGGTCGTAAAGTAATAATTGACAGATGTCAAAATAAAAGAGAACCTTTATGGTTGCCAAAAGATAAGTAAAACAACTATTTATGTAACAGCTGCCTAAAAAAGTTATTTTGAGTGGCCCGTTTTTTTAGTTTTGATTGTATATAATTATGAACCTGTCATAACCGATACGCTAGTATTCGACACAAATTACCTGTTTTACTTTACCATAATGCATTATAACAGGTATATGTTGGGGGGCCATTTTGAAAAAAACTGACGGGCTACAGATCATGTGACCAAGCTAAAGAGCATCTCTAAGAACCTTGTAAACATAATCCGTAGAGAAAATCCCCGCACGCACACATTTTAACGTGCATACCCCAGAGACTCATGCACCATATTCATAATTTTCTCTTACGTTTTTGTAATTTATTTCTTGAATAAAAAAGCCTTCCAAGCTTATCGTTGAATTCATAATTTTACTTAGATTCCAAATATATAAAAATATATAGGGTGCCCCATTTGAAATATGAAAGTTAATGTGACTTCCGGTTAAACCGGAAGCGCTTCCATCATGCCAAATACCATGATTTATGAGCTCCTAAACCTAGTTTACCAATATATTAAAAAAAATAAAAAATAATATAAATAAAAAAGTTATTTAGAGTAGCCCGTTTTTCAGTGTCACCTGTATGTATTTAACCTATTACATAACTAACACGCTAAAATAGTAGGCAGTACTTAGAGTTTTAATTTGATACCAAACGACAGTATTCGACATAAATTACTTTTTTCTATTTAGGTTCTTTAATGTGTACTTTATGAAACTCATTTGGATGTCATAAAGTACTTCATTAAATGAGTTTCATAAAGTACACATTAAAGAACCCAAATAGAAATTGTTCAAAATGAAAAACGTATATTTGTACATATTTTTTGACAAAATGACCAAAATAGAAAAAATACTATAAAATAGACGTTTCATAAGACATCTCAGCGCACTTGTCCCCTTAGAAAACTCGCGACAAGTCGTTCGTTTCTAAAAAAGATGCATGCGCTAAAATCATGCCATGTCTTATGAAACTTGTATCTTAATGTACTATGTACTATTATTTCTTAACCGTAATGTATTAAAATTGGTATACGGTTGGCGGCCATTTTAAAAAAACTGGGGCTACAGAACATGTGACCAAAACAAAAAGCATCAACCTTGTAAACATAATCCCAAGAGAAAATCCGTCCACGCAGACTTTCCAATGCACATACCTTTATGGTCCCTCGACTATATAGTATTATTGAAAAAAGATGACTATTCAAAGTCATTTATGAACCGTCTGATATAATATTACTTGCAGATAACTTCACTGCATTTCGTAGCCAAAGGCGTGCAACGCGAAATTTTTACGGATACATTTACGTATTTCTGTCACATTACATAAATTAAACAGATATAACATCAACTAATCTAATACAAAATGTTGCTAAGCTGCTATAAAATGCTGTGTATTATTTCTTCGAACAAATAACCTTGAATAGTCATCTTTCGTTAATAATAGTTTACACAATTCTTTAATTTACCTACCTTATTTTGGAATCACTATAATGCTGCCACACGACCACTCCAGAAGACAACAAAAATCACTAACCGAAATTGCTAACGACTATAAATATAGAATATAAACAATAGACACTATTAAGAAAGTCAAGTGTAATGATTGATGGTAAAGTAGTCGTCGTTCATGCCCATGCCCTACAACACTAGCGCTCGGTGGCGTAATACATAACTAAAATCATTATGGCGGGAAATATGTATCCCGCATTTATAAATAAAAATAAAATATATCATCACGGCATATTACCCATTGCTGGGTGTGCCAATCTGCTTTGTACGCAGATATCGGTAATGATGATGATTTATACTTTTGAGAATATTTATCACAGTTTCACAGTGTATATAAAAAATGTGAAAGGCAATAAAAACACATATACGGCTGTATCATAGAGCACATCGCTTATATTAAAGACCGTACTTAAATATTTTGACAAATAGAAACAAATGTAAGAAGTGACATTACGGTTTTTCCATCAGAGTCACATATTTTGATTGGATAACATTGTTAGCTATGTCGTTTAATATAAGCGATGAGTTACATGATACAGCCGATTATTGCCGTTATTTTTATAATATACTTATATAAAATGAACAACAAGGTCAATGCATGTGCTCCTATAGTCTATTTGCCGAAACCGAAGAAATTGGAACTAACCCGGGATCCGAACCAAGTCATTCTTATTGGTCGATGATGACAAATTTGATGATTAAACTTCAAATTTGTTATCATCGACCAATAAGATTGACTTGGTTCGGATTCCGGGTTAGTTCCAATTTCTTCCGTTTCGGCAAATGGACTATATCTTCACACCATTATATTACAAAAAATAGAGTATAGGTGGATCTGCAGGGGCTGTATTGGACGTGAGATATTATTTTGACGATTCGTTATAAAAGTCAAATTGAAATCATATAGTACCTAAAATATAATATATGTAGAATAGTGTCTGTTTCCTTTACTTTTTGAAACAACCAAAATAGAACTTCCTAAACATTAACTAACGTATGTTTTTTAAATATTTTTTTGACAAAAGGATCAAAATAGAGAGCTGGGATAAGTACTCCGGAAAAGTATTTAAATATTAAGCATTAGGTATTTCAAGAAAGTACTTAAACTATAAGTACCAGTAGTACTTACAGTACTTTTTACAAAGTACTTAAGTACTAAATATAAGTACCTATATTTTATTTAAGTTCAACATTTTGGTCAACAATAAAATAATAAAATCAATTTATATTGATTCAAACAATAGTAGGAATAATTATTGACCGAAACAATTTTTTTTGTACCTAAATATTTATAAAATACTTAAAGTACATTAAACTACTAAAGTATATCGAAGTACTTAAAGTACATTAAACTACTTAAAGTACATTTTAAGTACTTAAAATACTTTTTTTACTTACAGTATTAAGTGCATATAAATTTTGTTGTAAGCACCAGTAGTAAGTATCTTTTGATAGAAGTACTTTAAGTAAAGTACTTAAAGTACACAATGAACTTTAAGTAATACATGAAGTATTTTTACTTTCAGTATAACCCAGCTCTGCTTGTCCCCATAAAAAACTCGTTCGTTTCTAAGAAAGACGCGTGCGCTAACATCATGTCTTATGAAACTTGTATTTTAATGTACTGTACTATTATGGCATAGAATAAAAGAATATCGCGCCTATTCAGCAAAACAATATAAACTTTGTTTAATTGAGACACTGCTTAAAGTAGTCAGTCAACGTTGATTAAATTTTTGTTCATTGAGAAACATGATAAATAAATAATTAAACTCTGTTTCTGTTAAAAAAAACACTGTTTAAAAAAATTAAGCCTGTAAATATATGACTTGGGACACAGAAACAAGACTATTTACATTGAGAATGAGACATCTATTGCAAATTTCTGAAACTTCAAATTTTATTCCCTACACAGCAACCTCAACAGGTCCTATACTGAACTGTCACCAGTGTGGGCTGTCACCGGTGACATATTAGTGAAGATGTGCAAAAATGAATAAAACAGTACTGTATGTACTATTGCTCCCCGGGATACAACAATGTATTCCAACCATGATTTTAGTAAATTCCAAAACACTTCTTAATTGGCAATCTAAGATGACAGATTGACATAAACAACTATGAAGTTAGCTGATCATATCAACCAACGACATGTAAATAATTAAGGATTAATAAAGGAAATTAGCATAGGACTAACTTTATTTTATAAAACAGGCAAATACTTCTAAAGCTTGTAATTTCAAGGTTAAAATGTGATTTAGTTCTGTTAGAACATGTTGGTTGAGGACTAGGACTAGTAACACTATTATTTAAATTGATTGAAAAAGAATCGATTTGCGTGTAACTGTAGTGTTTTTCAAATTATTTGTATCTTTATCGGCCAGTTCGTCTCTACTGCAAAGTTTTAGCAATTTCAAACAACTACATCAAATTTAATGTTAAATAATTAGTAAATAAATAATTCGTAGGTACATAATCCTATCGCCGTTAGGAAATCTAAAAAAAAAACATGAATTAACAGCACATACAACTACGTATTTTTTCCATTTTATAAACAAAGAATTTCTTATTTTTTTGATAAACTCGTAAAACTTTACTGAAGTTAGATTACGAGATAATTGTTATAACTCGCGCTATTTCACGCTAGTTGATGACATTTCCAGTAAACCTGCGCACTAAAACAGTATTTCGCCCACTGACTGACGAAGTGTACTTTACATTTTAATTTAGTGGGCGGGAAGTACTGTTGCTCAATCCTCATTTTCACACAAGTAAACCGGATACCGGATTGGCATTGCATGTAGTATACGACTCGGCGCAGAGAACCGAGGAGTCACGAAGCTAGCCGAGACGCGTCGTGCAATGAAGCGCGGTCAGACATGTGACTTTGACAAGTGCTTGTATGGCTCCACTAGGTTGCCAAGTGTACATCTTGTGTACCTTGCTTGTATTGCCAAATCAATTTGAGCGTAAAATTAATAAATAAATTTATAAAACTAGTTAAGAGACTAGTTATTATTAATGAATATCATGTTGTTTTATTTTCTGACACAATATTAAGTTTCAAAATATTTAGAAACGTTCAACAATTAACTGTTGGTTTCCTCAAATTTATATGGCGACACTATTTCTTGATCCATTTAAGCCACTCAGTATTGCAGAGAATAGGAAATAGTTTTGCTCTCTCTGATTGGATGAAGTTGGAGACAAGAGACAATTTTATCCAATGTAATTTTGGCTACTTCAAATTTGCGCTGTTGCCTGTGCTATCTACTGAATGGCTTAAATGGAACAGTGTATAATCGTTCTATTTTTATAAATACAGGATGTCTGGGAAGACGCCCCCTTTTTAACTTTACATTACATTACAAATTATAGCTATAAATAATTTTAAATGCTGCACTATTAATACACAAGCGTGAAGTTGGCGTAATCACTTTACTTATACACTGTTCCATTTAAGCCATTCAGTAGATACAGCTGGTAACAGCGCAAATTTGAAGTAGCAGAAATTACATTGGATATTGGATAAACTTGTCTCTTGTCTCCGACTTCAGCCAATCAGAGAGATCAACACTATTCCCTATGCTCTACAATACTGAATGGCTTAAATGGAACAAGTTATAGTCTATAACAATTGAAAAAGATGAGCACAAAATTATCACAGTATAGCAATAAATAGCACAAAATGAGAACAAAGTTATAGGTATAAAAAAATTAAACATTTACACTATGCGAATATGCAAGCGTGCGAAGTAGGCGTATTCATTTTATTTTGTTTATAACAATTGAAGGAGATGAGCACAAAATTGGAACAATACAGCAATAAATAGCACAAAATGAGCACAAAATTATAGATATAAAAAAATTAAACATTTGCACTATGAATACGCAAGCGTGAAGTTGGCGTATTCATTTTATTTTGTTTATAATATTTGAAGGAGATGGGCACAAAATTAGAACAATACAGCAATAAATAGCACAAAATGAGCACAAAATTATAGATTTAAAAAAATTAAACATTTACACTATGAATACGCAAGCGTGAAGTTGGCGTATTCATTTAATTTTGTTTATAACAATTGAAGGAGATGAGCACAAAATTGGAACAATACAGCAATAAATAGCACAAAATGAGCACAAAATTATAGATATAAAAAAATTAAACATTTGCACTATGAATACGCAAGCGTGAAGTTGGCGTATTCATTTTATTTTGTTTATAACAATTGAAGGAGATGAGCACAAAATTAAAACAATACAGCAATAAATAGCTCAAAATGAGCACAAAATTATAGATATAAAAAAATTTAACATTTACAATATGAATACGCAAGCGTGAAGTTGGCGTATTCATTTAATTTTGTTTATAACAATTGAAGGAGATGAGCACAAAATTGAAACAATACAGCAATAAATAGCACAAAATTATAGATATAAAAAAATTAAATATTTGCACTATGAATACGCAAGCGTGAAGTTGGCGTATTCATTTTATTTTGTTTATAACAATTGAAGAAGATGAGCACAAATTTGGAACAATACAGCAATAAATAGCACAAAATGAGCACAAAATTATAGATATAAAAAAATTAAACATTTGCACTATGAATACGCAAGCGTGAAGTTGGCGTATTCATTTAATTTTGTTTATAACAATTGAAGGAGATGAGCACAAATTTAGAACAATACAGCAATAAATAGCACAAAATGAGTACAAAATTATAGCTATAAAAAAAATTATTTTTTTTACTATGAATACGCCAACTTCACGGACCTACATATAAATACTATTCTATCTTTTATAGATTTAGAGATGAAGAAATATAAGGTATATAATAATCTGTTGTAATAAATTTCACAACCCAAATAATGTCATGGAAACCAATTGAAAAATTGAAATGTTTGTAACTGAGAGATAAATGTCTGTGTCAAAAATCCAGAGACATTACTGAAGATTTTTCTGGGAAGTATATACATTATCCTATTTCTTATTGTAATTAATAGTTAAATATTTAAAATTATAGGTATATTACATATACTCTTCAAATATATTATCAATCCCGACAATAAATTGAAAACATTTCGAAAAATTAGAATAGGATTTAAAATTTAAAAATCTAAATATAAAGAATAAATGTAAGTAGAATTTTTGGTGTAGAGTGTAGATATACAAGAAATGTTGTATACAATAGAGCACGAGCAGTCATGTGACTTTGTTGGCCTTGACAAGCAGATATGGGGGACCGTGTTAGAATGATTAGTAAGTATACACATAGATGTCAAATATCATAATTTTTCATTCTAAATTTAGTGATTTTCCAATTCCTCGACAAGTAAATTCCACACTCCTGGAGACAAATTAACTACATGAATTTAGAAAATCTTGAAATTTTTAATGAAAAATTCTGACATTTGACATCTATGTACATAATTACTAATTGTCATTCTGACACTAGCCCCCATATCTGCCTGTCAAGCCCAACAATGTAACATGACTGCTCGCGCCAGATTTTTAGTTTTGTTTTTGAAATATATCAAATTTTACTACTTTAACGAGGCATGTGAACTTGTCATTCATAAACGATATAAAATAACGAATGAATTTAAATTAAAAAAAATTAAATATAAAGAATAGGTATAAGTAGAATGTTTGGTGTAGAGTGTAGGTATACAAGAAATGTTAAATACAATAGGGCGCGAGCAGTCATGTGACTTTGTTGGCCTTGACAAGCAGATATGGGGGCCCGTGTCAGAATGATAGCTAGTAATTATATACATAGATGTCAAATATCATAATGTTTCATTATAAATTTCGTGATTTTCCAATTCCAGGTCGTTTTATTTTTCTCGGTAAGTAAATTCCACACTCTTGGTGACAAATTAACTACATGAGTTTAGAAAAACTTGAAATTATTAATGAAAAATTCTGACATTTGACATCTATATACATAATTACTAATTGTCATTCTGACACGGGCTCCCATATCTGCTTACCAAGGCCAACAAAGTCACTTGACTCACTGAACTCTAATACTTATAATAATATATAGTAAGTACGAGGGGCATTCAAATATAAACGAGCCTTTTACTTCTGAGGGCCTAGTAAGTGTGTCGGAGGTAGGCGAACCATCGGAAAAGGTAGGGGGGGATCCGCTCCAGATGACTCAAGGCCCAGCTGACCGCCCGACCGATTTCGTTAGCTGTCCTCACAATGAGAGAACGAGAGGTTCATCCGTCGATTGCGCAACTCATAATTATAAAGTTTTTAACAAAGGAAGGCGTTAAACCAGGCGAAATTCGGAACCGACTGCGAGCACAGTTCTGGGAGAATACACTTTCATGGCTACGAGTGCAAGCCTGGTTTGTAGAGTTCAAAGAAGGGCGTGAAAAAGTAGAAAATGTGAGTCATCGAAGACGCCAAAACTCGCTTGTCAGCCAGGAAGGTGATGTCAACTGTGTTTTGGGATTCTCAA
Source organism: Harpalus rufipes (assembly GCA_951394225.1). Classification (NCBI taxonomy): domain Eukaryota; kingdom Metazoa; phylum Arthropoda; class Insecta; order Coleoptera; family Carabidae; genus Harpalus; species Harpalus rufipes. The sequence goes on from OX596285.1 coordinate 21,337,956, forward strand.
GGAGTTTTACTCGTTAATTTTCTTCACGATCTTCGCACAATAAACGCTGCCTACTACTGTGACCGTCTTGACCAGTTACGAGCTGCAAATCGGTCAAAAAGGCGCCGTCAGCCCATCCGAGACGTCCTGCTCCTGCATGACAATGCAGGACCCCACACTGCAGTCCTAACAATCCAAAAATTAGCTGAAATGCACTGGACTACACTTGACCACCCTCCCTACAGTCCTGAGCTTTCACCATGCGATTTTCACATGTTTGGACCTCTCAAGGAAGCACTTGGAGGAGAGCGTTTTGCGAACGGTCAAGAAGTTGAACAGTTTTTGCGCAATTTGTTGGATACCCGCCCGAAGTCATTCTTCGAAACGGGCATAAAAAAATACCTGTTCGGTTGTAAAAATGCATAACTAAGGAGAGGAACTATATAGAAAAATAATTATAAAGTGTGATTTCTGCCTAAATGTAAAATAAATTTTCTTTTGCAAAAGGCTCGTTTATATTTGAATGACCCTTGTATTAGAGTTAAGTGACTTGACTGCTCGCTTCCTATACTTATGTAATCATAATCGGAAATGGCGAGAGGTATTGTCCCAAAGCGCGCGCCGAATGGACTGATAGAGCTTCGCATCAATCATAGATGGCACTAGTGAAAATGAAAGAAGAGAAGAATGGGGGAGTTTAGTCATATTGAAATATAATGATTTTTCCACATGAATGAAATACTATACATGCAATATTACTATTAATGCAATAAAAGTAATACAATATAGCGTATTTTTTGTGCATACGATATTAAATTGTTATTTAAATCGCTCTCAATACGATGACGTATGCAGCATCTTTGGTTCGCCGTAGTTTTCTGTCTCGAGCGCTAGTAATAGTATAGAATGAAAACATGAACGTATGCGTAACGTTATGTCTTTTACATTTGAAATTGAAACGCCAAAGTCAATTGTAACCTCAAAATATTAAGATGGATATTGGATAGTGTATTTGAAAAAGCTGATGCTGGAAATTTGCCAGCAATAAATTCGTTTATGATTCACGAATTTTATAGAAATAACACAAATTTCAGTAAAAACGTCAGAGCTCAACGGTAAGAACTAAAGTAAACGTAGAAAATACGATAAACACAAATCAGAAGTTAAATTGTGAAATGTAAACATAAACAGGTGGCTATTTGTTTTGCTTCTGTATTTTTCTATCTGTGAAGCACGTTTTGGGCACGTATGTCGGACCTAATTCTTACATAGTTGATATGTTCGCCATAATGGCGGGAAGAAAATATTGCAAAATTTAAATATATTTTTTCTACTCCTGCTCTGAAAATACAATTTTCTGGTTTGTTTTTCATGTTGAAAGTAACTTGTGCAGCACTATTGCTGCAAAATTTTGCAGCACGCTTCGGTATCCTAGCAACGAATTTTACTTACAAATGTTGTATAGAATGTTTGTTGTTGTCATAGATACGCATCACAAATACAAAAATTGAAAATAAATGTCAAATTATTTTTAAAAAATAATTCTTTATTTCCTTATTTTTTATCTTGCAGGAGTAGAAAAAATAGTGTGTATAACACGTGTTGAAAGTCCTTTGTCGAACACAAACGATTGCAACCTTCGCTTCGCTCAGGCTGCAACTTTCGTTTTGGTTCGACAAAGATAGACTTTCAGCACTTGATATACAAATAACTATTTCTCCAGTATTTTTTACAATTTCGCAAAATAAAAAAGTAAAAACTCCTTAGCTTTAAAAATACTGTAACATATAAAAATTCGAAAACTCCCCCATTATGGTCAAAACAATATAATTTAAGCACAAATACAAAACAAAGATTTGTTTGTGCAGATCATTTTGAGAAAAATAAATTATTAGTTATACAGCTGGTATAAATTATAATAATTAACAATGTTTTATATATATTTGACTTCAGAATTATACTTTTAGGATAGAAACACAATAAAATGTCACTGCCAGTGAAAAATAAGGGAATGTCTTCAACGTCCGAATATTCAAAAATAGAACATTCAAAGCCAGAAATGCATGCACAAAATCATTCAAATTCCGAATATTCAAAAACAGAATCGCGTATCACATCACTAGAAAGCGCTTCGCTTGAATCATTCAATAACCAAATACGTGCGCGGTGGCCAAGCGGAAGTCACTTTAGGTTAGGTTATGTTTGGGTGGGTTTGGTTAGATAGATACGCTTTCGTGTAATGTGCGATTCTGTTTTTGAATATTCGGGAATTGAATAATTCTGAGCATGCATATTCTGGTTTTGTATATTCGGGCGTTGAGTATTACACCCACAAATAATTCAAAATTATCCCGGTTACTCGGCAACAATACAAGCCTATGATGGTGCCATCTACATTGAGCTTTGCCCGCCTACTCCCATTTGAAAGCTAACTTTGTAATATATGGTTGGCAACACTTGAAACAGAACAGAGGAACAGACCATCATGATCATGTGATGAAGTGCCGAGTGCCGTTAAATTCGTTATACAAGTATGTTTGGAAAGTTCATTTTGTTTGTAGCACATAAATCTTGTGTTTGTTTTGTTTTTGTTACCTTATTCTTCAGAATCTAATCTAACAGGAATTGTGCCAACATTATTTTCAATTTAATATCGTGCCATCTTAAATCTTGTGTATATAGTGTTTAATTTTATTAACATTACACAGATAATTGCATGTAATAGTAATAATAATAATTTGTTATAGACTTTATTTAATTGCATATATGTTTTAGGTTACATGTGGGTAGATTGGTAACTGGAATTAATTCTTTGATATTCACAATTTCTTTTTATCAACAGAGGTACTTATTATTTTCATAATATTAAATTTGCGAATTAATAATTACGGAACTAAGTTGAATTGTGAGAGCGCGGGCACTCAGCTGATCGCGTAACCTTCGAAACAGCTGATTGTACTGCCCCCGCCTTGTTACTCATTTCATTTAGCAAATAAATGAGGTCGAGCGACAAATACGCCATCTATTCAAAGCGAGTTTTCCTTAGCGCTAATTCAAAATCTGAAATAAGTTTGTTGCCTTACAAAACAAATTTCTCTCGTATTTCATTGTGCGAGATTATTTAATGGTTTCTATAATGTATGTGTACTTCAAGAAGAAGCTGTCATCTGATATGCAACTTCGCTAATTAGCAAAAATCGAGTTAATTTGTAATATTGACCCACACGATTGTGATGAAAGTGGGTTTTCGCAGGATATATTGGATTTTGTAAATATTTTGCCAATGGATATAATCAATTATTTGTTACCAACGAAAGTGTTTAAACCCAAGAGCAATTAAACGGTTTCCAGAGTTTAAAACCGTATAATTATTACTGGTGTAGTTGGCTGCGAGATATTAATGTGAAGAAATTTGGAAAACTTGAACCTACTATTAAAACAAAAGGTGAGTAATCTATTTATACTGCAATGTGTTAATTTAACGCTTTATTATACACATTTTATTACAATAAAAACATTGTTAAAAATGAATATACTTCTTTATCTAAGTCTTTCATTATTTATTGAATGTGGAATACATCCTGAGAAGATAGTGGTGGAACAACGTAGGACCGTAGAAGTCGATGTTTCTTAAGCCTCTTCGGACCATAGTCCAGCGTCAGCTATTTTTCCCTGCCTTCTACGAGAAACTTTCTATTTGTTTTCCAAACTCGTTACGGACACATCCCGTTCTTCTGATTTTGCAACTTGTATAACAATTGTCCACACGTCTAATAACTCTTTGTGAATGCATTACCTATAAAATAATATTACATGTCAATGTATGGATGTTAAATAAATAAAATAAATAAATCATCACGGTATATGAGATTTCTGATTCTCCTCGTAATGACTTTTAGAGGATTGATACTTTGCATGTTATATTATAATTACATAATGTTTTTATTGTAATAAAATGTGTATAATAAAGCATTAAATTAACACATTGCAGTATAATTAGATTACTCACCTTTTCTTTTACTAGTAGGTTCAAGTTTTCCAAATTTCTTCATATTAATATCTCGCAATCAACTACACCAGTAATACTTATACGGTTTTTCCGTCGACCGTTTATTAATAGGCTATCTTAATGTATAGAAAATCATTCATTAATGACCCCTATTAATGCATGATTTTTTATTAATAAACGATTTATTGGGTGCGTTCACCACATGGAACATAGCATGTATTGCTAACGCTAAGTTGTAGCAAAAAGGTAGACAGAATTGAAAGTCATGCTTTTGACACTTACTAGCTAGGTATATTCAAGTAGCATAACTTTAAAATGAATTTGAAAGAATAAAATTCCTCAAATAACATAAAAAACCGCTTGCGTTGTCTAGCATTAAGTACACTGAACGCACTCACTGAAAACAATTGATGACAAAACTTATTGATTTTCTGACGTAAAATTTGACGTTCGGTCAACCATTACTAACCTAAAAAAAATTGTCATGGAATAAAATTAGATTTTCCATTTAAGTAAGATACGGTCAACGAAAAAATATTGTAACTAACACGTGTGTTAATTGGCGATTAATGATCTCAACAATTAACGCGTGAGCGTAGCGAAAATGTCTCGATCATTAATCGCCCTCATTAACACACTTGATAGTTAAATAACTATTTAACTCTGGAAACCGTTTAATTGCTCTTGGGTTTAAACAGTTTCGTTGGTAACAAATAATTGATTATATCCATTGGCAAAATATTCAGAAAATCCGATATATCCTGTGAAAACCCACTTTCATCACAATCGTGCGGGTCAATATTACAAATTAACTCGATTTTTGCTAATTAGCGAAGTTGCATATCAGATGACAGCTTCTTCTTGAAGTACACATACATTATAGAAACCATTAAATAATCTCGCACAATGAAATACGAGAGAAATTTGTTTTGTAAGACAACAAACTTATTTCAGATTTTGAATTAGCGCTAAGGAAAACTCGCTTTGAATAGATGGCGTATTTGTCGCTCGACCTCATTTATTTGCTAAATGAAATGAGTAACAAGGCGGGGGCAGTACAATCAGCTGTTTCGAAGGTTACGCGATCAGCTGAGTGCCCGCGCTCTATGCTTGTTGCTTGTGTGTGTAATCTTACTAATTTTCATATCAGCGATATTAATTCAGTGTACTAAATTGTCATACGTGGTTTAGTTAACTGTTGTTTGCTGTTGTTCATTATATACATTTTTTGAAACAAAAATGTTAAAGGTTCATGCTACATTATTTATAGAATTTTAATGTTTTTTCAGATTAAATATTGTTATTATATATAGAAAAACTTGTTACAGGGATATAAAGCATGACCGGGAGTGATACCAATCAATGTTCAAATGCTGTACGGTGAAAATTTGTCGGTTTTCAGTCAGTACACCACATGGAACATCATATAGATGGAGAGGTTTCCAATGTTATTGCGTTGGAAGTTCAACAATACTCCAGAATCTAATAAGGTATTTATATTAAATATACAAACAAGTTTTCTATATAAAAAAAATTCGTATGTGTTCCAAAAATAGTCTCATATTTAACGAAAAATATTTGTATTGTAACATTCAATTATAATAATTCGTTACAGCAATAAACTGGAAGTAGCTCATGATTGTCTTTTATAAAATGAAATGCCACGCTTTAAATTTTATCACCGTGTTTATCACAGAATTCAGGTAAAAGGTTTGGAAAAAACCATAAAAATATTTTATAAACCAGTGGCGTAGCTAGAAACCATTTTAGGGGTCACCTGCAAAAAATTTGGAAACTAAAAAAATTGTAATTGTAATTTATAAGAAAAATAAATACACATATTTTATTCTTTTCCGTCATGTCACAGTATGGTACAAGTAGTTACTTAAATATCGAGAGTTTATCAGTAAACATAGGGTATATCATTACCATAGTTACAGTATAGTATAAAATGATGGACAGCAATGTATTAAAGCGTTTATTTTATAAGTAAACATAGGAATAATTAACATTAACATAAATATTAAATTATAAATTAAAGTAATGAAAAATTATTTATTTATGTTTATACACTTTAGAACTACATAAACTAGTCAGGAATTTTCATTTTAACGTATCAAATGTTCAAAATTTGTACCACTAACTTCTAAACAATATCCTGAACGATTATAAAAAGAATTAATAGCATTCGTTATTTGCTGGGGAGTAATATTTTGTGAAGCTGCACTAATTCTGTTTTTTAATTGTTCAATGTTCATTCTCTCACAATTGTACACATTTTTTTTAAGTGTCCTCAAAGAAAAAAAATCATTTGTTGCAAGCTATAATTATTATAGATTTTTCGAATTGGTGCTGGGCAGGGTCTGGGTCGATTATTAAATGTAGCAGCAGATAAATCTGAAACTTATTAAATTATACTGTCATAATCTGCACTTTTTCTTCAATTTAATAAAAAAAACCATTTTGAAATGTGACAGTTTAATCTGACAACTATTCCCTATGTTTATTCATAAAATAAACGCTTCAATACATTGCTGTCATTTTGTAACTATAGTAATGAAACTACTCAATGTTTAATGATTAAATAAACTCTGTATATTCTTTATACTATGCAGGTTTTTTTTGACCCAGGTATACCGCGTGGCTATTAAAAAACGGATCCTGTTTGAAACTCCGGAGTACAATGAGATATCGATTTCAAATTTGTATCCCTTACAGACAAAGGGTTGAAAATTATTCCTAGCAAATTTCAAACATTTATATAGAAAAACAAGTGAATAGCTATTTTCCAATTTTGCCATACAAATCTACTATTACACGTGGATAATTTTATAATCAGCTTAAAGCGAAGAAGGCTATTATTAAAACAAATGTAACTGTCAGTGACCTTTCGAGTTAATTGTGTTGCAACATTGTCATAAATTGTATTGTCATACGTAATATAACAAGTGATATGATTATCATCGATGATATTCTCGAGTGAAACCGAGCTGCAGATTTCACGAGTCCGAAGGACGAGTTGAAATGTGCTGTTTCGGTTTCACGAGCAATATCTTCGATTATTAATCATATCACGAGCTTATATTTAATGAGAGAATATAATGAATTTTTGCAATCTAACCTAACTTTTGATATACATATTCATATTGTATTAAAACATGATACTTACGAGTTTTATTTAATATTTCGGAGTTTGAATTATTGTTATTATTTATTTTTATACTCAAAATTAACTGTCAATGTCATAAATAAAGAAAACAAATCCCTTAGTAACGACTATAAATACGGTGATATTTCATTGTTTTTTATCATCGCTGTGATAAACGCGTAGCTAGGGAGATTCTGAATGTTGATTGGCGGAAAACATGTCACGTGACTAAGGAATTATATTCTCATAATAATGGCAACTCACTGAAGTAAATCTGACTTAGAGATCATTGCAACTTATGAAGAAAAAAATTGCAGAAAAATTTCTAAAGAAGATATGGCCACTTTCTAGCATGAATCATGATATTAGGCAACTTTTAGAAATTTGCGTCAATTTTCAGATTACCTACAATTTTTTTGCTACGCAACTTTTTTCATTGATGACAAGTTGCAATTTTTAGAAGAAATCTCGAGATAATTGAATAAAACAAATCAGATTTATGACAATGTTGTAGAGTATAAAGTGTGCTTGAGTGTCTGGTCGCGAATTTGGGGACCCGGGTTCGATCCCGACCGACGCCAAAAATTACTTCTAATTTTAATGGCACTAAATTTGCGAGGGGTTGCTCACTAGCAAAAATTTTGTACAGGGATTGACAAAATACTTCGTATTTACAGTATTGTCAAGTATTGATATGTATTTTCAAGAAATGTGTAATATTGAAAAGTATTGACTAATATTGAAAGGTATTTAACGTATTGACTAATATTGAAAAGTAATGTGTAGTACTAAAGAGTATAGACTAGTATTATATGTATTTTCAAGAATTGTAAATTAAGTAAAAAAGATAAAACATGTGAACAATAATCACATTATTTCGTGGTACCATAAGATTTTACACAGAAAAAATATTTTTTCACATATTTACTCAGCTTGTTTATCTTATTTTTATATAAAAAAATCTGATGTGCCCAGTACAATACCTTCCGTCAATCCTGTGTATTATGTACAAAATCCATACATAAATTTTCTTGCAAGATTCTAAATTTCCAGTAATTTTATTTCATGCAAATGGCACTTAACACTGACATTTTCTTCTTTAGCTTTTCCCATTCGTTAGGGGTCGCTATTTTTTATTTTCTTCTTCCATTCATTTCTGTTTTGCGGGTCATCCTCATTCGGTTGCTTTTCTCTCAAGTCTTCCGCAATACAGTCCTTCCATCTTATCTATGGTCTTCCTATGTTTCTTCCATTGTCTGTTACTAAGCTATTCATTCTTCTTCCAATATATTCTTTATCTCTCCTCATGACATGTTTAAACCAATGTAATCGTCTCTCTTGTATCTTTCTAGAAACTTCTAATACTCGAGTTATTTCCCTTATTCATTCATTCCTTACCGTATCTTTCCGTGTCTTCCTCAACATCTATCTCAATATCCTCATCTCTATAACATTCATTTTCTTTACAGTTATAATTTTCTTAATATTGTAGCTGTTTCCATGGTTATAGCACAGCTGGCTGATTTATAAAATTTAATTTCTTTATAATCCTTTAACTCTATATCCACTGAATATGAAATATAAAATGTAATCAATTCGTATATATAATAGAATATTCTTTAATATTTATAATAACATTACATGTGCAAATACTATTTCATTGTTTGTTTATAAAATAATTTTACTGGAAATATAGGATCTTTTGCAAGAAAATTTATGTATAGGGCATAACTGACAAATGTCATAATTTTTTATACAAAATTTAATTTTTTTGGTCTTTTATGATTCCTTTTTTCGGAAACTGAATTCCACACCCCTGATAATAAATAAACCACATGAAATAAGAAAATCATGGAATCTAGTAGCGTTTGGAAATACTTCCTGACCCTTTCATAGATGGCTTTAGTAGTACAGATTTTACAGGGTTTCTCAAACTTTAATGTCAAAATACTAAATACTATACAAAGGTAACATATGTTTAAGAACTGCTGTAAATTTCCGACAATTCTCTAATGCATCGTTCGAAATTATTTGACTTTTAAAACTGTTATTTGTGAATTTGTATCTTTATTGCAATATAGTACTTTATCATAGGAATACTCATATTTAATTGTTTAACACTAAATCTCGCCCGAATACACTTCAAAATAAGTAAGGTCCTCTACGCTCTCCGTACTTCTGTGCCTGTGACTCTGCCTTCTGCATAAGCGTGCATTTACAAGAAATATTATTCGGTATCGATATGTATTCTCATGTACCGTAAAAGTATTTCCATGTATCGTCAAAGTATTTTTATGTACCGTTAAGTTATTTTCACATACCGTTAAAGTATTTCTATGTATTGCGTGGTATTGCAAAGTATTTTCATGTATTGTACTATAATACATGGTATTGTCAGATATTTATTTGGTACTGACAAGTATTTTCAGAATTTTGTACACGTATTGACACCAGTGAACAACCCCTCGTAAATTTGCTCGTGTGGTGCACTCTCCTGGCAAAATAGGAAAATCGTTATTCACTTGTTTGTCCATTATATACATGTTTGAATTTTGCTTGGAATACTTTTCAACCCTTTGTCTGCAAGACAAATTTTAAATAGATATATTAATGCACTCCGGAGTTATGGAGGTTCAAACAGAATTCGTTTTTTAATAGCCATCCGGTATTTAGCATAGATATCTTTTATAGGTAAATATTGACTAAAATGATGAGCGCCTGAAAATTTCCAATCCTGGCTATGCTACTGGTATAAACAACCAAACATGCGTCTTAATTATCCTGTGTTTGTAAATAAATCAAATATTTAAATAAAATAACTATTACTATGTTAAATATTGTCAAATTTGTTTAAATATAAGCCAAGTTTGTGTTTTATCACAGAAATTAAGCACCATAAAAATTATTTTCGTATACCATTGCTTAGAAGGCAATAAAAATATCTTGCTTTTATTTGATATAGTCTTCTCGATAGTTGGACCACTCAGACGCCAATCGGTGTAAGTCCAGAAAATACAATTTCGAAATATTAAGTGTTTTATTAAATTTCAAAATTAAAACTCCCATTGCAAGTTATAAACTATGCGTTTCATGGAAATTATTGAATAAGTGTTCGGCTAAATATTTTCAATAAATAAATAAAAAATAGTTTTTATTAGGTACCATTTATTTATTACTTAAAATTATGAAATACATTGACTTACACTGAACATAATTTTTTTCAAATAGCGACTTACATTAGTGAGTAACAGAAATATAACTTTTTAACATAAAAAATAAACATTCTGTGCTTAGATTAATAATAATAATTTTTAAATAAAGAAACAAACAAAAAAATTACTCTATTTCATACTCTTCCGTTTCTTCAACATCGCTAGTGTTTCTTTCATATGGAAGATTTTTCTAAAATCTATGATGTGTTGGCGGTATAAATTGAAGTAAGTCTGTCATATCTTTCTTTTTACGTAGTGTAACCGGTCTAAGTTTTTCATATAGCATTTCCTGTTGAACGCTATTTAATTTGGTCTGCCTACTTTGCCACATTTCGTTATATTCATTTTAAAGAAAGGCGTATCTTCCACAAGGTTTTCTTTGTAGTAAATGGTATTTTCATCACCTTTACGGAAATCGAGACGGAAATGCAGCCATTTTATTTTTAACCAATTGATAGGTACGCCATCAGTTGAAATTTTTCTATTTGTAATACTTTTTTCAAGAGTTTTTGTACTGAGAAATTCAGTTCTATCCATTCGGACAACTTGAAAAGGGTTTTTTGTTTTGGTATTTTTAATTATGTCTTCCCAGTCATCAGGACTGTAAATGTGTTGCCGTTTCCTTCCCTTTGATTCAATCACTGCAAAATCAGCGTCGTTTGGTAAAAAACTGTGTCCTGATACTAGGAATTTATGATCGATACTCTCTGCTTGAATTGATGGATCTTGAATTAATTTTAATAATGAAAGGCTCATTTTAATAATCCTATTTTGACCTGTGCAACAGTCGGTATACATAATAATACGTGAGTGACTACCTGCAGATTGCTTTATGTGTTTTATTACACAGCTAGCTATTTCCTGAGAGCCCCTTGATCCCTGAGTTTCATCCCAAAGGTACATGTAACCAATATTATTGTTAAAGCTGTGACAACCCAAATTATAGACATATAAATTAGTTTTGTAGTACGCTACACTGCAGGTTAATTTTGGAAAAGCTAAAGCCTTTTGCAAATCAAAAGTAAATACATAATTCGTGTCGTTCGCTACAGATTGTCAATTTTTAGAGCATTTCTTGCTTGTTCTGCTCTTCGCAAATGTAGCTCCTTTTTAAGTATGGCTTGAGATTGTATTTCAGGCGTATCTCCATGAGTTATTTTTAGGTGTAATGAATCACAAAGCTGACAAGTGTCTTTTAACGGTTCTTTAAAATTTAATTTAATTTTAGTGGAAAATACGCTATAATACATCTTTTCTTTAACAGGTACTTTATGTTCTTCTTCACATTTTTTCTTGTACAGTTGGTACATTTTCGGATTGTTAGTTCAGAATTTAAGTATCTTCTATTAGGATTTTGTGTACGTATGTAGTGGCTTGTGTAATATGGAAAAGATCGAATATGATCTTCTACAACAGTTTTATCAACCTTGTTAGGTGGAGCATTTCTCCCTCTTCCATCAGTAACTGCATCAACTTCGGAATGGCGACAACATTTGTATAATCGAGAATCACTAATTTGTAAAGTCTCAATAAAGAACTTTTTTGCATACTTGAATAGAGACATTTTCATTCATCAGAAAATATTTCAATGACTTTCCTTTAGGATTTCTGCTCGAATTTCTAGCTCTACGCTGTTTAACAACTCCACTTTGAACCTGTCCTCGGATATATACATTTTGTTGCACATGATCGCTTAGCGCATAAAATGATGAAAAAATTCTCTTTCTTTCTTCATCTTGAATTTTTTCATTACATTTGCGTGCGCAGTTGCAATTTTTATTACTGAAAACCTTCGGTTGCATTGCCTTACCAGTCCTACGAAATATTTTTAAAAATAATTAAATATGAACATACCAGGGATTAAATTAACTAAATTTGAGCATTTATAAACCTCGTACTATAAGACAGTCCACTACTACGTCTTTTTTTTTGTTTTTGACTCGTTTCCATTCGCTCATATTTTTTGTTCTTTTTCTGCCACGATTATTCTGATTTTCATCTTGTGTTACTTCAGTCACCATGTCTACATTAACACTCTCTCTACTTAATTCTCTATCTGAAGCATCAATCACAGCTGCTGCACTAACATCTGTAGCAATAAAAGTTAATTATAACCAAGATTTTTTATTTAAAAAAATTACTGAAAACTTACTCGATGATGCATCTGTAGTATTTTCATCATCATTTAAAGGATTATAATCTGATTCAGAAGTAGAATTCATTCTTTACATCTATCCAATAACAAAACTAATTATATTTGACAGTACAATTCTCACATTACAGAACGGTTTGACAGTTCAAATGACTTACGCGTTTTGGCATCTGAATTTTGTTCAAAATTATTCCTAGCAACAAGTGTATGCTGCTCCCATACGGCAAAATAGCTTACTATTGACTTACTCTGTTGTTCCACTGAACAAACTGGTCATAAGAATGACTTAAATGCAAAAACTTACAATGAAATAAAAAAATACTTACACTGATTGACTTCTGAGCGGTCCAGTTAATAATTTAGAAGTTTTTATTTTTAACCGAAGTGGTAATTCTTATAGGCGAATCTTCCTAAGCGATACGCAGTCTGGTGGTCGTTTCTGGAACTAGAGGTTATGTAATACAAGTGTTGGTATTGTATGTCGAGAAGGTTAAGAAAAAGGTCTTAAAAAAAGAAAAAGACAATTGTGTTTGATGTATTTTATGTTACAATGAGTAATGTATATTGTTCTGTTTTCAACTGCAAATCAATGCAGAAAAAAACTTCCTAATATACGTTTTCACAATTTTCCCAAGAAAGGCGAGATTTCTATGAAATTTGAAAATAAATATGGATTAATGGAGAAAATTGATAGGTTAAAAAACGTCAAATAAGTAAAAGTATATTTTGTTTAAAATTTTCATTTTCACACCTTGTACACAACAAAAGTACCGCAGATACATGTTTGGGGATATGAATTTATTGCTGAAGTCTGGCGGCATAAGGCGTATAATAAAATATGATTTTTATTGATATTATTCAGTTTTCCACATAATATAATGTGGCCAGCTTCCAAAACCTCTTCTCCTTCGTACACGCATCGTGAATTAGGATTGACTTCCAAGAATGAAAAATATTCATGTAATCTTAACTTAAAATTATTGTCCATCCTGAAAAAATATAATATAATTAATTACACTAGTAATCTTTGATTACTTATTACAAAGAAAGAAAAAAACAGTAAACACGTGTTAGTTAGGTTATTGAGTACTTTGACAATATTTATTAATTTGCTGTTTACCAAATATTTCTGCTACGTACATGTAATTTAATTTTAATGATTAACAAACAGGATACTTACTTGTTCAGCTAATATGCAATGGAAAATGCTACAATGCTAAAAAATGTAGATTTTTATAACTTCAATAAGCTGTAAACACTGCAAAGTTGGCAAATGGCGCCTAGCTATCACATAACCTCTAGTACGCGTATCACCGCTACAGCGCTGCGATCTTATTTTCATTAGGGTACCTTTATACTCAGGGTATGGCCATGACGTGGCTCGCGTTTCGTCCGCCATTAGAGGGCCACTGTCATATTCGTTGTTGTTGCGTAAATTATTATGTATTTTCGTGGCTACTTGTTTTATTTTAATGCAAAACACATTTAAATATACTTCTAATATTTATTTAAAATGTAAGTAATACTTTTATCTTATTTATATGTATATTTTCTTGAGATACTGACTACGATGACTGGCAATATTGAAAACACATAAAAATTACCAATATTAAGCACAAACATTTAAATTTTTAAAAGGTAAGTTTAAAATATATACTTATTATGTAAATAATAACCACATTTATTAAATTTGATGTGATAATAACAACCTATATCCTATACGCTACATAACCTCTAAATCTATGTTATAATAATAATTGTATATCTTTTAAATAAATGAATTTTTATTACCTTTTTAGATTCATAGTATAATTATTTAATATTCCTGTATAATATAATATCACATTTCTTACAAATAAATAGGGAAATGAATTATCAATATGTTTGACATTGGCTCGCTTATGGCGGCGATCTTGCCTCATGGCCATACCCTGTATATAAAGGTACCCTAATTTTCATTAGGGTACCTTTATACTCAGGGTATGGCCATGACGTGGCTCACGTTTCGTCCGCCATTAAAGGGCCACTGTCATATTCGTTGTTGTTGCGTAAATTATTATGTATTTTCGTGGCTACTTGTTTTATTTTAATGCAAAACACATTCAAATATACTTCTAATATTTATTTAAAATGTAAGTAATACTTTTATTTTATTTATATGTATATTTTCTTGAGATACTGACTACGATGACTGGCAATATTGAAAACACATAAAAATTACCAATATTAAGCACAAACATTTAAATTTTTAAAAGGTAAGTTTAAAATATATACTTATTATGTAAATAATAACCACATTTATTAAATTTGATGTGATAATAACAACCTATATCCTATACGCTACATAACCTCTAAATCTATGTTATAATAATAATTGTATATCTCTTAAATAAATGAATTTTTATTACCTTTTTAGATTCATAGTGTAATTATTTAATATTCCTGTATAATATAATATGACATTTCTTACAAATAAATAGGGAAATGAATTATCAATATGTTTGACATTGGCTCGCTTATGGCGGCGATCTTGCCTCATGGCCATACCCTGTATATAAAGGTACCCTAATTTTCATTACAGTGACTTTATACGATCACAGTGTGGCCATACAGTGGTCTCAGTTTCTATTGGTTGTGACAGAATCCGCCATTAGTTTTCCAAACGTTCAACATCTTACATTACACAAACCATTGTATTTGGCAAATTATTAATTTTTTATGAAGCTGCTCGAGTTATTAACATATGTAAGTACATACTAATATTATATCACATGCTTGAATGATAAATTTATTGTGTTAAATGCAGCTTTTAAGATAAATAATAAGTATAGAGAACAATATTGTGTATCAAGAATTCGTGAAATAAGCTTTTATAACCATTGTTTTTCAAATCAAGCAAAATTTAGATAATTCATTTATTTATTGGAATATATGTATTTGATTCTAAGGTGCTTGTAACATTTAATACAAAAATTATTATTTTGAGGTTATGAAATATTTCTGAAAATTTTAATTTTGTATTTGATATTTATATGTTAACATGTTAACATCATTTGGTCTGTTTAATTAAACGATTAATTGTTAATTGTTATTTATTATTATATTATTGGATTAATTACGTATATATATATATATATATATATATATATATATATATATATATATATATATATATATATATATATATATATATATATATAAAGAAATATCGTCGCCTAAGTCGCAACACCGCCTATCTCATTTGTTGGACAAAACGGGTTGTCAGCCCATTTCTTATTCAAAATTTCACAGGAAATCGATTGGTTAGTTCAGTTTTCCGATCCGGACACCAAGAAGCGCGTGAAAGATTTTTCGGGAAATTTTTAATAAAAAATGGTTGAAAACTCGTTTCGTCCATTGTCCAAACAATGAGATAGCCTATATTGCCACTTAGGCGACGATGTGTTATTCCATTCTACACATATTCGGATTAATAATGTTATAAAAATGAAACATTAAATATATTTCATGGTAAAGATATTCATTTTCTTTTCCTGCCTCTCCTTTTTCTTGAATTTGTTCCATACTCGTGTCGGACTTTGACTTTATATTTTCATCATTATTGCTATTGTTGGTAGTTGCCGATATGTACATGCAACCGCAGCGAACATATTTATTAAATATAAAAGCGGTTTATTTAAATTCTCATTTATCTTCTGATTCTTGACAATGATTTACTTCAGAATAACAAAGAAAAATCCAATCAAGCATTTCTTAGGTAGGATAAGTCCGGAAGAGATGTCTTACCGAGTGAGATGACTCTTTGTGTCAAATTCCAAATAATATTAGAACGATGTGTTCTATTATTATTTAAATTTTGGCACAAATGTCATCTCACCCGGTAAACCTCTCTCCCGGACTTACACACTACGATTTTTATATTAGAGAAAATAGAATCGTTAATTACAAATTACTTTGTTATTTATAATTTTAATTAATGTTAAATCTTTAAAAAGGCGCAGTTAAATTATAATTTTTGTCAGGGGGTGAAAAACACCCTCGCACCCCCACCTGGGTCCGCCATTGTTACATGTTTATGCAAATAAATATTTTTTGCCGATTGACATTAAAAGTGCGATTTTTTTGACAGTTAACAGTGTGTAAAATGTCACTTTTTTACTGCCTATTACAGCAACCACTATACAAACGCATAGCAACATAAATTGATGGCGATAACTTTCAAAATTGGTATTAAAAATAATCACTAAATTAATAATTTTAAAATCGGCAAAAATAATATGTTCAACACGGCATTAAACACAGATTTATAGCTTCGACAACATTCATCAATGAAACGGCAGCCTCTGCTGTAAATCTGGTATTTTGCGCCTAGTTAAACAAACAACTATTTATTTTTAATGTTGAACTAAATTTACTGTGTTGTTTAACAACAATAAAATAATAATTTCATTATTTTTAATGTTAAATAGAATATTGTACCTTTCACAATAATTTTCAATCCGTAATAGTTACTACAAAAACATGAAAGTAATATTAAATCCTATATTTTCAATAATTTTCTATTTGAATTGCAATGCAGTTGGAAAATTAATGGCGGCCGTTGCTCTCATGGCCACACTGTGATGGTATAAAGTCACTGTAATTTTCATTCGCCAATAGTTTTCAAGATTCTACAGCGCGCCGTAACGAACAAAGTCCCTGAAGGGGCGTAACCTGAGGTCGCTACACACGCTTGTATGTTTCTACGGTATTGAGAACTGACATGTCCGATGGCGGCAGCACCATTGGACCGATCAGCTGCTTCTGAATTGGTACTCGGAGTGTTGTGATATATGAAAACAAACAAGAGCAATTTTTTCACTTAAAATGAGGCTTGGTATCACAGAACATTTTAGATTTCTGGAAGCAGCAGTTACTTCTAGATGTATTATAGAAGGTTTGTTAAAATGTATTTATAATTTTGTATATATTTATTTAATCAATCGAAATTGATGATTGCAAGTGAGCGAATTATAAACGCTAACCACATATTATGTGGAGTATTAAAAATGGCGGTATAATGTGGGTAATATTTGCACTTTGTCTGAAAACCAGTGCAATTACTGCAAAGCCACATGAAATTAAAATACATTTAGAGAAAAATTAAAAACTATTAGTGCAGAATACACGTGTAACGCTGGACAAAGACCAGGAAATATGTAATTACCCGATTTAAAATGATGAGAACAAACTTTCATATGTTTTGTTATTTGTTTTGCACTACGAATTGCATATTCTCATGCTTTTCGTCGATCCATGTTCATTTCAACATCTGCTCTTGTCGTAATTTTAACTTTATTTTGGCCATGTTTCGGAAAATTATAAAACCCAATGCCTGTGTCTGGACCAGATCTTGAGTGACATCAGAATACACAACAATTTGTACGACTTTTGCCCATTTTTATTCACATCAAATGATCAAACCACATGTAACGCAAGCATACAGTCACAATACAGTACCGAATCGGAAAGTTCATATTTTTCCCACCAGATGTCATGTCGCAGCTTGTCAGTTGTCAATACTGAGAGTAAAAAGTAATTTGGCGGCAAATTTAAAAATGTTATAAATAGTGGAAATTTCATGTTTGTCTTTAAGGTACTACAAAAACTTGTTCTATGTTCAAAATAAAAATTAAGCTAATGCACTTTATATTTGCAATACGTAATATTTTTTAACATTATGTTATATACACAAATTGTATAAAAATAGTTAAAAGCTAATATCAAACACTGTAACAAATGAATTTTCTTTATTTTTCCGTAGAAAAGTTTTTCTTTGAACTGTACCAAATCGCACTAACGCATGCACAAGTGTCGTATTCCAATATAC
Organism: Harpalus rufipes; assembly: GCA_951394225.1. Lineage (NCBI taxonomy): Eukaryota > Metazoa > Arthropoda > Insecta > Coleoptera > Carabidae > Harpalus > Harpalus rufipes. The sequence goes on from OX596285.1 coordinate 21,356,325, forward strand.
TCATACAAAAGTATGAATGTTGCAGAATAACTGTGGCAACGTTGCGCTTAGAAAAGAAAGAGATATATTAATTAGTGATGGAACGAAAATCCGGCTATGATACCGATTCCGGCCGCTTGGCCGGAATTCCGGTTCCGGCCGGATCGGATAGAAAATTCGGCCGAATCGTGTTATTAAATATTATCTATATTTGGATATTATTTATTCATTTTATTTTATTATATGTATGTAACAAAAACATTTATTATATTAATTATAATAAAAGATTAAAAAAACACAAAAAATGGCATACAAAATAAACGGTTTTACTAAAACTTTAACCAATACACATAAAACAATAATATTCAAAATTACATTTTTCCAGATTATGGTGGATAAATAATAATTTTTGCGTAATAGATGGTGTAATTCGAAATCTTCTGTCTTCATAAATTTGGCCTATTTCCGAAAAAGTTCTCTCGCTATACACAGAACTTGCAGAACTAGATAAATATCGACGAGCAATTAGCCTTAATTCGGGATAAAGCGAAGCATGATCTTTCCACCATAAAATTGGATCTGATTTTCTATTAATTAGTGGTAAATTAATGTACGAATCTCTCTGATTTAATAATTTTTCCTCTTTTCCTCCGCTAAACTGTTCATTTGACTTTGATTATAGACCCAAACTATTATATAGACAGCTCACTTAAATGCGTGCAATGCTATGCTACAATGTCTTGGCGGGTTTTGCGGGGAGTGGGGAGCATTACGGCGACACCGTCGAAGCATCCCGCGCGGTCGAATTCCACGCGGTCGAAATCCCAGGCGGTCGAAATCCCACGCGGTCGAAATCCCACGCCGTCGAAAAGGTCCCCCACCACTTTGTCCGTTGTGCAGAAATTCAAATATTCCCAGCTCGTCGAATCCCTCCCGGTCGTACTGTTACACGATACAAATCCATCGTCGTGGTAAGACCAGAACCGCTCTCTATATCGATCGTATTGCATTCAAACAATCTATGCTGCGTGGTAGTTCCGAGTGAAATGTATAGATGGTAATGCATTTTGCCAGTGGACCATGTCATGTCAAAGATAATATATTAAGAAGAAATTTATAAACATATATTATTTATAACACCATATACAACGGACTATTTAATGAATGGAGCAGAAAAAAAATTACCTATACATTTTTAGTAAAATTATTGATATTCTTGGCCCGCCATTTTAGATTAGCTGTTATATTAAGCCTGTCATGCTTTATTTCCGTTGTAAAATTATGTATTACTGTTTCTATTTTAAATGTTATGTTGATTTTATTTCCAAATATACGTTCTACCAATTGACAATAACATATTTAAAGTACTATACTTGAAAATAAATTTAATTATTTTGTAATATTTAATAAGTAATAAACTGCCATGTTTTAGTATTTTACGTTATAAATCGTGAGTTACCTGGTAATACGTCCTAAATGATTTTACATACAGTTTATAGGATACTTTTAAATTACAATTTAAAAATTGGCACAAAATCCAAATCTCCTAATAAGTGCAAAATTCATACGATTTAAAAGGTACATGAAAACAGGAGAGATCCTTCAAAATATTTAAAAACTTTCCACATAGGAGTATTGTGTTATTAAATTTTTAATATAATAAACCGAAATATGTACTTTCTGTTTTGGCATGTAAAATTTATGTGAATATTACAAATATTCAAATTATGTGCTTTATTTCTCATGTTTATTGTTTCAGAATAAAGTAAACCGTGTTAAGAACGATGTCAGTAATAATATTACCGTACGAATACAGTCATTCAGTTTCCGCCATGGTAACTAAGATGTAAACAAACAATTTTAATACAGTTGTGCGTAAAATATTTTCAAATTATGATTATTTTTAATATTTTTATTGAATAAGATGTTGCACGATTTTTTTCTTTGGTTTAATCAAAAGAATAAGAAAAAATATTTAACCCGAATTCGTTTATTTTCTTTTATATTACTCTCTATTCATGAGAAAATTGTCTCCTTTCCTGTCGCCTGATGATGTCAGAAAAATACTAACCAATAAGGGAGTGGCTTACATTTCCCGACAGAATTTAAACAAATGACAGCTGTGACAGCTATCAATTATATATTAGCAGGTAGATTTATCCATATTATTGATTTTTATATTTTGTACAGACCCAAACATGGTTGTAGAAAAGAGTCATGTGCTAGTGTACCCAAATAGAAGTAATAATGGTAAAAAAAATAGTTTTAGTGCCTCAAAACGAAGAAAAAAGAATTAAATGGTTATCTCAAGAAAAGATACAACCATTTATAAAATCATTCTGTAAAGATCATTTTGCAGTAAGCATTAATATTTTTATAATTAAATAATAAAAATTAATTACTTTTCAAATTTTTTCTTTTTAGTTCTGTCATTGGCTAGTATTTCTTGGACGTCACAGGTAGTGTAATTTGGCGCCAATTTATACAGTACACTTTTAAATTGCAAATGTGTTTAATATATACAGACATTTGAACAGAAAATCATATTTACTATAGTTACCGTTAAATGAGTATGACTGCAGATTTCTACACTGCTGCCAATTCAGGGGCAATGTTGAAAATGCTAAGTTATGAAGAAGCGTTAACACCGCAGGGCAAGGGACAGGGTGCGGAGAACGAAAAAAGTTAAGCATCAATCCATACACATTTGACGGCGAGTATAATATTATATAAGATACTTCTTCGAATTTCAGAGTAAAAAAATATGTTAACACATCATTGATCCTAAAAAAATATAATGTGCAACAAATATGTTAAGCTTTTATATAATTGTGTAGTTGCACTACTCGCTTATGACTTACGTCGCAATTTATTGTATACTCTTTAATAAACCTACTTGGTTTTTTGTTTTCGATATAATTTTTTTATAATTTAAAAAATCAACATCCAAAATAGTTTTATATAACGGAAAGAATGTGAGTATAATTGATTTTCATTATTATTATATGTATAAGACTGGAGTTATGGTTCTGATGGATCGAATCCGAATAAACGTCAACTAGAAAAAGTTATTTTGAATTTTAAAATCAAAAGATGGTGACCCCTGTGGGGCTCTATACACGACAGCTTTGAAAGCCCCTGAAATGATCCTTGGTAAGTACCCTTAATATCTGCGAATAAAATTATTTACACACATTTGTTATTCTCATACATTTAAACTTTGTAACGGGTGTTATGTTAGTTTTATTTTTAAGGATTCCACAGTGTAGTAGTAAAGTGAACATAAATAAACGATGATTATATTGAAACGCAAAATAATTGCAATAAACAATTATAGCAGGGAATACAACATATAAAAATAAATAAGTTTAAATGTATAGTCAACGTGCAGCGATCATATCCTACTAATTGTCTCTATTTTACAACGGAAATAAAGAATGGACAGCTTAATATAACAGCTAATCTAAAATGGCGGGCCAAGAATATCAATAATTTTACTAAAAATGTATAGGTAATTTTTTTTCTGCTCCGTTCATTAAATAGTCCGTTGTATATGGTGTTATAAATAATATATGTTTATAAATTTCTTCTTAATATATTATCTTTGACATGACATGGTCCACTGGCAAAATGCATTACCATCTATACATTTCACTCGGAACTACCACGCAGCATAGATTGTTTGAATGCAATGCGATCGATATAGAGAGTGGTTCTGGTCTTACCACGCCGATGGATTTGTATCGTGTAACAATACGACCGGGCGGGATTCGACGAGCTGGGAATATTTGAATTTCTGCACAACGGACAAAGTGGTGGGGGACCTTTTCGACGGCGTGGGATTTCGACCGCGTGGGATTTCGACCGCCTGGGATTTCGACCGCGTGGAATTCGACCGCGCGGAACGCACTCGACACCGTCAGTTGCTAGCGTACCCCCCCTCATTGATACGGCATGCAGTAGAACTACGATGCTTAGATACACCTGTACCCCTCCCACTTAAACGAGAAACAAGCGATTTGGCTACGCGCTTTGAAATACTACTGCATTCAATAACAAATATTTTACAAATTAAAATAGCTACTGCTACACTTGCATATTAAGAAAAATGTGGAAGGTTAATGTGATATACAAAATAATAGTATTTATAGCAGTATTTATTTTCAAATACATTTATCCACTGCTAAAGTTTTCTTGCTCAAGATAATATGATAATAGTAAATATTTAAATAATAATTTGGCACTTACTTAATTTACCTTTAAGCTAAAAACAGTATATTATAACATTGAATAAGTTTGTTTCGAATTTAAATAGAATTACTATTTGTACCTATTATCGGTTTCAAAAGTAAAGTCCCCTGGGTTTGAAATGTAATAACCCATTATAATGGGCAGAATATAATGAAACAACATTATTACGAAAGATACAACATATTTTTGTAATATATCAAAAAATCAGTATGTGTTACACAACATAGTTTTGTATAAATAAATAAAATGTAAATTGGGAGCATGAAATTTTCATGTTTTCCTCGTTAGTACATATTCTATCCTGAATTAATCAGAAATTTATTCAATAAAAAAATTCATGCTTCCGATACAATGTAGACTGGAATTTAAACTTTTAAAAAACTATAATTTGAAGAATGTCTAATTTGTTGTTTTCTATGAATTAAATAAAAAGTGTCAGAAGAGTATCTCGATTAATATTATTCTTTAAGAAATTTTGTTTCTATATTCTGTTTGTAATAAATATGAAAATCAAATGATATGCCAAAATATAATCATTACAATTTCAACAATTTCGGCGCACAGGGCGCACAACAAAGCGGCATAGATATGTGTATTTCGGCATTATAAGTGAAAGAATTTTTTTTGTTATATTTTAAATATTCACTCTATCGCTATTTAATAAATTGGTTATTATACTTCACATTAAATAAGTGAAAAATTTGCTTCTTTATTATGAAATAATTATAAATGAATAAAAAGAAGGATAAAGTAAGATTTGGTAAGTAAGGATCGCTTTCTTTTTCATAGTTACTTTACTGCATGTAATTAAACATTCGACATTTTTGTAGTTACAAATATTAAATGTAATAATTCTGGAACAAATGTCCAATAATTTTAATAGTATACCTATATGCCGCTTTGCTGTGCGCCCTGTGCGCCGATGACAGAAAATTGTTGAAATTGTAATGATTATATTCTGACATATCATTTGATTTTCATTTATTTTTTAATAAATACGCTTAAAATATTTATTACAAACAGAATATAGAAATAATTTTTTTTAAAGAATAATATTAATCGAGATACTCTTCTGACACTTTTTATTTAATTCATAGAAAACAACAAATTAGACGTACTTCAAATTATAGTTTTTTAAAAGTTTAAAGTCCAGTTTGTATCAGAAGTATGATTTTTTTATTGAATAAATTTCTGATTAATTCAGGATAGAATATGTACTAACGAGGAAAACATGAAAATTTCATGCTCCCAATTTATATTTAATTTATTTATACAAAACTATGTTCTGTAACACATACTGATTTTTTGATATATTACAAAAATATGTTGTATCTTTCGTAATAATGTTGTTTCATTATATTCTGCCCATTATAATGGAAGTTATTACATTTCAAACTCAGGGGACTTTACTTTTGAAACCGATAATAGTTCATATTTAATTACAATCGAGTTATGAAAAAATTGAAGTTTTTCTTCTATAATTTGTCACTGGTAAAAACAAACCTTACGTTATTTAGTCACAACGTTATTTAATCACATTTCTTTAAGTGCAGTGTACAATAAAAGAAAAAAAAGATAAACTTATTATAACAATAATAATAATTTAATAGAACATAACATAAGATATGAAAAAACTGTAGGTAAAATACTTAAAACTACACATTCTTCAAAATGTTTAATTTACGTTTCGAATTAATTTTATTCCGTAAATTCCAACTATCAATGAAATATGCTTCATAATTAAGCAGTGAATTGTATGGTAAATTAAGTACTCCTTATGCTCTTTACATTCAATCACCCAATTTGGAAATAAGATATTATTTTTTTCTAAGCATTTTTTATAAATATATGCTTTGATTTCAATTTTGTGCTTCATATGATCAAATTCTTTCATAAATATTTCACAGCATTTTGACAATACAGTAGGAACACTATTTGCAGGTACTTTTAAAAATGTTATTTCTTCAGATGTACTATAATCACGATTTATTATAAGAAGTTGATTTTTGTCGTTGATATTTTTGTTTGTATGTAATGACTGATTGCAAAGTCCACAACTAATTTTTTTTAAACACGAATTCACCACATATCCTGCAAAATACAGCAAACTATTTGCACTCAAATTTTTATCTCCCATTCCCATAATTTGTATTGATTCAACATTTGAATCAAATAGCGTTTCTGATGTTGTACTTTGAAAATCATCTGAATCGGATACTTCAATACTTGTTTCACTCAGTTTATTTTCATTTCTATAAATATCTTCGAAATCAACAAAAATAAATTTGTTATTATGAATCTCACAATTCGATGATTGAATTTGATCCTCTAATCCTGATACAATTGTACGTTGCAAAGCTATTCTAAACATGCGGACAGTGGGATTAACACTATGACCACCATGTCTACGTATTGATGAAAACAAATTCTCAAGAGGGTCTTGGATTAATCAATTTGTTAAAAGAAAAAAAATAACCCTCATTTTGTAAATCATTCCACATCATCAAAATGCCATTTATAGTTTGGACTAATCCAGAAAAACAGTATATATCTTCTCGGATTACCATTTTTTTGTTATAAACTATCCACGATTTTATCCAATCTATTGATTGTCGTAAAGTTTCCAGTGTTGTAGTTTTAACAGTCGATAACGCGCACTTATAAGGCTTTGAATTATTTAAATGTTTACTGTTTAGAGAATCAAAGAGATAATTTAATTTTAACATAAAATCAGCGGTATTTAAAGCAGTATCACTGTGCAGTACATTTAATTCTTTAGTAGTTTTTACAGCCGTAGCAAATGAGTGGCTAAATACTTGGGTAGCAAGTTTAACGTTCATTCTTTGAAAAGAATTTGGCTGTATATGAGCATTTGTTATTTTCGTCAAACATCTGGTTGTATTTTTGTCTTTGTAATAAGTATTTTTTATATCACTCCAAGAAACCTTATTGTCACCAATGCTTATCTATATATATCTATATCTATATCTTGTGTTAACAAAATATTTCTAATGCTTTTGAAAAGGGGAGGGACATCAAATAGAGCATAATTTTTTTGACCTTTCACATGGAAATATGGTTGTGTTTCTGAAATATTTAAATCGCGGTACATTTTTCGATTATTAGACCCCTAATCGCATGTTACGGCCCTAATTACCAATCCAATGTTTTGTAATTCTATAATTATTTTATTAAGTAAATCTTTGATAATGTCACCTTTTATGGAGCCAGAACATATGAAATACGCTACTGGTAGTTTCCACGATGTAAATAATCCCCGAATCATAATTACTAAAGCTTGAGTTGCAACTGAAGATGATCTTTCTGAAGATCCTAAATCATTAAATCCTTCAATCATGTCTCGCGTTTTATTATATTCTAAACCTTGTTTTATTGACATTTCATCCAATAGCAATATAAATTGTTTTTCTTTTTTTTGTCATAGTAGCTATTTTTAATTTTGATTTAGAAAAGAACTTGGGAACTATTCCTGTTGGAAGTTGGAAAACATGTGTCCATCTCCGTATCGTTGAAAGAGCAGGCAAATTAAATTTTAAGATTTGTTTCATAAACTTGTAGTTACTTGATGATTTGAAATATAAACTCATAGCAAGATTCTTTTCGGCACGTGTCCATTGTTGTCGTGATAACATTTGAATAAAAGTATTCGAGTGCATATTTGATGTATTGAACATGTTTTCAATTTTTTTTAATTTTTAACTTTAATCGAGAAATCTCCACTCGCTTACGATTTAAGTTCCTAGATTGACGTTTAGTTTTGTTAATAAGTTTAGAAGGGGTAATTTTTTTCACGGGTGTATTTATCTTAGGTATTATTATGTTAAAATCTGTCCTATTTATACCCCGAGATGGAGAAAGATTTAATTTTCTTCTAGCTGATTTTTCAGGTGTAATTATTCTCATGATACCGGAAGTTGTTTCTTGAATTTTCAAATCTACGTTATCAGTATCGATTTTACGTTTATATGTTTTTTTGGGAGTTAATATTTTAAGGTTTTCTGGTGGATAATTTTCTAATTGTCCAGTTGAAGATGTTGCAAATTGGTCAACGTATGGCTTTGGCACAGCACTACGTATAAGTTTATTCCGCAAATTATTATTTACGAAGTCTTTGGAATTAAAATGTTTGTCACAAATTAATTTAGACGACAGCGTTTCCTGTGACAATTGTAAAAGTTCTATATTTGCACAATTTTGCAACCATGCATCACAAATATTTTCTACGTGCACGGGAAATTTTGAAAAAGTGTATATTTGGTTCAGATTTTCTCGTTGAAGAACAAAATTTATATGAACATTTCTTATATTGAGACATTTCTAAAAGATTTACAGCCAAATTCTGGAAAGGGTGTTAGCTAACACCAAAATGAGTGTTAACTGGCACCGCCGTAACACGGTATTAAAATTTAGCCTAAAACCGAATTCTCGAAACAAAAACTGTATTAGGCTAGTTCAGTGCTTGCTTAAGGCGTATTCTTTCGCTGCGTTGGATCAGATCCATGTTACATGGATCAGTAAATTGCATGTTCTTTTGAATTCGGATCTGTATCCCCACCCCAAGACTAAGTAATCCAGATCAGTGCCATATACTCCAAGAAAAAATTGGATTAGAAAGATCAAATCAATTCAAAAATGGCGGAATTGGCGGTAGATATTGAAACAGTCATATTTTTTGATACGTGAATCGGGAAAAGATATTCCATATAAGGTTTCAAAAGAAATGAAAGCAAGAATAAACAATGGTAAATATTACTGATATATATATATATATATATATATATATATATATATATATATATATATATATATATACAGGGTGATTCATCGGTCTGTCCTCTCTTTATATATATATATATATATATATATATATATATATATATATATATATATATATATATATATATATATATATTGTAACGTAACCCCCGCGGCCGCCGCCGCCGTGCTACCACGCGCCTCGGTGTCTGTGCGCAACGAACTTGTTAGGACTAATCTATTGTGTCATGTTGTTTACCTCTAGATGTTCTCTAGGAGGTTCCAGAGATAATCTAACCAGGTATATATAACCCACCGCCAAAGCCAGGGGACACTCGGTATTATACAAGCAACGAGTGCAGAAGTCTAATATAAATAAGTGTAGTGAATAGTTGGTGATATAAAGAACAGTCGACAAGTGAACATAAATAAATGTGATTAGGGACATAAACAGTAGTGTTAATTGTTTAAATAAATAATCTTAGTGTTTAATTGTCTTATAATAATCTTAGTCTTTAAATTAGTGTTAATATTTGATCATCATAGTGTTAGTTACTTTTATAATCTTTTAATTATATTTCTAATATTTATTTACCATTTAATAAACGTATTCTTTTAGTTAATAATAATTGTCTATGTTTTACACTTCACCCATATAAATAAAAACGTTACAATATATATATATATATATATATTTACATCTTACTATCATCCGAGCGTCTTTCCGAAAACCGGTTGTCGAGCGTCCGATTATTTTAAATGTTGTATAAAGTATTTTAATAGATGTTCGTACAAGTATATTCCAGAATTAACTTATAATAATTGATATTTTTATTACTAATTGCTTTTAATAAAATAAATTTCAATTTAATCATCATTGAAGCGTCCTTCTACATAGGTATCATTAGAGCGTCCGAAATATACAAATATATTTCATTTTCTCGCTTATACAGCGTCCGCTATATACATCTCTATATAATTAATAGATATTAAAGCGTCCAGCAATGTTGCCACAGATACTTCACGTACTTATGATTTCACTTCATTATTTGGTCTCGAATCAGGGCTACCTTGATTTATTCGTGCTACTAAATGTCTTACGATTAAATAATTACCGTTTACCAATTATCAAAATTAACATAAATGATTGTACAGGGTGCTTCCGAAGTAGCCCAATTTAAAATATTAATTTAGAACCTCAAAACAAAATACTTCCAAAAGCTTTGTTTAAATGATACGGACTTTTTACACAGGAATTAATGAAGACATTGTTTATTTTTAAGTTTAAAAAATCGATTTCTGTTTTTATTTATAAATACTCCGATCAAGAAACAAGAAAATTAAAGGAAAATTTTCTTGTTTTGAGGTCCTAAACTCTTATTTTCAGTTCGGGAGCGTCCTGATTAATAAAATGGTCGGTAATCTTATGCTCAACAAATTCAAATCATCATAGTTTAGGTTCTCAATCGTTTTAAAATCATATAAGCTATGAAGAAAAAAACTACTAGCAATAATTATTTTAATTATACAAGGTTTTTCATATCTCCTCGGTAATGAGAAATTTGAATCAATTTAAAAAAATATTTGAGATTAGTATACGGTTTACAGGAATACATTTATATAAAAAGGTTTATAAGAATAAATTGAATACCAATTTCAAAACGATTTTTATCTAAAATTAGTTACCAAGGAATAAAACTAAGATATTTTATATGTAAAAATAACGAATAACTATATACATCAAATTGTAAACGGACAACAAATTTCTAACACGTCCCGCATATCTTTATTTAAAAATTACTGCTTTTTCACATAAAATTTGTAACAATTGAACTGTAAACTTTGCTTGGAACAAAAGATTCTTCAAAATCAATAATTTTTTAATTTCTCAGTTAATTTTCATGTTAATGTACATATGTTTTATACCATTTGAAACAGAAAAAAAATCTCTAATCAATAGTAATAAAGACAACTTTGAGCTCTGCATGAAAATTGAAAGTTAGTATAAATTTCTCGAAAACGGTACGAGCTATGAAAATTTTGAAGACGGTTGTGAATTCTTCATAAAAAAGTGCAAATTAGAAACTTGTATAAATTCGCACAAAAAAGTTATAAGCCAAAAACGAAATTGGCAAAATTTACATTTTCGCTTCTCTCTATGTACCTGTGCATTTTAATGGAAAAACAAAAACATATCTAAGATGGTTATGAGGCAACTTTTCCCTAATTTAACCGACTTCGTATCTCTTACGGTTCTCGTGATCCCAATGGTGCGTATCAAAAAACGGACATCCTGTATATTTATTAAAATAAGTTGTTAATATTGTACGTTGAATATTAATATCAGAGGGACTTATTGGGTGATAATCGGGATCTTTCACGGTATCATCCTGATCATTATGAATAAAATCAACGTCCTAAAATAAACGTTATAGGTTTTTACAATGGTTTTATTGGGTATAGTTCTGTAATATTGTAAGTCGAATACTAACATCAAACGGACTTGGTTGATGACTGGGATCTTTCATGGAATCATTCCGATTATTCTGACTAAAGTCAACGTTCTAAAATAAACATTATAGGTTTTTACAATGTTTTAATTGGGTATAGTTCTGTAATATTATAAATTGTATACTAACATCTGGGGGATTTGGCTGATAATCGAAATCTTTCACGGAATCATCCTGATTATTCTGATTAAAGTCAATGTACTAAAATAAACATAAGTTTTTACAATGTTTGTATTGGGTACTAGTTCTGTAATATTTTTATTGAATCAACATCTCGAAACCAGTATGTTGCCTTCTTCAGAATAAAAAAAATAAGTAAAAATTCTGAAGAAGGCGACACTGATGTAGAAAATAAATATTACAGAACTTTATCCAATAAAGCCTTTTTATTGTGAAAATGAATTCTGAAAGTTTCTTCCATTATTATCGGTTCTTATTCAGACATAATTATAATTAGTAATAGGAAATAATCTTAAGCCAGAAAAAAGTAATAATATGGAGACTATTTATTGGATAAGTTTTTTACAAAGGTATGTTTACTTAAGGCGATGTAAATAACATTTACATTTAATGAACATATTTAAATTTGAATGTTGTACTATGGAATTAATTGAAAATGTAGATTTTAATACTGTACATTGAATATTTTCGTGACTTTTCGCGTTCAAATAGACAAGGGTTTAGATTTCATATTTTATTTGTTATACACGTAATGTATAATATGTTCCAAAAAATAGTGAAATATATCAGAAATGAACTAGGACCTACTTTGCCGATTTTTAATCAAATATGATTAATTGTAAAAATGAAAAATATACATGTTCGAAAGGGTGTTCGATTTAAATCAAGGTGGATAAAACCACTAGTATAAACCGACCTAGACTTTATCTAATTTCGACCAGTGTTTTTTGTTGAATGACCATTTATTTGACAATAAGTTCTTCCCTATTAATTTTATAATAAAATTGTAAATACAAAAGATGCATAGAATTAAAAAGCATATCCAATGAGCACAATTTTATTGTTACAATACGTTCCTGTCACAAAATAGTGGTAAATTAAAATATTCATATTCAACCTGTTAACAGAGTACCAAGAGAAATTAAACAATCAGACAGACCCAAATAAATATTAATATTAATTATGGGGTGTAACTTAAAATAAAAAATTATTTGCACTAATAAAGAACTTTTTAATTTGTAGTAAGTTCATTTATTATTTTTAATAATAATAAAATCAATGTAAGAATTAAAGTACAAATTGGTCCAACTCGAACTATACAAAATAATGCAGTCATTTGTTTAATTTATAATGGCATTTTGGAAACAGCTTGAAGATGGAAATTTCAATTTACGTCTAGTTCGTGACAGGATTATTTTATATCAATAAATTTAGGATCATTGCTTGCACTTTTAAATTCTAAACATCTTCAATTAGTAAAGATAAACTTATCATCAAAATTTTACCATTGTATTTCCCATCAAACAAAAAATTGTAGAAACCCGGAACACAGATACACATAAGTGTAATGTTTACCTATGTAGAGTTTGAAACAACAATAAGAATTTATAAATAATTTTATTCAATTTTAACGTTTTAAACCGTCATTATTAACTCCATAGCAACAGAATTTTAACTCACTCTGCAACAAATAATGCAGTTAAAATTACATCAGGTACGAAAATATAACCTTCAAATATTCGTATAACTTAAAACATGTTGCCAAATGTATGGACGCTCGTTAATCGAAAAACTGTATGAAATATATATTTTCGTAGATATACGCCGTTCAACACTAGCGACACTAGTGGGAAAAGGCAGAACTGCAATATACGGTTTATGATTGAAATTATCCAAATATGTTACAATAAAGCGCCCAGGACAATTTTTGCCAAACACTAACAGATGGCATAAGACGTTGAAAAATGACCATTTTAACAGAGATACATTAGAGCGTCCGTATACGGACGCTTCATTGAAGGTGGACGCTTCAATGATGGTAAAAGATCAATTGACGGACGCTTTAATGTCTGATAGATGTATATATATATATATATATATATATATATATATATATATATATATATATATATATATTATTTAACTTCTTGTAAAATACAACCTATCATTTCTTAAACCATAATAAAAATTCTTAATTTACAGATAAATATTATACAATATCTATTTACCCATACAATTTTCTTCAAATTGAAGTTCATTTTTTTAATTTCAGAATAATACACAAAAAGAAAGGGTATATGATCCGTGGAATAATAAATGTTATACTAAAACTTTTATCATGCCTCCTTTCATATAAACGACTGATTTTGAAAGATGATACTTGTGTTCTTTCGAGTAAACTAATCTGTGCCCACGTGACCTGATCTGATCTATGCGATCAGTTGGATCTGATCCAACGGAGCGAAAGAATACGGCATTAGTACCACAACGTATCAAAATGACAGCTGACATTGCAGGTTATATGGTGAACAAAAGTCACAGCAAGTAAAATTTTACTAAGAATGAAGTAGATGTGATGATACAGGTAGTAAATAAATGAACTAGTATTTTATTTGGCAAACTATCGCCATATAATTGTCCAATGAAGAAAGATCGTATTTAGGAAGAAGTTTCTTTGGCTATAAATACCAAATAATGCAAGACTAGCACTAGGCTAGAGGCCAAAATACTATACGGTACGCGCTCAGTAATAGATTTAGATACTTTGAGTGAGATATGTCAACTGACGTAAGCACTACTTTAATGTAGCTATTTCATCGTTTGATTAGACAAGAAGTACATTTACAATTATGTAAAAAACGAATATAACGGCTTCAATTTCGTGAATTTGTTAGGCAGACGAGAACATGAAATAACTATCATATTATTGTCATCAACTATCACATTGTTATTATCTGCCATATTGTTGTCATCACGACCGTATATTTTGCAGACAATTGGTAAATTTTGAGTCTACGTTATTCTTGATAGCACAGCAGAAGTACTCGATCTCGCATATCTAACTTGAAGAAAAATGACACAGATGGACATCCAAATGCATAAACCCTTTAATAAGCTTTTATTTCCCTCCGGTAAAAACTCCCTCTTTCTAGAAATGGTATCTATAATTAACCATATCGCAAAAGCCCAGAATAGAATTAAGCACGGAATTAAGTCTGTAACGTGTAGTAAATAAATAAGGTTAAGATAAGTATACTTGTCGTCTTGGACGACGGTTTTTATTTGGACGGTTAAACTAATCGTTATTTGCTTCTCTTTCTTTATCAGAATGTTAAAATGGCCTCATTTAATTACTCTGATGTTAGAAATAAATAATTTTTAAATATATAATTACTAAACAATACAACTGCTATGGACTAGTTTTATGTTTTGGTGCTAAACTTAACCTATATCAGAAGGTGCTATTCTTTGAGAATAGGATTAGATTATTTAATTCATGTTGTCATGATATGGCAAATGTTAACGATGCTAGCACCGGTATTAGATAAGTGTTAAGAGTTTGGTATTAAATTGTTTTGAGAATAGGGTTAGCGGTAACACTGGCAACTAACACCGGTATTAACGCTAATACTTTTTTGAGAATTCGGTTGTTAAAGTTTACTCAGGAAGAAAGACAACTTCGTAAATAATAATAGTTTTTGTTAAATAGAGTCATACTTATTTTTATAATATATTTATTGCAAAACACATACATTTCATATTATATTTTTAATTAACTGTCATTCTCTTGTGTCGACGAAAAAAGCCTAGCAACAAAACATGACATAAACAAATACTATTTTTTAAGGTAAAATGATCAGAAAGAATCAGAATTACTTCATTAAATCCCCCCATTTCTTTGTGGTCATTTTACTTCTTTACATGTAATGGTTTAAGTTCAAATTTTTCGTATGTTTCATAAAGTCTCTGAAGTTAAATTCTTTGTCATCATATCTGCTTCAAGATCTTTGCTGTTTTTATATTGCATAGTAAGATAACCTTTTTCCAGTTCATCTTTGATGAAATAATACTTGCGATTGTTATGTCTGGTACGAACGCTAACTTTGTGATTTTTAGTCCAATTTATAAGTGCTTGTGAATCTGTGTTGATAATCATTTTATCAGGTTCTTCTCCGGTTATATCTTCTAATAATAACTTGACCCATATTCCGCAACAAATGGCATCGCAAGCAGATATTAATTCTGCTTCCATTGTTGATAACGCGACAAGTTTCTGTTTGCTACTTTTCCAGCTTATTAAGTAATCTCCGTATTGGATGATATATCCACCAAATGACTTTGCGTCATATGTTGTACTCCAACTTGCATCTGATGTAATGTTAATTTGTTTACCAGACTTCTTAAATAATAATCCATAGTCCTCTGTTCCTTTTAAATACCTTAGGACCCTTTTTATGGCTATCCAGTGTATATATCGCGGATCTTTGCAGTATTGGGATAGGTTACTGACTGCAAATGAAATGTCTGGGCGGGTTCCAACAGCTAGATACATCAGTGAACCAATGACTTCTTGATAGTCTTTTATAGGGAATTTGTTTGATTGTTCGTAGATATTAAGTTTTTCACCTATTGCACCAGGTGTTTTTACAGGCTTGCAGTTTTCCATATTGTATTTGTTCAAAATTTTCCTTACATATTCCTTTTGACTCAATGTGATGTTATTACTATTTCTTCCTATTTCTATGCTGAGAAACATATTTGATTTTGTTGTTTCCTTAAAACTTATGCTTCTTTCCAAAATACTGGTGAAATCTCGTATGGTGTCTTCCGAATCAACTATAATCAAAAAATCGTCAACATATATTCCACAGTATAAATTTGAGTTTCCTTCTCTCTTCACGTATATGCAGGGATCTGACTGCGATGGATGTAGTCCTGCTTCCTCCAAAATTTCTTTGAATTTGAAATACCAGCACCTTCCTGATTGTGGTAATCCATAGATACTTTTCTTCAAAAAACACACTTCCTCTGAATCATTAACATAACCCGGTGGTTGTTCCATAAATGTTGTTTCATTTAGATCAGCATTCAAATATGCTGTATTCACGTCAAAGTGTTTGATTAAATAATTCTTTTGGGCGGCTAATGCTATAAGAATTCGAAATGAGTCCCATTTTATCACTGGACTAAAATTTTCTTCGAAATCAATTCCTTGTTTTTGACCAAATCCGAGTGCCACTAATCTTGCCTTGAAGATTTTTCCATTTTTATCATGTTTAACTTTATAAACCCATTTGCTTCTGATGATTTTGTTATTTTTTGGTCTCGGTACTAGCTCCCAAACATTATGTGAATTCATGCATTGTATTTCCTTATCCATGGCTTTCTTCCATTCTGTTCTTTCATCAGTTTTCATAGCATCTTCATAAGTCTTGGGTGTTTCAGTAGTTGCTAAATAAATATAGAAATCGTCATATTTCTTTGGAAGTTTGCTTTCTCTCTTAGGTCTTTTTTCTTTTGTCATTGTATTTTCCTCTTCAATAATTAATTCGTTATTATGACTTGCTTCTGTGATAGATATGGCATTTCCTTCATCTTCTATATCTGATAAATGATTCTGTTCTTCTGTTTCTGATACTTGACTGATTATTTCTATATCTCCATCTTGAGAGTTTAATGAATTATCTTTCAGAGAGTTATCTTTATTAGTTATATAATCTAAATTTAAATTGATTGATTTCACTTCTGTACTTTTGTTTTGTTCATATCCATTTTTGTCTTCATTGAATGTAACATCAGATGTTTCATATATTTTATCTTCATCTTGATCATATATTCTATATGCTTTCCTTTCTCTAGAATATCCTATGAATATACCTTTCTTGGCTTTCGGTTCTAGTTTATGTCTTTTGTTGTTGTTCACCTTGTAATAGGCTAGACATCCAAATGGTTTTAAATGTCTTACAGATGGTTTTTTAGAGTAATACAGTTCCAATGGTGTTTTATCTCTGCGACTCTTTGTTGGTGTAATATTGTGCACATATTCAGCTGTGGCTACTGCTTCAGCCCAAAATTCAAGTGGTAGTTCACTATCAATTAGAAGGGTTCTAGCTTTATCTAGCAATGAACGGTTTGCCCTTTCAGCTAAACCATTGCTTCTTGGTGAATAGACCATCGTTTTTTCATGTTTTATTCCTTTATTTGTAAAATATTCTTTCAAATTTCTGTCTAAGAACTCCATACCGTTGTCTGATCTTATTCTTTTGACTTTAAAGCCTAGTTCATTCTCTCTTCTGACGATTAGGTTTTGTATTTTCTCACATGCTTCATTTTTTCTTGAAAGAAATTCCACAAAGTATCTTCTTGAGTATGAATCAACAACTACCATGATATATTTTCTTTCTCCCAGTGATTCTACTTGAAATGGTCCACATAAATCTACATGTAAAAGTGGGTTTTTAGTCATTTCAGAGTACGTTGACTTGTATGATTGACGAGGCATTTTCCCTCTTTCACATGCTTCACATATTTCATCTTCTTCGTCGAATTTATCTAATCCTCTAACCATAGACCTCTTTTGCATCATCTTTATATAATCATTGTTTGTATGACCCAATCTTCGATGCCAAAGTTTCTGTAAATATTCTTTGGTTTCGAAACATTCCTCATTTTTCATATTATCATTAGTTCGTTGTGTCATATTTATGATAAACATGTTATCTTCAAGCTCACCTTGGCAGATCAGCTCACCTTCTTCAGAATAAACGTATGCTCCATCTTTCTTCAGAACAACTTCATTTCCATTTTTGACTATACTTGGAACTGACATAAGATTTCCTCTTAGTTTAGGCACATAAAGTACATTCTTTAATTTTAAGTTTGATATTTCTCCGTCAATCTCAGTAGATGTTCTAATATCTCCTCTACAAACAGTCTTTATCATTGTATCTTCTTCCGCAACATTTACAAATTTTTCTTCTTCTTTAATATTTTCCAACCAGTTTTCCTTTGATGTCATATGTGACGTACATGCTGAGTCTAAAATCCATTTCATTTCTTCTGGTTCTACCAATTTATCTCTAACTATCAAAGCGTGTTCTGTCTTTTCTTTGCACATCTTTATTTTTTCTTTACATGGATTTTCTCTTACAAATGTTGCATGTTCTCTCCTGATGTCTTTATTAATATTCAGCTTCTTAAATTGTTTAGTTGGGATTTTTGTCTTGGCGTTGTCCCTCCTAAATGTTTTGTTCTTGTCTTTGAACCAACAATCTTTTTCAATATGCCCTGGTTTGTTACATACAAAGCATAATCTCTGATTGTACATATTTCTTCGTTTATCTGTAACTCGGAAAGCTCTCATTTCATTTTTTGTTTCTATTTCCTTCTTCTCAAAATGTAGCAAAGTTTGTCTCATATCTGTAAAACTAATGCTTCTATTTGTTGATAGAGCAAGCACAATTGATTCATATTTCTCAGTTAGTCCTTCAATGATATATCTGACAAGTTCACGTTCAGTGATTTGTTTTCCAAGTTCAGTTAGCTGGCGTGAAATTCCTTGTGCTCTTGTTAGATATTCCTCCATACTTTCACGATTGGACTTTTTTAGCCTTGTCAACTCAAGCATTAAATCCAGTTTAGTATCGTCAAGGGCTCCCTCATATCTTGTCTTAATTGCATTCCAAATTACCTTTGCACTCTTAATGCCTTTATATACAATGGCTTGTTCATTAGATAACGATAGAATTATAATTCGTAAAGCTTCTTTATTTTTCTTGTTCCACTCCTTATATATTTTCATAATATCTTCTTTACTTTCATCTTTCGTTGGTTCATCGTTTTCTATTACATCTTCGTATAGTTGTTTTGCTTCAAGCAAGGCTTCGATTTTCATACTCCAAACATTATAATTTTTCTCAGTTAGTGGTTCTATTCTGGCTGAATTAATATCCATAATGAGAAATTGTTAAATATATCTCACCATTTAATTCATTCAATAAATTATCCAAATCAGGCTAATGGGTGTTAATCCAATAGACAGTTCAGTTCTTATGAACTACACTATGGGTGTTAATCCAATAGACAGTTCAGCTCTTATTAACTACGCTCTGCTACCAATTTAATAGTTTTTGTTAAATAGAGTCATACTTATTTTTATAATATATTTATTGCAAAACACATACATTTCATATTATATTTTTAATTAACTGTCATTCTCTTGTGTCGACGAAAAAAGCCTAGCAACAAAACATGACATAAACAAATACTATTTTTTAAGGTAAAATGATCAGAAAGAATCAGAATTACTTCATTAAATAACCTGAAAATACCATAAATATTAAACTACTGAGAAAAAAATGTTTTACCTGAAATACCGATATAGCTTAACTGTGAACGTCAAATAAACTAATTTTTTGGATGACTGTAAAGTTTTCAATAAACAAAATAAGATTATGGCCGTTTGCACTTCAGGTTAACGCTAACCTTTGGTTAAAGTACTGGTTACCTTTCAAAGTGCGTTGCACCGATCAGTAACTAGTAGTTAATTCGGCAAACTACTGGTTTATTTTAACTACCGGAATATGTTCGGTTTAAACGATAACTTGAAGAAAACCTTTAATTTTCAAAATTATTTGTCACTTGTGACAGCCTCACTGACATTTCTAATTTGTAATTTAAAATGAATGATAATTTTAACGATGGTTTTGACGATGATGATGAATTACTGGAACTGGATATGTTACATCGAATTCCAAGAAAACGAGTATATGAAAGAGCTAACCCTTTTTATGAATTGGACGATCATGAATTTTTTACACGATTTCGCTTATCAAAACAAACAGTAATGAATTTTCTACCCAATATTGAGAACCGTTTAGAATATCCATATGTCATGTAAGTAGATAAATACGAAAAAATGTGAAATACAATGACCGCTAGTATGAACAACTGATTAAGGGTGATTAGCGAGCATTTGATTAGCATTGTTTTATCTCTGTCTATCGTTTATGGATTGTTTTAGAGAAAAATGCTTCAAATAAAAGATTCGTACAATTAATTTTTCTATAACTCTTATTTAAAGTATTTTTCTCTAAAATAATCTATAAACGATTGACAGAGATAAAACAATGCTAGTCACATGCTCGCTAATCACCCTTAATCACTGTTCATACTAGCGGCCAATATTTCTGAACAATAAGGAAGCGCGAATGCTTTCGATACTGCTTGGGGACCTTCGGATCACTTTGACTGCGAGTTCGACTCGAGTAATTGGAGTAATTGGTAACATGAAATTCAAGTGGTTGTTTGTGCATCCATAAATATAATTCTTATTTTTTTTTCGCTTTGATAAACAGGAATAATTGCGTTTCTCCTATAAACCAATTACTGATTACTCTCCGAGTATATGCAACTGGTGGCCATTTATTAAGTATTGCAGACCTTGGTGGAATGCATGTATCAACAGTTTCGAGAATAGTAAGAAGAGTATCAGAAGCAATAGCTGAGTTAGCACCGCAATATATATCTTTTCCGTCAACACCTGAATAAATGAAAACAACTCAAAATGATTTTTACGACATCGCTTCATTTCCTAGAGTTATTGGAGTCATTGGTTTGTTTTTGTTGTCTTGTAATGTAAGTAGTATTTTTTTTTAATTCTACTAGACGGCACTCATATCAAAATTAATTCGCCGGGTGGTAATGATGCTGAGATATACCGAAATAGAAAAGGCTATTTTTCCATTAATGTACAGGCAGTTGGAAATGCAAATTATATAATTACTGATTTAGTAGCACGCTGGCCTGGCTCCACACACGATTCGACTATTTTTAATAATAGTGTACTGAGAAGAAATTTTGAAAATAACATGTATCAAAATTCAATATTATTAGGTATTATTTCAATTTCTAATAAATGACAGATAATAATATTTTGAATGATAGGTGATAGTGGTTATAATGTAAGAAATTATTTATTCACACCGCTGTTAAATCTAGTAAATGAACCGGAACAATTATACATATAATCAATCTTAAGAAGAACAAGAACCAGAATAGAAAATTTATTTGGAATCTGGAAACGTAGATTTCCGATTCTGGCATACGGTTGTCGATTGAAATTGAGGACATTATTGACAGTTGTAGTAGTAACTGCCATTCTTCACAACATAGCCAGAAAAAGTGGAGAAAAAAATCCACCTATTGAACAAGATGCTCATATTTTACAGGTATTGATGGGCAAATATCAGCTATACCAAATGCCAATGAAAATCGAGGGGCAGGATTTCAAGCACGAAGAAATGTAATTAATAATTTCTTTGCAAATTTAGTATAACTTTAGAACATTATAATTATTTCCTTAATTACAAAATTACAAATTTAATATTTTCAAAAACTTAAATATAACGTTGTTTTTATTCTAAGCCTAACTGTCGTTTTCGAATCTTAATATCTAATAATAATAATTGTTTTTTTTAATTCATGTTCTTCCTCTTCTCGCTTAATTTTGGCTTGATAGTCATCTTCATCTCTTCTTCTCTTTCTTTCCAAATCTTCATTTTGTGATTTGTAAAAAGCTAATTTCTCTTCCGCAATTTCTCTATACAAATCAGTGAGTTCTTTTTTCTCCGGAGTCATCGTTGGACGCCTCTTTCTTGTCCATTCTTGTACACTCTCTGAACTTTTTTTCGGAATGCCAGATATTAGCTTTTTGGATTTCTGGCCCTGTAGATGGGCGGGTGTATGCTTTCCCCCCAGTCTATAATAGGGTTACTGAACTCATCAGATTCCTGAACAGTTATTTCCCTATTATTTTCAGTCGTAGTATCATTTAGTTCTATTATAATATTTTCAAATTGTTGGGATTAATCAAATTTCCCGCTCTTCTTACGTATTTTTTGAGTTGGCAACGACGCTAAACCAATTAGCGTGTGTTGATCAACTGAATTAACCGACCAATCCGAATGCCCCCTTTTAAATGTAAATAGAAAACATTTGCTAAAATTTGTACTTCTTCTTTTCCGTTTATTATTATTACTGAATGTAATGTAATCGAGCCACGTTCTGCCAGACATCGATAGTTTAAAACGTTCAAGCAACAAGTATTTGTCAATATAAAGGCGCCTTTATTGGCAATTCTAGTCTGTACACAACTTTCGAAAATAAATACTATTTCAAATTAATTGTAAAAGTCATTTCTCGCCCTCAATGGTCGCCACGTTTCATCACAAATATATTATTATCTACTTCTTCTATTACTAGGTTTTCGGACATATGTGTATTTTCCCTATTTTTATTTGAAGATCCTAAATTTGGAACATGGTCACTATCAAAATTATTTTTCAACCCAAAAACAGTTTTTTCATTTAATAATGATAATGCCAAATCAAAGGCAGGATCTTTCGTTTCAGTATCAGGAGGGCCAGATCCTGTTTTTCGAATCGAAAGTTTCTGATCTGCCGCTTCTTTTTTGATTTTTTTTTAAATTATTAAAATATCCCTTTAGTTGTTCCGTGGATCGATATATACCTAATAACAAGTCATTATTTTAAAAATTTAATTAAATAAATCCCAATTTAGTAATAACCTGGTGGATATATAGCATTAAAATCTTTTTCTACGTTTTGCCAAGCTGTTTCCTTATCTTTCCATGTGGCATGATCGGTTTTTTTATTACAAATAATTGCTTTATATTTTTCCACAATATTTAGTAATGCCATTTTCTCATCATTTGTGTAGTTTGGCTGTCGTAACCTTTTATCTGCCATCTAAACATAAATAAATGGAATACTTCAAAATGCACGTTATCTTTCAACTTGTTCTTAGACTTACCACTGTATTTATTAGATTCACACCACGCGTTACACTTTCGCAAAAAATATCAGATATGAATGAACAATAGCACAATGTCAATAAGGAACAAAAATATATATGAAATGACAAATGATAAACATATAAATTTTAAAATGTCATAATATTGCCCGTTGTTTATTAGTCATAAAACTAATAGTCCTAAAATCTGAAAGTTATATTAACTATGACCTAATTTGAAGCTGTGCAATGCATTTAATATTTAACTAGTAGTTAAACTAATCTCCAGGTTAAGTAACTAATACTTTTAACCAGAACCTGTGCAAATGGCCATAAATAGTATAAGGACACTAGATTTCGTAGCAATGAGTATAAATTTTACATCACTTTACGGTATAAATTTATCAGATACACATCGACAAATATAACCCATTATTACCGACTGAACCTCAGTGTCGTTTTGCCGCTGTTCCCGGCCAATAAGATGGCACTAGTATTTTCGGGTTTTTTCTTGCGTTACCACGCGTGGGCTGTCTATAATAGTTTGGGTCTATGCTTTGATGTAGATGTAGACCAGGGGCCTGACAGTCCAATCAGCGCGCGCTTTCCTCATTACTAGTACGTCCGAGCGCTGTTAGAGGCGCTGCGTACGGTATTTTTTTCATTTTGGGAGCAAAGCGGGCTTTGAATTTGTGTTTGTTTTGCGGTGTTATGTTTAAAAATCACGTTTTGCTTGTCATCCATTTTATTTGGAGTTGGAGTAAAGAATTATAATCTGCAAGAATAATCATCATCTTGTCTTTTTCCACGGACAAACTCTTATTTTCGTCGTTAAATGAATATATATTTCTTTTAAACATTATACAAACGGTAAGCAAAAATACTTATATATCTTATAACCTACAATAGATATTTGTAACTCGTTATAATTAAATAAACTTCATTAATTTTACAGAAATTCTTCATAAAAGGCAATGTTTTGTTTCCCGAACAACTAAGACAGATTGTTATTAAACCCAGTTGCAAACGGCAGAAAAAAGGAACTAAATTTTAGTCAAGTGCCGCAATCTATACTTCCTAATCATTTGTGACCTGCTCTCTGAGGAATGTACGTAAATATAAGTTAAATTTCATGTATGTTTTAAATATTAAGTTCCAAATACAATTTTCTAGAAACTACAAGTACAAGTACATAGTACATGCACTGCTCAACCAGAATCCAGAACTTCAACCTGTTATAAAGGAAATAACGTATCAAGGTAAATTTTGCAACCTTTGCATTACTGTCAATAATATCTTAAGTTTAGTACTAATCACGAGTACTCACAACAATTATTGCATTTCTATTACTTAAATAATTTAGCACCACCAACCAATTAGAATTATTATAGTACCATGATAATTAAGGAATTAGAACTAATTATATTACTATTAGAAAATGCAGTTTCAAAATTAATTTATTGTATAGTGATTTTTATACCTTTCTGATATATTGTAAAAATTACAACATTTCGAATATGCAATCAAACAATTTAACATTTTCTTTGTTGTAATCAAAGAAATTCTTTGTAGTAGCCTTGTATTTTTTTCGTAATTAAGTATTAATTTTATTGAAATTAAATACTTTTATGATTTACCTAAGATTTCATTAAAATAAACATGTAGAAGTTTTAACAATCAGTCGTTTTCCCAGTATCTTGGAAAAATTGAAAGTTAATTTAGGTTTGCAAATATTCTTTAATGCTTCACTATTTAAAAAAAAAAAAAATAAAGACAACGTTTAACAATTGATTACAACAAAAATTGTTTGATTGATACAAAGAAATTGATTGATTACAACAATGTAGTTGATTAATTTTAAACACTCGGTAAAAATGTGGGTTTTTGTACTTTTAATATTCTTTTAGGGTTATTTTTTGTAATAAATAAAACTTTATTCAATGTTTAAAACTTATTTTCTTTCTAGTATTAATCATATGATTACATCTGAAGAAACTTGCCGTTACGAGAGAAAACTATCACCAAGAAAAAGGAATATTGACCAAAATGTCATCATTGTATTATTAAATACATATTGTAATATTTACATACTTAATAAAAATAATCACGATAAATGTTGTCTTCATTTATAAAATAAGAAATAAATATATAATTATAAAACAAAATAAAAGTATATAATTGGATCAAATAGGCGCTGTAAATTTAGTTCGCCCGAGCATCGCTAGATGTCGCTAGTAACTTGGGTTGCCGGAAATAACCCATAGTGTCCCGTCTGGAGAGGGGTGGTCCGTGATGTAGACGCAATATCAATGTATCACTGCCAAAGTGATGTATAATCATTTGACAATCGTTGTTTTTTTGCAACCAGCGGTTCATCATCGCTATCATTATTAGAAGAACTAGAGCTGCTTTCTCCTAAAACAGTATCTTTTATTTCCTTCATTATTAAATGTTTTACGGCAAGTTTTAATCTTACAGGAAAAAACGAAATTTTATATCTTGGATCAATAAACGTAGCAAATACAAAATTATTTCTTGCATCATATTTTCATTCAAGTCTAGTTCATTATTAGTATGTAGTAGAATTTTTAATAGTACAACAGAAAAATAAGATTTCTGTGAAGAAAACTTACGATCTGACAGATCCATACAGATAAAAGTAATAATCCCTAGATATTTACTAAATGTCACTAGAATTATCATGCATGTTATAAGTCATAAAAGTTGTAGCTCGAATATCGACAAGTTTACCTAACTATGACTTAACATTACGCTGTGCAACGCAAATGAAATTGAACCAGTAGTTAAGACTAACTTATGGTTAGCTAACCATCACTTTTAATTGAAACTCGTGCAAATGGCCATAAATCTTATATCAATTTCGTTTTTTAAACTTTCTACCATTGTTCCCACGCTGTGAAATTTATTCACTGAAAAATACATCCGATATTATTGATTTTTCTGAACTTATATCTTTCGTTATGTTTTCAAATGGTTTTAAAATAAATAATGTTGATTGTAATAAGTCCAACTGATTAGAATTAAGGTGAAATGATACTCCTTTTTATTTTGTTTCTACGCTGAGGCGAGCGCTAGTGTGCACTGAAATGAATAATTATGGCTAAATCGATAAAGTAGAAATATTTGTACATTTAACAGTCTCCATCTATTCGGTAATAGTCATACTTGTTCCAAGTTCTAAACCTAAAAGTAAAATATGTCGTTTGGCAACTCTCGTAGGTTGCCTATAGCAAATGAAAATTGAACATTATTAACGAACGTAAAGATATTTTATTTGTATGAAATATTAATAATGTATTGCAAGAGGGAAGAGTGATGTAGTGAATGAAAAATATGTAACAAAATTTTAAAAATCGTACGTAACATATATTACATATTATTCCTTAATTATATAATATTCTGTATTTACCGTAGGAAAATTTTATTATGAACATATTTATAGACTGTAAGAATAAATGTTACATTTTCACAATTATTAAAAAAATTAATAATAGGTAGGTAGGTACATCACAATATAAATAATTTTCGTATGATATTAAATGTATTGTCTTCGTATAATATTTGGTTTGCAATGAATGTCTTGTTTTTAATGTAATATTAATAAAATATTATGCGACGGGGTTCAGCAATTCAGCGTCATCCATATCCACTCATCCAGCGTTATCACCCATGACGCTTTAGTTTAGGATTGTAATAATTGCTCCTAAATATGCTAAAACAAAAAATTGAATATATTTAGTTGCATTTTTTATAAATATGTAACAATCTATATACCATTATGTATGATGTAATATAAGCCAAATAGATAATAAACCTGTTTCACATTTTTCGAAAAGTATTTGAAATAAAAGTTTATGCAACATTTTTTTAGTAATATATTTTTTCAATAATTTCTTATTTTCGTAAATAATAAAGTATAAATCTGATGTGGCCAACACAATACCTCCTGTTTAATTCAATTTTTATTCATGTAAATACTTAAAATTAAATTAAATTTAAATACCGGGTTCGATCCAGACCGACGCCAAATATTTCGAATTTTAAATGGCACAAAAATTACCCCTGTGGTGCATTCTCCACGCCAGCAATAAGTGTTCGTGAGGTGATACCTGGTAAACGTCCGCACGGTACAAATGTCATCATCGTTACCGAAATCTGTGTACAAAGCTGATTGGCAGACCCAGCAATAAGTAATATGCCGTGATGATATATTTTTTTTATTTATATACCTACTTACCTATATTCATTACTGGCGTAGAGAGTGCACCACAGGGGTCAATTTTATGCCATTTAAAGTTATAAAATATTTGGCGTCGGTCGGAATCGAACCCGGTTCTCCAGATTCGCGCGAAGTGACGCTCGGTAAACGCCCGCACGGTACAAATATGTCATCATTATTACCGACATCTGTGTACAAAGCAGATTGGCTAATCCAGCAATGGGTAATATGCCGTGATGATATATTATATATTTTTATCTTACCTACATATTTACTTATACTGGAAACTGTATTAATTTCCTTTCCATATAATTATTGTTCCATTTACTAATTTCTTTTTAAAACGTTACTATTATTATTTGAAATAATTAGTTTGTTACCAGTGACATATCTGTCAGTTACATACATTTGAGATCCGAACTGTGTAACTATGGAGTTGTGTTTAAAGCGTAGGCTCCGGGATTAAAATTATAGATAATTTTAGAAATTTACCCATAAAATATATACAAAATGTGTTAACGCAAGCATGTAATTTTTTTTAAAAAAATAACATATAAGATATTTTTCGAAGAAAAACTATTTTGAGCTTCCAGTAAAATGTCATTTCCAGTTATCTGATTTACTCCAAAATCTAATGACATCTTTCCATATAAGAGTAAGGTAGAAATACAAGGTTTCAAAATTTTCTGAACGATAGTATTTGAGTTAGAGCGTAAAGAGGATCCACACACACACACAAATATCATCGTTAAAAAAATGTTAAAATTGGATTGTGGCACCTTAAAACGTGGTCATTTACCAAAATCTCGATATGCGATTTTTAGCTCGATCCCTATACCTCCCTTACCAAGGGTAGCGGGAGGTAAAAAAATTGGCGTGAAAAATAGTCATGAAAAACAACCCCCTCTTCTGTGACATCCTAGTACATACATTACGTCATCGGCAGGAAAGGTAATGGCGTCAGTCTTTTGGGACGCCAAAGGCATTCTGCTAATTGATTTTCTTGATAAAGGAAAAACTGTAACTGGACAATACTACGCCGCACTTTTAGATAAGCTGAAAGCAGCAATTCAAGAAAAACGCCTGGGAATGGCAAAGAAAAAGAGTTTGTTTCACCACGACAATGCGCCAGCTCATTCAAGTCGTATTGCTCAATAAAAATTGACCCAACTGAAATCGTCCCCCATCTGCTGTACTCGTCCGATTTAGCTCCCCCGGTCTTCTATCTTTTCCCGAAACTCAAAACGTTCTTCACTGGAAAGAGATTTCGATCCAACGAAGAAACCATCGAAGCAGTAAATGCTTATTTTGAGGATCGCAAAGAAAAAAGAACACGTGACTTTTTCAAAATATCCAAATTTCAAAAATATATTGTAAAATATCTAATAAATATTTCGAAATATTTTCAGTTTTCATATTTAGAAGGCATATAAAAATTATTGTAACAGCCCTATTATACCTTCTTGTACATAAGTATCCGAATGGTTCTGCTAATTATTCATCATGTCATAGATACGTACAAGCTTTTCATTGAGAATATGCGTTCGTACATTCAGAATAATAGTTATTTATGTATCAATTAAGGTAGGTACTGAAGTTCTACTTTTTATCATGAATGTGGAATTTAGTTGCCGAGGCCGTAGGGCTGAGGAAATAAACCATATGATGATAAAAAGGAACTTTAGTGCCAAAACAGAAAATTTGTGAAAATTAAAGGAATATTTATTTTTATAGGTTATGTTGACAAATTTTTCAGCTGCTGTCAGTCACACAAACGTACGTATATTCAGTGTTGTGAATCTCTGGAAATTGAAGTTATCGTAATGAACACTCAAAATTCGTGTGTTATCTCAAATCTCATCGGAATAATTTCATTCATTCTTCTTGCACATATTTCTTGTCATTTTACGTATAACTATGTACAATAATTTTCATAAGGTTGCATTTACATGAAATCATCGTATAATGCAGCGATTCTCAATCTAGCGTTTTCCAAACCACGCCCACGTATTCGGTCATTGAATGATTCGGGCGAAACGCTTTCTGGTGATGCGCAATTCTGTTTTTGAATATTCGGGATATGAATGATTCTGTGCATGCAATTCTGGTTTTGAATATTCTGAAGTTGAAGACTTTCTCCTTAATTTTTCAGTTTTAGTGTATTGTAGGATAAGAATAAATTTATCCAAATATTTTTAAAATAATTAAATCCTTCTTTATATTAATATAATAACACATTTATGCAAATGGGGGTTAATTTCATTTAAAAAAAAAGTTCTCTATTTTTGCATTCTTCTCTGATATTAATAATACCCGAAAAAAATTATTAAGTTGATGAAATTTGCTTGAGACGTCACATTGCTGTGACTGCTATAAGACAGAAGTCGAATGATAAAGAGAGTAGAGGGAATACATCGACAATAACAAGCGCGTGAACAGTTGCGTAGGAATCGAACATATATAAATATTCATAAATCGTTGCATTTAAAAAGATTCTTAAATTTCCACCACTCGGAATTTGTAACTTCTTTTAATTCCTTTTTTAGATCACATATATTTTCTCGTGTATCCACATGACTAGTTTTCTTTTGGTAATTTTAAAAATTCTTGTCCATACAACCATCGTTCATTGTTTCTTAATAATGACAATTTAGACCATTTTGTGACTTCATCTGCCATATTTTCCAATGCTAACCTGTCGCTATTTGCCGGATTTTATTGTCTCTTGTATTTCGTCAATTCGATGACCAACAAATTATTTAAATATGTTATCCGTAGCAGTGGCGACTCGCTAGGGTAGGCAAAAAGGCAACGCCTACCTTATACATCGTAGTAATACCAAAATGAAAAATATGTTTTGTCTCTACTTTTTAATAATAATAAATATTAAGTTTATTCACAATTATTATAATAATATGTCGATTCCTAATCTTTTAGAGGTTGGGAATACGCCATTCCTAACTGTAATGATAATCTTTTGGGTGCGAAAAAGCAGATTTCACTTCCACCCCACGGGTTGAAAATGTTTATGTAGGGATTGCCTAGTACTATTGTCATAGATCCTTATAATAAGGTAGGCCAAAGAAATTTTAATATAGCTGTCAAAAAATATTAACTTAATGATTTATTCTGAAAATTATTGATTTAAAAAGAGGATGATTGTGAATAAAATAGTATACATACCTCGATGGGAGTTTCATCACAGCCTCGCGCTGTATCTCACCTCAAGGATTCGCCTCTCGGTTATATACACATAAGTCCTCGGCGATAAGCTATAATGAAACATCCCACCTCAGTTATAATATACTATTAAAAACATGGCATATAAAATATTTTCTCCAACATTATTTTAGGAACTACACATTCCACCACTACAAATTATGTTGGAATTAACATCATTCGAACAAACAGTGTGGCATAACTCCGTTTGGAATAATTATGCACGGCTTCCGACAAATCATGGCCCGTACTACGATCACGGTTTTAACTAAAACGCTGTTAAAAAAAATGTCAAATTCAAATTTCAACATTTAATTTTGCACGTATGTTTGAAGATCGATTTTTTAAAAAAATATTTGTTTGAATACAACCTATGTTCTGCTTTTAAATCATAGTTTGATAAATTCGGTATTATTTATTATTGTTATTAAATAATGATATCTGACACTTCTTAAAACAGCGTTTTAGTTAAAACCGTTATCGTAGTACGGGCCTATGTGTTCAGCGGTATATTCAGGGACGGATTAAGGAAACTGAGCGCCCTAGACTGTAAACAATTTGGCGCCTATGTTCAGGCGCGTTTAGTGTTTCGGGAGAGGGGGGGGGTCATACAAAAATGGCGCCGCAGGCAATTTTTCATTCAAGGTCAAATGCCATATAATTGAAAGTTACATTTTATCAAGGGATGTGAAGCTGCATATTTTCGTCCTTTCCTGTATAAAAATAAATTGCCAGATCATATAATATTTTAGAAACGAGAATATATTTAACGGATTGTTGACATATCTGGATAAACTGTGAAAATTGAATATCACCTTCATTTCTACTATTACAATTATATTTTAACCGACATCCATATTATGTAATCAAAATTTATATTTCAAAAACTAGTACGAATAAACTCTATTATAAAATATTAATGAACAAAATCGAGGCTACGCTACATTATAGAATGTGTACATGAAATGAAACATGTTTTGACAATTGTTTGTATGTATGTATTTATTAAAACATGTATTATAATATTAATATATATTATTTAAGATATAATTACAGTAATTACAAATAATTTTTCTATATTTAATGCTTGAAAATTTTCTAATAATATCTTCAAAATTAAATTGTTGTACAACCTCTGGTTCTATAGATAATATAGATAGATCAGTTGTTTTGTCATCCGTCAAGGAACTTCTTAAATAAGATTTTACACGTTTTAATGTAGAAAAGGACCTTTCTGCCGTGCAGTTTGTAACAGGAAGGCATAAATAAATTCTAAAAACAATATCCATATTAGGAAACGTACAAATTAAATTTTTGCTTCTAATCGTTTGTAACCACGTTACAATTTTAGAAGTTTCTTTTACTTTTAATTCATCTAAACTTAGAGATTTAATAAAGTATTTAAATTGTACACATTCATTTTCAAAGTTGTTATCTAAATCTTCATTGTAAATGCTTTGAAGTTCTTTGCACTTTCCTTTAATTACTGCGTCTTCAATGATTTCCATATTAGCAAGAAAACCAAAACATTTATTAATTTCATTGTATGCATTTTTCCTCCTTTTAAGTTCTGATATAATATTATCAACAACCATCAGTAGCTGAAAGTTTTTTAGGTACAAGTTGTTCAGGTCTGTCGGCATTTCTGTTCCGTAATAAAGATTCTTTCATAATTTGCCACCTGTAAGTTGATGCCGAAAAGAAAATATAAATTTCTTCCACAAATAAGAAGAAATTGATAACTGTAGAACAACATTCTGCAGCACACGTACCAACTAAATTCAGCGAATGTGCAGCACATGGTACAAATTTAGCTAGTTTATTTTTTTCTTTTATTTTAGCTTGCAATGCAGAATAGAGACCCGCCATATTGCTTACGTTGTCATACGATTGTCCTCTACAGTTTTGTATATCCAAAGACATATTTTCAACAGCATTTAAAACGGTTGCCTGCATATTTTCTGCTTTATGTCCTACCTTACTTACAAATGTTATAAACTTTTCTACTGGCATTCCATTATCGAGAACATATCTGCAATGGAAAGCTGATCATTATGTGATATATCAGGTGTTGAATCAACGATTATTGAGAAATATTTGGTGCTTTTAATTTCCGATGAAAATTGTTCTCTTACGCCAACTGCCATAAGTTTTATAAATTCATCGAAAATGGTTGATGACAAATATGATACATGTCCTTTCCCTGGATTACCTTTGTTTCAATATGATTTTTCAAAAACGGATCAAATTCTGCTATAAGTTCCAGTGTACCTAAGTAATTGCCGTTATTAACAGATCGAAATATTTCAGTTGTACCTCTAAAAGCTAACCCGCGGGATGTCAAAAATTTAATAACTGAAACTACTCGTTTAAGTACGTGAACCCAATAATCTCTTTCTGCAAGGTACTGTTTATGAACTTCTGTATCTATTTTACCTAATATATTTGAGCACACAAGATAATCTTTCGCATATTCGCAATGTTCCGTTGAGTTTTCATGCTCCAAAATTCTGTAAATATTTTTCCAGTCATTAAATCCCGTTACAAAAGAAGAAATTTTAATATTAGACCGGTTAAATAATTTGCAATATAAACAAAAGGCATTTCCGGTAAGTGATGAATATAAAAGCCAATCACGGCGTATAGTTTTCCCGTTATGCAGTTTTTTGAAAAACATGTTTCTGGTTCCATTTATTCTTTTAGATTTATCAAAATCCATTTTTGATAAGTCTTGTATGAACGGATTCTTAATTAAATAATCTATTAAACTTTCGTTGACAACCCATTCGTAAGTAATTTGCTCGATGAAATATAATCTTTGTCATGAATACCGTGAAGAACAAGACTCGACCTCTTTTTAAAGCTTTTTGTTTCTGTTCCTAAATAAAGATGATATATAATCTAATTGAAAGATTTATCAATTACTGAAATTACTTACTGCTATCCATTTCATCTTTATTCGAACTGGCACTAGTTGATGCCTCATGATCACTTTCGGTACCCCTAATTGGTAGTGAGAAAAATGTATCTAATTTAGGCACTTTTTTTAATAAATTTCCCATCTTTTCTTGCTTTTCCTTTTCAACTTTCTTCCTTTCCCACCCGCTAAGTTTTTTGCTTCTTCCAGACATTTCGTTTAACGATGAAACGTAATTCAAAATAATCAAGTATTTGCACTTGCTAATACACCTACACATTGACAGACAGACAATGCGCTTGCGCTCGACGTCATAAGCAAATACGTGACGTGGACGTTGGCGCAATCGCAGTATGCAGATGTATTTGAGAAGAAGCGCTGTATCATTACCGCTTTATTTCTGTTTGCTGTACACAACACTGTATAGGAACACCGTGAAAATGCGCGGGAAACGCTGAAATTTTGACTATTATATTTGTGAAATTAGCAACGCTCAGTGGCTGTACTGTGCTATATGGTTTCAAATATTATGTCCATTGTGATATTGTTTTTTTTTTTGTTTACTGGGTGAAAGATATATGCGTGAAATGAATTTGAATGAAAATGTTTTTTAAAAAAAACAATTTAATAGTTCGGGTCCGGCGCCTATTTTGATTACGGCGCCCTAGGCTTTAGCCTAGTCAGCCTATTGGATAATATGGCCCTGGGTATATTAGCGCGGTAGGTACAGGTCTCCAAAATAGGAACTCATCTAGGTTGCTTACAGATAACATGCGATAGCCTGATGAAAAGAGAGAAATAATACTATAATTCTAGCTAAATAATCATTTGTACAGTCGTGCAACCACTTGGCAAGCTTCGCTCCTCTTCGTTCGGATTCGTGCTTACGGAAGGTATTGGTACATACTACGCTTTATGCTTGAGACAGTACAATATAATTTCCCTTTCGTTTTGTTACTGCGCATGCAACCTTGAAATGAGCTGCTATATTGGGACTACTTTTGTGTATATCAAATATTATGGTTCGGTTACTATAGTAACGTCAACGTCTTCGTTTTATTTATTTCTGAATTCGCGTTTGACGTGTTGAACAGTATCGGAATTTTCTGTTAACTTTTACAGGTTTTTTTTTTTGAGATCGTCAGAGCAATAAGTTTATCTAAATAATAATATATTACTCAGAAAATTAACTATATAATATTTTGTCGACAAAAATATCAAGTTGTAGGTAATAAAGACAAATATGGAATAACGGGGAGCCAGTTATTACCAAATAAATCAAAACAAAGACATGAATTGTGTAATAAGCAATTTATGACATGTTTAAATTAACCCTCTATTGCATGATTTTTTTAATCGTCAAATTATATTTTTTTTCTATTTTTTTTTGGTTTAAAAATACAAGGAAAAATAATTTAAAAAATCTAAGTAACATATTTTACTGTAGGGACGTTTTTTTTTTGTTCCTTTCTGGGAACATTATGCATTGAGAATAAATAAAAATATTTATTAAATTCTTTCAATATATAACTCAAATACATAATGTATAATAAAAAAAATCATACAATATAGTAAATAATTATAAATGATATTGTCTAAAACAATTATTTTTATCATTAAGACACAGATGAAACTGACATTTTTCGCACAAATATCTGCTTTTACCGTTGCATTTCGGATATTTACACCTCTGTCTGTCAGTTGTATGTACTGGCCAGTGATTGTACAAATCTTTTCTTAATTCCGATGAAGGAACTGGTTCTTTGCAATGACGCTTTGATGGTATTTCAGGGGTTGAACTCGGGTCCGTGAAGTTGGCACGTCATTGGAAGCACAAATATTCTTTTTTATATTAGTAATTAGTGCTTCGTTAGTGCTCTTTTGTGCTTCAAAAAAATTTAAAATTCATTGAACGGTTCACGAAATAATTAACATTATATGATGACGTGCCAACTTCACACTTAGCACGTCATTAATAAAATTTCAAATTACTTATTACATCTTTTGTTAGTGCTTCGTTAGTGCTCTTTTGTGCTTCAAAATTTTTTGAAATTAATTGAACGGTTCACGAAATAATTAACATTATATGATGACGTGCCAAGTTCACACTTAGCACGTCATTAATAAAATTTCAAATTACTTATTACATCTTTTGTTAGTGCTTCGTTAGTGCTCTTTTGTGCTTCAATTTTTTTTGAAATTAATTGAACGGTTCACGAAATAATTAACATTTATGATGACGTGCCAAGTTCATACTTAGCACGTCATTAATAAAATTTCAAATTACTTATTACACCTTTTGTTAGTGCTTCGTTAGTGCTCTTTTGTGCTTCAAAATTTTTTGAAATTAATTGAACGGTTTACGAAATAATTAACATTATATGATGATGTGTCAAGTTCACACTTAGCACGTCATTAATAAAATTTCAAATTACTTATTACATCTTTTGTTAGTGCTTCGTTAGTGCTCTTTTGTGCTTCAAAATTTTTTGAAATTAATTGAACGGTTTACGAAATAATTAACATTATATGATGACGTGCCAAGTTCACACTTAGCACGTCATTAATAAAATTTCAAATTACTTATTACATCTTTTGTTAGTGCTTCGTTAGTGCTCTTTTGTGCTTTAATTTTTTTTGAAATTCATAAAGCGGTTTATGAAATAATTAAGATTATTTGATGACGTGCCAACTTCATGGCAATAATAAAATATTATACTGTTTTAACACACATTTTGTTAGGGCTATGTTAGTGCTCTTTTGTTCTTTATAATTTTTTTAAATTCATAGAACAGTTCATTAAATAATTAACATAATTTTTTTTAATGGAAACAATATTTAACTTTTTACCTAAAAAAATCCACATACTTGTATTTTCCTGTTTTAAATTATATAAAGGCTGTTTAGTTACGAATTTGTTTTATTATATTAATATTAATTTAAAGATAAACTTAATTTCATGTTAACTATCAAAAAAATAATTTCATTATTTACAAAAAAAAACACATTCTAAATTATTTAAAAAATTCCGAATATTCTTAAAAAAAATCTTTGTATTTGGCCTTTATGTTCCTAAATTTTTATACAGGGTGAGTCGGGGTGATGCCCCCCCCCCTCTTTAACTTGTTTATTTTGAGTAATAGAAAAAAATACTCATACAAAAATTTTATAATTTTAAATATACAATTTTATGGCAGATGTAGATATTTACAAAGTCAGGTTTACAAAATACGATTATCGACTTTTATTTATTAAATAGCAACCTATAATTATTTTACTAAAATATAAACCGCCATATCTTTCTCTTTTCAATAATGTATTAATTTTAATGAATGTATTTGAAAAAAATCGAGAAAAATAAAATAATTGAGATATGTAGGAAATAATTTTTATTCTAATATTATAGGTGGCTATGTGAAAATAAACAAAATATAACAATGCTAATACCAACAAAGTATACATTTGTTTGTTACTTATTTGTTATTACTTACTTATTTATCTATTTATTTATTATTTATTTTCACATAGCCACCTAGAATATTTGAATAAAAATTATTTCTCATATAACTCATTTATCTTATTTTACTCGAAATTTTTCAAATACAATCCTGTGTATTATGTACAAATTCAAAATAATGTTACTGCACGCGCCCATACATAAATTGTCTTGCAAAAGATCCTATATTTCCAGTAAAGTTATTTCATTAACAAACTATGCAAATTGCACTTGACACTGACATTTTCTTCTTCTTCTTTAGTTTTTCCCATTCGTTAGGGGGTCGCCATTTTTTATTTTCTTCTGCCACTCATTTTTGTTTTGCGTGTCATTCCTCATTCAGTTCCTTTTCCCTCAAGTCTTCTACAATACAGTCTTTTCATCTTATATATGGTCTTCCTATGTTTCTTCCACCTTCTATTAATATATTCATCTCTCCTCATGACATGTTCAAACCAATGTAATCGTCTCTCATATATCTAGAAACTTCTAACACTAGAGTTACTTCCCTTATTCTTTCATTGATTTACATTTTATTGATACTGACATCTGTCAATTTGAATTACCTGAAAATATTAGCAGTTTCCATGGTTAAGTTAGCATAGCTGGCTGAATTATGAAATTTATGTGAAATTTATTATTTGTATTCTTCTTTAACTCTATATCTGCTGAATAACAAATATAAAATGCAATCAATCGTATAGATAATAATATATTCTTTAAGTTATAATAACATTTAACTGATTTTTTCAAGAAACACTGTTAAAATCTTCAAATGAGGGTACTTCCGGCCGACCAATTATAACCAAAATCTAAACAGGTCTGCATATGGTTGTAAGGAAGAGGAATACGCAAGAATTGTAATTTTTGGAATTCTAGTATTGGAGATATCGTCCACGAAAAAGCGGTCACATACACACACACATACACACACACACACACGCACATACGAACACACACACACACACACACACACACACACACACACACACACACACACACACACATACAGACATCATCGTAAAAATAGTAAAATCGTATTGTAAAGACCCTAAAACGTGCTTATTCAATGAAAACTCACCACCGAATTTTTTGACCAAAGACAATACCTTCCTCACCTAGAGGTGACGGAAGGTAAAAACTATTAGATCGTTAAAAAGACAAAAATGTAGTGATTTATATTTTACTAAAATAATTATAGGTTGCTATTTAAAAAATAAAAGTTGAAAGTTGTATCTTGTAAACCTGACTTTATAAAAAATATCTATATTTGCCGTCAAATATTATCTATAATTCAAATAATAAAACTTTTATATGAGCCATTTCTTTCTCTTACTTATAATTAAAAAGTTAAAGGGGAGGCGTCGTCTCAGACTCACCCTGTATACATTTAATAGAGCAACTGATTAAATTTTAGCTATGATCAACCGAAATTGGTACACTGGTTTGCAAAAAAATCGAGTACACCTATTTTTTGTTGTATTGAGTCGATCTTGATTTTTAACTTGTCAATGTCATTAGTGTCAATTAGAATGTCAAAATTAACCGAAATTCAAATACGTACTTGGTTGTTCTTTAATTTTTCTTGAAAAAAACTAAATTTCAGAGTAGGTAAACAACAATTTTTTTTGTATGTCACTGCATACGGATGAAATATATAACTTTTTTTTAAACTCGGTAGAGATACCGATGTTTTTACCTCCTGCCAATAGTAGAGATATAGGATCAAGTTAAAATTCACCGGTTTAGATTTTCATGAATAAACAAGTTTCAAGGCCTGTGTAATCCGTTTTTAACATTTTTACGATAATGTCTTTGTGTGTGTATTAATGGAATATACAGTTCATATATTATTAAAGAGAAATGGCTACACCTGCTTATACCGTGTGTCTGTCTTAAAGGTGTACATAGGCAATTAACATGGGAAACCATTTTTTGCAATTCCCTGCTTGCCTAATTATTTAAACAAAAACGCGTCAAATAAAGGTTTTAGGGTATAAAATTCTGCATCTAAATCAATAAACAGAATTACTTTTACATGCTTTGTAGTGGCAGAAATTAAATATGAAAATTTCGAAAATTACGTTGAAAATAATATCGATAGCCATGGAATTGAACAAAAAATAAATAAATTCTTGACATTTTATCTGTCACAACGTATGTTCTGACAATTTGATTTTGTCTCTGGTTTTATTGTTTGAAATTATTAAAAAATGAATATTTATACTAATAAAAAGTTTTTATTAATAAGTGTAGACCACTTCTGTAGTACTAGATATATTGGAAATGAGTTGGGAGTACATCACAGCATCATACAAAATATATAAAAAAAAGTATTATTCTTATAAAATGCAGTGTCACAAAGAACTTGTCCCATACGATGAAGAAAGTAGAAGAGTGTTTTGCGTAGATATGCAGAACCCGGCTAATAATGATCAAAATTTGTTCCATTTCTTTCACGGACGAATGCACTTTCACTTTGAACAATGAACCAAATATCCAAAATACCCGTTGTTGGGCTATAGAAAATCCTGGAATTAATATTTCAACAAGGACACAATATCCTCGAAAAGTTAATATTTGGGCCGGAATTTTAGGTCACCACATAATTGGTCCTATTGAAATACGTGGCAATCTAAATACCAAAAATTATTTGGAGATGCTACAAAATGAAATTGGTCCTGCAATAGACGATGTTGTGCGCCCAGATCGAGAGGTCTGGTTCCAACAGGATGGATGTTCTGCACACTAGGAACTTTAGAGAATATTTAGATCTGGTATTTCCTGGGCGCTGGATTGGACGGGGGGGGGGGTATTATTGACTGGCCTGCTATATCTCCAGATCTTGCTCCATGTGACTTTTTTATGGGATTACATAAAAAATCAAATTTATAAAAAAGGCACGAAAACATAGATGATCTAAGAGATTCTGCATTTGAATATTTATTGTAACTATTATCTTTATAATTACTTGTTATCTGTTTACTAATTACTACAAAACTTTTCTTGCTTGAGCATATTTTGTTACGCAATATTGAATTTTTAATAAATTCATATATTAAACAAAACTGTATTTTTTAAATTTATTTATTAATCTAATATTTCTATTGTTGTTATAATTAACGATATTTGTCCAAATAGAAAAACGTCAAGTATTTATTTATTTTTTGTTCAATTCCATGGCTGTCGATATTTTCAAAGTAATTTTCGACATTTTCATGTTTAATTTCTGCCGTTACAAAGCATGTAAAAGTAATTCTGTTTATTGATTTAGATGCAGAAATTTATGCCCTAAAACTTGTATTTGACGCGTTTTTGCTTAAAATATTTAGGCAAGCAGGGAATTGCAAAAAAAATGATTTCCATGCTACGTACACCTTTAAGATAGATACACGGTATATGAAGTAAAAATTAAAATAAATTGTTCCTTTACTAGAACTATCAACATTTTAAAAAATTCAACATTAGATGAACATAGATCCAAAATAAACCTGCGTTTATTTAAAAGTATTTTTGAAATCTATTAGTATTTGACTATGATTTTATGACGAAAACAGCATTTCTCGTTTTCCCTATAAAATCAAAGTCATATAATAATAGATTTCTATAATACTGGTTTTAAAATGCAGGTTCATATTAGGTTTGTTCATAGAACATATTTCCAACGGTTGGAGTTTGAGTGCGCATGCGTGGTTTCAAACTGGTTGCAAATCAAACTGTTTGAATTTTTCTGTGAACAGCATTATGTCACTTAACTTTTTAAAATGAATAATAAAAATGTCTCTGCTTAATTTTGGTAGTAAATATATCGATATTATCGATCACTGTAGTGACACTTGTCAGTGAGTCAGTCTTTTTTTATTTTATTTATTAATTTACAATGATTTATTTACCGTAAAATATTTCACTAATTTAATTTATTTGTAAGTATATAACCAAACATTAAATGAAATCAAAACCTTTAATCAAAACAAATACAAATGTCTTGTCAAAACAGTGTAAGTGCGCATGCCTCAAATTTAAAATTTCCGACCGAGTTGGAAATTATTCTGATAGTTGGCAACCGATCAGCAACCAGTCAGAAAGTTTCTATGAACATTGAACTAATAATTAGAGTTGGAAATTTGTGACTCTGCGAACGCTTTTATGCAACTGCGCATGCATCTGACGGTTGCTGATGGTTTCAAATCGTTCTATGAACAAACCTATTAGAAGTATGTACGTCTAATGTTGAATTTTTTAAAATTTTAACTATTCTAGTACATGAACAATTTATTTGAATTTTTGCTTCATATATAGTAGGCAGGGGTAGCCATTCCGCTTAACCATTTATCTAATTTTTTGTATTCAAGTTTCCGTCATACCAGCGAGGAAGTGATTAGATTCTGTTTATGGTGTAAGGTGTATTATCACAAATGAATTTTATGAAAAAAACATACAAAAATCTTGATTAATGAAAAGATAATACTTGAAGTTATTTAAAAAAATTAGATTCCGTATAACATAATGTGGCACAAAGTCAGTCCATAACGCCTGCATGACCTTCGTCAAAAACAATGGTTTAATATTTTTCATTAATTTTCATAAAATGCAATATTTTTTTTATTCATATACTCCATTTTCCAACCGGAAGTAGTCCTTCAAATATAAATCAAAACTTTTCAAATTTTGTACTAAAGGCTTTTATATCGATGAGAACAAATATTTAATTTTAGCTGCTAGTTGTGAATTAGTGAAGTGGTATTTTACTTGAAGCTCCTAATAGATTTTAATGAAAAAACATTAAAATAAAATCCAAAACTTTCCAAATTACATGTTAATAACTTTTATACATATATATTGAAACGATTTAAATTTCGTTTCGCGGTTTTATTCAAAAATTTATTTAGTAATTTTCTTGACTAGCCAAAAATTCGGATTCACGTAGTGTTTTCGGTGATAGCATGCGACGCGAAAGTTTTTTGTTGAGACAAGGAGTTGGTCTTGGTACTTGAAGCGACGCACATGTGCTGGTGTTTGTTTTTTCCAAATTTTGCTTAAAACTTATTTATCTTTTATCATCCAAGTTTTGTTAAAGATTCTCTTGTTTATGATACATTTTTTTTGGCTCATGTAACACCTGTTTGAGGTAAGTTTATCTGTATTTTTTTTTATTAAATAAGTTGTATCATACCCGAGCACATGGCGTGGCTACAAGTGTAAGATCCAGTTTTTTTTGTGTCATTTTATCTCAAAATTTATATACATTATGTATCGTTTGTCTAATAATTTTCTTAAAAATTTCTCGGTCAAATTTTATATAAGTTATTTCATATTTATGGGAATTTTTCTATTTAAATTTATTTTGTTTCTTAAATCTAGCTCGTTTTAGTTTGTTTGTACGGCAGAATTTGAAGACGTAGCCAAGGCTGTTTCGACGTCATAGTAAAGGTTGTATTTGTTTGTTTAAATTTTTTTTGCAAGCATATTAGATTTTTATCTTAACTTATCTTACTTTATCTTGGTAAGCCCAAAATATTATCTCAAGTTAATTATTTTTTTGGGCTGCCGCATTGCAACTTTTATATAAAAATTCTGCCTCCGAGACAAGTCTCAAAAGAACGTCGAGCTACTAACATTTCCTCTATTTTTCTTTCATTCCTGTTCTTCAGCTTGACCAGCTGTTTTTGATTTTTTAGAAAGTGCACTAAGGTTTAATATCATTTCATTTTTTTTTTTTGGTTTTGGTAAAGGTTGTTTAAACATTTTGTTAACAGTTTGTAAAAGGGTTTATGGCTTGTTTTGTTTGTCTACTCCGCCCTGGTCCTGGGTTGGTCGATCCGTTGGGTGGTAGGGATCATCACCGTCGATGTTAGCGTCGAGACGCGATATATATATATATATATATATATATATATATATATATATATATATATATATATATATATAGTGTGTTTGAAAAAGTGGTTACACCCATTTATCTGGCTTGTTATTGCACATAAGCCTATTGATTATAGGACATAATTTATTCAATACAATATCTGCGATTATTTTATATGAAAAGTGTAATTCTAGGACTTCCGGTATAACCGGAAGTGATATAAACTTTTTAAATTTAAATACAACCTATACTAGTTTTTTATAAATTTAGATTGTATTTTTTATTCTCTTTACGACCATACCAAATTTCTTAGTATTTACCATATTCATTTGTTAAAAATACTTATCATTAATGGATGTAATTTAATAACATAAGCACATTTTTAGTCATTCTTGTAATACTTTGTATTGTAAGTAAAAATCTATTTATCCACAAGTATTATTTACTTAGTACAAGTATTAAACCAGCAATGCCAAATTTCTTGTTTTTCAGTGTAATCCAACC
This sequence comes from Harpalus rufipes, assembly GCA_951394225.1. Lineage (NCBI taxonomy): Eukaryota > Metazoa > Arthropoda > Insecta > Coleoptera > Carabidae > Harpalus > Harpalus rufipes. Next base: position 21,399,849 of record OX596285.1, read on the forward strand.
AAGAACGGAAATTAGGCAATGCAATAATATAATAGATTCTACAGACGGAAAAGACGCTTTTCCCGTCATTTTAGGTAAGGAAGATATTATCTTGGATCAAAAAATTCGATGATGAGTTTTTAGACAATAAGCACGTTTTAGGGTCCCTAGTGTGTGTGTGTTTGAGTATGTGTGTGACGATTTTTTCATAGACAATAACTTCAACACTACAATTCTAAAAATTATAATTCTTTCGTATTCCTTTTCTTATTGGATTTTGGTTACAATTATTGGTCAACCTGAAGTACCCTCATTTGAAGATTTTAACAGTTTTGTTTTTTTGGAAAAACACTGTTAAAATCGTTTTCTGACATTTAATGTTATTATAATATTGAAGAATATTCTAGAATCTACGAATTTTGTGCATTTTATACTTCATATAGTGAAAATGATTAGGCAGAAGAAACACGTCATCAACCTGAGAAAAACCTTATAAAATGAAATATAACTTGTAGAAATTATTAGTTGTTATTATTTTTTTAACAAAGAAGAAAGCATATACTAGTATTAAAGAAACGTATATATTAATGACTTTATAATTATCTCTAAGTCAATCCTTTTTCCTTTTACGGAATATAAAATTGTTCGACAAAACATGGTCATTCTCAATAGAGTCAACGTATGGTACGAAAATAAACTACAATTATTTCAAATAATTTTATATTCCGTAAATGGAATAACGATTGACTTAGAAATAATTATAAATATCACTAATATATACATTACTTAATACTAGAACTTTTTTTACCTTCCGTCACCTTTAGGTAAGGAAGGTATTATCTTTGGTCAAAAAATTCAATGATGAGTTTTTAGTGTATAAGCATGTTTTAGGGTCCCTGTAATACGATTTTACCATTTTTACGATGATGTCTGTATGTATGTGTGTCTATGTGTCCGTGTGTCTGTGTGTGTGTGACAAAAGTTCCGGATCCCATAACTTCAGTACCACGATTCCAAAAATTATATTTTTTTCGTATACCTCAGTTTACATCCAGAAGAACAAGTGATTAGATTTTGGTTATAATTTGTGAACCGGAAGTACCCTCATTTAAAGATTTAACAGTTAAATTTGATTTATTGACATTTAACGTTATTATAACTTAAAGAATATATTATTCTCTATACGATTTGATTACATTTTATACTTCATATTCAATAGGTACAGAGTTAAAGAATTTTAAAGAAATTAAATTTTATAATTCAGCCAGCTATGCTAAACATGGAAACTGCTAATATATTCATATAATTCAAATTGACAGATGTCAGTATGAGTAAAAAGTAAATTAATGTGGCAGAGATGAGGATGTTGAAGTAGATGTTGGGGAAAACACGGAAAGATACGGTAAGAAAATAACTCTAGTATTACAAGTTTCTAGAAAGATACAAGAAATATGATTACATTGGTTTGAACATGTCATGAGGAGAAATGAAGAATTATATTGGAACAAGAATGAATAGTTGAGTAATAGGATGTTGAAGAAACAGAGGAAGACTAAAGATAAGATGGAAGGACTGTATTGCGGAAGACATGAGAGAAAAGGAACTGAATGATAACGACACGCAAAAATAGCGACCCCTAACGAATGGGAAAAGTTAAAGAAGAAGATGTCAGTGTTAAGTGCAATTTGAATAGTTTGTTTATGAAATAATTTTACTGGATATTTAGAATCTTTTGCAAGAAAAATTATGTATGGAATTTATGCATTATACACAGGATTGACGGAAGGTATTGTGCTGGCCACAACAGATTTTTTGTTCTTATTTTAAAAATAAATAACATCTAATAATTTTTATATTTTTAAAGTTATATTTCATTTTATAATATTTTTTTCAGGTTGATGACGTGCGTCTTCTGCGTTATAATTTTCACTATATTCAATGGATATAGAGTTAATGAAATTAAATTTCATAAATCAACCAGCCATGCTATAACCATGGAAACAACTACTATATTAAGAAAATTCTAATTGACAGATGTTAGTGTCAATGAAAAGAAAATGAATATGACAAAGAGATGAGTATGTTGGGATTGATGTTGGGGAAGGCACCGAAAGATAGGATAAAGAATGAGAGGATATGAGAAATGGCTCGAGTGATAGAAGTTTCTAGAAAGATACAGGAGAGGCAATTATATTGGTTTGAACATGTCATGAGAAGAGATGAATAATATATTGGAAGAAGAATGAACAGCTTAGTAGTAAAAGGTAGAAGAAACAGAGGAAGACCAAAGAGAAGATGGAAGGACTGTATTGCGGAAGACTTGAGAGAAAAGGAATTAAATGAGTACGATAAGCAAAATAGAGAAATGAGTTGATGAAGAAAATCAAGAATAACGATCCCTAACGAATGGGAAAAACTAAAGAAGAAGAAGAAGATGTCAGGGCCAAATGCAATTTACATAGTTCGTTTATGAAATAATTTTACTGGAAATAGAATCTTTTGCAAGAAAATATATGTATGGAATTTGTACATAATACAAAGAATTACCGGAAAGTAATATGCTGGCCACATCAGATCTTTTTATTCAAATATCACTGCGATTTTGACTATGGTCTCTGTACCTTCCTTATTTTATTAATGACGTGCTAAGTGTGAACTTAGCACGTCATCATATAATGTTAATTATTTCGTGAACCGTTCAATTAATTTCAAAAAAATTTGAAGCACAAAAGAGCACTAACGAAGCACTAACAAAAGATGTAATAAGTAATTTGAAATTTAATTAATGACGTGCTACGTGTGAAGTTGGCACGTCATCATATAATGTTAATTATTTCGTGAACCTCTCAATTAATTTCAAAAATTTTTGAAGCACAAAAGAGCACTAACGAAGCACTAACAATCGAAGTAATAAGAAATTTGAAAATTTATTAATTACGTGCTAAGTGTGAACTTGGCACGTCATCATATAATGTTAATTATTTCGTAAACCGTTCAATTAATTTCAAAAATTTTTGAAGCACAAAAGAGCACTAACGAAGCACTAACAATCGAAGTAATAAGAAATTTGAAATTTTATTAATTACGTGCTAAGTGTGAACTTGGCACGTCATCATATAATGTTAATTATTTCGTAAACCGTTCAATTAATTTCAAAATTTTTTGAAGCACAAAAGAGCACTAACGAAGCACTAACAATCGAAGTAATAAGAAATTTGAAATTTTATTAATGACGTGCTAAGTGTGAACTTGGCACGTCATCATATAATGTTAATTATTTCGTGAACCGTTCAATTAATTTCAAAAATTTTTGAAGCACAAAAGAGCACTAACGAAGCACTAACAATCGAAGTAATAAGAAATTTGAAATTTTATTAATGACGTGCTAAGTGTGAACTTGGCACGTCATCATATAATGTTAATTATTTCGTAAACCCTTCAATTAATTTTAAATTTTTTTGAAGCACAAAAGAGCACTAACGAAGCACTATTTACTAATATAAAAAAGAATATTTGTGCTTCCAATGACGTGCCAACTTCACGGACCCCAGAATAAAGACATATTTGAGCATTTAATTTAAATAAAAGTTCTCTGGTTTGCTGCTACTCTTTTCTTCCGATTTGTATGATTTATTTTATTATTAATTATTTGATAATTTCCCATTTTTAATATTCACCGAAATCTCAGTTGAGTTCAGTGTTATTGATGTTAATTGTTGTAATCATTGTGTCTATTATTATAATTCAGCATTAAATATTAAAGTATTATGATCTTAATTAATATTTTGTTTTATTTGTTTTTTATTTCCATGGCTATCTGAATTTTGATGAAAATGTCATATTTTATTTTCTAAATATCTAGTGCTACAGATATTCTTATGCATTACATGAGGACTTTTTAAAGTAAAAATTAATTCTAAACAACTTTTAATTCTTGTACTTTTGCTTTAAAATGTACACGAGAGCCAATTTCCGCACATTTTTAAAATCCCATGTCAAAGTCTTATGTTCCACGTTTCGTTGCACACACTGTATATATATATATATATATATATATATATATATATATATATATATATATATATATATATATATACAGTGTTTACGGTCTTTTTTTTTTAATGGGTGATACTACAGGTCAAAAGAAGGCGAAAAAATTAAAACACCTTAGTAAAATATTTATAATAAAAGATGAATTTTTTTAGTTTTTATTTTTATGGAATTAAAACATAACGATAAGCGCTTTTATAACAGATGTTCAAAGTTATCACCCTGCTGCTGTATGCAAAGGTCTTGCTCGGCGTATCCATAAATTAACGTACGTTGCAAGGCCCATGCCTTGTCGAATTTCCGCCGCTGCTGCTTCCACCCGATTACGGAGGTCTTCAGGGTCGATAATTTCGGTGGTGTATACCATGTTTTTCATATGCCCCTACAAATAAAAGTCCAATGGTGTTAAGTCAAGTGACCGCGGAGGCCAAGAAACAAGACCGCCCCGACCAATCCACTTATTTCCAAATGCATGGTTTAAGTGATGACGTACGATATATATATATATATATATATATATATATATATATATATATATATATATATATATATATATATATATATATACATCTCTCTATCAATTGGACTTCCGTACATAGAAACATTCATTTGGCGTCTATGAGAAATACTGGTCCTAGGCGTCTACTTGTTCGTGTATATAGAATGTTTCACCCTACCTAATAATGTGAGCATAAGGATATTTCGAAAAATTCATATTTAAAGAAAACAATATACACGTGTATTTGACTTCCGTACTTTATACGGGTTTTTGCCGTCCCGAGTATATTTTTGTACGTATTACCCCTGATCACATAACAATCAGATTTGCCAAGTCCGTATAAAATTTGGCAGGCATTTTCATGATTAGTTTGCATTCGGTGTCCAGGCGGCGCTACTATAGCATTGTAGTTTTGACTTCAGCTACTAGCTGGCCGCATTGCTGCCGATAATTATGGTTACTGCAGTATCATATTATTTGAGCAAATTCAAACCGATTTTTTACATTTCAGATATAATTATAATGAATAATTAACTTCTTTCGTACGCGTTTGAGTTATGATTCTCTTTTATTAAAATAAAAAAAATATATATTAACGTATTTTATTGATATCATAAGAGGAAATAATAATTATTTGCATATCAAGTGCTGAAAGTGTTTTTTTGTCGAACCATAATACTTTGCCTAGGCTGCAATCGTTTGTGTTAGACAAAGGACTTTCAAAAGTGTTATACACATTTTTCTACTCGTACAAGATGAAAAATAAGTAAATCAAGAATTATTTTTTAAAAATAATTTGACACTTACTTGTGATGCGTTTCTATTTCAATAACAAATATTGTATACAACCAGAGATACAACATTCATAAGTAAAATTCGTTGCTAGGATACCGAACTATGCTGCAGAGTCGCTTTCAGAATGAAAAACAAACTAGGAAATTTTATTTTCAGAGTAGAAAAAAATATTTTTTGAATTTTGAACAGTCTGTTAAAATTTGTAATAAATAGAAACAAATGAATAGGATCATGAGTGTAGCTTAGAGGGGGGCAGGGGGCAGTCCCCCTCCCTAGAAATAGACTAAAAAAAAATATTGTTAATATTTTAGTATATAATCAAAATCTAAAATCAACTAAAGTAAATAAAAGTTTTTTCGCGAATAATATATCATAATTTTCGTAGTGGATATTTGCCACATAGTAGTGTAATATGATCCTGATATGTGACAAATATCTATTATTTTTGACTATTTAACACACACCCAAGCCCAGTAATGAGCTCCGTATTAGGGCTGCGTTGCTGCGAAAAAACATCGATGTGATCGATTTGATCAGAATATCGATTAATCGATCAGAAAGATCTCAGACAACATTTAATTGATCGATCGATCTGTTCGTTTAATCGATTTTTATTTATAATTAACTGATCAGTTCAACAATAAATCGATCATGTCAAGGTCATGTGTACGTATGCGAAAATGAGCAACGGCATTGCTGAAGCGCTGTCCTTAGTCTATACGTCTAGAGGAAGAAGGATCGCGAAAACACATAGCCTGTGTTCCATCTGATAAGATTGATTGATCGATCAAAATGATTCTTCTTTATGATTCTTTAATGAAACCAGCTCATTCTTCAAATTGTGAACCTGACAACGACACATTTTAGATACGAGTACTGTTTTACAATCATCTTCAACTTCAACAGCAGAAGATGTAGATAGTACCGGAAGTTCTAATTCTGACTCGTCTGTAACATCTGTAGCTTCGAGTACAGTATCCTCGACAGATATCGATACAGTAACTTCAGAAGAATGCTCTATTGCATATTTTGCTGGATATTTAGCGTTTAAAAGCCAAAAAGAATTTTCCTGCAATATATGCAAAGAAAAACTGACTTGTGAATCCCAATTAGACAATAAAAAAGAACTTTTTATTTTATTTCGAACGTATGAGAACATTTCTTTAAACGTAGACAAACACACTGGACTGACTGTTCCAACTGACGAATTTTACAAAATAATAAAAATCTGTTTAAAAACTTTTGAAAAATATTTTCCTAAATTATATAGTAAAAAAAACCTAAAACTTAAATTATTTCAACATATTAAACAAATTCCATTAATATGTGATTGGTTATCTATTGATGAGGAATGCATAAATCATAAAATGTACATTATTGAAAAATTATTATTATGCAAAATTTACAAAAATTCGAAACTACTGTGTCAAAAAATAGCAAATGAAAAAAAAAATTAATCCAAAATTAAGAATTTTACAACATAAATGATTTCTTTACTTTATTGTTTAATGTAATATATATTTTTATTTGTGTTTATGTACCTGTATTTTTTTATTGTCACAGAATGGATTAGTTTTTGTTTAAAAAATCGAATTACTGACGATTATTATTATTATTTTTGGTTGACACAGCCTCAATTAAACTTCAGTGATTTAATATAAACAATAAATGTTCAAAATTTCTAATGTCCGGTAACCTTTGGCGGAACTTTTAAAACATGAAAATTATTGTTTGTTAAATTTAATATCAATACAACAATACCTACCCATAAATTAAACAATTGAAGAACTTGTAAAATTGTTGAATAAAGGAAAAATAATTATTTTATTTTAACTGTATATTTATTCATCATGCATTGATTTATAAACACCAGTCCTGTCCCAGTGTTCTGTATAATTCATTTTCCCGAGCCCTCAAGAAAATTGTGTTTTTACGGCTATCTTGAGTCTTGAAAGTTCATATTCGTAGTACTAGGTGTGTAATGTTTTACTTCACTTTTTTGAGTATTGCAATTGATATTAACCATGGATACACAATCTGTCGGTTTTGATTATTTTTATTGACTCTGTTTTGATTTTTAACTCGTCAATGGCACTAGTATGTGTGAATGAAAATTCCAAAAATTTTACTTATTTATATTTCAAATACATACTTCTTTTTTATATTTTTTCCAGAATATATTTGTTATTTAATAGTAAATTATTATTAGTATTTTTTACTTATTATTATGTTATGATCATATTTAATAATAAATGACTGTGATCCTTTCAACTTTATTTTTCTATTGCATATTGCGGTTTGTGATTCATGCGAAAGAAACTCAGCAGTTCTCTTATTTGCCCCTCCACTGCCGTACCGAAGATTCAAACCCAAGCACCTGCCACAACGTAAACAAAACTGCTTTGAAAAGATTCTTGCGTCTAGAGACATCTATTGAGAATAAAATTAATTTTTAAATCTGCTGCCATTCGGTACATAAGTTCGGCGAATCTGTTAGTTATGTGATCAGGGGTATTACTAACAATTTGGCGTCCAAAATTAATATACGTTTACAAAAAGCTATCAATCGGGCATCCTGCACTGTTGCCAAGTATTGTGTACTGTAGCACCAACATGGAAAACGAACATAGTCGTCTAACATGGGATCATGATTTTTTTTAAATTATATTTTTTACTAATATTTTGAAAACTATTTGTTTAAATTTGATTTACATGCAATTCTTTAATTAAATCAAATAAAACAAAATTCGTTCTGCATGTTTAATAAAATGGGTCTGCAGATACGTATTTATACGTATACGTATACGTAAAATATTTTAACATTGCTACTAAATGTCACATTTATTTTTAATTTTATTAAAATAAATAATTTTGCTATTCCTCTCTGTGGCTTTGTCTTTTTTATCTTCCGTTACCTTAGGTAAGGAAGGTATTGTCTTTGGTCAAAATTTTCGTCTTACTATTTTTACGATGATGTCTGTATATATGTATGTGTGTGTTTACGTGTGTGCGCATCTCTCTGTGTGTGTGTGTGTGTGTGCCTGTGTGTGTCTGTGTTTGTTTATGTGTGTGTCTGTGTTTGTTTGTGTGTGTGTGTGTGTGTGTGTGTGTATGTGTGTGTGTGTGTGGGTGTGCATGTGTGTATGTGCAAAAAGTTCTCCGATAACTCCAACAACTACAATTCCAAAAATTCTAATTCTTTCATTCTTTCCTTTTGTACGTCCGTATGAAGACTTGATTAAATTTTGGCTCTAATTGGTACACCAGAAGTACTCTTATTTGCAGTTCTTAACAGTTTTTTTTTTAAAAGCAGTTAAATATCTCTTTTTGTCATTTTACGTTATCACAAATATTAAAGATATGTTATTCTCTGTACGATTTGATTTTTTTTCTTTATATTCAATGTATTTGGAGATGAAAAATTATAAAGAAATTAATATTCATAAATCTTGCAACCTACGTTGCTGTAAGCACAATGGAAATCAAATAGAAACAGTATATTTTAGTAATTGACAGATGTATAATTTGCATAGTTTGTGAAATAATTTTACTGGAAATATATAATCTTTTGCAGGACACTACCTTATTTGTGAGTAATTTATATAAAATACATAGAATAGACGGAAGGTCATGTGTTGGCCTGGCCACATCAGATTTTATATAAATTTATGTCTGCTTCCGACATATTGAAAATTTGAATTAAAGTAACCAAATGTTTTTAGAATAGGTAAACATACTTGCAATGGGGTTTAGAAGATTTAGCATATTTTTTGATTGTTTTACAGCCACAAATTAAGTATTTAGTTTAGGTGTTCCTAAATAGATACAAATTACAAGGTTCCTTTTGAAACAAAATTTAACTGTAGGTACATGAATTATTAAATAAATATTATGATATAAGAAATATTTAATATATGTGTCGCAACGTCTGACGCCTAGACGAAAAATATGAAATTGATTTTCTAATAAATTAAAAATATTGACTGGCATTCCGAGTACCCACCTAAGTAGACTGAAGTACTTATATATTATATTAGCATATTTGCATAAGTAATCGCTTGTAAAATTGGATGATCGGAATAACAATCATTATTTTTATTTATTAATTACCTACTAGTTTTCTCACCTTTCATAAACTTGTTTATATGTACCGCAGCGTATAAGATATAAAAGAAATATTTTTTTGTTCCATATCTCAAAAATATTATTCACATAGATACATATATGTATCATTTGCAAGTAAGAAAACTACCATCCATATTTCAAGCATTTTGATCATATTAAATATTTGTTTTGTCAAATTAAGTTTGTCTATCTATAACAGTATTTTTTAATTAAATGTATATGTGTATCTCATGTAATATTTAACGCTGTTTTTGCTACACACTTTAACTAATATGATCGCAGTTCAAAAGAAAGAAATAAATTTTCAAGTGTATTTTTGCTACAAATTACAATACTGATTTTGAATTTTTAAAATACTGAACTTTTTATTTCATTATACACCAATAAAATTTAAGCAGGAATAAAGTTGCGAAGTGCAATGCACATTTCTACATAATATAAAACTATTGATATACCTTGGCTTCACCTAGGAGCAATATTGAATTTACCTCCAAAAGTTTTATTTAACCGAGACCTTATAACATTTTGCCGAGATAAGTCGGCCGGGGGGCCGCGCTTCCAATAATAACCCCGAAACTATAAATACCGTATTTTAAAATTTTATATTTAAGTAATTTTCAGATTTTATCCGATAGTGTTCTAAAGTTGTTAACCATTGTTTTATATTCTTGTCTATTTTAAATTTATTTTAACCTAATTGTATATCATTATTTATTTTATATCATTTATTCTTCTATTCAATTCTGAGGAATGTTTTATCTATAATTTAATATATTGTGTTTTCTATGTAATAACATCCCAAAGAGACATTGATTAATCTTGAAGATGGTTATTGTAATGACAGAAACGTTGGTGATCAATAAATTTTCTTCACTCAGGTTCATTATAATATATACAAAATAATTTGGGCGAGATTTTTCTTTATCAGTATTAAATGCTTAAGATTTTTTTTTATAGATGTTTATCGAGATGTTTATAAAATCATTGTAGTAGCAGATGTAGATGTATTTTAATACATAATTGTGTAATAAAAAATAATTTTAAATTTTACAAGTCACATTCACAAAATACTTAGAACAGTATAATAACGTGCGAATGGGAATACACGAGCAAAAGCTTAAAAGCACGACACGAAGTGTAATGTTTTTTTTTTTTCGTCATTTATGCTTTGTAAGCACTTACTTATGCCCGTATATTATACGCTATTTTCTTATACCTGATTTGCGAATTCGGACAATAATTTAAAAACTAGAAATTACTTGCCGACATAATGAAAATTAATTAAAAATTGTGTTAAAAATTATTTAACATTTTTTAAGATCCAAAAATAATTTCGCGTTTACAAAGTTTCATGTACTGAATGAAGAAAATCTAATGTGGCCAACACATAACCTGCCGTCAATTTTATATTTTTTTAAATCCTTCTTGCAAAAGATTATATTTTCATATATTATACAACAAGACGATTGAAAATTCTCGATTATACAAAACGTGTTGCCTGGAAACACCACGAGACCGTAGGTCGAGTGGTATTTCCAATAGGCAACTCGTTGAGTATGTCGAGAATTTTCTATTGTCGAGTTGTATACAGATAGACTATATCATGAATAAAAAAATTAATTAAAAAGTAAATGGTAAATTTAACGTAGACCTGTGGTCTATATTATTTTGACAGAACCGTCAAACTATATGCTATATAACCTATCTTTTTAAATATAGTTGTAGTAGTATGTAATATGACATTGAAATGCTCGTATTTCATAATAATTACTTGTACTCGTATTTCAAATAAACTAGTAACAGTGCAGTTTCTAGACTTGTGATCCAAATAATTGTTTGTTTATTTGTCAAATTTTTACTTCAATAATGCCTTATTGTCAAATAACAGATACGTTCAATTATTTGTTTCGGTGCACTTGGAGCTGTCAGTGTGATTTTAGATGTCTACTTAAAGCATACAAAGCACGATTTTCCTCGTCAAAGTCTAACTACAGATTCATTTATATACTCGATACTGTGAAAGATCATGTCCGTAAATATAATTAAAAATGACATTGCCAGTTCTGAGTACATAGAACAAAATAATCAAACGCAGCTATAAGTGAATATACGAAGGTAGGTATATTAGAATATAGAAAGGTTCGTATATTCGTTCACCATGGTTACTTAATAATAACCGCTGAAATACGTGATAACTAAGGAAAATCATGCATTCTTATTGGTTTATAACTTAATGAATGATATAGTCAGTAAAATTATTTCACGAACATATTTTGACCCTGACATCTGTCAATTAGTATAATTTGAATATCCAAATTGTTTCTATTGTGATGCTGCATAGATTGCAAAATTTATGAAACTTAATTTCTTTATAATTATTTTTCTCTTCCAACTATAGCAAATATAATGAAAAATTGTAATCATGTAATATAATATTGGCCGGGTTGACCAATTATAACCAAAATGTAATCAGCTCTTCATAAGGGTATACAAAAGAGAAGTACGAAAAAAATTGTAATTTTTGGAGTTTGCAGTTATCGAATAACGATTGTCACACACACATATACAGACATCATCGTAAAAGTCGTAAAATTGTATTCTAGGGTCTAGGGACTCTAAAATGTGCTTATTCGTTAAAAACGGACTATGAATTTTTTGACCAAAGACATATCTTTCTTATCTAAAGGCGACGGAACGTAGAAAAAATAATTCATTTAAAATTTGTCATTGTCATAAAATATTTTTATCAAAAAAGTTATTGCATTCCTATATGGCACAGTAACAAAATATCGGAACAATAAATAAATATAAAATTATTTTTCATGTTTTAATGAATAAACTTTGGTCGTTTCTATATGGAAAAGATTTTTTTTAATTGAGAAAAGACGTTCTTATCCTTCAAGTTCTCAAAAAATAATTATTTTATAAAAGTACATTATTTCTGCAAATTATCTTTATAAAATAAACAAAATAATATGGAAAATAATAGACATCTTTATAATTTTACTCAATGTTGACTAAATTCCTTAAAAATAATAATTTCTCAATATAATATTTGATTATGCTATCATAACCAATTCAGGTTCATATTCTAAACATTTAAAGTGAAGAAATACTGAAAACTAAACGCACGAGTTACACATGCCATGTTGCCAAGTGTATGGACGTCAAATTGGCGGTGATTTTCGATTATCAGTATACGCCGGCGTATATTATGATGCGACGACAGCGCCACACACGGAATTTCGATGAACTAAATATACGGCTGTTAACAACAAAACAGTCATTTGACGTCCAAAATGAAAATTTGCAGGTAGACCCCCTATATCACGTAGATGCTAAAAATGTGAGAAAAACTGATTTGTAATTTGGCGTCCATATTCGGACGTCACTTTACGAAGGACGTCAAATTGTTGGGGATCTGGCAATGTACGGACGTTCGGTTGTTAGACTGATGAATATATATATATATATATATATATATATATATATATATATATATATATATATATATATATATATATATATATATATATATATATACAGCGTGTTTACGGTCTTTTTGTTTTATTTTTAATGGGTGATACTACATGTCAAAAGAAGGCGAAAAACATTAAAACACCTTGGTAAAATATTTATAATAAAAGAGAATTGAATATTTTAGTTTTTATAAAGGGGAGGTAAATTAATGTTGAAAAAAGTTGTAGTAACCTGTGCAATGACAAATTTCTCTTTTTTGTTTTTTAATTTGTTTATCTGTCAGTTACAGTTTGTTACTAATTAATTGTGCACCATGAGTTTCTAATTGATTATTTTTATTAATTGTGTAAAAGGTGAACAATATACCAACGGTGTTCTAATACGGAATTAGTTAACATGATGCTCATTTATGGGGAAGTGCATCAAAATTCAGTTGCAGCAAGTCGTCCTTACAGAGAGCGATTTCCAAATAGGCAATGTCCTGTCACCATCAGTACACTAATTTAGTAATACGTGCTCGAGATAATGGTGATCTGCGAAATAATCAAGGGCGTGATGGAGGTCCTGGTCGGTTCCGACGAATTTTAGATGCGGATGTACAAATTTTAAACCTCGTTGACGAAAATCCTTCAACCAGTAAATTGCTCGGCGAACACTACGCGAGTATCAACTACATCCGTTTCATGTACAGCGAGTACAAGCTTTACAACCTCAAGATCACCCTCAGCGCGTACGGTTCTGTAGATGGTTTTTGCGCAAAAATGACGAAGTCCCTAATTTTTCGTTGAGTGTGTTGGCGACTGACGAAGCTACGTTTACTCGTAACGGCATAAACAATTGCCACAATACGCATATCTGGAGTTTCGAAAATCCGCATGTTGTTCGTCGTGGTCATTTTCAATACATATTTTCTGTGAACGTATGGGCCGGATTAGTGAATTCACAGTTGATTGGCCACTTTGTGTTGCCAGAACGACTAAATGCTGATAATTATTTATTTTTCTCGCAAAATAATTTGCCAGAACTTTTAGACGATGTTCCCTTAAATGTGCGTCAAGAAATGTGTTTTCTCCACGAAGGTGCACCGGCAGTCGTCTCGTACGTCATCACTTAAACCATGCATTTGGAAATAAGTGGATTGGTCGGGGCGGTCCTGTTTCTTGGCCTCCGCGGTCACTTGACTTAACACCATTGGACTTTTATTTGTAGGGGCATATGAAAAACATGGTATACACCACCGAAATTATCGACCCTGAAGACCTCCGTAATCGGGTGGAAGCAGCAGCGGCGGAAATTCGACAAGGCATGGGCCTTGCAACGTACGTAATACGATTACGATTTGGACAACAAACCATACGATTCAAAATTTATATCAAATACATTAAGCCGGTTTCATAAAGGTCCAGTTAAATTTACTTCCAAAGTAAATTTAATTGTGTGAACAAATTCGAATCAGTTTCCACGTTCTTATGACATTAAATTTATTGCTGTCAAAAAATCGCAGTGCATTTGTTCAAATTTTTAAATTTACTTTGGAAGTAAAATTTAATCATAGATTAAATTGTTTATGAAACCGGGCCTAAATTATGTACATTTATTAATATTACAATGAATTTTACACTCTAAAGCGTTCTATTTACAGCAGAAATATTTCAAACTTTTAACACATTTTTGGTATCACTGGTTTACACTAAAACCATTTTTTACTATTTTTAGTTACCTACTTTTGAATTAAAACTACAGTTTAATGTCAAAATTTTACTTTAAACAACTTGTAATGAAAATTGTAAAAAAATCCGACGTTGTTGGACATTTCACCAAGACGTACTTTCTATTTAAAATTTCCTCAACTCAATAATAACTTTTGTATTCCGAAAGTACCTTGATTACAAAAATTATATGTTATTTATAGAACTTCAACCTCTTGTATTTTGGTAACTAGAAGGAATAGGACCTATGTTATGACATTTTTGGCTCAAAATGACCTCAGGAATAAGCTGTTAAAGTTTGTTACACGTCCTGAAACATCCTATATATATATATATATATATATATATATATATATATATATATATATATATATATATATATATATATATATATATGTGTTTGAAAAAGTGGTTACACCCATTTATCTGGCTTATTATTGCAGATACGCTTATTGATTATAGGACATAATTTATTCAATACAATATCTGCGATTATTTTATATGAAAAGTGTAATTCTGGAACTTCCGGTATAACCGGAAGTGATATCAACTTTTTAAATTTAAATACAACCTGTACTAGTTTTTTATAAATTTAGAATGTATTTTTTATTCTCTTTACGACCATACCAAATTTCTTAGTATTTACCAATATTCATTTGTTAAAAATACTTATCATTAATGGATGTAATTTAATAACACACACACGGACAGACATCGTAAAAATGTTATTATCGGATTATAGGGATCTTAAAACGTGCTTATTTACTAAAATCTGGATATGCGATTTTTAGAATGATTCCAATACCTCTCTTAACATTTATTTCAATCTATTTCTTGCATATATTAATAATATTGTTCAATATTTTGGGCTTTGCTACATAAGCACATTTTTAGTCATTCTTGTAATACTTTGTATTGTAAGTAAAAATCTATTTATCCACAAGTATTATTTACTTAGTACAAGTATTAAACCAGCAATGCCAAATTTCTTGTTTTTCAGTGTAATCCAAGAACGGAAATTAGGTAATGCAATAATATAATATATTCTACAGACGGAAAAGACGCTTTTACCGTCATTTCAGGTAAGGAAGATATTATCTTAGGTCAAAAAAATCTATGATGAGTTTTTAGAGAATAAGCACGTTTTAGGGTCCCTAGAATACGATTTTACCATTTTTACGATGATGTATGTGTGTGTATGTGTATGTGTGTATGTGTATGTGTGTGTGTGTGTGTGTTTGTGTATGTGTGACGATTTTTTCATAGACAATAACTTCAACACTACAATTCTAAAAATTATAATTCTTTCGTATTCCTTTTCTTATTGGATTTTGGTTACAATTATTGGTCAACCTGAAGTACCCTCATTTGAAGATTTTAACAGTTTTGTTTTTTGGAAAAACACTGTTAAAATCGTTTTCTGACATTTAATGTTATTATAATATTGAAGAATATTCTAGAATCTACGAATTTTGTGCATTTTATACTTCATATAGTGAAAATGATTAGGCAGAAGACACACGTCATCAACCTGAGAAAAACCTTATAAAATGAAATATAACTTGTAGAAATTATTAGTTATTATTTTTTTAACAAAGAAGAAAGAATATACTAGTATTAAAGAAACGTATATACGAGTATTAATGACTTTATCTCTAAGTCAATCCTTTTTCCTTTTACGGAATATAAAATTGTTTGACAAAACATGGTCATTCTCAATAGAGTCAACTTATGGTACGAAAATAAAAAATAATTTTATATTCCGTAAATGGAATAACGATTGACTTAGAAATAATTGTAAATATCATTAATATATACATTACTTAATACTAGAACTTTTTCTTCTTCTTATTTTAAAAATAAATAACACCTAATAATTTTTATTTTTTTAAAGTTATATTTCATTTTATAAGGTTTTTTTCAGGTTGATGACGTGCGTCTTCTGCGTTATAATTTTCACTATATTCAATGGATATAGAGTTAATGAAATTAAATTTCATAAATCAACCAGCCATGCTATAACCATGGAAACAACTACTATATTAAGAAAATTCTAATTGACAGATGTTAGTGTCAATGAAAAGAAAATGAATGTGACAGAGAGATGAGTATGTTGAGATTGATGTTGGGGAAGGCACCGAAAGATAAGATAAAGAATGAGAGGATAAGAGAAATGGTTCGAGTGATAGAAGTTTCTAGAAAGATACAGGAGAGACAATTATATTGGTTTGAACATGTCATGAGAAGAGATGAATAATATATTGGAAGAAGAATGAACAGCTTAGTAGTAAAAGGTGGAAGAAACAGAGGAAGAATAAAGAGAAGATGGAAGGACTGTATTGCGGAAGACTTGAGAGAAAAGGAATTGAATGAGTACGATAAGCAAAATAGAGAAATGAGTTGATGAAGAAAATCAAGAATAACGATCCCTGACGAATGCGAGAAACTAAAGAAGAAGAAGAAGATGTCAGGGCCAAATGCAATTTACATAGTTCGTTTATGAAATAATTTTACTGGAAATAGAATCTTTTGCAAGAAAATATATGTATGGAATTTGTACATAATACAAAGAATTAACGGAAAGTAATATGCTGGCCACATCAGATCTTTTTATTCAAATATCACTGCGATTTTGACTATGGTCTCTGTACCTTCCTTATTTTATTAATGACGTGCTAAGTGTGAACTTAGCACGTCATCATATAATGTTAATTATTTCGTGAACCGTTCAATTTATTTCAAAAAATTTTGAAGCACAAAAGAGCACTAACGAAGCACTAACAAAAGATGTAATAAGTAATTTGAAATTTTATTAATGACGTGCTATGTGTGAAGTTGGCACGTCATCATATAATGTTAATTATTTCGTGAACCATTCAATTAATTTCAAAAAAAATTGAAGCACAAAAGAGCAGTAACGAAGCAATAACAAAAGATGTAATAAGTAATTTGAAATTTTATTAATGACGTGCTACGTGTGAAGTTGGCACGTCATCATATAATGTTAATTATTTCGTGAACCGTTCAATTAATTTCAAAAAATTTTGAAGCACAAAAGAGCACTAACGAAGCACTAACAAAAGATGTAATAAGTAATTTGAAATTTTATTAATGACGTGCTATGTGTGAAGTTGGCACGTCATCATATAATGTTAATTATTTCGTGAACCGTTCAATTAATTTTAAATTTTTTTGAAGCACAAAAGAGCACTAACGAAGCACTAATTACTAATATAAAAAAGAATATTTGTGCTTCCAATGACGTGCCAACTCCACGGACCCGTTGAACTCGGCCTTCCTCTTTTACGATTTACTTGTCCATGCGTGTTACAAAGTGCTATTGCAATTTCCGTTTTGAAGTCTAATAACCTCATATTTTGTTCAGAAGTATGTGTATCTACAGCTTCATTTAAAATTCTTCGGTACAATAACCAAGAATTGCAAATCGTCATATCAATAATGTGAAAAAATATACGATGATACCACTTTTTGCTTCTGATGTGAATAGGATATAAACCAATTAGAGAGTCTAAAAGATCCACACCTCCCATGTGTTTATTATACACTTTAATAATATCAGGACACGGTATATTTTTAGTCGTGTTTTCAGATTTAAAAAATCGCGGTACTTCATGATAGATATGGATCGGATCCCGCAAATGTTGAAACAAGAGAAACGACTTTGTTGTCATACCAGACCACTGAATAGCGTTTATGTTGGCATTATCAAAAAGTGTACTTTTCTGTAAAGATGTTCCTCGTCCAAGTTTTTTCATTTCCTTCTCAGTAGATAGAGCACAATTTATCAAACGATTTGTTCGAATTGTTGCTACAGTGTGTATTCCACACTTCTCCATATACGATAATAATGGCAAACCACTGAAGTAATTATCAAAGTAGAGTTTATGATGAACATTATCAGGTATTGGTTTGCTTAGTCTCACTATTACGTTGCTCGCTGCTCCTAAATCTGGATCAGTATTAGTTACTTTTCCAGAAAATAATTCCATATTATAGGTAAATCCGCTTATACCTGCTAACACCCACATTTTATACCCCCACTTATGGTTTTTTTTCGGGTTATACGTTTTAAGAGATATGCGCCCTTTAAACGGAATAATTTGCTCGTCCGCAGACAAATTTTCTTCCATAGGAATAGTTTGACAAGTTGCACTTATATGATCTATAACAGGTTTTATTTTTTCCAATTTATTTTATTATTTTGCATATTTGCATTATCATTAAAGTGCAAGAAACTTTTAATTTCTTCAAACCTATTTACAGACATAACTTGTGATATTTGTGTAATGTTTGTAGAAGCAGACCAATACCGCCGAGTTCTTGGTTGCTTGATAATAGACATCCAAACTAATATTCCCATAAATCGTTGAAGTTCTTCAACTGACAAATTTATTGGCTTATTTGGTCTTCTTTGTGTGCTATAAAGCATCGTCATAACTACAATGTATTTGAGGAACGTATCATTGAAAAAGAAGTTGAAAATGACGATAGGTGTAGAAAGCTGTTTAATGTTATCTGGCAAAATAGTATTTCCAACAAATTTAACAGAATTATAATCTGTACTTGTTGAACATACTTTCCATTTTGGTTTACCTTTGATTTATTTTTGGTTTTTGGAAGAAGTTGCGCGAGCGGCATATTATCATCAGTGGAATAATCGTCATCATCTATTTCACTTACTACTTGGAGAGTTTGCGTAATTGTAGTTGTCGCCCTCATTATTTGAATCAAGATGCGAATCTTCACTATCCGATGGAATTTGCCTCACCAAAATTGCTTTTTTTGTTTTACTATAAAACGTGGTGACATCCATTTTGAAAATATCTGAAAAAAAAATTGTAACTTATTGGTGCAGTCATGGGCGTCCGCAGAAATTTATCTAAGGGGGGGGGCAAAATTTTAATTGTAGAAGATAAAATGAGTTACTTTTCATTTTATATATAATTATTATTACCTCGTTTATCTCCACCTTCCCTCTGCTTGGGGATCACTGGTGTATATTAGTTTAAAATATATTTTTATCGGAAAGAAATGTATTATTGATTAGCTATATTCATTATTTTATTATCTATTGTTGTAATCAAGCTTTTATATCTTCTAATCATAATTATTTACAAAAAAAAAACAAATTACTGCGAAATTTATATTGAATTAATAACCTCAGACATGCTTGACGTTTGATACAGCGCCATGCTTAGCTCTATTTCAAATGAACTTTACATGTGTATTACAGAGGAGATAAAATAGTTTGTTACTTACTTCGTTCGAAAAATAATGACAGACCGATTACCATAAAGGAATAGAAATAAATCTTACTTGTCTTATTTTGTATATAGGTATGTAGAAGAAGTAAAATTGACGATAAACCATAGTACAAAATTGAATCACTGTAACAAATCTTTTAATAGAAAAACCTTTATTTGCATAAAATTGTATTACTTACAACTAAGGATATATTTAATAAACAAGTGATAAAATAAATGTGTTACTTTTTTTATTAAGGTAAAGTGGGGTAAATGTGATGCACTTTTGCAATAGGCAAATTTTCATAGTTCGTAACTCGGGTAATTTTCAAAATAAAAATTTGAGAAAAATTGTGTTTTTTCTTTAGGAACTAACAAATATATGACGTAAAGTTAATTTTGAAAATATTGCAATTGAATCAGTTATTATTTAAAAAAAAAAAATGATAATGTATTGTTAGACGTAATTTCGTAGACGCCCGTAAGTGGCCTCCAAACCTCCCCTTATAGCCACCCTGTCACCACCAAAAATTACTCGCCAAAAAGGAAATGATAAGAATAATAACACAACTCATCCAAAACACGGATAACAACGCTCTCTCTGTGCACGTGTTCGCAGTGAGCGCGCCAAGTGCTTGTTCCCTCTCTCCTCGCCTATCTCGCCACAGTCCTAGCCGATTCACCTCATGGCCCGCCAGTTCATCTCATGGCTCCGAATTTTCTCCCTTACATTCGGCCTTCCTGCAACAATTAACGTCCTCGTTAATTACACACGTTTAACTTAACTCTCCAACAAATCAATCAAATCTTGCCGATCGGCTATTTCATCGCCACTGCTCTGCTCTCCGCCTGAAGGAAAATCACCTGCTGTACTATAATAACGCCGAAGACTATCAACTGTAACCACCGCCCGGAAGGTTTTTGTAACCTCGAACGCCTTTCACCGCCTCGATCTCGTACCTGTCGTTACCTAAAACCTTCACAATTTTATAGGGGCCATTATATCGGTTTACAAACTTCCGGTTTACGCCTTTTTCGCCCGATATTGTGCTTGCATTTTTCCAAAGCACTAAATCACCTATTTTGTATTCGGTTGCAACCTTTCGCCTTTTATCATAGCGCGCTTTCATCGCCTTCGCCACCTTGGTCAGGTTTTCGCCCGCCTTTCGCCTACGACTCGCCAGGTCCCTTTGACTTTTTGTATGATCTGTCTGTTCGTTACCTGCAGTATTAGCCTCTCGTACGCCTGTCGCCAAATCCGCCATAGCGCCACGGTAGTGGGAAAACATTAACTGCGCCGGTGTGGTTTGTGTACTTTTATTTACCGTATTGTTTTATGCCCCATGTCACCTCTGGAATTTTGTCGTCCCAATTGCACTCCTCCTCTACACTAGTCATCAACGCATCAACCAGAGTGCGATTCTGCCGTTCTACCTGACCATTCGCCCGGGGTGCCGCCACTGCATTTAACACGTGTTTTACCCCTCGCCCCGCCAAGAAATCTGCAAAAGCTTTGCTGGTGAATTCCAAGCCTCTATCAGATATTATACGCCTTGAGTACCCAAATACACCAAACACGCCTCTTAGTTCACGTATCACCTCCGCCGATCCTAAAGTTCTAGTAGGTTTCGCTATCGTGAACTTTGTAAAGCCATCCACTAACACCAAAAGATATGAGTTACCTCGTTTACTCCTTGCATAGGGTCCAACATGATCGATATGCACCGTGTGGAATGGCTCCGCCACTTTCTCTATAGGATGTAAGAGCCCACCTGCTCTCCCATAATCGCCCTTACCGAAAGCACAGCTTAGACACGCCGTCACACACTTCTTTACGAATCGCCCCATTTTCGGAAACCAGTACTCCCTTTTCAGCAGATCCAAACACTTCTCAAATCCAGGATGCCCCACGTCGTCATGATGTTTACAGAGGAGTTGAAACCTCGCCATGGCCGGAACATACAATCGTGCACCTGCGAGTGTGTTCCTATAAAGTCGCTCACCTGACAATTTGAAGTTCTGTTTTATATCTCGATCTGCTTCGCCACTCCGCAACTGTTCTATAATTTTCTGCGCCTTGTCATCTTGTAGTTGTACTGTAAGAAACCAGTCAGCTTCTCCTAAATGTACTACGCCTACTGAAACAGGATTCCTGCTGAGTGCATCAACATGTTGCATTTTTGCACCAAGACGATACTCTATTTTCATGTCGTATTCTTGTAGCACCATCCACCACCTAGCAACTCGTGGCACCAGATCACGTTTCAGCATTGTAGCTCGTACAGCTGAACAGTCTGTAACTACTTTAAAGTGTACGCCCACCAAATACACTCGAAATCGTTTTACAGCATCCACGATGGCAAGGGTCTCAAACTCATAGCTGTGGTAAAATTGGTCATGCTTATTTGTCGCCCTACTAAAATAACTCACCGGTTTCAGTTCGCCATTCACCTGCCTGTAACAAAATAGCACCTAATCCAAATTTACTGGCATCCGTATGTAATTCAATCGGAGCTGTGCTGTTGTAAATTACTAAAATAGGTCTTGTCACCAACTTGTCTTTTAAGCTGTCACATGCCGCCTGTTGTTCGTCGCCCCATTTCCACGCCACATCTTTATTTGTCAATTCTGTGAAAGGCCTCGCCAATTGTACAAAGTTCTGTACAAACTTTCTAAAATAACTCGCCAAACCCATGAACTGCCTTACGCCATGCACATCACCTGGAGCTGGAAAATCTAACACCGCTTTCACCTTTCGTTCGCCTGGTCGAATTCCACCTGCACAGATCTCATGTCCTAAATAATCTAATTTCGTCTCCAGAAATTTACATTTAGATAAGTTTAATTTTAAACCTGCTTGTTGCACCAGTTGTAACACCTTCGCCAGTAAATTGAGCCCTTCCTCCTCGGTCGCCGATAGTATAAGGATGTCATCCATGTACGCCAAGACGCTGCTATGCTGTAGACCACCTAACATATTATCTACTATTCGCTGAAATACTGCTGGAGCGTTCGCCAAGCCAAATGGAACTCGTACATACTCATACTGCCCGTCTGGAGTTATAAACGCCGTTTTGCTAATTGAATCTTTATGTATAGGCACCTGGTGATATCCCTGCGCCATGTCAAGTGTAGTAAAATAGCTCTTACCCGCCAGTTTGTCTAGTTGATCGCACCAAAATTACTGGACTTGCATAGTCAGAATTTGACTCCCTAATGACGCCACTGTCCATCAGCTGTTGTACCTTGTCTCTAACAATTGAACGTTCCGCCTGTGATAATCTATAAGTTCTGTAATAAATAGGTTTATCAGTTGTCACCTTAATTTTCATTTCGCCCAATTGAGTTAGACCTAAATCGCCATCATGCAACGCAAAACATGCAGACTTATCTTTAAGCAGGTCCGCCAGCGCCGATTTACTTGTCGCCGAAATTTCACCTGTTTCGATCTGTACTACGTCTAGTTGTGAAATTACGCCTATGTTAATTTTACTCACCTCCTCCGTCTCGCCTTCCATGAAGTTTTTCTCCCACGCCAATACACGTCCCGCCTTCAGTGTAAGTCGCTTGGTTGACGCCGTCATAAGCGACATAATTGCATCACCCGAACACGGGAGTAGATCACCGCATGCGGAGACGTTCACCGCCGCACCCGCCTCGTAGATCACCCTCGGCTTAAATGTCGTCAGCATGTCTGGATCGCCGCCTTCGACTGTCACCTTCACCGGAATGACTCCAGGCTGTGTGATGCATACTGCATCTTTGAGCCTGATCACCATTTTGTCCATCCGTGATTCCACCAATGTGATACGCCTAATATAGTCACACGGATCCTCACGCTGTAGGCGCACTCTCCCTTCCCGCACCGTTAGCGTGACGCCTTCTTGCGCCAAGATTGGTTGCCCTATAACCAAATCGGCACCGAAAATGTCGCAGTCTGTCACCAATGCATTAACAATTAAATTTACGCCATCTATTTCGATTGTCAATGACACTTCGCCTAGTGCAAGCGCCGATCCGCCACCAAAGTCTTTGAGCGATACGAAACTGTCCTTCCGGTACAGTCTCAACCGATCCATGCATTCTAGGCTTATTAAATTATGCTGGCACCCTGTACCTAGATAAGAACGTATCTGCTCGCCGCCAGATGTGAACACCACGCGTTTATACGCCTTATCTAAGTCAGCAATGAGCCTTACCCTGCGTTTTTCGTCGTCTCGCCTGTTGTCGTCTCGCCTGGTGCCTGACTTCGCAGTTGTCCTACGCCCAGTGTCCAGTGGGCATTCTGCAGCACGATGTTCCATACGTCTGCAGATAAGGCACCTCTCCACTTTCGGCATAGGGCAATAGCGGCTCAAATGGTCGGTGAATTCCTGGCAGTTGTAACACCTGTTCAACCGTGGCCTCTTCGCCGAACTGTCCTGCTGTGCGACTGGTCTTGACAGTCTACTTCTAACGCCCGGAAAAGACTGTAGTTGCCGCCTATCGTCCCGCGATGTACTGGGAACAGAAACATCTAAACCGGAAAGATACTTACTATAAAGATCCTCCGGTTCAGTGCAATGCGCCGCCTGCGCACCGGGTCTCAACTCCTTTGGCAACCCGTCGATTATCATGGCCACCGCCTTCTGCCCACATAGTTCACACCTGCCACACTACGCCACCTTTGCGTGAAAATAGTGTGTCATCGTCTCATCCGACCGCTTTTCCCGTGCTAATAACTCCCTCATTAGCTGCGGGTAATTCGCCTGGGGCCCGATTCTTGAAATTTTTCACATACGTAAGTGGGAGAGATGCGCATACGAACTGCATATTGATATTCTTGAATCAAAATCATGTGATCGCACGCGAAAATTCTGTGCGAAATTACATCGCGTGGGTGTAAAACACTCGAAAGTATCATTCGCACGCGAAACTGTATCATCTGTCATTTATATATGGTGTATAATTGACTTGTGACTAATGGTAAGGATACAAAATATTTATGAATACTTAATACTCAAATATAAGATAATAATATGTTTTTGTAATTACCTACAGCAGAATGGCCGGAATCGAAGATTTAGTATATTTAGAATTAGTTAATTTATTAGAGGAAGTTGAGAACGATATTGTGAAGGAAAGGAGAATTTTCAACAAAATCAATCCTTTCAATATTTGTGACCAACAATTCATAAAATTGTTTCGTTTGCCAAAGCATTTGGTAAATCAAGTTGTGCAAATGGTAGAGCCATATGTAAAACTACCGACTAGAACTTCAGCACTGAACGTCCAAACAAAAGTTGGTAAAATAGTATTTTATAAAATATAATATTACTCGTACCATCGAAAATTATAAATTCATTTTTTAGTACATGTTTTAATATTTTTTTAAGGTTTTAACAGCATTACAGTTTTTTGCTTCGGGAGGTTGTCAAACTGGTGTTGGATTCAATGTATATACAGCTATAAGCCACTCATCAGTTAGCAGATGTGTAGCAGAAGTAAGTTCAGCTCTAAACGAACACAATATTTTCCAACGATGGATAAAATATCCTAACACTCTTCAGGAATTGCAAGACGTGAGGAAAGGGTAAAGTTGCACTTAACTCTCTTTCGAAGTCGTATGTTCCCATGATTTGATAGTGATGTTCTTGTAGATTTTATGAACAATATAATTTTCCGGGAGTTGTTGGGTGTATCAATTGCACTCATGTGGCGCTCATTGCTCCATCAGTTGACGAACAAATTTATGTGAACCGAAAGGGATACCATTCCATTAACGTTCAGTTGGTAATTCAATTCTCATTAAAAATGAACATTTTATATTTTTAATAATTCGTACCTATTCATATGTATTCAGGTCTGCGACTCGACTATGAAAATTTTACATGCTAGTGCCCGATATCGTGGCAGCACAAATGATCAATTTATTTGGAACAATAGTCATTTAAAAGATTTCTTTTGCAATCTTCATAATCAAGGACATACAAATTATTTTTTACTAGGTTAATTTCGGCATCAATACTTTTCTCAGATGGTATAAATCAATTGTTTTAGGCGATTCTGGGTATGCGCTACGGTCTTATATGATGACGCCAATTATACATCCAGAGCCACAACTCCATACACCGGAGTATCGTTACAACAACCGACAAACGAGTACACGTGCACTAATAGAACGATGCAATGGGTTGTTGAAAATGAGGTTTAGTCGTCTTTTGAAACACAGAGTGTTGCATTACAAACCAGAAATGGTTTGCAAAATTATTAATGCATGTTTAGTATTGCATAACATGTGCATTATCAACAATGTTGCTGAACCTCAAGGCGATAATGACAACTTTGAATTTGACTTAGGTGTAATTCGTGGCATTCATGAAAATGAGCAACCAATGCGGAGGGTCAACCCCGAACTTGCTAAAGGAAGACTGGTTCAACAAAATTTAATTAGGAATTATTTTAAAGAATAAATAAAAAGTGTTATATTTACATTTTTTTTAATAACCCATTAGGGACTGAATTATTGTTTTTTCTAAATTTAAATGAATTTCGTGTTTTTCCGTGGCTTTAGGTGTTTCAGAATTGTAATTATATATATATTTTTAAGATGGCAGTGTTTAGAAAAAAAAATACAGGCAGTGCCATATATGGCACACTAGTACTCTAAGGTATCAAAAGTAAAACAACAGTAGTTGAACAAAATATTTAATTTTTCTTTAAGCTTACATATGATAACCACTAAAACAATTAATGCATAGCCCTACGTTGCATTTCCGATATTGCGTTCTCACAGCGCTTGATTGTGTATGATTACCAGCGCAACGTCTTCGTTTGTTGTTTGGTACATATTCAATAATATGATCCATGTGATCATATCTAATTTGGGCAGAAACTCTGCTGTCTAGTGAATACGATGTCGAAGGCCGTCCAGCCAACTTTGGCAGATTTTGATATTTTTTCAAGTAAACCTGCGCTATTTCACGACGAAAATTCAGTTGAGATGCATCAGGATTCTGCTTTCTGTACAAAATCCAAGCATTTTGTACACATGCATCAATTAGCCAAGTGAAAATAGGCCACCACCACTTCGTACCCCTAATTCCAATTCTATAAACGTTGATGTTTGAGTCCATCTGATCTGTCCCTCCCATGAATTCATTGTATTTTCCAATGCAATCAGGTCTTGGAATTCCGATTTTCTTTTTTTCAGCAGCCGAATAACGATTTGCGTTTGATACTGGACGAACTCCGTGCACAGTGGATGCCACGATCACAACTGAATTATCCATCCATCGCGTAACTACATTTTTATCTGTAGTCAAGGCATAGCCAAATGTACCCCTTTTTGTTTTCTTTATTTGCTTCACTGATCGCAGCGGGCAATTTTTAGGTAACCGATTCTCTCTGACCGTTCCTGTTGCTTCGTATCCCATTTCCTTCAAGAAATAAAGTAGTTTTATAGATGTAAATAGGTTGTCACAGCAAAACCTAAAAGGCATAGATTTACATTCTTCTGGCAAGTTTTCGATGAGCTGTATAAGGGGCGCTGTCGCTTTTCCGAGCTGTTTTTGGTGCTCTGGATTTGAATTAGGTATGCATCCTTGATATACCTCAAAATTGATGAGGTACCCACTTTTTGAATTTATGCACCAGACTTTGTAGCCAAAACGAATGGGTTTACCACGAATGTATTGTTTACATCCGTGACGCCCAAAGTTTTCAATCATACTTTCGTCGTATGCAATTTCCTGTTCTGGTAAATAATATTCAAGAAAGTTCTTTTTAATTATATTTATAAGAGGCCGAAGCTTGGTAATTTTATCGTTTGGTTCTAGTTTGCTGTTATCTGCACAATGTATAAACCGCATGATCTGTATAAATCGATCGTGACGCATGGAATTATAAACAACCATATTACGCAGATCATCTCCTGAGTCCCAATACTGTTTCTTTGACGGTTTTTTGTCATATCCCGATACAATAAGAATAGCTAAGAAGCATTTGATATCCTCGTGTGTTATTTTGGGGTCTGGGCAGTTTATAAATAGTGCATATCGATTACTCTCTTCAGCAAGCAATTGTATCACATCATGGTTTACAAAAAGTTCGAATATTTCCAGGGGTGACAGGTCTCGATATTTTGAAAAATCTGTTTGTGGGAATATTTGCCGCGTCATAACGTCAGGGAAATCATTATCTTTCAACCAATTGATAGGCTTTGAATTTGCCTTCACGAAGTTACTCAGAGGTATGTCATCTTCCTCATCAAAATCATCGAACGTATTGTTTTGTTCTCGAGTTTGTTCGTCAAAGTCCAGATTGCCAATTCATTGCCCACTATGTAGAACCACTTCAGCAGCTGCTTGCAACTGTTTGCCATCCAAATTATCTAGCAAACCCCCAGCTTCATCTCCTGAGTCTTCATCTGATATGTCTCTGTTTTCGGGAGGTTCAATATAAACACGATCTATTGCGTCATTATTAAAATCTTTCCAGAATTCATCTGATTCAAACATATCAGCAATTTCTTGCACAGTAAAACTGAAATAAATCAAATATATTTTTGTAGGGTATACATATTTTTTGGTAGCCTAAGAGACTAGCGTGCCATATAAGTTACATCAACAAAAACATCGTGTTCAAAAACAGATTTATAAGTTATGGAAGAATTCATGATTATAGAAGTGTTCATTGACTTTAATGTAATGACAAAAATCAAGATTTATCCTTATTTTCTAAAGTAATAATTAATAAATAAACATACCGTTTACTGCGACTCATTTTCTAGCGTGCGAAAAACATTAGTAAACTTTCAGATCAAAAATCAAAATAGAAACTATGTGCAAATGACTTTCTGCTTATTCTAGCGTATAACCTATATACTATTGAATCTAAAATTGCAGAACCGCACCCTTAACTTCCATGTACAATAGTTCCACAATCTTTTAAAGACATGGCCGTACAGCGTACCATATAAGGTACGCTAGTACATAATGGGTTAATATAAAACCCATTCTGATGTAACATAATACTCGTAACAAAGAATTAATTAATTAATTAAGCATAATTTTTTGATAATAAATCTGTTAATATTTTTAAATTTTGTGCTATATCTTTTTTTGTTCTTAAATCTTCCGCCCTCCATGCTTTTTTGATTTTATGTCGTCTTCCATCAATGCCAATTTTTGTTTATAATAATTTTGTTTACGTTCTAGTTTTTTTCCGCACATATTTGCCATAGTTTCCGTAGCATTAAGGGTTCTGTTCAGCCTTAGAGTTTTTGATGATTTATTTTTAATATGTGGTTTTGGTTGAACTACAAAATAGAAATATATAATTAAAGATATAACATTTTCATCCAATATAAACTTAAGAACGAATAAGAGAATAATTACTTCTTATTTCATTTTCTATTGGTAGTTCATTTACGTTATTTTCGCCTTCAAATATAGAATCAACATTAACAAATTCGATAGTTGGCTCGACGAATGATATTGAATGAAGTCTATCAGCGTTAGCATTTTGTACTAGTTCTAGGAGGGCTTACAAGACAAAGGTACATTCATCATATTTAAAAAAAAAAACTGAATATATAAATATATGTACGTACAACAAAAAGTGGAACAATGGTTTCCTTAATATTTGCAATACCCTACACTGACGTATCACTTACAATAGTTAATATTGAATTTTCGATATCATCGATATTGTCCTTACTTGGAGGACCACCACCCGTCTGTGCTCTGTTTTTGTTCAACGTTGCCTTTTTATTTTTGGTTTTTGTTTTCAAATCTTGCCATACCTACAACATTCAGCAAGTTAATTTGTCAAATAGCGTAGGGGTAACAATGTCGCATCGTAATCCAATAAACACCCCAAGTAACACTGACCGACGGTCGACCAAAAAGTGACGTCGATTTCAGGTCGAATTTAAGTCATATTCTGCCGTCTAATCCGACGTCTATACGACGACATTGTGACGTTGATTTTTGGTCTGAAATAGGTCTATTTAGACGTCTAATCAGACGTCTATACGACGACATTGTGACGTTGATTTTTGGTCTGAAATAGGACTATTTAGACGTCAGATTTGTGGTCGCTATGACGTCTATATGACGACTTTATATGGTCATAATTAGGTCTATTTAAACCTTTTTTCCACGTCTAATTTGACGTCTTTATGACGATTATTTTTACTTTATTATTAATATTATTAAAAATTCATATTTTAAATTTATTTAATTTGGCAATTAATAACACACGAAGGGATATATTATTTTTATTTATATATCAATTCATTATGCAAAAATATGTAACAATATATTGTTTATTATAATGATTTTTAAAATTAGAATAAATGTAATATAAAACTTAGTTTATATTTATATATATGTATAATATATATATTTTTATTTAATTATTGTCATTACCAAAATCTACGAATAGAAGCAGATTGGCACACCCAAATATAGGTATGTCGTGGTGATATTTATATTTTATTTATTTAAAACATATTACATGTTTACATAATTATTAATGCGAAACGGAAACAATTTATATCTGTTATATTTTTTGGTATAAAAATCATGGACATATTAATTTTCAACAATTTAAACAAAACCTAGTTGCTAATACAAAAGCAAATGTATAAATAAAGGGAAATATATAATATAAAAACAAAGATTTATCTATATAGTTTTACGGTTTTACCTGAGCATTTCCTATAGCTCCAAAAATCCCACTTTCCTAAGTTTTCCAAGAATCTTTACATCTTCCCTTTCAAGCTATTCTAGAACGATTGGATTTAAGTAAACCATCGACAAAGAGACATCATAGTGATTTTTAATACATATTTCGATCTGCTGATCTTGACCAAGTTGCATTTTTTTTTTTAATGGAAACTTAATTTCTATTTTCTCGTTTGTATAGTTTGGCAGTTGCTGTAATAGATTTTGTTGGTACAAATTCTATTCAAAATGCCGAAATGTTGGCTGCGTAATAAAAATAAAATTTATTGCGCTTGGTCCGAAAATTTGAAATATAAAAAAAAAATTGGTTCGGGCAATTAACAATTATTACCAGCAGGCCAATTCTGAATATAAATTATACGAGGTGGAGATTTTAGAATAATTTGGTAAGTCGAAAGAATTTTATTTTCATTTTTGTATTTACAACTCTTTTCTAAAATTAAAAGAAATTACAGCAAAATAAAAATAAATCAAATAAAAATTGACATATGCTCAGACTACTGTATATGTATGAACGCACCCTCCGCCATTTTTGTGTTGTGTCATGCCAGCCAGAGATATTTACTGTATAAACATCTCTGTTTCCAGCATTTTAATTACCACGGGAGAATACTGAAAATAACATTTCTTAATGCGAACATTGAAAATTTAATATATTGTAAGTAGATAAAATTGTGCTTATATTGCTTATGACAATTTTTTTTTTTATAGATATGGTAAAGACACGAAGCGAAGTGCCATTATGAAGAATATAAACAAGCAATGGTGAATTAGTTGAAATATGCACCACACAACAACGTGCAAATAAATACTTTTTTTTTGTAGATATAAGATGCATTTATTTATTTAATTTGTATTTTTCGTAATATTTTTTTTTAAATACTTTTTATGTTTACTATTTATTGTTGGTATATTGTTTTGCATTAATATTTTTTATATTATATAGTATAAATAAAACTAGAATTACATTATTTATTTTTCCTACCACCATTTATGTTTATACCATAAAATTTACGTCGAAACAATGCTCTAAAATGACGTCGAAACAACGTCTTATAATGACGTCGATACAACGTCTTACAATGACGTCGAAACAACGTCTTATAATGACGTCGATACAACGTCTTATAATGACGTCTAAACAACGTCTTAAAATGACGTCGATACAACGTCTGAAAATGACGTCGATACAACGTCTGAAAATGACGTCTAAACAACGTCTTAAAACGACGTCGTACAGCTCCACGCTGAGACGTCTACAAGACGTCTATGTGACGTAAATTAGGACGTCACAGCGACGTCGATTTTAGGTCATTTGTGTTACTTGGGACGGGTTCGAATCCTCGTTCAAATCCCGCTCAGACATGGATGTGAGTATCCATCTGCATTACTTTATGATCATCGTAATCCATCAGATGCATACGACTTTAGAGTAGCGTGGTTGTAAATTATTAATAAATAAATAAAAAATACTGTATGCTCAAATTTAATATTTGGTATCTACTTACTTTTCGCCACTGTTTCCAATTTTTGGATCCCCCATTTGGAACTGTATTTAAAATGCTTGAAATTTCCTCCCATTTTTTTGACTATCCTTATATGTGAAATTTTTACAAAATTTTCCTTCAACCACTTTGGGATTGTCTTTAACGAATTCTATTAAAATATTTTTCTGCTCAGAATTTACATTTCCGGCTCTTTTTGCCATATTATATTGTGATCACGTATATTTAAATTTCAAAAAAATGTTTCTTTGACAGTTTAAATGTCAACTAAGAAACAAAAAAAAAATACAAATGTATTCATGTGATACCAGGGACGTAACTAAGATTATTTTTTGGGTGGGCCAAAGGTGGGCCAATGAAATACCTAGGTGGGCCATAAAAAAATGAGCCGCAGGCGATTTTCTGAAAATTTTCAAAGTCAAACGTGTTTTAATGCAAAGTAAGATAATATAGAGTTCTTTACAATGAAGCAAATTTAACAAATTCTTGAAAAATTTAAATAAATATTTTACGCTTCAAAAGCCCCTTCTACTAGGTACGAGTACTAGGCTATTCGCGCTTGTGTGTTTACTGTTTATGATGCGAGCACAAGCAATAACTACAAAAATAGAAAATCTGAAAATACAATGTTGCATTAAATTAAAATATATTACTGAGTAACAATATAATTATTCTATTGAACTGCTCAAAATAAAATGTATAATAATTAAATGTTAATTAAATCGCGCTCTTCACTATATACGGAATAACTGATGGTCCCGAGCAGTACTTTGCGGGACGCATTTTTACGTTTCCTAGACCGTCAGCGCTACTTGTTGCGGTGACCAGCTAGGTAACGGATTGCTTCGGCGAGTATTACGTTTCCTATCAGGCTACCGCAATAAGTAGCGCTCACGGTCTAGGGAACGTAAATATGCTGATGGGACGCTCAAATTTTAGCTGAAATAGGGGATAATCCTGTATATACGAGACGTCTGGCAATCCTAGCCATACTTAGGTATATTGTAATAAAATACAAATTACTTAACAACTATATATTTATTACAGATAGGATTATAGAAGACATAATATAAAACAAACATTATAGTTTTTCAAAAATAACAAAAAAATTACAATATATCTGTTTTTAATGTAAAACTATTCTTTTATTTTTATGAAATACATCGAATTCGCTTATGATGTTTTCATTACTGATAGCTTTCGCAATATTTTTTTCTATATTTATAATGGCTAAATGTGTAAGCCTGGTATTTGCCATCTTGTTTCTCATATAATTTTTATTTCTCCGCAAACAAGAAAATGTACGTTCACACGCTGCACTGGACACTGGTATTGTTACAGCAATGACTATTAATTTGTATGTTTCGGGAAAAGCAAATTTATATACTTGTAGTAAGTCTAACAGATCCATTATTGTTTTTATTTTAGTTTTATGTTCTTTTTCGTATAATTTTATTGTATTCGGAAGTAACTGAAATTCCGCTGTAAGCATATCAATATTACTTTTGTAATGCTTAGCAAAAGGTAATATTTTATCAATATTTAAAAAAAAAGAATTTTCGGGGTGTAAAGCGTTTATTGAATTTATTTCTGCTGTTATATTTCCAAATCTGTTATTCAATTCTACTAAAATTAAATCAATTGTAGGGATAAATATTTGAACTCTAAAATAATTTTTGAAATTTGTTATTTCGTTACTTTCTAAGAAATTATAATTCTCTGTTACTATTAAATCCTGGTATTTCTTTGGAAGCTTCATTTGTCTTTGTCTTGGACTAAAATTCACTTGTTCTTCTTTGTCAATATTATTAAATTCACACAATTTAGTTGCTTCTTCATACATTGTATTAAAAATTATATCTGTATTTCGCATTTCGGTAAAACGATTAATTATAGACATAATTAATGTATTGGCATATGCAATGTCCGATGTCACTTTTTGTAGATAATCACTTGCCCCTTTAAAAATATTTAGGAAATAATTATACATACATAAAATAAAAATAAAATTAAAATTAATTTGATGAAGAAAGCCAGTAGCCTCTGGAGATCTATCATAGTGTTCATTAATTATGGTATTATTATAAAAATAAAATATCAGACAATGTGACTTTACCGCATTACAAGCATAAACTTGTGCAGTCCATCTTGTGTAACAAATTCTCTTTAGTTCAATAGTTTTTTATTAGGATTCAATTTCTTTTGTATTTCTAAAAATTTTGAATGTACAGCAGATCCAGACATAAATATATACTTTCAATTAAATTAAAAAATAAATTTCCGTTTGGCAAATTTCGGCAAATATCTACTACTATTAAATTCAATCTGTGATTATAACAATGAGTATACAATGCCTGATTAACTTTATCTTTAAATAACTTTTGTACACTATTTAATCGACCGCTCATAACGTTAGCGCCATCGTATGTTTGTGCGACACATTTATTAATATCTATATTGCACTGCGCTAGTACTGTACATATATATTCAAATAAGGACTTTGCATTTAAATTTTTTGCTGCTGTAAAGCCAATAAATCGTTCATTTACACTTCCGTCCAAGTAATACCGAATTACAATTGATATTTGTTCTGTTTTGCTAATATCTTTTGTTTCATCACATATCAATGCAAAGCACATTGCTTGACTAATTTCATCACAAATTTTTTTTAATGTTAATTTTGATATAATATACAGAATTTCATTCCGAATTAAAGGACTTGTATATTTTGCATTTTTAGGGGAATTTAGTAATTTATTTCTTATTGCTTCATTGTGTTTTGCGACAAGATTCAAAAGTTCAATAAAATTACCGCGATTAGAACTATGCTCATTTTCTATAGAGCCACGCTGTGCAATTGATTGCAAAGCAGTAAAACGAAGAATATCAATAATAACTGACAAAAAAAATCTATTTTCCTTAACTAATTTTACATGTGCTTCACTTAAAGAACTAGCTACAGAATAGTTACTGTCTCCTTTACTGTTAGATATATTAATATATGAAGTCCATTTCACCATAGAATTACGGTGCTCCGTGCTTGTTTCATGTTTATGAAATCCAGATTCGGTTTCTAAAGCTCTTTTCCAATTTTTGTAACCAGAAATTATAAAAGCACTCTCAGAAGAATTGTGTAAAACAAAATGTCTACATGGAAAACAAAAGGCAGCGTCCATACATATACTATATTCCAACCATTTATATGTTTCAAACCAATCTTTATTAAAGTTTCGTAATCTATTTCCAAATTTTGATTTTGGATATGTTAACAATTTCGGCTGTGTAGGTGCATCTGCTATTGTTTCTGATATATCTTTAGGGCCTGGTACTTTTCGTGATTCACAAATTTTTACCACTAAAATAATAACTATATTAGAAAATGTATTTATTACTTTATTACCGCTCGCCAGTTACAATTTCATTTAAAATAGTTACATATGTATATAATTAAAAATTACTTGAGAAATAGATACTTGTACTGCAATTTAAATTATTTCACGCACATATGTTTTATTACAGATTGATCCAGAATGAATGAAGGTTCCGCCTCGATCCCTATTTTTTGTTTGTCAAAAAATACAAAATTCGTAGCGTCACTGACTATTTCAAATACCGGTAATATAGGTAACATAATTTGAGATTGCCGAAAAATTGATGCTATTTTTTTTTTTTTCATAATCAGAACTTTTTCTTTCCAAGTCACATGACCTTCAATCATTCTGGATCACTGTATTTTTCGTAGTATCATAATATTACATGTAAATTATAAAATTCTTGGCACTTAATATTTAACATTTTGCAAAATTAGGGTCTATACATGTACATATACGTACACACCTTTACATGCGGTAGGCCTAGGAGCTAGGCGGGAGGTAATATAATAAAACAAAACCATAATAAAATATGCTAACCTTCTGAAGTAGAAATTGATGTTTCCAATGATTTATTTTCATCATTACTTTTGTTTTGATTTTCTATCCATTCTTCAAATGTTAACTGAATCTCATTTAAATCATCGTCTTCATCTTGAAAAGAATTTTTGTCAGATTCATCATCGGTATACGTAACTTCATTTAATATTGAGTCTTTTGTAGAATCAATTGATAATGAAATATCTTCATCCACTTTAACTTTCTTTTGAGTAGTAAAATAATCTTTTATATTGCGTTTATTACTCATTTTTGAAACACTTTTATATGAACTATTTGACAAGGTGAAACGTGGGGTGAAACAAAGGGTATAAAGTTTTGTGGGTATAAATTATAAACAAATACGCAGCGCCAATACATCTTGAGGCGGCTGGCATCTGGCGGCAGTGCTTACAATTAAAGACGAGTGAGGTAGGTAAAGAAGATCTCGAATATGTATATTAGTATATTCTGGAATATACAAATAGTTTTATAATACACAAATTTATGTGTAAAACGCATTCTAAAATTATCTCATTTATAAAAATAAACTAAATTTATTAGTAAAATTTTTGGGTGGGCCAGTGGGTGGGCCAAGACTTCGACGAGGTGGGCCATGGACCACCCAGGCCCCCCCGTAGTTACGTCCCTGTGTGATACAAATGTTCCGTTTTGATTGGCCGCCTAATACTATTTACGTTTATTTGCTCTCAATAATCGTATACATATGCTTCACCGAGTTTCGTTTGGTATTCAAGAATACCACTTATACGCATAGTACTGTTCGCGCACGAAACAGACCAGACGAATTTTGTCGCGTGCGGAAAATTACGCATGATTTCAAGAATCGGGCCCCTGGCGTGGGAAAGCTCGAGCGAGTGCCGCCTTCCACTCATCCCAAGTGAGGTTGTAGTTCACCAGCCTATTGAACCACGATCGTGCTGCGCCCTTCATCTTGCTCTGCATGAAATACGCCTTTTCATAATCAGACCACCCATGTATTTTCCCCAACTGGTCAATCTTCGCCAACCACTTGTCGATGTTATTTGTATCATTATCTGGGTCAAACGTGTCCAAGATATCGCCACCCGCGCGCGCCTCTACGCGTGAACAACATTCACTGTTGTCCGAACGTAACGCCTTGCTTGACCCTAAAACAACATCATACGTTTCGCCAGTATGCATTTCGGACTCACCCATTTCCGATTGTTTTTCCTTATCACCACTTGTTGCGCCTGAAGCCGCCCGTTGTTGCAACGCCTCCACGATCGTCTTCAACAATCCGCCCTTGAGAAGATTTTTAATTAACGCTTCGGTGTCAGTTTGCTCGGTCTCCTCTTCCGAGCTGCTTGTTTCAACAGTGTTTTGAGGTCGCCGCCTTGTCCCCATATTCGCCGCCACTGGCCAGGAATGTGCAACGCCAACACCAACACTTGTGTAACACCACAACGCAATTACGCCAAACACAAAGCACGCGGTTATAAATCCCACCCCTGATCAGTTAGACGTAATTTCGTAGACGCTCGTAAGTGGCCTCCAAACCTCCCCTTATAGCCACCTGTCACCACCAAAAATTACTCGCCAAAAAGGAAATGATAAGAATAATAACACAACTCATCCAAAACACGGATAACAACGCTCTCTCTGCGCACGTGTTCGCAGTGAGCGCGCCAAGTGCTTGTTCCCCCTCTCCTAGCCTGTCTCGCCCCACTCCTAGTCGATTCACCTCATGGCCCGCCAGTTCATCTCATGACTCCGAATTTTTCTCCTTTACAATATTACATTTGCCCCGGGATTTGGGGCAATTGTGATAACGTTGGGTAGTATGTCATACAAATTCACAGTATAGTTTAATGGGGCAAATGTATAAAATTTGAAATCAAATCTATAATTTTTGCTTTTTTTTATTTAAATAACTTGAAAAATAAAAAAGTTACAAACTTTTTAAAAACGTGACAAATTATAATATTTATAAAAAATACATATTTTATAATAATGTAAGTACAGATCAACCTATAAATTGTAGCCTCCAAAGCGAAGTGGAAATTTAAATGAGCCTCGCCTGTCGATTGTTGGCTTAGGCAATATTTTGATAATATTCTTCTCATCGATCGTGTCAATATCATCTAATTTTGGCCAAACAAACTTGTTTTTGTAGGGCTTCGTGAATTTAACAATCCAGCCATCATCGGTTTTTTCTACCACGTGACCAACAAAATGTTTAACAACTTTTTTTGTGGAATATTTAACAAGAACCCAACTTCCCAATGCAATTTCATTATCTATTGTTTCATCCAGAACATTTTTCTCAGCGATCTCATTTTCTAATAATTCATTGAAGAACTCATCAGAGTTATCAGAATCCATAAAAACTGGAGATGATTGATCTTCACTACTACTGGATGACGATCTACTTTGTCTTTTTGTAATTTTTTTCGCCGGCTTCAGTTTTTCTTTCAATACATCTATGGCCTGTGTTGACGTCAAGATTTCTGATCCAGGACATAATCTAGTTTTTTTTTGAGGTTGCGGTTTCGGTGTTTGCTTAACTGCAGATAACAGCAAATCTTCAAAGCACACATTTTTAATTACTGAAGGAACAGTTTTTGATGGACCTGGTTCAGTTTCTTCTACCTCAATCAGATTCTGTGGTGGGACCCTTGGATTATTACTGCTGGGATCTTTTTGGACAGATACCTCCTTCCATTTTTTTTAGTAAATCAGGGGGGAAACTTTCTTCTGGTATAACGTTCTGATTAAGCGGGAAAATTCCTCCTTTTCTGAATCCATTTGTAATAACTGAAGGTGCAATATTAAGTTTCACATAGAAACTGTGAGAATATTTTTTTAGCTAATCTTTGGCCAATATGCTGCCTTTGCCATGCCACAAGCCTCTCATCCCATTTGCATTTGAAGGATTTAAATACTGCAAGGTCTAAAGGTTGCAACAGGTGGCTTGTGTGAGGGGGTAATTTTAAAATCGTGATTTGTTCTTGCACTGCTGCTTCTAATGTTTCGATGCTTACATGGGTAGAGTGCCCATCGTATATTATCAGCACAGGTCGCTCAGAACTCACTGTTGGAATAATGGTCTTGAGAAAATAGTTTTTAAAAAATTCTCCCTCCATCCACCTTTTTTTGCTAGCTGCATAAACTGTTCCATCAAAATCACTTTCAGGTGGCGCAAGCCATTGATCCCATATGTTTCCCTTTATATATTATCAAAGGCGGTGCCTTTCCTCCAGCTGCATTGCACATTAGTAGTATGGTAGTGTTTTCTTTTCCAGGAGAACTAATTGTTCTTGACGAAGCCTTATTTACAGCGCCTACAACTTTTGTTCTTCTGGGATCGATACTCAAGCTACTCTCGTCCGGATTCCAGATTCTTTCTGGTTTATCGTGTAGTTGAAGTGCATCAAGGGTTTTTTTCAACAAATTATAATATTTATATATGACAAAGGAATCAAGGGCTTTTTTTCTGGCATATTCGACATTCTGTGGAATTTTAAGACTTAAGTTGTGACGGCTCTTGAATCCTAAAAACCAGTCTTCACCTGGAATTCCGTTCGTAAAATTAGTCTGTAGTCCATTATCGCGAACGAAGTTTGCCACAACTTCAATAACCTCTTTCCTGGAAAAGCCGTATTCCCACTTTTTTGCTGTCCTTAATCCGTTGGCTAGGCGCTTTTCTTCATCTACTGGAATAGTGATGGGACGCCCTTTATGATTTTTTTTTGCTCCACGAATACCTTTAATCCTGGAATACAACGTAACGTATGGTATATTATACATTTTGGCAGCTCTATAAATGGTTGTCCTTTGTGCTTCCTCAATGGCGAGTTTGAGATCTTCGTTCGAGTATTTTGCGTTATTATCAGATGTCTTCCTTTTATAATTACGTACCATGGTGAATCTGAAATAGAATGGGGCATATGTGATATACTATAACGCAATTTCCCCTTCATTGTGAATCGCATTTGCCCCATGGCCAAATTTATACGGGGCATATGTGATATAACCTCAAAATTTACGAAAAACAGATTCCTTCTTAAAGTGCCCATACTACACGATATACTATAGTAAATACAATAAAACAAAACAATAAAAGAGGTACTTACCAGCGTAAATAATGTTTATGCCCTAGATATAAAAAAAATTATAGACACCTTGTAAGTAACTTAAGAAACGTGGTCGCCGATTAATAGTAAATAAGTCAGATTAGTATAAGGGCGGGAACTATTAGTAGTAGGCAGCGTGTTCGTAACTATAATACAGATATTTATTTATTTATTTATTTATATATAAGGTAAACCAACAGTACAAAAATGACCAATAATAGGTTCACACAATTTAATTACAAACATATATACAAAGTGCTCGGGCAATTGAAGAAATTCCTGTGGAAATGACGGTGAAAGTCATGGAAAGCTACCGCGAGCGCCTAAATCAGTGTATCCGCTCCCAAGGACGACATTTGAGTGATGTGCTTTTCAAAACTTAAATTTAAAAATGGCATAAAATTTGCGATATGTTAATAAAAATTTTTTTTGACAAGTTGAGTGGTTTTAATTTTATAACGTTTTGAAATCGGATAGGTTTTTCTGCCCCACCCTGTATAAGATGAAAAAAAAAATTATAATAATTATTCTAAGACATTTATAACAGCACTTTTGAATTGTTTTAGTGAGAGGTGAAATATATCAATGTTACCAAATCTAAGGTTGTATGTATTCATTATTCTATTAATTGGAGAGTTAATATGATTATTAGTATTACAAAAGGGTACCTGAAATAAATTATTTGATCGTGTGTTTCTGTTTGAAGTGTAAATATTGAAATATGGAATAATACTAATCGAAAACAGCTGATTATTAAATATATTATGCAGAGTTAGAATGTCAATGAGAATTCTTCCATTTTCTAAGGAAGTCATATTGAAATATTTCAGTCTCATCAAAGAACTAGAATGATCTACATTGAATTTTTTACATAAAATATGCACATACTTTTTTTGTACGCTTTCAATTAATTTTACATTTTTTGTATACATAGGACTTCAAATAGTGGAAATATATTCCAATTTGGAACGAACAAATGAATTAAATAAACATATCAATGTCTCAGAATCATTAAAATGTTTACAGCTTCGTAATATAAAACCTAATGACTTACACGATTGTTTTACTATAATTTCAGTATGAGGATTAAAATTCAATTTACTATCATATATGATACCTAAATCTTTGGTAACATATTTGTTCTCTAAAATTACACCACGTATATTATATGGAAAATGAAATGATTCTGCTTTTCTTGTAAAATTTACTACATGACATTTTGAAACATTGAGTGATAGATAGTTGTTAGTACAATTCGTCCGCAACTCGTTCAAATCATTTTGTAACTTCAAGGAATCGGATTCTGCTCTGATAATGTTGTAAAATTTTAAATCATCGGCGTATAATAAAATAAAAGAATTCTTAAAACATGATTTGATGTCGTTAATGAATAGATTAAATAACAAAGGTCCAAGGTGTGATCCTTGAGGAACACCAGAAGTTACATTTATTAATCGTGATTTAAATCCGTTGCAAGATACTAACTGTGTTCTGTTAGATATGTACGACTGAATACATTTTAGTAATAAGCCATGTATACCCAATAACTGAAGCTTATGAATTACGGTGGGACGGTGGACCCGATCAAAGGCCTTACTGAAGTCCGTATATATTACATAAATTTTCAATTTTTTGTCCATATGTGAGCTAAGAAATTCTGTAAATGGAATTAAGTTTGAACTGACAGATTTTTTTGAACAGAAACCATGTTGCTCTTCAATTATTACACTTTCTAAGGATATTCTGAGCTTTTTGGTTACCAGAGCCTCGAAATTTTTTCCAAACGTTGATAACATTGAGATAGGTCTGTAGCGAAGCATCCCGCGCGGTCGAAATCCACGCGGTCGAAATCCCACGCGGTCGAAATCCCACGCGGTCGAAATCCCACGCCGTCGAAATGTTCTCCCACCACTTTGTCCGTTGTGCAGAAATTCAAATATTCCCAGCTCGTCGAATCCCACCCGGTCGAACTGTTACACGATACAAATCCATCGTCGTGGTAAGACCAGAACCGCTCTCTATATCGATCGTATTGCATTGAAACAATCTATGCTGCGTGGTAGTTCCGAGTGAAATGTATAGATGGTAATGCATTTTTCCAGTGGACCATGTCATGTCAAAGATAATATATTAAAAAG
Source organism: Harpalus rufipes (assembly GCA_951394225.1). Lineage (NCBI taxonomy): Eukaryota > Metazoa > Arthropoda > Insecta > Coleoptera > Carabidae > Harpalus > Harpalus rufipes. The sequence goes on from OX596285.1 coordinate 21,442,149, forward strand.
AAATTTATAAACATATGTTATTTTTAAGACCATATACAACGGACTATTTAATGAATGAAGCAGGAAAAGAATTTACCTATACATTATTGATATTCCTGGCCCGCCATTTTAGATTAGCTGTTATAGTAAGCTGTTCATTTTTTATTTCAGTTGTAAAATTATGTATTACTGTTTCTCTTTTAAATGTTATGTTGCTTTTATTTCCAAATATACTTTCTTCCAATTGACAGTAACTTTTAAATTACAATTTAAAAATTGACACAGAATCCAAATCTAATAAGTATAAAATTCATACGATTTAAAAGGTACATATATATATATATATATATATATATATATATATATATATATATATATATATATATATATATATATATATATAAATAAAATTGACAGAATTACATGATATTTAACCATGTTTTGTTGTATTTTTTAATATTCAGGCCTCGTACATTTTTACAAATAAAAACTATTTTAATACTGTATTATTATTATTTAAGCTTGATTGGCTTTGCGTCCTCAGAGGACACTCTCGCCATAGTTTCTATATTTTGGTTTTGTTTATAATTCTATTTGACATTTAGAAATATAAGTAAATAATGATCGGCATAATCGATTCTTGGGATTAGAAGTTACATATGCTATGTTGACTGGTAGGGTTTGATGAGATTTTATTATTTCCTTATATAGTATTTTAATACTGTAGTACCTTATATATATATATACACCATTTCGGTGCTTTTATGAGTCTATAAACGCACTGCAAATACGTCGTTAAAAACATCTATAAGCGCACTGTTTATGGCGCTTTTCTTTTTCTAGAGATGGTATGACTATTTTCAAATGAATGACCTCAAATTAATGTCAGTCAACAATGAATTTTCATTTGTGAAGTTAAAATTGTTAATGAGAAGCGATGCCTATGTCATTCAATATATCTTTCACTTTCATACAAATGCATTGAGTATCTATCGGGCGTAGCATAATAAATTTAAACTAGTATTATTAGGTTTATTTTAGTTTTATTTATTTTCTGCATTCATTTACATCAAAATAGATTCAGCATTTTTAAAAAAGCAATAGCACAAGGCTTGAAAGTAATATGAATTTGGAATAGAGTAGGTGTCTGACGTAGATACAGGCGAAACTAATGACATTAAAAACTCTAATATTTTAGGAACTAATAACTTTTTTTTTAATTTTGAGGTCTAGTATGACCCTTGTTCTCATTTGTTACTATGGTCGAGGACCGTATTGACCAGTTTTATAGTCAATAAATTGTAACAAGGGTTTAGAAGTTGCTCGACCTTTGCCGTACAAGGGAATGTCCACCATTGTTTATTTACAGACTCGAGACTCCAAAGAGAGACAAAAGACAATTAGTAGGGTGTGATCGCTGCACGTTGACTATACGTTTAAACTTATTTATTTTTGTATATTGTATTCCCTGCTATAATTGTTTATTGTAATGATTTTGCGTTTTAATATAATCATTGTTTATTTATGTTAACTTTACTTTAACACTGTGGAATCCTTAAAAATAAAAGTAACATAACACCCGTTACAAAGTTTAAATGTATAAGAATAACAAATGTGTATAAATAATTTTATTCGCAGATATTAGGGTACTTACCAGGGATCATTTCACGCGCTTTTATAGCTGTCGTGTAAAGAGCACCACAGGGGTCAGAACCATAACTCCAGTATTATACTTATAATAATAATAATAATAATAATAATAATAATAATGAAAATCAAATATACTCACATTCTTTCCGTTATATAAAACTATTTTGGATGTTGAGGATTTTTTAAATTATAAAAAAATTATATCGAAAACAAAAAATCAAGTAAGTTTGTTAAATAGTATATAAGAAAGTGCAAATTGCGACGTAAGTCATAAGCGAGTAGTGCAAATACACAAATGTATAAAAGCTTAACATATTTGTTGCACATTATACTTTTTTAGGATCAATGATGTGTTAACATATTTTTTTAATCTGAAATTCGAAGAAGTACCTTCTATAGTATTATACTCGCGTCAAATAAGTATGAGTTGATGCTTCTTCATAACTTGGCATTTTCAACATTGCCCCTGAATTAGCAATAGTGTAGGAATCTGCAGTACATACTCATTTGACGGTAACTATAGTAAATTTGATTTGCTGTTCAAATTTCTATATATATGAAACACATTAGCAATTTAAAAATGTACTGTTTGAATTGGCGCCAAATTACACTGTCTGTGACGTCCAAGAAATTCCAACCAATGACAGAACTAAAAAGATAAAAATTTAAAAAGTATTTAATATTTCTTATTTAATTATAAAATTATTAATGCTTACAGCAAAATGATCTTCACAGCATGATTTTATCTTTTCTTGAGATAACCATTTAATTCTTTTTTCTTCGTTTTGAGGCACTAAAACTATTTTTTTTATCATTATTACTTCTATTTGGACACATTAGCACAAGACTCTTTTCTACATCCATGTTTGACTCTTTACAAAATATAAATATCAATAATATGGCTAATCTAGTTGCTAATATATAATTGATAGTTGTCACGGCTGTCACTTGTTTAAATTCAGTCGGTGGGAAATGTAAGCCACTCCCTTATTGGTTAGTATTTTTCTGACGTCATCAGGCGACAGAATAGGAGGCAATTTAAATAATTTATTTGCAGAGACAATTTTCTCATAAATAGAGAGTAATATAAAAGAAAATAAAAAATACGGGTTAAATATTTTGTCTTATTCTTTTGATTAAACTAACGAAAAAAAATAATCGTGCAACAACTCATTCAATAAAAATAATCATAATTTGAAAATATTTTACGCACAACTGCATTAAAATTGTTTACATCTTAGTTACCATGGCGGAAACTGAATGACTGTATTCGTACGGTAATATTATTACCATACTGACATCGTTATTCACGGTTTACTTTATTCTAAAACAATAAACATGAGAAATAAAGCACATAATTTAAATATATGTAATATTGACATATATTTTCCATGCCAAAAAGAAAGTATTTCGGTTTATTGTATTAAAAATTTAATAACACAATATACCAATGTGGAAACTTTTTAAAAATTTTGAAGGATCTCTTCTGTTTTCATGTACCTTTTAAATCGTATGAATTTTATACTTATTAGATTTGGATTCTGTGTCAATTTTTAAATTGTAATTTAAAAGTTACTGTCAATTGGAAGAAAGTATATTTGGAAATAAAAGCAACATAACATTTAAAAGAGAAACAGTAATACATAATTTTACAACTGAAATAAAAAATGAACAGCTTACTATAACAGCTAATCTAAAATGGCGGGCCAGGAATATCAATAATGTATAGGTAAATTCTTTTCCTGCTTCATTCATTAAATAGTCCGTTGTATATGGTCTTAAAAATAACATATGTTTATAAATTTCTTTTTAATATATTATCTTTGACATGACATGGTCCACTGGAAAAATGCATTACCATCTATACATTTCACTCGGAACTACCACGCAGCATAGATTGTTTCAATGCAATACGATCGATATAGAGAGCGGTTCTGGTCTTACCACGACGATGGATTTGTATCGTGTAACAGTTCGACCGGGTGGGATTCGACGAGCTGGGAATATTTGAATTTCTGCACAACGGACAAAGTGGTGGGAGAACATTTCGACGGCGTGGGATTTCGACCGCGTGGGATTTCGACCGCGTGGGATTTCGACCGCGTGGATTTCGACCGCGCGGAACGCACTCGTCTGTAGTTGGTAACATTGTTAATATCTCCTGATTTGTGAATAGGCGTGGCGTAATGAATGATAGTTTCCATTCATCTGGAAAAGTAGCTGTTCGTAACGACTGATTAAATAAAATATGTAACGGTTCAGTTAGATAGACCGAGCATGTTCTTATAAATTTGCCAGGTATTTGATCAGGTCCACAACCCTTGTTTACATTAATTGTTTGCAAAAATTCAAAAATTTCATTATAATTTAAATATATATTGCTTAAATTTATGTGATTGGGATTGTGGTTTTCATTCTTTTTGATAATGTTGTTATTATTTTTAATAAAAACTGATTCAAAGAATTTTGCAAAAAGGTTACAAATTTCAGAACCATTTTTAGCCTCATGCTCATTATAGTAAACAATATTGGGTATCCCAGTATTTTTTTTGAGAGTCTTTGCGTAACTCCAAAATGTTTTAGGATCTTTTTTAATATTCTTTTCTATAGTGTTGGTATAAATTTTGAAATCCTCTTTCATTTTACTTTTTATTTCATTTTGTAATTTAGAAAATGTAGAATAGTCCGAAAGATTCCCGTAAGTTTTCCATTTACGATGAAGTTTATGTTTATCTTTGATTAACTTAATTAAAGATTTAGTAAAACATCTCGGATGACTGTTTTTATTTGTTTTTTATTGGAACAAATTCGTTCATTAAAGTATACAAAATGCTATAAAAAGTATCTATATTTACATTTATATCAGAATCAGCAAGTTTCATATTCAATTTAATATTTGATAGTTTATAAATTAAATCCTCATAATTACAATGATAAAAATTATATTTGACAATGTTATCACAAGAAAGTGGTTTATAATTTTGTAGCTCATAATTAATTTCAAGTGGTGGATGATATTTGTCTATAGTACTTATGGGTGAATGATTCAAATTAACTTCAAAAACTTTGGAACATAGCACTAAATCTAAAATTTTATTATTACTATTTTTGATACCATTAATCTGAAACAAATTACATAGATTAATGGTATTTATAAATTCAAAATATGTGTCGTTTCTTATGGTGTTAAATGGCTCAAAATAATTGTGTTTAGGGATCCAGTCTATGTGGGGCAGATTATAGTCACCAGCTATTAGGAAATTATTGTTGGGATATTTTGAAACTATTTCACAAATTTTATTGAGATGATCTATGTAGATATCCGGAGCAGAAGTTGGCGCGATATACACACACCACACGTGAAGTTTGGTATTTGGAAGATGAATGGTAACCCAAATATCCTCCGCAGCTGAACTGAAAGTCACTTCAAATTTGGATTTAATTTTTTAGTCACTAATATGAGTACACCACCACCTTGAGTTTTATAAGAGTCAGCTCGATCACATCGGTATATCAAATATTTGTCCGAGTCACAAAATTCACTATCAAGTACAGTATTATTTAACCACGTTTCAGTAAGTAGAATAATGTCGTAATTGTTGCTCGAAATTTCATTATATATATATATATATATATATATATATATATATATATATATATATATATATATATATATATCAATTTGTTTTGTTTTCATTCCTCTAATATTCTGATAATAAACGTTTAGCTCCATTGTTAATTTAGGATTTAAGTTTCGGTATTAATTGAAGACTTTAAAGTTACACTATTTTATCGAGATCTTTTTTTGAGTTAATGAGTATTATTGGAGATGATTCTGTTTTGCGCACGAATATTTTAAACGATTTTACTCAGACAAATTTGTACTTTTTTTCGTAGGATTTGGGTTTGACATTTTTTAAGAGAAGCTTTTTTTCTGGAGTAAGATGATCGTTAACGAATATAATATTATTTTCCGAAAAGTTTAACTGACTGGTATTAATGTTTTTATTAAGCCGTGAACTGGCAATATATTTATCTCTTTTTAATCTCGACGTGAAACGCACAATAATGGTTTTATTGCTATTATGGTGAAATGGTGCAACACAGTGGACAGCATCAATGTCATTTTCGGTAATAGGGCAGCTAACTAATTTTCCTAGATTGCTGACTACATTGATTAAATTTTCATTTGGCTTTTCGGGAATACCAACTATTTCTAGGTTATTTAATCTAGATCTTTGCTCTATTTCTGCAACTTTAGCTCTTAGTACACCGCATTCTGCTTCTAGTTTGTCAAATATGGTTAATTTGTCGTTTATTAATTTTAGTTATTGTTCTTGATCATCGAGTTTATTACAGACGTAATCGACAGTCGGTCAGATAGTTCATAATATCAGATATTGTTGGTTGATTAGTAGCGGTAGAATGTTTGTTGGGTGATCCAACTATTTCACATTTCTTACATGTCCACTTTAAGGTTGGCATAGCAAGTAATGCTCTCTTTTTATCGTTTGTAACTGTGCCACAAGTATAGTGGTATGATTCTTGACATGGACCCCCGCAAGCCAACCCTGTTCTATTTATGTTGGTTTTACATATGCCGCACAAGTTGACCATTGTAATATTTATATAGAAAAAATACTGAAGATAAATAAATAAATTATCTGACCTGCTGTAGCTGAATGAACACTGTGAGATGTTTGTACTTGACTTAAGTATAAACTTTTGTCAAAAAATGGACCTCAAATGTGCACACAATAATTTAAATTCAGATTAAACTAGGGTACACTTTGAAAATTTATCACTATGACATTAATCACTGAATTAAACTTTATTAAGAATGGTATAATAAAATATTTAACAGGCACTATTTACTATCTATATTTGAATTTTAAAATGCTGTTAACAATAATATAACTGACTACGAGAACTTATACTCTTTATAATGATATTCTTATTCCTAGCGATAGTTGTTCTACACCTGCAATATCTGTCGTCTCATCGGCCAAAATGGAAAATCCAATAGCTGCATTAGCAGCTGCAACAATACCTTCTCGAATAATGTTGCCGCAAATATCAATTATCTCGTTCTGCGTTCTCACAGAAGTATATTTTGCATTGTTATTGCACGTTTCAAGATGATTTTATATATATTATCTCCGGGTTCAACTCGAAATTCTAAAAGATTTTGGAAATTTCCAGAAGTATGAGTTTTACCACGGAGAGAAATATCATTTGTTCCACAAAAAATTATGCTGGATACTATTGAAAATAAAAAAAAATCTATTTTCTTCAATGCTATCTAAACTAGCTTTGTTAATCTGCATTTGAACTGGTATATTTTTACCTTTAATAATTAACATGAAATTATTTGCTTCAATAGTAGAACATTTATGCCAATTAGAATTAATGTGAGATCGGACAGATTCATGAAAATCTTTGTATTTAGTAAAAGCAGTATTAATAAAGGAACCTTGAAACCCTCTTTTTACATTTTGTGGAAACAATATGCAAAATTTGCACAATGCACCTTTCAAATGTTGAGGATATGCTAGCCATGGTGCGTATTGTGTTAACCAAACATGTCGGAAAACCCTTGTACCTGTTTTATTATTTTTAAAGTCATATGACTCTGATGGCGTCCAGCATTCACTTAACATTTTTTTTCTGAACTCGTACGACAGTACCTGTTTTTTCTTTATATATAATCCAATATCAGTGGTATCTTCATGTGGAGGAGTACTAGAACTTGCTACTGTAGTAAATAACTGTAGTTATATCATTCGTATTTGCGTTTGTTGTCACATTTTGCTCTTGACAGCTTTTGTTTTTTTCAGTATCCGTTTCTTCAATTTTCTGTTTCTTAAAAAAAATTCTGATATCCATAGTTCGGCAAATCAACTAGCAAAATAAAAGAAACACAGATTACTATTCAAAATTACTGTCATTACTGTGAAGAACTACACGAAACGTTGCCAACTTAGTTTCTTGAAATGGACCTTTTCAACAGAGTTGCCAACCCAAGAGAGACAAATTGTACATTAGGTTATCATATTTGTAACAAGATTATCGTACATTATATAATAATAGTAAAATAATAATTAGTAATTAATTATAATTAAAAATAAGTATATTGGTAGAATAATTTTTTAATAAGTAAATCAATCTAGATTGTCTCTTTCTACCATGTGCGCCCGTATTAGTTTAAATGGCGGCTGCTACTGACAGATGGGTTGTTGCAATTGTACATTAGATTACTCAGATTAAAAAAAAAGCTTTTGAATCTCACACTGAAAGCACGTTTGTAGTCTATAACGCAATACTACAATGGACGAATATTCACGCAACCTCACGAGTACCTCTGTACGAGCACGAGCAACGCCACTTGGCCATCTTGCTTTGACTTTTAGTATAATGATAATGTAGATAAATAAATAAATAAATATTTCATCACGGCATATTACCCATTGCTGGGTGTGCCAATCTGCTTCGTACGCAGATATCGGTAATGATGGAATATTTGTATTTTTTACAAAAATTTAACAAATGTATTTAATATAATGAATTATCAGCTTAATAAGCGGCAAGTGCCCCCCCCCCCCTTGCCCCCTCTGCGGACGCCCATGGGTGCAGTACTATTTTCTGTTAAACATATTGCAACACATCTTTTTAGCTCTAATAATCGTTGCAACATATAAAACGTTGAGTTCCATCTAGTAGGAACATCTTGGACAACTTTTTTCTCATCTAAATTTAAATCTGCCTGGATTGTTTTTAATTTATGACAAGCTAAAGCTGAAAGATTAAAATGAGTAGCTATTCTTCTAGCGCAAGCTACCATATGTGTATAAAGCAGCCCTCACTATTTATTTTAGCTTCTTTGCATCCTTTTATCATGTTAGTACCGTTATCTCGTAGCATTATGTGAATTTGATTATTATTAATTGTACAAACCCAATGCGGTCTGCACTTTTAAAACAATAAATCAGTGGACTGTATGCAAAATATTCATTTATTTGCCAAATAACACTATTAAAATGTACAATTACTTTTACACGTACGCAGTGTGCGTCTGTCTATTTTCATGCCAACTTAACCACTCCACACTGAAGCATGCATACCAACACAGTCTTTTTAAAAGTCCGAAATATCCCCAACATTCCCCCCGCCTTGCAAGGCCTTGGCCTTCAACTAGCAGCTGCAGCAGGTATTGGTAGAGGGCAAATCTTCGCAAAGGATCTTGTGATGTGGCCATCTTGTGTGCGGATAACAGCTACCCTGTTGATGCCGTCTTTCCCCGGGTGAACGGAGACAACTCGACCTAGTCGCCATTTCATTGGTGGCATGTTGTCTTCTTTGAGTAGCACCAAAGCGTTTTCGGTCAAGTCATTTTGATGTTGCTGCCACTTTTTCCTAGCTTGAAGCCCTGACACGTATTCCTTACTCCAGCGTTCCCAAAAACGTTGTCGTAAAGCCTGGATATATTGATATCTGGTACCAAGTCGATTTTCAGGAACTTCTCTGTAGTCTTGGTCTGGGATGTCAGTTAGAAGTCTTCCAATTAAGAAGTGAGCAGGAGTGAGGGGTGTAAGATCTTGAGGATCGGCAGTTAATGGTGACAATGGACGGGAATTAACAAACTGATTCGATTTGCACTAAAAAAGTATAAAATTCTTCAAAAGTACATAGCTTAACTCCAACCACTCGTCTCATATGGTATTTTATTGTTTTTACTCCCGCCTCCCACAATCCTCCAAAATGGGGAGACTGGGGTAGAATGAATTCCCAATTTATACCCTCGCTTGCAAAAGATTCTTGCAGTTCAGTTTTATTAACATTAAGAAATTTTGTTAATTCTTTAAGTTCATTGTTAGCTGATACAAAATTAGTCCCATTATCAGAAAATATTTTTATTGGTTTGCCCCTGCGAGCAGCGAAACGTCTTAAGGCAAAGAGAAAGGCCTCCTTGGTTAAATCAGACACTAATTCAGTATGTATAGCCTTTGTTGAAAAACACACAAATATACATACATAACATTTTGATGTTTTGCATCCACGACCTTTCCTATCTTTTATGATAAATGGGCACGTGACTGGTGTTGATTATGCCATCAACACCAGTCACGTTAAAAGGAAAATTAGCTTCCAGTCGTTCTCGCGGCAAATTACCCATCAATGGTTGCGTCAATTTTGATGAAAATCTATAACATCTCACGCATTTATGTACTATTCCCTTTGCAAGATTTCGTCCCGATAAAGGCCAGAATTTATCTCTAATGTTTGACAGTAATAATTGTGGACCCGCGTGAAATAATCTTTTGTGCGCGTCCTCAAATATAAGTTTAGTTAAGTGATCTTTGCTATCTAAAATAATAGGATGTTTTTTCTCAAAATCAAAGTTAGAGTTACCTAACCGACCGCCCACGCGCAACAGACCATCATCGTCCAAAATTGGATTTAAATTATATAATCTACCTTTATGTTTAATTGGTTTGTTTTCTTTCAAATAGTTTATTTCTTTGGCAAACGATCTAACTTGTGCTAGTTTAATTAACCTCAAAAAAGCTTCATTCAATTCCATTGTAGACAGTGGACCTATCCTTTTGTTATCCCTGTTTTTTGAATTAAATTTAAATCTTAACATATATGCTACAACTCGTTTTAGACGTGATAATTCGGAAAAATGATCGTAAATATAATCATCGTGAGTTACTTTTAAACACTGAACCGATTCTCGTGTTTCAGGTACTTCAACCACAAGATCACACTTTGATTTTGGCCAATCATTTTCCGCTTTACTCAACCACGTAGGGCCGAACCACCATTGTTTTAGACTAACAATTTCACTAGGATATACGCCACGTGATATTAAATCAGCCGGGTTATCAGTGCTTGAGATATATCGCCATTTAGTATTCATTGTGAGCTCCTGAATATCCGATACGCGATTGCTCACAAACGTTTTCAAAGAATTAGGTTGCCTTTTAAGCTAACTAAGTACAATTGTAGAATCAGACCATAAAATGGTTCCATTTACTTTTAAGTTTAGCGATTCATTCACCTTTCGAAATAATCTCGACAACATTAATGCTGCACAAAGTTCTAATTTCGGTATTGTAAGTGTTTTCAGTGGGGCTACCTTACTTTTTGCGCATAGTAAATTTATCTGCACATCCCCTGATTCATTTATGCTTTTTAAATAGATACATGCCCCATAAGCTTCTAATGAAGCATCCGCGAAGCCATGTATTTCAAGGTGAATTGAATTATCCAGAATAACTTGACGTTTTATATCAACTTCATTTAAGAATGGCAATTCTTCTCTAAATTTTAACCATTCAGTACATAAATTGTTAGGAATACAATCATCCCACGATATCTTTTCAAGCCACAGTTTTTGCAATAAGACTTTAACTACAATGATACACGGTCCTATTAACCCTAAAGGGTCAAATATCTGCGAAATTACTGATAATATTGCACGTTTTGTTACTGTTCGAGCAATAGCAGTATTTCTGACTACATTGTATTTTAATTCGTCGGTTGACGGACACCAAATAATTAATAAGTGTTTTCGTGATTCGCCAAATTTACAAACATTTTATCCGTCTCACTCTTTACATCCCTCAAAATATTTGATTTGTTAGAATAGAATTTCCGTAGACTGAAACCACCACTTTGCAATACATGTATCACATCCTTACAGACCGAATCTGCATTTTCAACGTTATCGAACCCAGTTAGCATGTCGTCGACATAAAAGTCGTTTTTTATTATATGAGCTGCTACAGGGTAATATTCTTCATTTTCATTAGCTACTTGAAATATACTGCGAATAGCTAAGAAAGGAGCCGCTTTAGTCCCATAAGTTACAGTATTCAAATTATATAATTGTAAAGGTTTACAACTATCATATCTCCAAATAATTCTTTGAAGAGATCTTTCGTTTTCATTCATAATGACTTGCCGATACATTTTTTCAATGTCAGCCGCAATGACTACCGAATATATTCGGAACCGAAGCAATATTGATAATAGGTCGTTTTGTATCGTTGGACCGTTTAATTGTAAATTATTTAACGAATAACCCGAAGACGTGGGCGCCGACGCATCAAAAACAACCCGTAATTTAGTTGTCATGCTATCTTCTTTCAAGACTCCGTGGTGAGGCATGTAATACACGTATTTCGCCTTGTCATTCGTATCAACCAGACTCATGTGACCTAATTCTATATATTCATTGATAAATTGGACATACATATCCTTTAAGACAGGGTTTTTTTGCAGTCTTTTCTCTAATGACAGAAACCGTCTTTCAGCCTGATCATAAGAATTACCCAAGTTATCTAAAACATCGCTCCACGGAAAGGATACTATAAATTTACCACTACTATCTCGTTTCGTATTTTTCACATAATGGTTTTCACACCTTTGTTCTTCATCTGACAACTTACTTTTTACGGTAATCTCTTCGAGTTCCCAAAACCGAGTTAAATTTTCTTGAATGTCATTTTCTCTTACGAAATTACAATGTATTGAACTCTTGCCAGTTTCCGCTACTGGTCCTGACACTAACCATCCTAATTGTGAGTTTTGTAAAATGGGCTTATTGACACCTAATTTATGTTGACCTGATTGGATAAGAGTCCAAAATATATCTGCCCCTAACAAAATGTCTACCTTTCCCGGTTTATTAAACGAAGGATCTGCCAACTGTAAATTTCGCGGCCAATTGAAATTAGTTACATCTATGTAAGTATTTGGTAGATAATTCGCAATTTCTGGAATTACAAGAAATTGAACTTTATTATTATAAGCTTTTCGCGTAGATTCAATTCTCGTTTCACATTTATATTTGACTGATAGATTTATATTATTTAACGCAGTGACGGCTAGTTTTACTTCAGTTTTGTCTAATCTCAACATTGTACACAAATCTTCCGACATAAAGCTACTCTGTGATCCCGAATCAAGTAATGCACGAGCTGTCCAAACTTTATTATTTTTATCTCGAATATGTAAGAGTGCGGTAGATAATAGAATCGTATGATTAACATTGTTGTATGAATTCAAAGATACCTTAGAATTATCTTGATTTGTTCCCGAATTTTCTATATTTTTATTTTCTGTGCCCTTTTCGTCATCCTTCTTATAGTTATTCTCTTTTTTCACATGCAATAGTAAATGGTGTTTCTTGTCACAATATTTACATCCGTCAGATCTGCATGATTTACTAAAATGACCCACTCGCAAACAGTTTATACATAATTTTAATTCTTTTACTCGCGCATATTTTTCTTCACCCGTTAACTTCCTAAATTCAGGACAATTTGACACATAATGTTCCATTTTACAAATTACACAGTTTTGATTTTTTACAAAGAACGATTTAGTATTACCGGAAGATAATTGTTTGCCGTCCCTTTTATCCGCGCTTTTTGCCTCCAGTGTTTCCAAAAGATCAGCCTTTGCTTTAAGAAAAGATTTTAAAACTTCAAGTGAAGGAACATCATTGTCGATTTTATACTGCTCCCATTCTCGTGCAGTACTACTGTCAAGTTTTGATACCACTATGTATACTACCATCGTATCCCAATATTCGACTGGTTGCCCCAATTGTTCCAGTGAACGTAAATGCTTCGAAACATCATCAATTAATTTTCTAATTTTAATTGAAGATTCTTTTTGCACCGATTCTAAAGTAAATAACGATTTCATGTGATTATGAATTAACAACTTTGTATTATTAAACCTTTCTTTTAATGTTTCCCATGCTATAACATAATTTTTAGCTGAAAATTCAATTGACTTAATCACATGTGCTGCAGTTCCCTCCAAAGAGGCACGAAGATAATGGAATTTTTGGATATCTGTTATGCTACTATTATCATGTATTAGACTTTCATAAATATCGCGAAACTCCAACCAATTATGATAACAACCGTTAAATTTTGGTAATTGAATCGTAGGTAATTTTAAATTATTTATTTCCAGCCGATCACTAGCCCTTTCACTTTTAATTTCATCTGAAGCGACCGAAGACAAATTTTCCTCTTTCGACGTGCATTTATTTATTAATGCTTTAGCTTTGGCAAAGTCGGAATAATATGCTTGTTCAAATTCATCGCGTTGTTCATATTCATTATCTACATCGGCTGCCAATAATTCAATCTCAATTTGAATCTCATCATATTCATGCAACAAATTTTCAATTCGCGTAATTCGTTCTTGCAACGTAATTTTATCTATATCTGTGAGTTCTTCCGCATTATTAACTTTCGTATGAATTGTTTCCACATACTTTGAAAACAGCTTTAACTTTGCCTTAAGAGCTCCACGCTTACGTTTTAACGTCGTTTCGTCTGTCATTATTGCGTATTATTACACAAATTCTAACCAATAGATATAAAACAAATATAAATGATTCGAACAGTGGGAGTCAACAATGCTCAATGTATATATAAAATAACAACAAACAAATTGAATCAGTTTCAAGGAAACATATGGGAAAAGACAAATAGGAACTCACTCGCTCATGCAATAGAGACGATCGATATCTAGTCGAATCGCCCAATTCACAGTTGTAACGCATGGACCGGACTGAGTAGTATAGTGCTGCGGTGGCCCACTGTATTCTTCCAGTTGACCAGTTCTTCTGTAGTGCAAGGACCCGTGCGGAGTAATACAATACTGCGGTGGTCCACTACACTCTTCTTTATTGCGCAAATATTCGGCTCATATGGACCAAAATGTACAAACCCAATGCGGTCTGCACTTTTAAAACAATAAATCAGTGGACTGTATGCAAAATATTCATTTATTTGCCAAATAACACTATTAAAATGTACAATTACTTTTACACGTACGCAGTGTGCGTCTGTCTATTTTCATGCCAACTTAACCACTCCACTCTGAAGCATGCATACCAACACAGTCTTTTTAAAAGTCCGAAATATCCCCAACATTAATATTCCAAATTCTTGTCAATTCTAAAAAATTTTCAGCCACAGATATTTCTGTGTGACTTCCAACAAATAATTCGCAATTTAATACCACAATTTCTCTTTCCCAGTTATTTGAAATCCAGTGCCCAGTTATACTAATAAAACTGTTATTATTTTTAGAACAAGTCCATATATCGCCAGTTAAAGAAATCTTTTCCATAGTTATCAATTTTTCATGAATTTTATTTTTCAATAAATCGAATATATTTGAAATTATATTTTTCATATAAGTTGGAGAGGGCAGTTTATATTGTGGTGCAATATGTGACATTAATCGACAAAAACCATTATTTTCAGCAATGGAATAAGGCTGATTGTCTAAACATATCATTTCCGCTATTTTGTAGTGTATTTCTTTTGCTCGTTGATCGTTGATGTCCCATAATTTGTTCTTCATCTCATATTTCTTTAATGTAGGTTGTGTGGAGACATGCCCAGTAGGGGGAATGATTATGAAACAGGCGGATTGATTACGAAGATGTTTATAATTATAGTTAGTTATTAATGAACATTTGCAGTGGAATGACGTGTTATTATATATGTAGAGAAGTGAGTGAATAAAGTATTTGCCTACATTTGACTTGTTATTTATTAGTGTAGCACATTTGGCGACGAAGTGAATTGTGATTTTTTACGGTAGTACATTAAATTGTACGTACAAGGCCAAAGTAGCCAGTGTATTAAATTTTAAATTACACGCGGGAAAAGGGCATGGTAGTGCATTAAATTGCACATACAAGGGCAAAAGGGAAAATCGGCTGGTACATTAAATTGTACATGCAGAGAGACATAAAGAACTGTATTATCGTACTACCAATCGAGGAAAAATGGATAGTTCTAATCATATTCCACAATTTTTGTGTGATACCGTCGATAAAAGCATACTTCGCCGTGAATGGGAAAAGTGGCTGAGATCACTTATACTATACTTTGATTCTGAAGATATAAATTCAACAGTGAAGAGACGAAACAAATTACTACATCTAGGGGTACCCAGTTACAAGAGGTAGCCTACAACATACCGGGAGCAGTGGCGGAATACAATGCAGATGCAAACAATGACGTCTTTCAGACCTTGGTAAATAAATTAAACGATTATTTTTCACCTGCACAAAATTCTACTTTTGAGCGTCATTTGTTTCGCAATATTCAACCAGAAGAAAGAGATACATTTAGCAAATTCTTACTAAGAATTAGACAGCAAGCTACCAAATGCTCCTTTGGTCAAACGGCACAAGAAGCGAATGATATTAACCTGAAAGATAAACTGATTGACTCGTGGGCACCGATGGAGCTAAAGAGAAAATTACTAGAAAAGGAACACACATTGAACGAAGTCATCGAACTATGCCGAGTATATGAACAAATAGGAGATCAGTCTAAGTCCATGAATAAAGCAATCCCAGAGTCGGGGCCGGGGACATCGTTCAATTATACTAATAGAGTGTCAGTTGATAGCCCAGTGGAATGTACCCGGTGTGGATCTAGAGGACATACAGCAAACGAAACAATCTGTAAAGCACGGAGTGAAAAATGTAAAAAATGCGGTCTCTGGGGACACTTCGCATTAAAATGCAGGACGAAATCAACAAAACGTCCAGCGAGGGGAAATCCAAGCTGGAGAAGTAAACGACCCAGATCTAGTGTAAACTGCATGGATACAGACGATTTTGTTATCAGTGATAAGAAGATGATAGGTAACAACTTTAAACAAGACTGGTGTCTCCAAATTCAAAAACAAGAAGTAGATGAAGAACCGTCAGATGAGGAAGAATTAATCGAATGTAAAGTAGGTGGAGTTACAGTCAGAATGCTCATTGATTCAGGATCAAAGACAAATGTTATAAGCGGACTAGACTGGGAAACACTAACCAGAGAAAAGGCTACAATCTGGAGTCTTGAATCGGACGTGACGAATAAACTGAAGCCGTACGCATCAAACAAAGTTGATGTAATACACAAATTCCAGTCGACAGTCGGAGTACCAGGTAAACCAGAAATAATTACGTCTTTTAATGTAATACTGGAGAGCGATATCTCCCTGTTGGGAAAGTCTTGCGCCAAGAAGTTAGGGATATTAAAATTGGGATTAAACATCAAGTAGATCCGAAGTGTTTCCAAAAATTAAGAACATACAAGTGAAACTTTCGATAGATAAGTCAGTAAGGCCAGTTCAGCAACCTGTCAGGCGAGTACCCATTTCGATCGAGGAACGGGTAGAAAAGAAATTGAATGAAGCCGTAGAAAATGACATCATAGAAAAAGTAACAGGAATGGGTATCCCCAATAGTGGTAATGTTCAAGGAAACAGGAGACATCAGAATCTGCGTTGACATGAGGAGAGAAAACGCAGCTATTCGAAGGGAAAACTACCCTCTACCAACATTTGACGGCATTATAACCAGGCTAAGAAATGCGAAATATTTCTCGAAGCTGGACCTAGTTAACGCATATCATCAGCTGGAGCTGGAGGAAGAAAGTCGAGCCATTACGACTTTCATTACACATAAAGGCATGTTCAGATACAAGCGTTTAATGTTTGGAGTGAACTCAGCGCCAGAAATCTTTCAAAGAATTTTTGAAGAAATATTAGCACCCTGTACCAACTGCATAAACAACCTAGACGACATAATCGTTTATGGGGCTACTGAAAAAGAACACGACGAGTGTCTTAAGAAAGTTCTGGATATGCTAAGAAATTACAATGTTACATTTAACAAAGAGAAGTGCATAACCAAAGCTGAAGAACTGTATTTCCTGGGCCACAAACTATCGGCCAGAGATATCGAAGCAGATCAAAGTAAAATACAAACAGTACTGGAATTTCGAGCACCGGCCACTAAAGAAGAAACTCGTAGTTTCTTAGGACTGGTGACATATTTGGGAAAATTCATAGTCAATTTAGGAACATTAACAGAACCATTAAGAGAATTAACGAAACGCGATACTAAATTTGTTTGGTAGAAGGTTCACCAAGATAGTTTTGAACAACTAAAGCACTCCCTAGCTAAACTACCGACTTTGGCTTATTTTGACCCAAAGAAACGCACCAGAATAGTAGCGGACGCTAGCCCGGTAGCACTAGGAGCGGTGCTTATACAGTTTACCGATCAAGACTGTCCAAGAGTTATTACGTTTGCCAGTAAAAGCCTTTCAAATATAGAAAGAAGATATTCGCAAACAGAGAAGGAAAGCTTAGCGTTAGTGTGGGCCGTGGAAAGGTTTTATTTTTATGTGGCCGGAACGGAATTTGAGCTGGTGACCAACCACAAGCCCCTAGAGGCAATATTTAAACCAACATCAAAGCCACCAGCTAGAATCGAACGCTGGGCTCTCCGATTGCAAGCATTTAAATTCAAGGTAATTTACCAGAGCGGAAAGCTCAACATAGCTGATCCGTTATCTAGATTATGTTCCACATCAACCAGTACAAGAACTTTTGACGATGACGGTGAACATCATATTTGAACTATAGTCGAAGAAGGTACCCCCAAAGCCGTTGCTGTTTCTCAATTATGCTCGGAAAGCAAAAAGGATAATAATATAATAGATGCCATCATTAAAGTTAACAACAATAGTTGGGAAACAACAGACCAAAATCCGTATTTCCCTGCTAGGTTTGAATTAACCAATCTAGGCCCAGTCATGTTACGAGGAAATCGAATTGTCGTGCCACAAACTCTTAGATCTGCCATTTTAAAACTGGCCCACGAAGGACATCCGGGAGAAACAGTAATGAAGCATAGACTAAGAGCAAAAGTTTGGTGGCCACTAATTGATCGGGAAGTGGAAAAGCTCGTGAAGAAATGCAGAGATTGCTTACTAGTTTCGCGACCAGACAAACCAGCTCCAATGGTGAGGCATAAGTTCCCTGAAGGACCGTGGCAAGACATTGTCATCGACTTGATGAAAGTTACACCATACCCCGGAACTACTGATTATAATTGACTACTATTCACGGTACTTTGAAGTAAAACCATTGACTTCAACGACATCTTCTGTTATAACCTCCCAACTATGGGAGATATTCTCGAGACTGGGAATTCCTAAATCAATTAGATCTGATAACGGACCTCAATTCAGTAGTCGAGAGTTTAAACAATTCTGTAACGATAATAACATTGAAATCATCCACACTCCACCATATTGGCCACAAGCCAATGGTGAAGTGGAGAACATAAATCGATCTATTCTGAAACGTTTAAAAATAAGCTGTGCAAACAAGAAAGATTTCAAAGTTGAACTCCAGGACTTTATGCTCATGTATAATGGAACACCTCACGCTACTACAGGTAAATCACCGTCGGAGCTACTCCTTGGCCGTAATATAGAATTCCAGCATTGTCAGATCTAATAACAGATCCAGGAAACGAAGAAGTTCAGGATTCAGATTTGGTTGAGAAACAAAGAGGGAAGGAGAGAGAAAACCGAGCGAGAAGTGCTAAAATTAGTGATATCAAAGCGGGAGATAAAGTCTTAAACAAAAATACGATTATCCCGCACAAGTTAACACCCACACTCAATCAACAAGAATATGAAGTACTTCAAAGAAATGGAAATGAACTAGTCCTATTTGGAGAGGGACACATTGTAAAACGAAATGTGGCCCACTTAAAAAAACTGTATATTTCGGACGAAGCCGAAAATACAGAACAATCAACTACTAATAGCGCGCAAGTGAATTCCAGACAAGCATCAAGGGGGATATCAACATCGACAACCGGGGCAGTAGTTGACAATCACGGCGGGGTCGAGTTGGAGGAAGAAACCTTAACAAAAGATCAGGGATTACCAAATACGAGAGAAAAGTCAAAGTACCGAGAATCGTGCGAAAAGATCAAACCACTGAAGCTCGAAAGGAAGGAAGGGATGTGGAGACATGCCCAGTAGGGGGAATGATTATGAAACAGGCGGATTGATTACGAAGATGTTTATAATTATAGTTAGTTATTAATAAACTTTTGCAGTGGAATGACGTGTTATTATATATGTAGAGAAATGAGTGAATAAAGTATTTGCCTACATTTGAATTGTTATTTAGTAGTGTAGCACAGGTTGTACATATTGCTTGCCTTGTTCCTTTGTCATAGTGTCATCTTTTTTCTTCTGTTCACTGTTCTTTATCAATAAATGTAGCATATTCTTCATTGTGACGTCTTCGTAAATGCAATATTAATAGGATTGTAGACGCAAATTTACCTTTCCCTCCACGTAAAACAATTTGATTACATAATTTGCAGTCAACTTTTGTTTCATCGCTAATATTTATTTTAAAGTATTGCCATACTTTGCTATTTTTTGTACACATTTTGAAATAATACGAAGTAATCTTTATATGCACTGTCTCAACGTGAACTGTTTATTCTATTGTTGTTTACTTATTACCTACCGCGTTGCATTGGGGGCAGATGCCTAACAAGTTACGATTTTTACTGTGACGCTTTTCCCCCTCTGTGGTGTCTGGTTCTCGGGCGCCTTTCTGAAACTGACTTGCGGGGGAAATAGGAGGTGCGGATAGCTAGTCGTAGGTCCAGGGAAAGGAACACAATCACGAGATATGTCTATATTATGTATAACTAGGTTTATTGATGTGTTATTTACAATGTGAAAATGAAAAGAAAAATAGAAAGACTGGAAAAAGCTGCCCTGAGGCATTTACTGAATGATTTATCCTGACTATGTATACCGATATTTACTGTATTTACATTTACTGTCTTGACTGAGACGCTATGATAGCAAAACAACTGCATTTACTGTACTGACTGAGACTCTAAGCTGAATAAAACTGAATTTACGTTTACTGTACAGACTGAAACGCTATGTACTCTATTGCCAAGCAACCACCCGTTGTCTATGGACGTAAAGGCTACAGGGGACTGTAGACTTAGCTGAGTCGACAGGGAACTGTGGACTCTTTCTCAGGCTCCTATGTTGCACCGGGAACGGCTGCTGCATAGAATGATCTTCTAAGCCCGGTGGCGTAGTATTTATACCCAGTTCGGGCTGAGTTTGGTTTGAACGCGCGCGTTTATGGTGTGGGAACTTTGCCGGTGTTCTGATTGGTCTAAAGGCGGGGTCTCATGGCGATTCTGATTGGCTGAGGGCCAGTGGTTGAAAACTATTTTTTTGTGACTTTAATATGTTACGAAAATATAATTTTCCAGCTTTTCTACGTTTAACAGGATCAGGTATAATATACAAAATAATAACATTAATAAAATAAATACATTTTATTTTCCGTAGTTCCTTTTTTCACCGACGTAGCGCTAGTGGTGATCAGCTGGCTTCGTAGTTGTCAAAAGATTTCCTGTGGTGGATTTCTCTGAGCCCTGGAGGTGGATTTGCGGCGGTGATGTTCTCAACGTCCATTGGAGGGGTGCATACGGCTTATAGCTTGTGGTAACATCGCTCGGCAGACGGCGATGCTCCCCACGTGTGACTGGTAGGTTCTAAACATGTGTTGGCGGAACAAATTACATTTTTACGCCCCGTTTCTTTACACACCCTCGTGATATCTGGTGCATGGCCCCTCTCAGAATGCCTATGAGGCCGTGGATCGCTGAAAACATCGTGACCTGCAGACCGCTTGGCTATGACAACTGGCTGGCGACCTTGCCATGAGACATGAACCGCAAACGTGGAGGCCCATAGTGAGACGAAAAATTGTGACTTCGTCACATCTCCCTCTTTCTTCGGCAAAAAAACAAACAAAAAAAAAGAACTGTAAGTACTCATTTCTTTTTTTTAAAAACCAACAATAATAAGTATGTCATCCCAACCCATAAACATGAACATAACCTCATATAATGTACTGCTAACTGTGAAAATAACCCGCAAATAATGGATTGCTTAGAAACTGTAAAAAATAATAACCCGCAAATAATGTACTGCTTACAGAGACTGTAAAAAATAATAACCCGCAAATAATGTAAACAAACAACCCATTTAATTGTTTAAATTATTTCAGCACAAAACAAAGAAAATAATAAAAAAAACGGTAGCGGAGAGATGCACAGTGCCTAGGTCCTCCTAGGCACTGCCGTCTCGCGTGTCGACGGTCCGGGGGTGGACTGAAAATCCGGGTTGTATACCCAGCTCCACCTGACGCCGCCTTCCGGTCGTGGTACCAGGCACCGCCTCCGGCGTCCAAGAATGGCCGGCAGGTTGGTCGCTTGAGGCGTAATGGGCCGTTGTTGCCGAATGGGCTCCACGCCGCTCACGCTACGGCCCCATCGGGTTGCCGCGCCAGGAGTGGTCCTTCGCGGGGGCAGCTGCGCCTGTCGTGGGGGTGGCATTGCCCGCGTCGATTGCCAGTCCGACCCACAACCCGAACTCGGGGTTGTCGGAAGCCGAGCTGGCCTCGGTGACACGGCGTCAATGCTTCTCCGCTGCGGCGGAGACGGAGACAGGCCGTACAACTGCTCCGCTCGCTCCTGGCTCAGGAACTTCGGCGTCCTCGGCGTGACGGGGCGCTCGGGTGTCGTCGGCAGAGGCGACGTGTCGAGGTTCAGCCAGTGGGTGGGCGACGTGGGCGACAACGTCGGCGATCGTGGCGGTCCTGGTGGCTCCGGGGTGGTCGGTCTGTAATACGAGGGGCTGGCTTCTGGTGGGCTTGACCCGTAGCGTTGCAGGAGCGCTTCCTGCAGAGCCAGCGCCCTCTGGGGCGACGTCGGTGGGGGCGGGGCTGAGTTGCCAGGCCTGTCCCTTGCCCTGGGACAGACAGTTGGCTGTGGTGGTGGTTGTGGGGGCGCCGCTGGCTTCGACTTTTTTGTCGACGACGTCCAGCGGCGACCCCACTGGTAGAATTCGGCGCTGCTGGCGGCGGCGGGCTATCGGACGGCTTGGGGGCGGCTGACGTGGCTGCACGGAGGGGACTTTCCACGGCTGAAACTTCTCCGTCATCCTGCTGCTCACCTGTAAACGCTTGTTTCAAGTCTTTGATATGAATTCTTTTTAGTTTCTTTCCCTGGATATTACGGAGGTCATAGACAAGGGGTGTGACACATCTCGTGATTGTCCAGGGACCAGAATAGCGGGGACAGAGTTTGGCGGCGATACCCTTGGCAGCAGCAGACAGCGGATGCTCTCGTCTCATTACCACGTCTCCTGGATAGAACCGCCTGTCTCGCCGACGAAGATTGTAGTGCTTGGCCTGTTTGGTCGCAGCATGCGCTATGTTGATCCGGGCCAGCTCTTGTGCAGCCTTCAGAGCCTTGAGCCGGGCCAGGTGCTCCTCAGTAATGGTGACATCGGCGCCTTCTTGCTCGCCTGCCGGCCTCTCCGTGGCTGTGGGCAGGTTCAGCTCTCTTCCGAAATTCAGGTAAGCCGCCGAGTAACCCGTGGATTCATGACGGCTAGTATTTATGGCCAGCGTGAATTCTGGTAGCAGGGCGTACCAGTTCTGTTGTGACTCCTGGCAGAATTGTGCCAGCATTGGTTTTAGAACTCGGTTCACTCGTTCGACCGGGTTGGCTTGTGGCGTGTAAGGCGGCGTCAGCTGATGCTGGATGTTATTTTCTTGCAGGAATCGCCGTACTGTGCCATTATTGAATTCCGTCCCGTTGTCGGAGATGAGGGTCTTCGGGCATCCAAAGCGACACAAGACGAGTTCTCGGAGGGCTGTAATTACGGCGGTGGCGGTGGCTCGCCGCAGGGGGCGGCATTCAACCCATCGAGTCATGCGGTCCTGAAATACAATTATGTACTGGTACCCTCTCGCCGCATGGGGTAACGGCCCCATGATGTCCACGGCCACGATGTCCCAGGGTTGGCCTACTTTCGGGGGGCCCATTAGGCCATTAGGGCCTTGCTGACTGGCCTTGAAGCGTTGACAGTTGAGGCATTGCCGGACGTAGGTTGCCGCCTCTTTGAACATTCCCGGCCAGTAGTAGCGGAGCGCCAGCCGACTGAGGGTTTTGGCTATACCAAGATGTCCGGCCGTTGCGTGGTCGTGATTTTCCGCCAACACCTGCCGCCGGTTTTCAGCGGGGACACACAGCTTCCACTCTCGTTGTGGTTCGGTGTCAGAAAGGTCGGCCGGATCCCAGAATCGCCGGTAAAGCTTACCAGCCATGATTTGATACTCTGAATGGTCCTGGGGGCGTGTAGCGACTTCCTGCAGCATCCTCCGGTACCATGTGCCGCCGGTGGCCGATACTGTCTGGAGAGCCGGCAAGGGTTTCCGGCTAAGCAAATCGGCCACGTGGTTCAAGCTGCCCTTCCGATATTCGGTGTCGAAGTCATACTGCTGTAGGCTGACGATCCAGCGGGCTAGCCGTCCTGTCGGCTCCTTCAGCGAGTCCAAATATTTCAGGGCCTGATGGTCGGTTACTACCGTGAAATGGTAGCCCTCCAAGTACCCCCGCAGCTTCTTAATAGCCCATACGACGGCCAGACACTCCTTCTCCATTACAGAGTAGTTCTTCTCTGGGGCCTGAAGCGTGCGGCTGATGTAGGTAATGGCCCGTGGCTGCTCTAAGCTGCCCTGCACGAGAGCAGCTCCAATCCCGACGTCGGAGGCATCTGTCTGCAAGATGAACGGCTGGCTAAAGTCAGGGCAGGTGAGGGCTGGAGCGGTTGTGAGCGCTTTCTGTAGCCGTTGGTAGGCGCCGGCCTGTTCTGGGCCCCATTTCCAAGTTTGCCTTTTTTGTAGAAGCGTCGTTAGTGGCGCCACAACGGTTGAGAAGTGGGGTATGAAGCGACGGTACCAGGAGGCCGTCCCCAGGAGTTGCCTGAGCTCGCGGACGTTGCTAGGTGGCGGCATCTTGGTGAAGGCCTCAATTTTATCAGGATCTGTCTGTATACCGGCTTCCGTCACTACATGGCCCAGGTATTTGATTGATTTTAGGCCGAACTGGCATTTATCCGGATTTATGCGCAGGTTGGCGGCCTTCAGGCGTCGGAAGACTTCACGGAGGTGGCGAATATGGTCCTCGCGCGTGGCGCTGGCAACTACAATATCGTCCAGGTATGCGAAAGCATTCGGTTGTAATTCGGGGCCAATAATGTCGTCAAGGAGGCGCTGGAATGTGGCAGGAGCCGCGTGGAGACCGAAAGGCATCACCTTGAATTGGAAGAGGCCTTTTCCTGGGACCGTAAACGCTGTCAGGGGCTTGCTGGCTTCGGTCAACGGCACTTGCCAGTACCCGTTCTTTAGGTCAATTGTTGAGAAGTTCTTTGCTGGCCTAAGTTTATCGAGAATTGCCGAGATATATGGCAACGGATAGGCGTCTTTTTCGGTGACCTTGTTGAGCTGTCGGAAGTCTATACAGAATCTTGGCCGGCCGTCCTTTTTCCGTACTATGACGGCTGGGGAGCTCCACGGGCTCTGAGATTTCTCAATGATGCCGTCCGCCAGCATCGTTTCCACCTCCTCGTTAATAATTCCCTGCATGCGCGGATTACGGGGTAAGTACCGCTGCTTGATGGGCGTATCATCCTTCAGCCGTATATGATGCTTCATCCGTGGCGTTGCCCCTTTTAGTTTCTCGAATCCCGGAAGCTCGGAGGCCAGGAAACGCGACAATTGTTCCTCCCAAGTCTGCTGCTGGACCGTGCTTACCTGCATTGTCCGAACTGAGGCCGTTTGTAGCGTGATTCCACGTGGACGAGTATGAATGGTTGCCCCGAGCGCCTCGAGAGTGTCCATTCCAAGAATGATGGGACTGGTTAGTCGTGGCAGGCGTTGCAGGGTGAGCCGTTTCCATATGCCGCCGATGATGCAACCTATGCTCATGGTACCGTTCGTTCGGACTGTTGTCCCATCTGCAAGCTGTGCTTGGGGGTGGAATGATGGCTGAGCCGGAGCACGCGGGTTGCTGAGTTCCGTGGCTGTTTGCTCGTTGATATAGGAGCACATAGCTCCCGTATCCACCAGTGCTCGGAACGTTCGGCCGTAGATCTCCACATCGAGGAATAATCGATTCTCGTGAGTATTGTCACCCTCTACTACGGGCAGGGAGGATTTTCCTGTTGTTGCTCGGGGCGGGTGGTAAGTGAGCTGCGCTGGCCCCTGTGTAGCACAGCTCATGAGGCGTTTCCCGCCGACTCGTTCTTGCAGCAGTCACAGTCTCGTGTTAACACCCCTTTTCTATTGCAGTTCCAGCAGAAGGCCCTCCACTCATTCTTGCACGTTGCCCGCATGTGACCGTGCTGGCCGCAATTCCAGCACAGTACTGGTGTATTCTTTTTGGGGCGTACAGGCGTGCCACCCCTTTTTGGTGTGGCCGAAGTGGAGACGACGTTGAGACGTGTTGCTCCCGACTGCGACTTGATTTCCCGCTGCAGTCGCTCATACTCCTCGATCTCCTGCACCAACTCACGGAGGTTAGAGAAATCACGGCGTCTGATATGCTGCCGGTATTCTGGGGCCATATTCTGATGGATGCGGAATAGTTCCTCCTTGGCCGATAATTTTCCTTGCCGGCGGATGAGGGTCCGTATATCGGTAATGTATTCCTTCCCTTTTTCGCCCGGCTTCTGTTTGCGACGATTAATCTCTTCTTCCATCAGAAGGGTGTAATCCGAGCCGACATAATACAGCTGGAAATCGTCCAAGAATTCTTTCCAAGAGCCCCACTGCTCCCGATTGTTGCGAACCCACAACAGTGGTGTTCCTCTGAAGAGTTCGGGTAGGGCGGACAGCAGCTGGCCGTCCAGGATGCCATAACTCTCTTTGAGTTCTGTTACTCGCTCCAGGAAAGATACGGGGTCCGCTTTACCATCGAAATGGACATTCCATTTCCTGACGAGCTCGCAGGTGGGTACCATGGCAAGGCTCGTTCCCGTAGCGGCCGCAGGGGTTGTTGGCGGCTCGGCGGGGGCTGGTGGCGGCGCTGCTGGGCCAGCGGGGATTGGTTCTGTTTTGGTTTTTAACAGAGCCCCTAGACGTCGTCGTAGTTCTTCTACAGTGCCGGTGGTATCGGCACCCTGGTGCTGGAGGTGCGCTTGCAAGGCTTCCTTGTTAAGTTTGTATATCTCTGTGGCGGTAAGGGCTTCGAATGCCTTGTCGAGGTCACCCTTGTCCATGATTGTGTTTTCTTTTTAGGTCCCTACTCGGGCGCCAATTTGTGACGCTTTTCCCCCTCTGTGGTGTCTGGTTCTCGGGCGCCTTTTTGAAACTGACTTGCGGGGGAAATAGGAGGTGCGGATAGCTAGTCGTAGGTCCAGGGAAAGGAACACAATCACGAGATATGTCTATATTATGTATAACTAGGTTTATTGATGTGTTATTTACAATGTGAAAATGAAAAGAAAAATAGAAAGACTGGAAAAAGCTGCCCTGAGGCATTTACTGAATGATTTATTCTGACTATGTATACCGATATTTACTGTATTTACATTTACTGTCTTGACTGAGACGCTATGATAGCAAAACAACTGCATTTACTGTACTGACTGAGACTCTAAGCTGAATAAAACTGAATTTACGTTTACTGTACAGACTGAAACGCTATGTACTCTATTGCCAAGCAAAACTGAATTTACTTCCGCGTCTTTCGACTCTGTCGAATTTCTCGCAAACTCACCACCCGTTGTCTATGGACGTAAAGGCTACAGGGGACTGTAGACTTAGCTGAGTCGACAGGGAACTGTGGACTCTTTCTCAGGCTCCTATGTTGCACCGGGAACGGCTGCTGCATAGAATGATCTTCTAAGCCCGGTGGCGTAGTATTTATACCCAGTTCGGGCTGAGTTTGGTTTGAACGCGCGCGTTTATGGTGTGGGAACTTTGCCGGTGTTCTGATTGGTCTAAAGGCGGGGTCTCATGGCGATTCTGATTGGCTGAGGGCCAGTGGTTGAAAACTATTTTTTTGTGACTTTAATATGTTACGAAAATATAATTTTCCAGCTTTTCTACGTTTAACAGGATCAGGTATAATATACAAAATAATAACATTAATAAAATAAATACATTTTATTTTCCGTAGTTCCTTTTTTCACCGACGTAGCGCTAGTGGTGATCAGCTGGCTTCGTAGTTGTCAAAAGATTTCCTGTGGTGGATTTATCTGAGCCCTGGAGGTGGATTTGCGGCGGTGATGTTCTCAACGTCCATTGGAGGGGTGCATACGGCTTATAGCTTGTGGTAACATCGCTCGGCAGACGGCGATGCTCCCCACGTGTGACTGGTAGGTTCTAAACATGTGTTGGCGGAACAAATTACATTTTTACGCCCCGTTTCTTTAGACACCCTCGTGATATCTGGTGCATGGCCCCTCTCAGAATGCCTATGAGGCCGTGGATCGCTGAAAACATCGTGACCTGCAGACCGCTTGGCTATGACAACTGGCTGGCGACCTTGCCATGAGACATGAACCGCAAACGTGGAGGCCCATAGTGAGACGAAAAATTGTGACTTCGTCACATTACCGAAAAAATACGAACGATCCGGCCGCCGGAATTCCGGTGATCCGGCTAAATGAGAGGCCGGAATTCCGGGATCCGGTAATCCGGCCAAAGGTCGATCCGTTCCATCACTAATATTAATATTTGGTTTGCGTTGAGAGCTTCATTTTTAATTTTGACAACATTTGTGTAAATCATGAAAATGTCTAATCGTTTACGGTATAAAGCAAGATTTATAAAAGATAAACTATGTACATTTGTAGTAGCAGTCAACAATGAAACTAAGTTATAAGACGTGACAATTACATTGCAAATTTTAAAGGTTTTAAGAGGTATAATTTCCAAAAGCATTATTCAAAAAATTACATACACTGGAATTAATTTTGAAACACTAAATACAGTATATACAGAAAATAGAAGAAAAGGTGTTATACAATTTTTATCTGAAAATGTAATCGGTAATAATGAACAACGTATAACTAAACACAAAAGAGTTTGAGAGAATTTTTTTGAATTTTTAAATAAAAATCGATCATTTAGTATTTTTGAAGATACAAAAATACTGGCGAGACCTACACACCTAAACAACAGGTTAATTAAGGAAGCCATTGAGATTTACAAAACTAAGAGTAATAATCTCAATCATTGTGACGGTCTAGATCTTAGTCGTGCATGGCTTCTTATATTAAATATGTTGTAATTGTCACCTTGGTTACTTGTTGCTAATGTTTTGTTATTTATTTATTTATTTATTGTATTTGTTGATTTGTTCATTCCTGAAGAAGGCAATAGTGTATATCATGTGTATATTGCCGAAACGTCGTAATTTAAATAAATATATACAGAATTTAAACTAAAAAAGGTTGTATTATTCTTATTGAAATAAGAGTTCTGAAAGATTTTTTAATACTTTAAAAGAAAAGAATTTACCTACGTTTGTGATAGTGACAATTTCTTGTAATAATTAAATAATTATGGCTCAAGTGAATTACACAAATGAAGAAATGGTTGATATGATTTTAATATTCGGAGAATGTCAAAGAAATTCTGTTAGAGCACTTCAACTTTATGGAGAGAGGTATCCTCACCGACGACAACCGAGAAGACAATATTTTAATGAAGTTGTTAATAAATTGAAAACACATGGATCATTTAAACTGAAAAATCGACGTGCAAGAAGAGGAAATGAAGTAGATAATCATCGAGATGAAGAAGAAGAAAGAATATTAGCTTACATTAATTACAATCCTGAAGTGTCGGTGAGGGAATTAAGTAGAGAATGCGCGGTATCATGTTAGAGAGCATTCAAAATTTAAAAAAAAACATAGTTTTAATTCTTATAAGATGCACATTAGTCAATCTCTTAGGGAATATGACTATGATCGTAGAATAATTTTTTGCAATTGGTTTTTACAAATGTGGCAGAATGATAACAGATTTCATTATAAAATTTTATTTTCTGATGAATCATATTTTTCGAACAATGGGCTTTTTAACAGAAATAATGTAAGACGTTGGGCAATCGAAAATCCCAGAATACTGAGAACATCCAGGCATCAAGAAAGATTTGGTTTTAATCTTTGGCTGGAAATAATTGAGACCAGAATTGTTGGCCCTATTATATTTCAAGGTACTCTGACAGCAGAGAGATATTTACTATTTTGATAAAATGAAGTGGAAGATCTGCTGGACGACTTACCTATTGTCAATACCATTGGCATCTGGTTCCAACAAGATGGAGCACCAGCTCATAATGCAAGAAATGTAGTGGCCTATTTAAATGAAAAATATGAAGATAATTGGATTGGAACAAATTCTCCAAATCCTTGGCCGGCACGATCTCCTGACCTTACGCCACTGGACTACTTTCTTTGGGGTTATTTGAAAGATAAAGTATACCGAACACCTCCAACTACTTTGGAAAATTTAGAAATGAAAGTTAGAGCGACTGTTAGAGAAATTAATGAGAATATCCTAGAAAATGTAATGAAAGAGTTTTTATTACGTATAAGAAAATGTATAGAAAATAACGGCAGCCATATTGAGCATTTGTAGTTTTTCACATTTACTGTTTCTGTTTTGATATCGTTGTGAACATGCTAAAAAATAAAAAAAAATACCTCAAGCTTAATTTTTTTTTAATTTCTTCTTTTCTTTTGTTATAAGATAATAAAATTGCTTTCATAGCTTGCTATGTATTATTTTGTATGGAATTTTATTAATACCTACTTTGAGAATAGATGGTTGCCATTTTGAAATGGTGAAAGTAAAACTATGATAATTTGGTATCATTGTGAAGCAAATTTTATGTACATTCTGAAAAAAGATATAAAAATACCGATTCCCTATGCTAGTTTTAAAGTTGTACCCATTTCTGCTAAAACCGGAAGTGATACAAAGTTTCTGCTATGATCATCTTATGAGCCCCTTAGTCTAGTTTAACTTTGCTTATTAACATTTTTTTATATCTCTAAAAATAAACGAAATATTCGTGGTGCCGGACTTACGCCAAACACCCTGTATAACAGTGTTTTTTGGATACCGTGAAAATAAGAAATAGTAAAAAATATCATTTTTACCTCCCGCTACCCTTGGTAAGGATTTTGGTAAATGACCACGTTTTAAGGTCCCTAGTATCCATTTTTAACATTTTCACGATGATGTCTGTGTGTATGTATGTATGTGTGGATCCTGTTTACGCTCTAACTCAAATACTATCATTCAGAAAGTTTTGAAACCATGTATTTCTACCTTATTCTAATATAGAAAGAACTGATTCGATTTTGGTGGCAATCGGATAACCGGAAATGGCAGTTTACTTGAAACTCAAGATAGTTTTTCTTCAAAAAATACTTTTAAATGTAATTTTTTCTCAATTTGTTATTATAAAAATTAAAAATTATTCCATTTTCTACAAGTTTGCTTTAATATTTTTTCTATATATTGTATGGATAAATTTATAAAGTAATATAAAAATTATATACATAGGTAAATGGCAGGAGGTACTGTGTTGGTCACATCATATTTTTTTATATATAATAATGGGCCTTAAGAGGCACAATGGGCGGAATTGATTACAAATATATTATGTTGTGTGAAAAGTTTCGAAGCAATTTCTTTCAATGCAGAGCGTTATTCGACACTTCTTACAGGACCATATTACCCTTGCATGGCATATTCTACAGCGGAGACGCTTTGGAAACTTTTCTGGGAAATGTCCAATGTTGTCCATAACAACGCTGCTTGGTAATGAATGCGGTTTACTTTTTTGTTATTCGATGCGTACGAATAATGTCGCGTTACATAGCGAGTAAAGTCCAATAAAGAAAGTTTTTTATGTCCCGGTGCAACAAATTGATGTAGCTGCCAAGCGTTTGTCATGGCGACATTGAGCATGTGGGTAAATAAAACCCACCACCATTTTTTTCCTCTAATTGCTATTCGCTATGTATTCACCGCTTGATCATGTAGATCTACGCCACCCATACCCAGGTTATAATTTTTGTAAAACAGCAGTTGTTTTATATCAACATAGATTTGTTTTGTTCTAGACCATCTTTTTACAGAATGTAGGGTTTCAGCAACATCGTTATTGCTTGATATCGTACAAACACTATTGTCATTCCATTTTACTGCTAGCCCTTCATTTGCTTCATCAAAGCTATGTTCATATGATCCATGATCTTGTTTCCTAAATACTTTAGAATTTGGAAGAGGGCATATTTTTAGACGATTTTCACGTACAATTCCCGTCGCACGAAATTCAAGATCCTTTAGGATACACAGAAGTTCGTGCGAAGTAAAAAAATATCGAAAAATATTTGATCTTCTGGACTATCCACGTGCTGCATTAATGACAAAACTACTCTAGTTCCCAAAGGCTTAGTTATTTCGATGTTGTTTCCAATACTGCAGTTCTTTCCACAATATGTCTCGAACGCGTAACAGTACCCTGGGGAGCGACCAATTTTTTAACCAAGTCGTACAGATTTCCCTCTGATAAACTGCTTTGTGGAATGTTTGCCAAAATATTTGATCATGGCCTCATCAATTGACAAGTCTCGGTGAAAAATACCCCACTGACGAAAGTTTTAATTGAAGAGTATCATCAAGGGTCGCAAGTTGTACTTCTTGTCACCCTTATCAACTTTACTATTGTCCGCCAAATGCAAATTCCCTTTTATTTGTAGGTACCTGTTTCTACTCATACTTCTGAAAATTATATGTACATGCACATCTTTATCCAGTTTCCAAAATAACCGTTCTTGTGGTAATCTGTGGTAGCCGGACAAAAATAGTATCGCAATGAAAGTACGAATTTCATTGGAAGTTACAGTGAAAACATGTCTATTATTCTGACGTGTATACAGTGCAGGAACATCATGGAGAATTACATCTACATCTAACTTATCTTCGTCACACTCCGCTTCATCGGTGATAAAGTCTGGATCCGGGAACAAAATTACTAAATCAACTTATTCATCGCATGTTTTTATATCTTCTACAGCATCCGCCAGAAATGTACGAGGTGCTATCCAAAATGTTCGGGACTGGTGCTGCCATCTGGAAAGTACGAGTAGTTCATCTTTGCACCGCTAGGTGGCGAGAGCTGCATATCTGATGAGTCAGTGTGCGGAGTGGCATTCAGCTGGAGGACGTGTTGCGTGTCCACAATGATTTCCGTAATACTCTGTGTTTTGTGTGTGGCGATTTTACGATGGATCCGCGAACAGAACAGCGCGTGTGTATCAAATTCTGTGCGAATCTCGGGAAAAGTGCTACGGAGACCCTTTCAATGATTCAACAAGTGTTTGGGGGACAAAGCATGAGCCGTACGCGTGTGTTTGAGTGGCATGCTCGGTTCAGGGCCGGCTGTACACGAAGCATCCCGTGCGGTCGAATTCCATGCGGTCGAAATCCCAGCCGGTCGAAATCCCACGCAGTCGAAATCCCACGTCGTCGAAAAGGTCCCCCACCACTTTGTCCGTTGTGCAGAAATTCAAATATTCCCAGCTCGTCGAATCCCGCCCGGTCGAACTGTTACACGATACAAATCCATCGTCGTGGTAAGACCAGAACCACTCTCTATATCGATCGTATTGCATTCAAACAATCTATGCTGCATGGTAGTTCCGAGTGAAATGTATAGATGGTAATGCATTTTGCCAGTGGACGATGTAATGTCAAAGATAATATATTAAAAAGAAATTCATAAACATATATTATTTATAACACCATATACAACGGACTATTTAATGAATGGAGCAGAAAAAAAATTACCTATACATTTTTAGTAAAATTATTGATATTCTTGGCCCGCCATTTTAGATTAGCTGTAACGTTAACTGTGACCCCTCAGTAATTTGTTTCAAGTCCGAGGCGAGCGCTAGTAGGCATTATTTTAAAGCACGTCGATATAGAAGAAACCTTTATATTTGCTAGTTGTAACTGTTGGACAATTGCCATACTTATATCCAAGACATAAACCAAAATTCAAAGAATACGCAAGTAGTAATCCTTATTCTTCACTTTGAAATTTTTAAAAAGTAGAAATCAAAACAATACATTTCAGAAATATAAAAAATGTTTAAAAATAGATACATACTATATCGCCATTATATAAATATCTCCAAAATATCGTTCAATTTTAATTTATATTAATTTGCAATAATTTAATACGATAATTTTATTGCAAAAGTACATCCATAGTTTGTTTATAAATAAAAATATCACCACGGCATATTACCCATTGCTGGGTGTGCCAAAAATACAAAATATACAAATAATCATTATGTTATTATCATGGATTATTAAGATCAAAAGAAAGAATTATGCATTTTTATTAAATCCATATTTTGATTATTGTTATCAATTTTTATCATTGTTAAAACCATTTTTTTTTATTTATAAAATATTGTTATCCATTTCAATATCTATCTTATATTTCCAATTACAATAATTTAGTTAAGCTTCTTCTATAAAAAAATATTTAAAGTATTTTTCTTTTCGTGTCAACAATGTGTTCATTGTTTGGTTTTTTGTTTTGTTTATATCAAATATTCGTGTCAAAATGAATTTCTTAAACGAGATTGAGTGAATATTATAAAAATGTATTACAATTCGTAATTAATTCATAAATAAAAAATAAATAATGAAAAGTTTAGCTTGATGGAGACTTGAACCTCAACCTGCAAAAATTATTTATAATTTTCTTTAATTTATGCACTGATAATGCAGTAATTAGTATTAAATAATGTACAGGAGGTAATGTACTATTATAATGTTCAATTGCATGGCTTAATTTTCTGCCGGATACTTTTTGTTTGCAAAAAACTGTTTTCTCATGTTAAACGCCTATGTCAAGGTTCGCTTGGGACACACGGTATTGTAAAAATTCGGAGAAATATTATTAATTAAAATAATACGTTTATTAAACGATAAATAATTAGGATAAATATTAAAAAATAATAAAAGTAATTAATACTATGATTAAATAATTATAAACACTAATTTAAGACTAAGAATATTATTAAATACGTAAACACTAAGATTATTTATTTAAACAATATTTATATCAGTATATTT
This sequence comes from Harpalus rufipes, assembly GCA_951394225.1. NCBI lineage: Eukaryota > Metazoa > Arthropoda > Insecta > Coleoptera > Carabidae > Harpalus > Harpalus rufipes. The sequence continues at coordinate 21,476,712 of OX596285.1, forward strand.
ATTTATATAACTACATTTATATATGTTCACAACTTGTAGACTGTTTATTTATGTCACCCACTCCACTGTTCATTGCTCGTTGCTTCTATATATCAGACTGTGTTCGCTGGCTTTGGCGACGGGTTTATATGACGCCACAATGACATTGAATACAAAGGATCCAGGTCACCGGAGTAATTAACACTGCTGTATGGGTTTTCCCCACCGCCGGGGATTACGTCATCGCTCTTGAATATTCTACCAGTAGCGGCGCCCGTACTCTTGTCAGGGACGCACGTTACAATATATATATATATATATATATATATATATATATATATATATATATATATATATATATATATGTATATTACACATCCGAATGCATAAACATATTTTATTCAAGATATACATTACAAATATTTTTGTTACATGAGCTATTTATGATGTAAGCATACCCAATTGTAACTTATTCAAAGACATACAGTAACAATTAGCTATTATTATAATCAGTTTTTGTATAATTGGTTACTTTCATTATTGTTATCAGTTTTTCTTTATTGTAAGGAAAGATCTCAAATTTACCCTATCATCTATGTAAATAACTACTAGCCGTCATTCTGACATTTCTTGTACACACAAATAATTGATATTGTATCTCTTCTTTCGTTGTATGAGATTTTTTCCTACTTTTCTAATATGTTCAATATTCTTCAAATTCATTGGCGGTATTAGCGGTATTTCTTAAGGATATATATCATATTAATATACCTACAATTTAAATACATATTTAATTAATAATACAATAATATATTACATGTACTCGTACCTCCCACAAAATCTTACAGTAATGTTATTAAAACTGCTGATTTTTTACACTGACATTTTGCATCTATCTGTCAATTACAAACATTTAAATATCTCAACTGTTTTTTAGGCAACGAGATTTATTACAACAGATTATTCTATATCATTATATACTATATTTCCAAACCCATACGAAATATAATGTAACGTTTTTATTTATACGGCTGAAGTGTAAAACACAGACAAATATTATTAACTAAAAGAATACGTTTATTAAACGGTAAATAATTAAGGATGAAATATTAAAAGATGATAAAAACAACTAACACTATGATTAAATAATTATAAACACTAAGAATATTATTAAATGCTTAAACACTACGATTATTTATCTATACAATATTTATATCACCAAACTTATTTATATAACTACATTTATTTATGTTAACAACTGTTAAACTGTTTATTTATATCACTGAGTTCATTTTTAGTTGCTTGTATATATGAGACTATCCCTCCGCTTTCTTTCGGCCGGTATTTATACCGCTTATCTCCTTCTAGAACTCTCGGAAGGGACAATGACCTGTATACAAAGGAATGAGGTCACGGCGTAATTAGCCTCTAGCCGCTGCGGCGCCAGGGATTGCGTCAACGCTCTGGAACGTTCTGTCAGTGGCGGCGTTGTATACTCTTCTCTCAGGGGCGCACGTCACACTGCCCCCTCCTTAAAACTGTTTCGTCCCGGAACAGTTCTCGATGGCGATATCTGCACGTATTACCCTTGGTACATTTGGAAGTCCACGTGGTACACCAAACCGGCATACACACTCTTTGACTAAGATTTCAGCGACCGTGATGGCTTCCTGGTTGGGCAATAGATAGGCTTCAACCCACTTGGTGAAGTAGTCCATGACAACCACGATGCATTTATTTCCGTCTTCTCTTTCTGGAAATGGTCCGGCCACGTCAATCGCAATGCGCTCAAATTGACTGCCAACGTTGTATTGACGCATTGCAGCTTTTCGTCGTCTATGAGGGCCGTTGCTTCCAGCGCAAACCATACATTTTTTTTCAACAGTCTTTAACGTCTTCCTTGCACTTAACCCAGTAAAATCGCTGACGCAATCTTTCTAATGTTTTGTAGACTCCCAAATAGCCACCTCCAGATCCGTCATGGATCTCTTTTAACACGTCTGGTACTCTACTCTTAGGAATGACCAACTGAGTTCTCTTCTCAGTTCTATGGCATTCTCAACCATACGCTTTAAAAGGCCATCAATCACCATGGAGTCACATTGCGCCCAGTACGCTTTTACAATCTGTGACTGTGGTGCAACATCTTCCCATATTGGTTTGCTCTCGTCGCTTTCCATTCCAGTAATATTTTCAGTCGGGTCCTTGCGTAGTCCATCGGGCTGCCAACTATCGTTGACTACTGTTATTCTGGCAATGGTGGAATGTTTTTCTTCTAGTCAACTACCATATTTGCCTCCCTTAGCATGGAATGAGGAATGAGGTCACGGCGTAATTAGCCTCTAGCCGCTGCGGCGCCAGCGATTGTGTCATCGCTCTGGAACGTTCTGTCAGTGGCGGCATTGTATACTCTTCTCTCAGGGGCGCACGTCACAATAATAAAAAAAAATGTGTCAGATTGAGAATTTAATTATCTTTATGATTTGTAGTAACAAATTTTCAAAAAATAATAATTTAGATTTTTTTTTATAAACTACCACTTCCAGTTCTATATGGGATCTCGTGGCCTTGTGCCTGAGTGTCTGGTCGCGAATCTGGGGATCCGGGTTCAGTCCCGACCGACGCCAAAAATTACTTTGAATTTTATTGGCACTGAATTGACCCCTGTGGTGTACTCTCCACGCCAGCATTGAGTGCCCGTAAGGTGACGCCTGGTACAAATATTTCATCATTACCGATATCTGTGTACATCGCAGATTGGCACACCCAATAGTAGGTAATATGCCGTGATGATATATATATATATATATATATATATATATATATATATATATATATATACAGTGTGTTAATTAAAAACCTGGCCATAGGCGTTTAACATGGGAAATCAGTTTTTCCTTGCGCAAAAGTTCCCAAATTATTTTAGACAAAAATACTTCAAATAAATGTTGTAGAGAATTAAATTCTGCATCCAGATTAGTAATAAGATTTTATTTTTGATGTTTCATAACCGAGAAAATCAATTTCAAAGTTTATCGAAAATTGCTGATTTATAGCGATAGCCATGGAAGTCAAACAAAATTACAAACAATTGTATGACATCTTAACTGTCAAAGAAAGTTTGTGTTTTGTGATTTTCGTTCAGTAACATATTTTTTTGGAAGTATGGAACAGTTTTCTCATGAAGAAAAGCTTCAGATTATAAAATGGTGTTACTGTGGACAAAGCTATAGAAAAATACGTGATTTAATAAGTGTAATGTGGTCACATCGACAAATTCCAAGTAAAACCACAGTAGAATCTTATTACAAAAACTTAAAGCTGTAATTTCCAATGAATGTAGAAAAATAAATGCCAGACAGCTGCATAATGTTCGACATGGCTTTTATAATAGACTTGGGTATTGCTTAGCGCAAAATGGAGGGTTATTTGAACATTTAATATAAAATTATATTCATTCTAGTTTTCTGTTTTTCTTTTTAAATAAATACATTATTCTTGTTTTCATTTTTATTTTATTTTGTATATGTTGACAGCTATGTATTCTAAAAAAGTTAAATTCTAATTCATTGTGTCAATGTCATACAATTGTTCGTAATTTTGTTTGAGTTTCATGGCTATCGCTATAAATCAGCAATTTTCGAAAAACTTTGAAATTGATTTTCTCGGTTATGAAACGTCGAAAATAAAATCTTATAACTAATCTGGATGCAGAATTTAATTCTCTACAACATTTATTTGAAGTATTTTTGCCTAAAATAATTTGGGAACTTTTGCGCAAGGAAAAACTGATTTCCCATGTTAAACGCCTATGGCCAGGTTTTTAATTAACACACTGTATATATATATATATATATATATATATATATATATATATATATATATATATATATATATGTATCATATAGTTGTTGTAAGCATGGTTTCACAATCGTAAAGTATTTTTTTTGTCGGCATCTGTGGAAAAGAGTACTTTAGGTCGAATTTATTTAGTACTGTTGCGTACAGGCATATTCCTCTTTTTTCTGGGGTCTACAATCTCTGGGCCAAGTTGTTCATAATAAAACTTATTCAGTTTAGGTAGCATCTCATCAACAAATTTCTGATCTAAATGCATTGTTTCAATGTTAATGCCTTTTGTTGTCCATATGACGAAATCGCAAATATTTCTTCCACTTATAAACATTTGCCCTTGTATTTGGTAGTAATAATTATGTTTTCGTTTCAAACACAGTTTGTTGTTGACAACAGAGGAACAAAACTGCTTCAAATTTTGTCCTGCTTCTAACGGAAACATATTTCGAGCACTGTATGGACATTTTACTACGACAATCCGCTCTTCATTTATAATGCCATCGGGAGATGCTGCCAAATAACTGAACGCTGGAGTCAAACAAACGAACAAGCCACATTCGCGAACAGTAAAACCAGTTATTCTGGAATATTCTTCTAGAGCTATTTGCTCATTTATTTTTCCCCATTCAATGGCATCACTTGTAATTACGCTCTTGTACAGAATGGTATGTACAAGTGGACCTGCAGGAGCTCGTCTCTTGCATACTGTACCAAAGTTGGAAGCTGTGAGTCGAAGTGATCGTTCCTCAACCCATAAGGAATTTGTACTCTGGCCACGAGTTTTCTTCTCTATCTCGTTGCGCTGTTCCTCTGTTACTTGTAATGCAGTAACATGTGCCTTTACGAGTGCAGAGACTTCAGACTCAGGCAAGTCAGGTTGTTGGGAATTTGGCCCATAATCTTTACATCCTGTTGTGTTTGATACTGCGGAAGTAGCAAGTGAAGGTAAAAATCGGCAATTCCGGTATCCATGAGCGTAACGCCGACAACGTTCATTTGACGCTTTTCGCCGCAGAATCATTTTTTTTGTTGGAGTACCTGGACTCCTCCCTAAGCAATTTTTCCAGGCTATGTGAGACCAGTCTGGGCCATACTGGAAGGCGAGGCCTGCTCCATAACACCGTATATTGAATGAATTGCGCCGACCATAAAATACCTGTTTGCCTCCATTAAATTTAGAAAGAATATGCATATATTCTTCTGCTGAGTTACTAGTGGCATTCTGAAGTAACGACTTGGCTTTGGTGGACAATGTGCCAATTATATTATTTATACGAGCTTTTGCTGTAGTACTCAGTTTTGCAAAACCACTGTCAACTATGTTAGTGCCAGCCTTATCACACACATCTTTACTACATGCACTATGTTCCCCGAATACATGGTTAACAGCATGGGATAGGTCATTCTTTAAACTGGAAAATGACGGGTCTGGCAAATTTCCATGGTAGATCACTAATCTGCGACAAAATTTTGTCAACATATTAATTTTGCGCTCGGGTAATACTTTCCTATGGGCAGCATTTTCAGTAGCAAATTTGTGAAGATGTTTTTTTCACATTTTTCAGTAAATGATTCGTGCAGTCGACTTTTGTCACGTGCTGGCTATACGAAACAGAGTCTTCAATTCTCTTTCGGACGCTGGAGTCACCGTCGCCCACATAAGTCGTATAGCGCAACTTGAAGATAGCTTCGCTGGTCTTAAATCCTTGTACAATGATATCTGCCTCCATTGCAGGAGATGATCCGTTCCAGTTCTTATAACAAATATGGTTTTGAGCGGCCTTATTTCTTCTTGCAGCAATCGCGCAAATACTGCAATACTTGTTGCGCACACCAAGGTGTAAAATATGCTTTGTGTGCTGCCCTATAATTACAGCAACCCCAGATTTTGCAGTATAGCTGTGCCCATAACTGCGGTGACTCCAACCGCCATCCACCGAAACTGCAATCTTGCCAATATCGCCGTCCATACTCCCAGTATTAGCTGCATGAGCATATTCGGCTGCTGCAGCGTTTTCAATTGCCTTGGTCAAAGACCGCAACCATAACTGAAATTGTAATAATATTAAAATGTTAATAACAATATTTCTAAGGAGAAAAAAAAATTAAGATATTCGTTTAAATACCTCTCCAACTTCCGTATGATATTTCGCAAAAGTCTTGGCACTCATGACAGGGATATTTAAGGAAGAAATAAATTCTTCCATGCCGTAATACCCTTTCCCCGTTGAAACTGTACCCCACACAGTCGAGAAATTAATATTTTCCGAGTCGTTTGTACAAGGATTTGCTACGATTGTACGTCTTTCCCCACATTTTGTACATTTAAATACCAAATTGGAATTCATTCCAATTTTATCCTAACAAAAATAATTTTGCAATTAATGAAATATTGAAAAATAGTGATCTGTACCTCCTTAAAAAAAGACATATAACCTGACGGATTAGCGTGACATTCGTGATTTCCTAGCTTCCTGGCCTGTGTGATTAGGTGGGCAATGTCCACGATTCTACGTCCCTTCAACGACTCCAAGTTGGGATCTTCCTGACCAATAGGACGATAAAATTCCTTTTGGAATGGCGCAAATTCTTCATTCATTGAATAATGCTGTTCAATGATGGAGTATTCATCGGTCGACATATTGGACGTAAACGAAAATGATTCCACTCTCCTTCTTTTTACTGGAGTTGATGTTATGATGGAAGATGTTAAAGGTTCATCTGGAGATGATGTACTTTGTAATCCAGATGCAGTAATTTCTACCGAAGGAGGTGAAGGACATGCCAGGAAACTATCACACAATCCAGAATGATGCCTGATGTGTTTTCTAATTTTGGCTTGTGAACGAAGCTCTCTAAAAATAAAGCACTTACAGTAAGGAACGTATTCTTTTCAATTATTTTATTCAAAATTTATAGAAATGTCTTAAATATGCACATATATAACCGGTTGTACTTATGTATTTGTAGCAACCAATACTTCCTTATATGTATGTACATTTTATTTTCAATATTTTTCTATAAAAATATGAAATGTATTAATCGGCTTGCTAGAATTTAAACATTCAATGTATTATTTAAATAAAGAATATAAGTAAAACGTATATACGAGGTGTGTTCAAAAACTATCGCGAATTTTGAATTTTCGCGGGTTACGTATATTAGAATTTCGATCTTTTTGTGGCTTTATGTTGGTACTCATGTCTCTCACTTATGTCGACAAGCTCGGCCATTTTGAATGTTCACTTACTGCCACAAAAAGATCGAAATTCGAATATACGTAACCCGCGAAAATTCAAAATTCGCGATAGTTTTTGAACACACCTCGTACAATATATTACACTTAAAATAATTTCAGTAATATGAATGATATAAGAATTAATTTGTACGAAATAAAATAATCATTTTAAGTAAATATTCTGCAAAATTAATATAATACATGTATATACACATAGACATTATTCCGAAATTGATGATATCTAATCCTATGGACCTTAAAATGTACTTATTTATGAAAATTTCGATATATGATTTTTTCACGATCTCTATACCTCCCTTAATTATGGTAGGCGGTCGATACATATCAGCGAGAAGTATTAGGGTAGCCACAAAAATTTAATGCATTACTTTATATTATTTGTTCAGTGTATCATTTAACAGCATATTATACTTACCCTGTCTTCACGAAATTTTGACCTCGTTTACTTATTTTGCGAGGTGCAAAATAAGGTAAATTGCGAGGCAAGTTGTCACCCATTGTACCAACAATGTAATAAAACAATAAATAAAACGAACTTCGTAATAAGCGAGTTGCTCTACCACTGTACGACGACGAACTAAACTGATAGTCCATTGGGAGGAATAATTACCCTCGGTACGGGGACATTATGTTGTAAAAAACTCCCGGAAATTAGGGGTAAAATCGAATACAGGTACCTAGAGGTTACGCGATAGGTGGGACCGACAAAAATCGCGTATGTCGAATTTGTGTAAGTCGCTAATAGCTAATATTATAATAGTCGCAACCATAATTTATGCATAAATACTGCTAAGGTAAGGTATATATATATATATATATATATATATATATATATATATATATATATATATATATATATATATATGTAATGTACCTACCTACCCATGTTAGAGATTAATTAATTATTAAGTTATTATAAGCATTATGTTGTATTTCTATGAATCATGTTATTGTGCCTATATCATGTTATGATGTTATTCTAATCCTCTTATTTACTGTTCTTTTAAATATTTACTGTATTATCTTGAAGTCCATTTCTATAATCCTATTGTTAGCTTTTCCCATACAACTGACCTTTCCTACCAACCATCTCTGAGTCATTTTGTTAGAACGTGAATTGTACATCACAAATAAGATAACAACCCTTATCCACCAATATATATCCCAGTCAGAGACAGTCAGCAGATCTGAGATCCTCACGCCAGTCCTCACAAAACTTCACGTCATTCTGCATTAATATTTTTAATAAAACTATATTTTTAAACCACTGAGTGAATTATTTCGTCGACCCATTACATAATTTTGGTGTCAGAAGTGGGAACTGCAAATCACATTCAGGCCGAATCGTCATAATAAAAAATTTAGCTGTCACAACATTTATCAATGTATCTTTTAGCGAATCAAAACTTTTACAAAATTCATTCTTGCTAGACACAGGCGCGGACGTTTCTTTAATCAAAATTTCAAAATTAAATGGAAATACTCTTATTAATGAAGATAAAAAATTGATTCTGCACGGCATTGATAACGCTAATCCAAATTCTGTTCAAACACTCGGTTATCTACATCTGAATATTTTAGTTGGAAATAGAACAATCACTCACACATTCCATGTAATTAGAGATGATTTTCCAATACAATTCGATGGAATTTTTGGTAACGATTTTTTGAAAGAGAATACTTGCCACATCGACTATGAGAACGATTTATTACATATTCATAATTCTGCTATCTCCCTAAGTCATATAGAAAACATTTTACAAAAAGAAAGTTCTAATCTTACTAATTCAGATAATGATTCTAAATCTTCACTAATTCCTACTTATCCTATATCAATCGAACCAAGATCTGAACAAATCATTGTTGTTGAAATATCTAATCCTGAAATCTCTGAAGGAATTATTCCTCCTACTAAAATCCTAGATGGTGTTTTATTATGTCCTAGTTTTGTTAAGGTCCGTGATAAATTTGCCATTACATCTGTACTCAATACAACGGATAAAAAAATCAAAATCTCTAAAGTAAAAATTGAAATTGAACAAGTTGAAAACAATCACAAAATAAATTCCATATCAAACAATAATTACAAACAACATATTAATTGTAATTCTAATAGATTAAAATTATTGAAAGAATCATTGCGCTTACATCATTTAAATGAGGAAGAATATAATAAAATTTTAGAAACTTGCATCGAGTTTAATCACATATTTCATTTACCAGGCGACGAGCTAACTCATACAAATGCGATAACTCATCAAATTCCTACTAATTCTGAAATACCAGTCCAATCCAAAACCTACAGGTTTCCAGAAGTCCACAAAGAAGAAGTAAATAATCAAATAAAAAAAATGTTAGACGAAAATATTATCCGCCCTTCTACCTCTCCTTGGAATTTCCCCGTTTGGGTCGTTCCAAAGAAGCAGGACGCATCCGGTAAACAAAAATGGCGATTAGTTATAGATTACCGTAAACTTAACGAGATTAGTATCGGTGATTCATACCCTTTGCCAAACATCAACGATATTCTCGATCAGTTAGGTCACTCAAAATATTTCTCAACACTCGATCTCGCATCCGGATTTCACCAAATTCCAATAGAAGAAAAAGATATATCAAAAACTGCATTTACTGTACCTTCAGGCCATTACGAGTTCAATAGAATGCCCTTTGGATTGAAAACAGCCCCTGCGCGATTCCAACGTCTAATGGACACTATTTTAACTGGTTTACAAGGTTCCGCATGTTTTGTATATCTTGACGATATCGTTGCTTATTCAGATAATCTCGATAATCATTGCAGAAAATTAAAATCAATCTTTTCCAAATTAGCAGAAAATAATCTAAAGTTACAACCAGATAAATGCGAATTTTTACGCAAAGAAGTCATTTATTTAGGACATCATATCACATCCGAAGGTGTTAAACCAGACGATAATAAAATAAGAGCCGTAGAGGAATTCCCAATTCCACAGACTACTAAAGAGATAAAAAGTTTTCTCGGTTTAGCTGGTTACTATAGACGATTCATCAATAACTTTAGCAAAATAACACAACCTCTCACAAAATTATTACGGAAAGACGAACCATTCCTTTGGACAAGCACTCAACAAGAAGCTTTCGAATCCTTAAAATCAAAATTAATATCAGAACCAATCCTTCAATATCCAGATTTCACTCAACCCTTTAATCTCACCACCGACGCAAGTAATTTTGCTATTGGAGCAGTCCTATCACAAGGTCCTAGTTCCCAAGATCTTCCAATCGCATACGCAAGCCGCACTTTAAATCGAGCAGAATCTAACTACTCCACCATTGAAAAAGAACTACTCGCGATTATTTGGTCAATTAATCATTTTAGGCCTTATCTTTATGGTAGGAAATTTAACATATTTACAGACCATCGACCCTTGACATGGTTGTTTAACGTGAAAGATCCTGGATCACGATTAGTTCGTTGGCGCTTAAAAATAGAAGAATATGATTATCAAATCACGTATAAACCAGGTAGATTAAATTCAAACGCTGATGCGCTTAGTCGTATTAAATTAGAAACTAACAACGATAACAACTGTTCAATATTTAAATCCAGTAACAATACCGAAACATATTCTGATTTTCTAAATTGCCTTAAGACTTCTATTCTAAACTATAACCTTTTAAATGAATTCGATGGAGACATTAAAACTATTAAAGGTAATAAAGCAATTTTTGTTTCTTGTGATCTAGATAATTCAAACACATTATTAACAGAGATAAATGAAAAATACAATCATTTAGATTCACTACAAAATCCTGAGTTATTCGAAACTAAACACTTTTTCCATTCTGATGAAATAATTATTTATGTTTTTTCAAAAAAATATTATTGGGACCAGCCTTCATATGAAGATATTTTCCATTCCATTTTGAATCTCAAAAACGTTCTAATTAATAATAACATATCTATAATCAACATCCCAAATCTAAATTCCCAAAGTCACAATAATAATTTAAAATGGCACAAAATTCGATCGATGATTAGGTACATATTTAAGAATACCAACATTACTATAAATATCTATCATAACAATATAATAAATTTAAATACCGACCAAATCGAGAAAGTCCTCGTAGAATTTCATTCAAATCCATCATCGGGACATTCAGGATTCCATAGAACATATAGAAGAATAAAAGAAAGATATCGTTGGCCCAACATGAAAAAAGATATTGCTAATTTCATTAAAACATGTAGCTCTTGTCAAGAAAACAAATTAGTTCGGAATAAATCTAAGAAACCAATGGAAATTACAACAACTGCTAGTAAACCATTTGAAAAAATTAGCCTCGATATTGTAGGTAAACTACCGCGTACCGAAAACGGTAATGAATATATATTGACATTACAAGACGATTTAACAAAGTATTCTCAAGCCTTTGCAATTCCGCGACATGACGCAGAAACCATAGCAAGAACATTCGTTCAAAATTTTATTTGTAAATTTGGCATACCCAAATCAATCCTTACAGATCAAGGTAGAGATTTCATGTCCAATCTTTTAAACGAAGTTTCAAAATTATTTAAGAAAAAAAAATTAAATACAACAGCATATCATCCCGAAACGAACGGCGCTCTCGAAAGATCACATCACACTTTATCCGAATACCTTTCCCATTACGTAAAATTAGATCAAACCGATTGGGACTCATGGCTCGATTTTGCCATGTTTTCTTACAATACAACACCTCACACATCCACAAAATACTCACCCTATGAACTAATATTCGGTAATAAACCCGAACTTCCAACTTCAATTACGAAAGACGTAGAATTTAAATATACATACGACACTTACTTAGAGGAATTAACCCTAAAATTTCAAAAATCACACGAAATAGCAAAAAATAATATTATTGAGTCCAAAAACACTAATAAAAAAATATTACGATAGGAAAACCAAAGACATAAATTATAAAGTAGGAGATTTAGTGTATCTAGAAAATAATCAAGTAAAAATAGGAACTACGAAGAAATATTCTAAGAAATATACAGGTCCATATAAAATCATAAAATTAAACCCTCCAGTCAATTGCACAATAAAAATAAAAAATAAACATATGCGTGTTCATTATAACAGACTAAAACGTCATATTGTTTTAGGTTAGTCAGCCTCGTATCAGGGGAACAGCTCTTCAATCATACCGAGTTAAAGCAATCTCCAGGAATATATTACGACCACATAACTAAATTAAATTATTACGAAAATATTTGGAAATTAATTGTACATATCGATATTTCTGCTTTCGAACAAAAAATTAATCTAATCGAAAATACTATTATAAAAACTCGTAACCTTTGCGATCACGATAATATTGAAAAATCCACACTATGTGGTAGTTCACTACATACCTTAGAAAAAGCACTACCAATTCTTAAAAATAAATTTGGAAACTTTAACGAAATTATTGGGAACCGTAGAACAAAACGTGGGTTAATCGACGGATTAGGTTCTGTTTTTAAACTCATTTTCGGAACCTTAGATCATAATGACGGCGAATATCATAACAAGGCCATTGAATCTTTATCACATGATGAAAAAGAACAAATCAAATTATTAAACGAACAAACACAAGTAGTAAAATCTACTATTTCAAATTTTAATACCACACTTTCCAAATTGCAAGAAAATACCTTATTACTAAATTCAAATATTAAAATTTTCGAACAATTAGCTAAAGAGATAAATACAAAGTTATTCGAAGTAGAATGGAAACAGGAAACAGACGAACACATCTCGTTATTAACTATTATGTTCACTGAAGTCGAGAAAGAATTAAGCGATTATACGACGGCAATTCTATTAGCCCAGAATAGTATTCTTCACCCTATAATCTTAGGTCCTAAACAATTAATTAAAGAATTACAAAATACCTTACCATATTTACCCCCATCTACGAACTACGTAACTTCTTTAGAAACTCACAATTTCCACGCACTCGTTCAAGTAATGGAAATTGAAGTTTTTCGTTTTAATAATAGGCTAATATTTGTACTCTTAAATCCTTTACTAGATATTAATACATTCGACATTTATAATCTTATTCCTTTACCGATTCTAACAAGCAATCAATCTTATCTTTTTATACAACCTTCCACTAAAATGATTGCACTTTCTGAAAACAAATTACAATATACTGCTATATCTGATTTTAGTAAATGTAAAAAATTAAACGAATTAAAATTAGTATGTCGTTTGGAATCACCTATATATTCGGTACATGTTAAACCTATTTGCGAAACACAGTTACTGCAAACCTCTTCTAGAATCCCCGAAAATTGTGATACTCGCATCTTCATAACTAATAACGAAATATGGCATAGATTACATAATAGTAACAGTTGGATTTACGTTTCTCCAAAATTAACTTCGTTAACAATAAATTGCAAAAACATTGCACCTTTCGATATCTCGATTGTTAAAACAGGAATTCTTACCATGGATAAATTCTGTCGTGGGTACACCAGTACTACGGTACTGTCAACATTTTCTATATTTAAAGAGAGTTCCCATTTATCAATAGTACCAAATTTTGACATTAGCCAGGACGAATGTTGTTTAAAAAAATAAAAAACCAAATGTTACAATTCCACAAATGGTAGACATACACTCAAACATTAATTTAGATAATTTAGAAATAGCTAGCCATAAGTTAAAGGAAATAGAAAGGATGACTAAGGAATTAAATAAACAACAAGATTCTATTTTCTCTAGAGTTACCAATAACAATTATTTCATATATTTACTTTGTACGTTACTTAAAATTCTTAGCCTTTATTGTATATACAAAATTTATCAGAAAATTAAAAGAAGGTTTTTCAGAAACAACAATACCTGTTGTCACAGCATTTCAAATTGTTTAACTCTAAATATATTTAAAAATTCAAATAAAGTTCACCCAGTTAAAACTAATGTTGAATTAGGTAACAGAGACAATCATAGCGATGAGGAAGTTGAAAAGCCTCTCCGAAGGAGCAGTAGAATCGCTCAACTAAAAGAAAACCCTTGAGGCTTTCCTTTTCTTTAAGGGGGGAGGTGTAATGTACCTACCTACCCATGTTAGAGATTAATTAATTATTAAGTTATTATAAGCATTATGTTGTATTTCTATGAATCATGTTATTGTGCCTATATCATGTTATGATGTTATTCTAATCCTCTTATTTACTGTTCTTTTAAATATTTACTGTATTATCTTGAAGTCCATTTCTATAATCCTATTGTTAGCTTTTCCCATACAACTGACCTTTCCTACCAACCATCTCTGAGTCATTTTGTTAGAACGTGAATTGTACATCACAAATAAGATAACAACCCTTATCCACCAATATATATCCCAGTCAGAGACAGTCAGCAGATCTGAGATCCTCACGCCAGTCCTCACAAAACTTCACGTCATTCTGCATTAATATTTTTAATAAAACTATATTTTTAAACCACTGAGTGAATTATTTCGTCGACCCATTACATAATTTTGGTGTCAGAAGTGGGATCGTTTTTCGAAATAACGGTAAATAAATTCAAACTACAATTTGAAACCGGTGACTTTAGTCTTTAACCGTCGAGACGAATCCAATAAGTTGTCTGTATCACTCGCGTTCGAGACAGTGGTTCCGGATCTTACTCAAATTCAAGGCTCATCTTCGACAACGTCGGGGTCCATCCAGATCCAGCCAACCAGTCCACCAGGTCACAGTTGAACTCCAGTTCAATCGTTCACCAGGTCCAGCGAGCAGCAGTTCAACAACGTCGTGGGTCTTCATTCACTATGGTCATGTTTATACTATTTCTGTGAGTACAATAATACCAATCCCCAAAGTGCCAGTGTTCAATTCAAAAATTCAGTAATACAAAAATTAATTCGTGTAGATTTTAAATACTCTTGTAAAACATTCGTCAAAACTAATTTCAAAATGCCTGATACTACGAGTACTTCAACATCTTTCGTAAGCTTAGAAATTGCCAGAAGTATGTTAATTAATTTCGATGGCAATAACAAATCCAAACTATTCGAATTTGTCGATAACTGCGACGAAGCAATCGCTCTCGTATCAGAAACAAATAAAGCTACTCTTTTAAAAATTATTAAAACTAAATTAACTGATAACGCCAGACTCTTAATAAAAAACAGAAACTTTGATTCATGGTCAGATTTAAAGAAACATTTATTAGATTCTTATTCAGATAGACGAACAGGTGGTCAATGGCAATTAGAATTAAACTCAAGTAAGCAAAATATCAAGGAAAATGTTCTTTCTTATGGAAATCGTATTGAAAACTGTTACGTTAAACTATTAAATACCTTAGACAACGATTTATCACAAGAAGGACGACAAGCGTGCGTCAATCTCTTAAAAACACAAGCCTTAAATGCATTTATCTCCGGATTAAATAAAGATTTAATTATACTTGTAAAAGCACAAAAACCTGAGTCTCTAGAAGAAGCCATAGCAATTGCAATAAACGAAGAACGAGAACTTATATCAAAATTCGAAATTCAAAAGTTTCAAACTATTAATAATTCCAACACAAAGCATTGTAACTATTGTAATAAACCGGGACACAGTAGTTTTAATTGTTACTCAAAAAATAAACCGAGAAGTGATTCAAACATTCGACATTTTAGGCAACCGAATGATTCAAGACAAAACTATGCACCGAGTAGTCAAATAAATAGAAATTCTCCAAATAGAAATTCAAATTTTAACCAAAATCAAAATTTTCCCCGTAGGAATCAAAATTTCGATAATCCTAAGCAGTGCAATTATTGTAAAAATCTAGGGCACGTAATTTCAGAATGTCGAAAACGACAATATAATAACCAAAAACGAAACAATATTAGTTCTAATTCTCAAACCTCTTCCAATCCTTTAAACTCGCAAAGTCCAGTTGCGTCGGCCACTCAACGGACTGCAAATCACATTCAGGCCGAATCGTCATAATAAAAAATTTAGCTGTCACAACATTTATCAATGTATCTTTTAGCGAATCAAAACTTTTACAAAATTCATTCTTGCTAGACACAGGCGCGGACGTTTCTTTAATCAAAATTTCAAAATTAAATGGAAATACTCTTATTAATGAAGATAAAAAATTGATTCTGCACGGCATTGATAACGCTAATCCAAATTCTGTTCAAACACTCGGTTATCTACATCTGAATATTTTAGTTGGAAATAGAACAATCACTCACACATTCCATGTAATTAGAGATGATTTTCCAATACAATTCGATGGAATTTTTGGTAACGATTTTTTGAAAGAGAATACTTGCCACATCGACTATGAGAACGATTTATTACATATTCATAATTCTGCTATCTCCCTAAGTCATATAGAAAACATTTTACAAAAAGAAAGTTCTAATCTTACTAATTCAGATAATGATTCTAAATCTTCACTAATTCCTACTTATCCTATATCAATCGAACCAAGATCTGAACAAATCATTGTTGTTGAAATATCTAATCCTGAAATCTCTGAAGGAATTATTCCTCCTACTAAAATCCTAGATGGTGTTTTATTATGTCCTAGTTTTGTTAAGGTCCGTGATAAATTTGCCATTACATCTGTACTCAATACAACGGATAAAAAAATCAAAATCTCTAAAGTAAAAATTGAAATTGAACAAGTTGAAAACAATCACAAAATAAATTCCATATCAAACAATAATTACAAACAACATATTAATTGTAATTCTAATAGATTAAAATTATTGAAAGAATCATTGCGCTTACATCATTTAAATGAGGAAGAATATAATAAAATTTTAGAAACTTGCATCGAGTTTAATCACATATTTCATTTACCAGGCGACGAGCTAACTCATACAAATGCGATAACTCATCAAATTCCTACTAATTCTGAAATACCAGTCCAATCCAAAACCTACAGGTTTCCAGAAGTCCACAAAGAAGAAGTAAATAATCAAATAAAAAAAATGTTAGACGAAAATATTATCCGCCCTTCTACCTCTCCTTGGAATTTCCCCGTTTGGGTCGTTCCAAAGAAGCAGGACGCATCCGGTAAACAAAAATGGCGATTAGTTATAGATTACCGTAAACTTAACGAGATTAGTATCGGTGATTCATACCCTTTGCCAAACATCAACGATATTCTCGATCAGTTAGGTCACTCAAAATATTTCTCAACACTCGATCTCGCATCCGGATTTCACCAAATTCCAATAGAAGAAAAAGATATATCAAAAACTGCATTTACTGTACCTTCAGGCCATTACGAGTTCAATAGAATGCCCTTTGGATTGAAAACAGCCCCTGCGCGATTCCAACGTCTAATGGACACTATTTTAACTGGTTTACAAGGTTCCGCATGTTTTGTATATCTTGACGATATCGTTGCTTATTCAGATAATCTCGATAATCATTGCAGAAAATTAAAATCAATCTTTTCCAAATTAGCAGAAAATAATCTAAAGTTACAACCAGATAAATGCGAATTTTTACGCAAAGAAGTCATTTATTTAGGACATCATATCACATCCGAAGGTGTTAAACCAGACGATAATAAAATAAGAGCCGTAGAGGAATTCCCAATTCCACAGACTACTAAAGAGATAAAAAGTTTTCTCGGTTTAGCTGGTTACTATAGACGATTCATCAATAACTTTAGCAAAATAACACAACCTCTCACAAAATTATTACGGAAAGACGAACCATTCCTTTGGACAAGCACTCAACAAGAAGCTTTCGAATCCTTAAAATCAAAATTAATATCAGAACCAATCCTTCAATATCCAGATTTCACTCAACCCTTTAATCTCACCACCGACGCAAGTAATTTTGCTATTGGAGCAGTCCTATCACAAGGTCCTAGTTCCCAAGATCTTCCAATCGCATACGCAAGCCGCACTTTAAATCGAGCAGAATCTAACTACTCCACCATTGAAAAAGAACTACTCGCGATTATTTGGTCAATTAATCATTTTAGGCCTTATCTTTATGGTAGGAAATTTAACATATTTACAGACCATCGACCCTTGACATGGTTGTTTAACGTGAAAGATCCTGGATCACGATTAGTTCGTTGGCGCTTAAAAATAGAAGAATATGATTATCAAATCACGTATAAACCAGGTAGATTAAATTCAAACGCTGATGCGCTTAGTCGTATTAAATTAGAAACTAACAACGATAACAACTGTTCAATATTTAAATCCAGTAACAATACCGAAACATATTCTGATTTTCTAAATTGCCTTAAGACTTCTATTCTAAACTATAACCTTTTAAATGAATTCGATGGAGACATTAAAACTATTAAAGGTAATAAAGCAATTTTTGTTTCTTGTGATCTAGATAATTCAAACACATTATTAACAGAGATAAATGAAAAATACAATCATTTAGATTCACTACAAAATCCTGAGTTATTCGAAACTAAACACTTTTTCCATTCTGATGAAATAATTATTTATGTTTTTTCAAAAAAATATTATTGGGACCAGCCTTCATATGAAGATATTTTCCATTCCATTTTGAATCTCAAAAACGTTCTAATTAATAATAACATATCTATAATCAACATCCCAAATCTAAATTCCCAAAGTCACAATAATAATTTAAAATGGCACAAAATTCGATCGATGATTAGGTACATATTTAAGAATACCAACATTACTATAAATATCTATCATAACAATATAATAAATTTAAATACCGACCAAATCGAGAAAGTCCTCGTAGAATTTCATTCAAATCCATCATCGGGACATTCAGGATTCCATAGAACATATAGAAGAATAAAAGAAAGATATCGTTGGCCCAACATGAAAAAAGATATTGCTAATTTCATTAAAACATGTAGCTCTTGTCAAGAAAACAAATTAGTTCGGAATAAATCTAAGAAACCAATGGAAATTACAACAACTGCTAGTAAACCATTTGAAAAAATTAGCCTCGATATTGTAGGTAAACTACCGCGTACCGAAAACGGTAATGAATATATATTGACATTACAAGACGATTTAACAAAGTATTCTCAAGCCTTTGCAATTCCGCGACATGACGCAGAAACCATAGCAAGAACATTCGTTCAAAATTTTATTTGTAAATTTGGCATACCCAAATCAATCCTTACAGATCAAGGTAGAGATTTCATGTCCAATCTTTTAAACGAAGTTTCAAAATTATTTAAGAAAAAAAAATTAAATACAACAGCATATCATCCCGAAACGAACGGCGCTCTCGAAAGATCACATCACACTTTATCCGAATACCTTTCCCATTACGTAAAATTAGATCAAACCGATTGGGACTCATGGCTCGATTTTGCCATGTTTTCTTACAATACAACACCTCACACATCCACAAAATACTCACCCTATGAACTAATATTCGGTAATAAACCCGAACTTCCAACTTCAATTACGAAAGACGTAGAATTTAAATATACATACGACACTTACTTAGAGGAATTAACCCTAAAATTTCAAAAATCACACGAAATAGCAAAAAATAATATTATTGAGTCCAAAAACACTAATAAAAAAATATTACGATAGGAAAACCAAAGACATAAATTATAAAGTAGGAGATTTAGTGTATCTAGAAAATAATCAAGTAAAAATAGGAACTACGAAGAAATATTCTAAGAAATATACAGGTCCATATAAAATCATAAAATTAAACCCTCCAGTCAATTGCACAATAAAAATAAAAAATAAACATATGCGTGTTCATTATAACAGACTAAAACGTCATATTGTTTTAGGTTAGTCAGCCTCGTATCAGGGGAACAGCTCTTCAATCATACCGAGTTAAAGCAATCTCCAGGAATATATTACGACCACATAACTAAATTAAATTATTACGAAAATATTTGGAAATTAATTGTACATATCGATATTTCTGCTTTCGAACAAAAAATTAATCTAATCGAAAATACTATTATAAAAACTCGTAACCTTTGCGATCACGATAATATTGAAAAATCCACACTATGTGGTAGTTCACTACATACCTTAGAAAAAGCACTACCAATTCTTAAAAATAAATTTGGAAACTTTAACGAAATTATTGGGAACCGTAGAACAAAACGTGGGTTAATCGACGGATTAGGTTCTGTTTTTAAACTCATTTTCGGAACCTTAGATCATAATGACGGCGAATATCATAACAAGGCCATTGAATCTTTATCACATGATGAAAAAGAACAAATCAAATTATTAAACGAACAAACACAAGTAGTAAAATCTACTATTTCAAATTTTAATACCACACTTTCCAAATTGCAAGAAAATACCTTATTACTAAATTCAAATATTAAAATTTTCGAACAATTAGCTAAAGAGATAAATACAAAGTTATTCGAAGTAGAATGGAAACAGGAAACAGACGAACACATCTCGTTATTAACTATTATGTTCACTGAAGTCGAGAAAGAATTAAGCGATTATACGACGGCAATTCTATTAGCCCAGAATAGTATTCTTCACCCTATAATCTTAGGTCCTAAACAATTAATTAAAGAATTACAAAATACCTTACCATATTTACCCCCATCTACGAACTACGTAACTTCTTTAGAAACTCACAATTTCCACGCACTCGTTCAAGTAATGGAAATTGAAGTTTTTCGTTTTAATAATAGGCTAATATTTGTACTCTTAAATCCTTTACTAGATATTAATACATTCGACATTTATAATCTTATTCCTTTACCGATTCTAACAAGCAATCAATCTTATCTTTTTATACAACCTTCCACTAAAATGATTGCACTTTCTGAAAACAAATTACAATATACTGCTATATCTGATTTTAGTAAATGTAAAAAATTAAACGAATTAAAATTAGTATGTCGTTTGGAATCACCTATATATTCGGTACATGTTAAACCTATTTGCGAAACACAGTTACTGCAAACCTCTTCTAGAATCCCCGAAAATTGTGATACTCGCATCTTCATAACTAATAACGAAATATGGCATAGATTACATAATAGTAACAGTTGGATTTACGTTTCTCCAAAATTAACTTCGTTAACAATAAATTGCAAAAACATTGCACCTTTCGATATCTCGATTGTTAAAACAGGAATTCTTACCATGGATAAATTCTGTCGTGGGTACACCAGTACTACGGTACTGTCAACATTTTCTATATTTAAAGAGAGTTCCCATTTATCAATAGTACCAAATTTTGACATTAGCCAGGACGAATGTTGTTTAAAAAAATAAAAAACCAAATGTTACAATTCCACAAATGGTAGACATACACTCAAACATTAATTTAGATAATTTAGAAATAGCTAGCCATAAGTTAAAGGAAATAGAAAGGATGACTAAGGAATTAAATAAACAACAAGATTCTATTTTCTCTAGAGTTACCAATAACAATTATTTCATATATTTACTTTGTACGTTACTTAAAATTCTTAGCCTTTATTGTATATACAAAATTTATCAGAAAATTAAAAGAAGGTTTTTCAGAAACAACAATACCTGTTGTCACAGCATTTCAAATTGTTTAACTCTAAATATATTTAAAAATTCAAATAAAGTTCACCCAGTTAAAACTAATGTTGAATTAGGTAACAGAGACAATCATAGCGATGAGGAAGTTGAAAAGCCTCTCCGAAGGAGCAGTAGAATCGCTCAACTAAAAGAAAACCCTTGAGGCTTTCCTTTTCTTTAAGGGGGGAGGTGTAATGTACCTACCTACCCATGTTAGAGATTAATTAATTATTAAGTTATTATAAGCATTATGTTGTATTTCTATGAATCATGTTATTGTGCCTATATCATGTTATGATGTTATTCTAATCCTCTTATTTACTGTTCTTTTAAATATTTACTGTATTATCTTGAAGTCCATTTCTATAATCCTATTGTTAGCTTTTCCCATACAACTGACCTTTCCTACCAACCATCTCTGAGTCATTTTGTTAGAACGTGAATTGTACATCACAAATAAGATAACAACCCTTATCCACCAATATATATCCCAGTCAGAGACAGTCAGCAGATCTGAGATCCTCACGCCAGTCCTCACAAAACTTCACGTCATTCTGCATTAATATTTTTAATAAAACTATATTTTTAAACCACTGAGTGAATTATTTCGTCGACCCATTACATATATACCGGACACTTAGGCACACAGCCAGGAGACCCCAAATATATATATATATATATATATATATATATATATATATATATATATATATATTTGGGGTCTCCTGGCTGTGTGCCTAAGTGTCCGGTAGCGAATCTGGGGACCCGAGATCGATCCCGACCAACGCCAAAAAAAATTACTTCGAATTTTAGTGACACTAAATTGACCCTTGTGGTGCACTCTCCGCGCCAGCATTGATTGCCCGTGAGGTGACGCCTGGTAAGCGATATCTGCGTACAAAAGCAGATTGACACTCCCAGCAATGGGTAATGAGGGATTTTTAGCTGCCTTTTGCGAAATATTTGTGCGGCATTTCAAATGGGGAAGGAATATATATTTATATTGTGAAAGCAATAATTTATAGACAATTGTGGCAAAGTACAGAGCATGAGTATTTCGTGGAAAGTACAAAATACTATTTTTCGTAATGAAATAAAAGAAGACGACGTTATATATGGCTCATTATTTTGAGAAAAAAAAGAGTCATATTGTGATCAAATTTAAATTTTCATGGGAGGTTATGCGCTTCTCTTCAATATAAATTATGTTACCAGCTAAAAAATAAACTTATTGGACTATGAATGCTACATCATCATTTGTTAAAAATAAATGTTTTTATTACTAATTACAACTTCTTTCTATAAATTTAACAAAACAAGACCCCTCATAATATAATACATAAATGGAATATGTAAACCCTCCCGTGGTAAACATATTACACAAAATAAACACACAAAATGAACCGTTCAATGGATTCACTGTTTTCATTGAACCTTCCAATGATTTGTTTATTTTTTAAAACTTGTAAATTCATTCACATAAATAATCCCAATAGCTCAGTCACGGCCTTCTCTAACATACAAGCCGTGCTGCTGACACTTGACAACGCTGTTGAGAGTTCTACAGTCGAAGATTTGCGCGCGTCGACTCGTATGTGCACTGTATTTTTGTATTTATTTTTGAGTAAAACCCAAAAAAAGTATGTTTTGTTGAATTTTATAATTCCCAACGATGTTGTCTTACTATCTAAAAAATCTGATGTGGCCAGCATAATACCTTCCGTCAATCCTGTGTATTATGTACAAATTCCATACATAATTTTTTTTGCAAAAGATAAATTTTTGGTATTATGTGATTCCCTTTCTCGGCAACTGAATTCCATACTCCTGATAACAAACAAACCACATGAAATAAGAAAATTATGAAATTTTGATTGAAAAATTATAACACTTGTCAGTTATGGAATGTATTTTGTGTACATGATTTGTAACAATTTGTAAGATCTTACTACCCTGAAGAAGGTGCAAGGATGCACCGAAACGTTGGTTTAGTAAGAATAAATGCTGTTTGACTGAATTTTCGAGTAATTGTTAACACCTAATCACATCACAGTCCAGAAATCACCCACAATTGTAATGATAATATTTATACACATGTATGCTATCTTGCAATACATTATTAATGATAATGATTTAGAATATAAATTTCTTAGATGTAAGCATCAACAATAGTATATTGTATAACTAGTGCTGAAAGTTAGATATTTCATACGAGTGTGAAGTTTGAGCCACGAGCCGAAGGCGAGTGGTTTAATCACACGAGTGTGAAATACCCTTTCAGCACGTGTTGTACACGATACTTTTCCTACGACCACAATTTGTTGAATTGACATTGACTTTATATACATATATACATATATACAGAATGTTTTCTTTAAAACAACCAGCGTTTTTTTTGGTAAACTAATTACTTCAGAAAAAATGTTATATTCAAAAAGTAATCAAGAATAAGGGGCTAATAAAACAGTAATACAGACAGACAGATACAGACAGACACAGACAGACAGACACAGACAGACAGACACAGACAGACAAACAGACAGAGACAGGCACAGACAGAAACAAACAGACAGACAGACAGACAGACACAGACAGACAGACAGACACAGACAGACAGACAGACACAGACAGATAGACACAGACAGACACAGACCGACAGACACAGACAGACAGACACAGACAGACAGACACAGACAGACAGACACAGACAGACAGACACAGACAGACAGACACAGACAGACAGACACAGACAGACAGACACAGACAGACAGACACAGACAGACAGACACAGACAGACAGACACAGACAGACAGACACAGACAGACAGACACAGACAGACAGACACAGACAGACAGACAGACACAGACAGACAGACAGACACAGACAGACAGACAGACACAGACAGACAGACAGACACAGACAGACAGACAGACGCAGTCAGACAGACAGACACAGACAGACAGACACAGACAGACAGACACAGACAGACAGACACAGACAGACAGACACAGACAGACAGACACAGACAGACAGACACAGACAGACAGACACAGACAGACAGACAGACACAGACAGACAGACAGACACAGTCAGACAGACAGACACAGACAGACAGACACAGACAGACAGACACAGACAGACACAGACAGACAGACACAGACAGACAGACACAGACAGACAGACACAGACAGACAGACACAGACAGACAGACACAGACAGACAGACACAGACAGACAGACACAGACAGACAGACACAGACAGACAGACACAGACAGACAGACACAGACAGACAGACACAGACAGACAGACACAGACAGACAGACACTAGGTACTTTTAAGAAGTAATTGTAATTTTAATACAAATAATATATTTCTGTACACTACAGTATTAAAATTAATTGTAGGATTTAGTACGTAATAAATATGTATGACATAATTATTTGTATTTGTTTCTATAAATACAAGCGATAAAGCGGTGATCCAGTATGACGGTAGGACCACCGAAAACAGATTTTGCGCCGTTGCCATTCGAACAGCATGGCTTGTATATTAGAGAAGGCTGTGGCGAGTGCGTTCCGCGCGGTCGAAATCCACGCGGTCGAAATCCCATGCGGTCGAAATGTTCCCCCACCACTTTGTCCGTTGTGCAGAAATTCAAATATTCCCAGCTCGTCGAATCCCACCCGGTCGAACTGTTACACGATACAAATCCATCGTCGTGGTAAGACCAGAACCGCTCTCTATATCGATCGTATTGCATTCAAACAATCTATGCTGCGTGGTAGTTCCGAGTGAAATGTATAGATGGTAATGCATTTTTCCAGTGGACCATGTCATGTCAAAAATAATATATTAAAAAGAAATTTATAAACATATGTTATTTTTAAGACCATATACAACGGACTATTTAATGAATGAAGCAGGAATAGAATTTACCTATACATTATTAATATTCCTGGCCCGCCATTTTAGATTAGCTGTTATAGTAAGCTGTTCATTCTTTATTTCAGTTGTAAAATTATGTATTACTGTTTCTATTTTAAATGTTATGTTGCTTTTATTTCCAAATATACTTTCTTCCAATTGACAGTAACTTTTAAATTACAATTTAAAAATTAACACAGAATCCAAATCTAATAAGTATAAAATTCATACGATATAAAAGGTACATGAAAACAGAAGAGATCCTTCAAAATTTTTAAAAAGTTTCCACATTGGTATATTCTGTTATTAAATTTTTAATACAATAAACCGAAATACTTTCTTTTTGGCATGGAAAATATATGTCAATATTACATATATTTAAATTATGTGCTTTATTTCTCATGTTTATTGTTTTAGAATAAAGTAAACCGTGAATAACGATGTCAGTATGGTAATAATACGACGAATACAGTCATTCAGTTTCCGCCATGGTAACTAAGATGTAAACAATTTTAATGCAGTTGTGCGTAAAATATTTTCAAATTATGATTATTTTTATTGAATGAGTTGTTGCACGATTATTTTTTTTCGTTAGTTTAATCAAAAGAATAAGAAAAAAATATTTAACCCGTATTTTTTATTTTCTTTTATATTACTCTCTATTTATGAGAAAATTGTCTCTGCAAATAAATTATTTAAATTGCAAACATTTAAAATAGAAACAATAATACATAATTTTACAACTGAAATAAAGAATGAACAGCTTACTATAACAGCTAATCTAAAATGGCGGGCCAGGAATATCAATAATGTATAGGTAAATTCTTTTCCTGCTTCATTCATTAAATAGTCCGTTGTATATGGCCTTAAAAATAACATATGTTTATAAATTTCTTTTTAATATATTATCTTTGACATGACATGGTCCACTGGAAAAATGCATTACCATCTATACATTTCACTCGGAACTACCACGCAGCATAGATTGTTTGAATGCAATACGATCGATATAGAGAGCGGTTCTGGTCTTACCACGACGATGGATTTGTATCGTGTAACAGTTCGACCGGGTGGGATTCGACGAGCTGGGAATATTTGAATTTCTGCACAACGGACAAAGTGGTGGGGGAACATTTCGACGGCGTGGGATTTCGACCGCGTGGGATTTCGACGGCGTGGGATTTCGACCGCGTGGATTTCGACCGCGCGGGATGCTTCGGCTGTGGCTCAGTCAGTGCTGAGTGTAAAGATAAAGCTAGAGGTGGCAAGCATACTCTGGGATTCGGAAACGTTCGGGCAAGTTCGGTGAATTATTGCCTGAAGCACCTAGCTTTAGCAAGCACAAATCTTACAACGCACTATTTCTACAGCACGTATTTCAATGTTTTGGGGTACTCCTGGCAAAGCTTGCTTACTATCGGGAAAATAATTATAGTCAGTCGGATTTGAAACTCAATAACTTGTTTAAAAGATATTAAAAAAAATAATGAAACAAACTTTCTTTTATACAGGCTGACACTGAAAAACGGGCCACTCAAAATAACTTTGTTATTTATAATTATTTTTTAATTCTCTTTGCATATTTGTAAAATAGGTTTACGGGCTCAGAAATCATGGTATTTGGCATGATGGTAGCACTTCCGGTTTGACGGGAAGTGACATTAACTTTCATATTTGAAATGGGGCATCATTTATATTTTTATACATTTGGAATCTAAGTAAAATTACGAAAACAACGATATACTTAAAGTACATTTTTATTGAAGAAATGAACTATAAAAACGTAAGAGAAAATTATGAATATTTAACGTGGTAAGCCATTAATCAGGCAAACTGTGAAAATAGTTGAGATAATATTAAGTAATGTTTAAGTTAATTGTTTAAATAGTAAATTATTTTTGTAAGATTTCATATTTTGTAGTGTTTCGGACGAGACGAGATATTCTCGAATCTCGTCTCGTCTCGAGGAGACGAGAAAGCTTTTTGAACTCACGAGACGAGACTCATATGTCGAGATTCTCGACAATTATTCCAAGATTTCTCGACTTTTTTATTTTTAAAAATACATTTAAAAAAAAAATGGTTGGGACATTTTGTAATTTTTTATATTTTTGTAATTATAAATCTAAACAGAATCGTTAAAATTTCTTAAAATACAACTACCTCCTACTTTCCTGACGTCACAGTATTCTTGTTCACTTACCGACTCAGTGTTACACCCAGTAATGGGTAAAAATCGGATGATATATTTATTTTATTTTAATAATTTATTATTTATAGGGATTCTTTTTAATAAATAATGTTTAAATAAGCAAAAGATACACTTACAAAATTGATATTATATGAAACAAAGATGCATGAATATCCATATTAGAAAGAGATACAACATAAAAAATGGACTAAATATAATTTTGCCATATGCAATTTATACAGTTTGTTTGTTGAACACTTTTGATTTGCAAACCAAGCTTATTTATTTGTTTTATACGCTCCTCTTTAATTTTCCTTATTTTGAATTTTCGCGCCAATGAATCTTCCCAGCTCAACTGTATCTGTTTGTACTTTAGGTATAAAATTGATAGTGAATAATACAGTTGTTTGACTCAAACTTTTTAATCACTCTGGATATTATTTGTGTTTCCGTTATATATCAACTTAAATCGCATATTGGATTTATTAAAAAAAAATCGAGAAATCTCGTCGAGATCCTCGGCCGAGACGAGATTCCATTATTCGAGACGAGAAAAAATCGAGACGAGACTTAATTTCTTGCCTTCGAGACGAGACGAGACGAGACAACGTAGTTTCTCGTCTCGATCGTCTCGTCAGAAACACTAATATTTTATTACAAAAAATGATCAATTTGTTATCACAGCCTACCTGATATGACTTCCCAGGTTAATTATTCATAATTGTCTCATACTTATTTGTAATTTATTTCTTCAACACAAATGCACTTCAATGATATTGTTGAATTCATAATTTTACATAGATTCCAAATGTATATAAAAATATATAGGGTGTTCCATTTGAAATATGAAAGTTAATATCATTCCCGGTTAAACTGGAAGGGCTACCATCATATCAAATACCATGATTTGTGAGCCCCTAAGCCTAGTTTACAAATATGCAAGGAGAATTAAAAAATAATTATAAATGAAAAAGTTATTTTGACTGGCCCGTATTTTTAGTGTCACCCTGTATACATTTCTACCTACTTATACTAATTTTCAAATTTTTAAATTAATTAATATAGATAATATGCCAACATATGTGAAAAATGACACCAATTTTTAGAGTTTTAAGTGATGCTCAACTTTATTGGTGTTCAATACTAATGTGTATAAATTCTTAAACACACACACACATCCGTATACACATAGACATTATTGCGAAATTGATGATATCTAATCCCATAGACCTTAAAATGTACTTATTTATGAAAATTTCGATATATGATTTTTTCACGATCTCTATACCTCCCTTATGTATGGTAGGTGGGCGGTACATATCAGCGAGAGATATTATGGTAGCCACAAAAATGTATTACATTACTTTATATTTTCTGTTTGGTACATCATTTAACGAGGTGCAAAATAAGATATATTGCGAGGCAAGTTGTCACCCATTGTGCTACCAATATAATAAAACGATAAATATAGAACGAAGTTCGTAATAAGCGAGTTGCTCTACCACTGATGCAGTAATGCACACCACTGTACGACGACAAACTAAACTGATCCATTAGGAAGGATAATTACCCTTCTCAATGAATTTTCGGTACGATGAAATTTCGTTGTAAACAATTCCGTGAAATTAGGGGTAAAATCGAATACAGTAATACCCAGAAGTTACGCGATAGGTGGGACCGACAAAAATCGCGTATGACCAAGGGCTAAAATTTTGACATTTTCATACCTAATTTCTGCCGGTACAATGCATACAAAATTAATGGTGTTTATTGTTTCAGATGCAGAATTTTATGCTCTATAGCTTTTATTTGAAGCATTTTTACCTAAAATAATTAGGGAAGCAGGAAATTACAACAGTATGATTTTACATGTTAAAGTCCTATGTTCCGGGGTCGCGGTCACCACATATATATATATGTATATATATATATATATATATATATATATATATATATATATATATATATATATATATATATGTATATATATATATATATATATATATATATATATATATATATATATATATATATATATATATATATCATTTTCATAAACATTTTAAATTGGTAATAATACGGTTTTAAAGTAACTTGCTGTTCGCGGCATTATAGAAACAAGTTAGCCGGTAATATTGTATTAGTAGTACAACTACTACTCACTTAGCTACTCGTGGCGCCTGGTACCTGCACAGGAATTATGAAAATTTCTGTTACTTTATAATAATTTTTTTACAAGTACCAGGTACAGTATTAAACTTTATAAAATATCTATGTTGAAGGTAATATAATATATTTTGTAGTAAAAATTGTAAAATTGCAATTTTCATTTACGTTTCAAAGAAAAGGTTATAAACACCTTATTTTTGTCAAACTTTGTCTTGTAACAAAAAACTGTACTGCTTAAATTTGTTAAAAAAAATAATGTAGATATAGCGCGCTCCCCTACCTAACATAAGTAAAAATAAAAAAAAATGTTGATTCTGTTTTTGAAATATTAATTTTTATGTTAGCTTTTGTACCAAAAATGACACTTTTTCTTTAATTACACAAAATTGTGCTGGTCAATTTTAATTAAATTGTATATGTGGGTTGGTGGGATATGTGCACATAACATACAAAAAAAAATAAAAAATTGTTGATTTGGTTTTGGAGTAATTAATTAAAATTTAAAAAATATACATATTTTCCCATTTATCTATAATTTGACTGAAACTATCGTATATATCGTATGTTGAAGAATAAACCTAAACTATCTTTTTTATGATTTTAACAAAAAAATTGATTATTTTTATAATTTTGCTGTTTAAATAATTAAATTCATTTGTCAGCGTTCTGACCAACGTTCGAACGCGCGCCACTAGGGGTTCCATTTAAGCTTAAGGTCAAAGTTAAAAGGAATTAACCTTAAAACCTGTCATGCTTTATTTCCGTTGTAAAATTATGTATTACTGTTTCTATTTTAAATGTTATGTTGATTTTATTTCCAAATATACTTTCTACCAATTGACAATAACATATTTAAAGTACTATACTTGAAAATAAATTTAATTATTTTATAATATTTAATAAGTAATAAACTGCCATGTTTTAGTATTTTACGTTATAAATCGTGAGTTACCTGGTAATACGTCCTAAATGATTTTACATACAGTTTATAGGATACTTTTAAATTACAATTTAAAAATTGGCACAAAATCCAAATCTCCTAAAGTGTAAAATTCATACGATTTAAAAGGTACATAAAAACAGGAGAGATCCTTCAAAATATTTAAAAACTTTCCACATAGGAGTATTGTGTTATTAAATTTTTAATATAATAAACCGAAATACTTTCTTTTTGGCATGGAAAATTTATGTGAATATTACAAATATTCAAATTATGTGCTTTATTTCTCATGTTTATTGTTTCAGAATAAAGTAAACCGTGTTAAGAACGATGTCAGTAATAATATTACCGTACGAATGCAGTAAACAAACAATTTTAATGCAGTTGTGCGTAAAATATTTTCAAATTATGATTATTTTTATTGAATGAGATGTTGCACGATTTCTTTCTTTGGTTTAATCAAAAGAATAAGAAAAAATATTTAACCCGAATTCGTTTATTTTCTTTTATATTACTCTCTATTTATGAGAAAATTGTCTCCTTTCCTGTCGCCTGATGACGTCAGAAAAATACTAACCAATAAGGGAGTGGCTTACATTTCCCGACAGAATTTAAACAAGTGACAGCTGTGACAGCTATCAATTATATATTAGCAAGTAGATTTATCCATATTATTGATTTTTATATTTTGTACAGACCCAAACATGGTTGTAGAAAAGAGTCATGTGCTAGTGTGCCCAAATAGAAGTAATAATGGTAAAAAATATAGTTTTAGTGCCTCAAAACGAAGAAAAAAGAATTAAATGGTTATCTCAGGAAAAGATACAACCATTTATAAAATCATTCTGTAAAGATCAATTTGCAGTAAGCATTAATAATTTTATAATTAAATAAGAAAAATTAATTACTTTTCAAAGTTTTTTTTTTAGTTCTGTCATTGGTTAGTATTTCTTGGACGTCACAGGTAGTGTAATTGGGCGCCAATTTATACAGTACACTTTTAAATTGCAAATGTGTTTAATATATACAGACATTTGAACAGAAAATCATATTTACTATAGTTACCGTTAAATGAGTATGACTGCAGATTTCTACACCGCTGCCAATTCAGGGGCAATGTTGAAAATGCTAAGTTATGAAGAAGCGGTAACACCGCAGGGCAAGGGACAGGGTGCGGAGAATGAAAAAAGTTAAGCATCAATCCATACATATTTGACGGCGAGTAT
Organism: Harpalus rufipes; assembly: GCA_951394225.1. Lineage (NCBI taxonomy): Eukaryota > Metazoa > Arthropoda > Insecta > Coleoptera > Carabidae > Harpalus > Harpalus rufipes. The sequence continues at coordinate 21,508,772 of OX596285.1, forward strand.
AATACTATATAAGGTTCTTCTTCGAATTTCAGAGTAAAAAAATATGTTAACACATCATTGATCCTAAAAAAATAATGTGCAACAAATATGTTAAGCTTTTATATAATTGTGTAGTTGCACTACTCGCTTATGACTTACGTCGCAATTTGTTGTATACTATTTAATAAACCTACTTGGTTTTTTGTTTTCGATATAATTTTTTTATAATTTAAAAAATCAACATCCAAAATAGTTTTATATAACGGAAAGAATGTGAGTATAATTGATTTTCATTATTATTATAAGTATAAGACTGGAGTTATGGTTCTGATGGATTGAATCCAAATAAACGTCAACTAGAAAAAGTTATTTTGAATTTTAAAATCGAAAGATGGTGACCCCTGTGGGGTTCTATACACGAGAGCTTTGAAAGCCCCTGAAATGATCCTTGGTAAGTACCCTTAATATCTGCGAATAAAATTATTTATACACATTTGTTATTCTCATACATTTAAACTTTGTAACGGGTATTATGTTAGTTTTATTTTTAAGGATTCCACAGTGTAGTAGTACAGAGAACATAAATAAACGATGATTATATTGAAACGCAAAATAATTGCAATAAACAATTATAGCAGAGAATACAACATATAAAAATAAATAAGAACGTATAGTCAACGTGCAGCGATCACACCCTACTAATTGTCTCTATTTTACAACGGAAATAAAGAATGAATAGCTTAAGATAACAGCTAATCTAAAATGGCGGGCCAAGAATATCGATAATTTTACTAAAAATGTATAGGTAATTTTTTTTCTGCTCTATTCATTAAATAGTCCGTTGTATATGGTGTTATAAATAATATATGTTCATAAATTTCTTCTTAATATATTATCTTTGACATGACATCGTCCACTGAAAAATGCATTACCATCTATACATTTCACTCGGAACTACCACGCAGCATAGATTGTTTGAATGCAATACGATCGATATAGAGAGTGGTTCTGGTCTTACCACGACGATGGATTTGTATCGTGTAACAGTTCGACCGGGCGGGATTCGACGAGCTGGGAATATTTGAATTTCTGCACAACGGACAAAGTGGTGGGGGACCTTTTCGACGACGTGGGATTTCGACTGCGTGGGATTTCGACCGGCTGGGATTTCGACCGCATGGAATTCGACCGCACGGGATGCTTCGTGTACAGCCGGCCCTGAACCGAGCATGCCACTCAAACACACGCGTACGGCTCATGCTTTGTCCCCCAAACACTTGTTGAATCATTGAAAGGGTCTCCGTAGCACTTTTCCCGAGATTCGCACAGAATTTGATACACACGCGCTGTTCTGTTCGCGGATCCATCGTAAAATCGCCACACACAAAACACAGAGTATTACGGAAATCATTGTGGACACGCAACACGTCCTCCAGCTGAATGCCACTCCGCACACTGACTCATCAGATATGCAGCTCTCGCCACCTAGCGGTGCAAAGATGAACTACTCGTACTTTCCAGATGGCAGCACCAGTCCCGAACATTTTGGATAGCACCTCGTACATTTCTGGCGGATGCTGTAGAAGATATAAAAACATGCGATGAATAAGTTGATTTAGTAATTTTGTTCCCGGATCCAGACTTTATCACCGATGAAGCGGAGTGTGACGAAGATAAGTTAGATGTAGATGTAATTCTCCATGATGTTCCTGCACTGTATACACGTCAGAATAATAGACATGTTTTCACTGTAACTTCCAATGAAATTCGTACTTTCATTGCGATACTATTTTTGTCCGGCTACCACAGATTACCACAAGAACGGTTTTTTTGGAAACTGGATAAAGATGTGCGGCGGGCGGGATTCGACGAGCTGGGAATATTTGAATTTCTGCACAACGGACAAAATGGTGGGGGACCTTTTCGACGACGTGGGATTTCGACCGCGTGGAATTCGACCGCGCGGAACGCACTCGCCGTACAGACGTCGCAGATGATGCTCACACTGGAAGGCCCGTTAACCGCACAAGGCGAGACATTGTTGCCAAACTTCATCAATTGGTTCGTGCGCATCGACGTCGAACCATTCAAGACCTTACGGATGAAGTGGGTATTGGTTATGGGACATGTCAACGAATGTTGACTGATGAATTGGCGTCAAGGGAACTGGCTGCTGCATCACGACAACGCGCCCTGTCACACGTCCTTGCTTACCAGGACCATTTTGGCAAAAAACAACATGGCGGTTGTACCCCACCCACCGTACTCGCCAGATTTGGCACCTTGCGACTTCGCGCTATTCCCAAAATTGAAACTCAAGTTGAAAGGCCGTCGGTTCGACACTCTAGAGAGGATTCAAGAAGCATCGCTGGCGGTGATAAACACCCTCAAAGAACAGGACTTCCAGAAAACATTTGACAAGTGGCAGAAGAGCTGGGACCGGTGTGTACGTGCGGATGGGAACTACTTCGAGGGTGATGGTAATCCAAAGGTAAGGTATTCAACAGATGGCAGCACCAGTCCTAAAAATTTTGGATAGCACCTCGTATACCTTTTAGAGCCATAAAATGTCGACGGTGGAATATGTGAATTATCTGGATTCATTATGCTGCAAGGAAATTTCAAAATAACTTCAAATGCCCACTGTGCCTGTTTGGGTACAGCTTGAAATGAACATATGTACAGATGTAGCATTACAGGTTACGGTATTAATTTTCTATGTAAGTCATTGTTTATTATGTGTTTAATGATTTGTATTGTAAACATTTAGTCCAAGTGTATTGTTTTTATACAATATACTATAGTAACAAATACAAACACCTACCAGTTCTAAATTCAAGTGACAACTTTTCATGTGTATTACAAATAACTTGACGCTTTACCACATTTAAACAGTAAAGAAAACTATCAAATGGACCACTGGTAATATGCACACCGTACGAAAGATACGAAAGGTCAACAACAGATAGCGCTATAAACAAAATAATAGATGTACCTTATACAGCACGGCAGGCGTTAATGGGTTAATTTGACTTTGACATTAGTTCATTTTTCTCTCTGTTTCCCTTGTTTATTATTTGCAGTGGTTTCTGTTACTTTTAATACGTATTTCGATTTGTTGAATGATTATAACTTAGCTTATACGCGTTCAAGATTAAAAAGACAAAATAAAATATTAACTTCCAAACTTATTGTTCAAACGTCAAACCGCTCATCTGTCCTGTTTAAATTACCGGCACCTGCCGTTACTATGGGGCGTACCGATACTATGGGTGCTATTCTTTGTCAACGTTAAAATAGCTTAGAGACGGTCTCTAGCTAAAGGTGACCTTTAGTGTTTAGAGTTGATGTTATTCTACTGTCAATAAATAAGCTACGATAACTAACAGTGATCTTTAAGCAAAGCAATACTTGGCAACACTGTATTATCTGTCAAAACTTAAAAGTTGCGAAGTATAAAATCATAATTCATAATATTATTAAATAATAATTTGATCAAATAAACAGAAATACAGTAAGTATTTAGTTTGTTAATATACAGGTATTAATACTTTAATAAATCAGTAGGTAGGCAATAAATATTTATAGATAATAAATATATAATGTAACAATTTTAAATTAATTTTTATTTATTGTAATCTCATACATACTTAAATTATTATAATCATGGAATATGAGTGAAGAGAAATAAAATTGTAGTACAATTTGTAAAAGAACATCGCCGCTGTATTGGAAAATAAAAGGAACGATCCACGGCTTCATTGGGTTTTCTTTGTCGGGGTTTTTAATTCGTACATGGGTACAATCCACGCATCCAACAACCTTAGGAAAACCAGCAATGCTATAGAACTCCAGCATCAGCTCTTACATTCATTCTGGGAACTTCACAAATCTGTGAATAACTGCTTTGAATGAAGGTGATACCCCATCTATGATTCTGGACACCGTAGGTTGACTTACGTCATGCAGATCTACTGAAATGTAATGTATTATTACAAAAAAAAAAAACTGAGTAAAAGGTTTTAAAATGTACCGTTTTTACTCTTTGTATTAAGTAATGTCTTGTTCAATTTTAAGGTTAGACTGTGTATAAAATTTATGCATTTTACGTACCTAGTTCAACTTGGTAGCATTCTTTCGCAAAAAATCTAAGTGCTATTTAACACTTGTAGTTCTGGAATAATATTTCTTTCTTCTGTGTCTAAAACGTCTCTAACATCTTGAATTTCGGCGCACTCATCATGTTCATCCACCATCTTGTTAGCGTTTAAACGATTTAAAGTTATCCAATAGCACCTTTAAGTTTAGAGGTGACCTCTAGCGTTAGCGGCGGTAAAAACTGACACTAGAATACAATTTTTTAGAGTTCAACTCTAAAGTGCGCTAACGATGACCTTTAAGTTTTAACGTTGACACTAGAATAGCACTCATAGCTTTACGGCCAATCATTGGTGTGGCGTAATTTACATCATACATGGCGGTAATTTAAATATTCAAATTTCACTATTTTTTTTCTTGCCAATTAATAAAAAAATTGTCAAAAGAAAAAGTATAGGTCGCAGCCCAGCAAACATTGTTCCGTTATATATATATATATATATATATATATATATATATATATATATATATATATATATATATATATATATATATATATATATATGTACTCACAGATGTAGTTTTACTGTTAGACTTTATTTCAAAGTACTTTATACATACATTCTTACATGACAGTCTCCTAATAACTATTGTTTTCTATTATCTCTAGATCTATAATATACATCTCCGTTTTTCAAGGATGAAAGAACAAACAAAATCAAAAGAGAAATAATAATAATTTGTACTAGATAAAATTGAGAAGAACACATAGTCTTTTAAATATTCAGGTTTTTTAATAATTCTGCCTGACCTCGTAGTAACTAATTGGTTAGAAAAATTTAAACAAGTATTATTAGAATTTTCAGGTTGTGAATGAGCTGCATCAATGATTTGACTCTGCTTCTTTGATGGGATTGCAATATCATCATATGTATTTAATTTCTTTTGAAATTTAACTCCACTTGTCAAAGCTTTTCTATTTCTTAATATTTCTTGTCCTTCTGTTTTAATTATATACGATCTTGGATTTTTACCTTTACCAATTACCACACGAGACTCATGAGGAGTATTTTTTCTTTCATCATGTATTTTTACTTTTTCCCCTGTTTTTAAATCTTTCAATAACTTGGTACCTTTATCATAGTATATTTTCTGTTTACATAGTTTATTTTCTAACATTTCTTTTAAAAAAATCCTTTCTATCTTCTCTTTTCTGGTAACTGCAATTAATTTTTTTACTGTTGTTCCATATAACAATTCTGCCGGAGTAATTCCACTGTCATCTATAGGTGTATTTCTATACTGGAACAGTGCCATCTCTTTATATTTTCCTTCTTCAATTATTTTTTTTTTGATTTTTTTTATTGTCTGCATATATCTCTCGGCTAAACCATTTGACTGATGTTTTGGGGTTACAATTATATGTCGAAAACTCCACTCTGCTGCATTTTTTTTTTTAATTTGTAGCTAGTGTCCTGAGAACCAGAATCAGAGTATAAAATTTTCGGAACACCATGTCGAGCAAATATTTTCTTCAATGAATCTCGAGATGAATCTATTACTTTTTCAGAAGTTATGTCACTCAATAAATAAGGTTCAACATATTTGCTGAACGAGTCAACTATAATATATCTTTTACCCATTAAGTAAAAAATATCCGTTGACAATATTTTCCATGGTTCTTTTGATATTTCTTTTTCTATCATTGGCTCTTTTTTTTTATTTAAATTTTTTAAGGTATTTCGACTTTGAGCCACTAATACCTCGGTACATTAATTTAACATTATAGTAATATTATATATTCAGTACATGATATAGCAATAGTTAATTATAATAATGTGTAGTAATAGTAGGTATGTTGGTAATTACAGGTTGTTGAATATTTTGATTTGTCTTAGAAAGTTTAACGTTTTATTGGTGTTGTTTGCATTGTTGGCGAGGGCGTCAATTAGTGTTGTAGGTACATTGGCTTGTTGCCTCTGGATGGTGTATTTGTAGCATTCGGTGATTATGTGTTCTACAGTTGTTGGAGTGTTGCATATTTCACAGATGGTGGGTTGTGTTTTCTGTAGTAGATGGTTGTGTGTGAGGTGTGTGCCCTATTCGTAGTCTTGTCAAGACAATTTGGGGTTTTCTATCTTCGGGTACTGTCCATTGGTTTACATCTTCTTTTACATTTCTTAGTTTGTTGTTCGCTTTTTCTGACCATTTGGTTTGCCATTTTTCTTTTAATTTGTGTTTTATTATAGCTTTTAGGTCTGGTACTGGAATTGGGATATTTTGGGGTTCTCCTGTTGTAGCTGCTTCTTTTGCGATATGGTCAGCGGTTTCATTTCCTTCTATGCCTGTGATGGGACCCATATGATTAATATTTCCGTGTCTTCTCTGTTCGTTACTTGGTGAATATTGTCTTGGATGTTTTGTATATGTGTGTTTTTTGTATATGGGTTTATTAGGCTTTGGATTACACTAATTGAGTCAGTGCAAATGGCAGCTTTCTTTATTGACAGTTCTTTGGTTATTTCTGTTTCTGTCCTGAGGCTATAAGATTCGGTGGTGTATATACTACACGTAGATGGTAGTTGGTTTTTTTATGTAATGTCTTCTGATGTTATACCGGCTCCGGTGTTATTGTTGTGCCTGGATCCATCCGTGAATATAAAGCGGTATTGTTTGTATTCGTCCTGTATACTTTTAAAAAGGTTTCGGTAGAGCTCTGGCGGGGTTTTAGATTTTGGGTACTTTGTTAGTGTTAGGTCATATTTTGGTTGGTTAATTAGCCATGGAGGATGTTTTGTATTTGCATATCTCTTAGAGTTTTCGCGACAATATCTGACGTATTCATTATACAATTGTTCATAAGATTGAAACGACTGTTCTAAATATAGTTTACATCGAGGTATCCTTCCGGCAATAATGGGAGGGTAACTTGTTAAGTTGTTCTAGAAATAGTTTCATTGACAATTTATCTTCTCCAAAATTGTCACATATTTTAGATCGTTTCGCTACACTGTATTTGGCGCTTTCATGTATGCCATAATTACTTGTTTCAACCCAATTTTTTACCGACCACTCACCTAAAGATAACGTGATTAAATATATGGTTTTACAGACAGACACTATTAAGTCTAGTATTGGCAAATTGTATTGTAGTGTGGTTGTACGGCGAAAAGTATCATTGCTGTTTCGAAATTTTGGTCGTTTCACATCAACGGATGTGACGAAGTCACATTTTTCGTCTCTCTATGGTCCTGCACGTTTCCTGTTCATGTCTCATGGCAAGGTCGCCAGCCAGTTTTCACAGCCAAGCAGTCTTCGTGTCCACGACGTTCTCAGCGATCCACGGCCTCACAGTCGTTCCAAGGGCCGTACAGCGGGTCAGAGAGGGGCCATACACCAGGCATCACGGGGGTTGTCTAAGAAACGGGACGGAAAAATGTATTTGTTTCGTCAAAACATGTTTAGAACCTACCAGTCACACGTGGGGATCGTCAACGTTTGCAGAGCGACGCTACCACAAACCACAGGCCGTGTATGCACCCCTCTGATGGATGCTGAGAACATCTTCGCCACAAATCCACCTCCAGGACACGGAGAAAACCACCAAAGAATAGCTATTTTTAATACAAGTGAGCAAAGTATGTCTTTTTCTCATGCGTCCAGAAATTGGCCGCACGAGAGAATCGAGTGCGCCAACTGGACAAGTGAGAAAAAGACATGCTCACGTGTGCTAAACATGATTTTTTCTACAATCTTGAAATACAATTTTCCCAAAAAAATAAAACATACTTTGTTTATTAATGAAAAACTCAGAAGTACATTATGTTTACAATTGAATTTAATTAACTAAAAATAAATACAAAAAAAATATATTTCATCATGTAGAATGGTGCTCAGAGTATGCAACCAATTGTACGCTTGTGTATTTTGCTCACTTGTGAAGAAAGTTATTTACTTTACTCACTTGTGAGGAAAATTATTTACTTTGCTCACTTGTGATTCAATATGCTACTTTGCTCACTATTTTTAGTTGAATAATAATGAATTTTGTTCACGATTGTGGAAAAAACCCTTTGACACCCACAAAGCCAGCTGATCACCACTAGCGCTACGTCGGCGAGTACACGAACTACGAAAAATAAAATGTATTTTATTCTGTTGATTTTATTATTTTGTATATTTCTCCTGGTATTGTTAGTCGTAGAAAAGCTGGAAAATTAGATTTTCATACCTAATTAAAGTCACTAAAAAATGGTTTTCAAACACTGGCCCTCAGCCAAGCGGAACCGTCATGAGACTCCTCCCTTAGACCAATCAAAACACCGGCAAAGTTCCCACACCATAAACGCGCGAATTCAAACCAAACTCGGCCCGAGTTGGGTATAAATTCTACGCCGCCAGGCTTAGAATTCATTCTATGCAGTAGCCGTTCCCGGCTCAGACCTAGAAGCTTGAGTCCAGCAGCGAGTCCACAGTTCCCTGTAGGCTCAACTACGTCCACAGCGACCAGCCGTAGAATTTGCGCTAAGTCCCAAACAATGGATTGGTGAGTCTGCGAGAAATCTATTGCTATAGAATACATAGCATCTCAGTCAGTCCACAGTAAAAGTCAATTCAGTAAATATTTGTATACTTAAGAGTCACAGTTAGTAAGGGTAATTAAAAGCGTACATTCGGTAAATGCCTAAGGGCAGCATTTCCAGTTTTTCTTCAGTTTATTCATACATTGTACATAGCATATTAATAAACCTAGTTATAAATAATATAGAAATATCTCGTGATTGTGTTCCTTTACCCTGACCCACCGACGAGCTATCCGCAACTCCTATTCCCTCGCAGTCAGTTTCAGGAAGGCGCCCGAGAACCAGACACCGCAGAGAGGGGTAGGTGCGTCACACAGCTTTTATGGTGCTTCAAACATAGTTTACGTTGGTACCACAAAACAATAAGGTAAACGAGAAGTGCAAGTCAATGTATCAAGTGGGCAGCACGGAACTATTGCCCCCTGGGTGTCATTGGGTACACTACTTTTGACATATGTCAAATACATGTCAAGTAAATGTCAAATATATGTCATATGAACCTGTCAACGTTCATTTGTTTAATATACAGTGATTACTTAATTTTTATAATTTCGTTATATTCAAATAAAAAATTATTTATTTTCATTATTTTTATTATATGTACAAATTACATTATTTAAATCCAATATTTTATAATGAAAGCATTTTCTTCTCATTCTTGATTACTTGGAATAGCCGGGTGAGTTCTTCATATTGATTACCCATTATATCAACATGATATCCTTATGAACGTTGTTCTGCGTGGATTTTTTAAATGATCGTATGCATTTTCGGGATGTAGGTTCTTCTATTTTCTACCTGCTCTAATTTTGTCTTGCCAGCCGTACTTTGGTCTTCCGCCGAGACGTCGACTTCTAAGACAGATGCAATACGGCATACGTACTGTACCACTCGAGTTGCTTTTCTCAATGTTTTCATTGATCATGTTGTTGCTTATAGTTAGCAAGAAGATGTCCTCATGGAAGCGACGCTCAGCAAATTTAGTGATTGACCATCATTTTATATCACACGCGTTCACCATCAAAAGTCGACGTTCAAATTAGTTACGAAGTTCTCAGTTTTCCCATTATTTGGACGAAGACCATAGAGGCTAACACAATCACATTAGATCTATAGCTGTTGTTCCAATTTTCTTCACAAGAACAATAGGATAAATCTTTGAAATTTTGTATTCTTCCTGTTCTCAATGTCCGTGAAAAGATTCCTTGAAAGAATCCTTTAACGTAAGCTTGTCTCTTCCATAACGGCCGTAGGTCCGATTGGTAACAAATGACCTTTTTGTTGATTTTTTTTTTTAAATTAAAATCAATGAAACAAAACAAAATAGCAAAACCCAACTGCAACCATACATACACATACAAATACGCACAGAAACATACATCACAAAGATAAACGCATTTATAGATTCCTTAGAGACATTGCGCTCAATGTATTTGGGGGAAAAATCATAATAGAGATAAAAATCATCATACTCTAATAAGTGAATATTATTTTGCCAAGTTCTTTAAATAACAAATAAAACATCGTCTAATACATAATGGGGCACCAATAATTAATTCTGGCGAATTCTCAGTCTGTTTAAGTTCTATTACGATTCTTGAAACTTTTAGGCCTACCGACAACATAAACGGATATTTACAATTGAGAAGCTTTTGCAAAAACAATCATATTCCATATTCTTGAATTTGAGATAATCAAATAAAAAAATTCTACCTTTCTTACTGTTTAAAATTTCTGTATTTTAAATTAACTCAGGATCATGTTGAAATATTCAAAAATTATTACTGGGTGTTAAGTAATAGAAAAATAAACGTTGGTGAGCAATTACATAAGTCATTTTTATAGTACATTTGTATAGAAACACTTAAACCTAAAAGTAAATTATTTGAAACTAAGATACTTTTTGCGAGAAACAGTTTTACCAAACTGTTTGGCATCCTCGATTGTAGATGAAGCTCTAGATAACTCAAATTTATAATATTTGGAGTATGGTTGTTTGTGCCCAAAAGCTCCTCAATTTTAACTTTATATACTTATTCATATAAATCTAAATTACATGAACCGTTTAAAACCATTAACATTATAAAAATGAAGAAAGCCAAAGAAAACTAATAAAAAAATTATTCTTCATTTGTAAAATAAGTTTGTTGAGTATGCATATTATGATGAACATCCTACAATAACATTAAACGTTAACGAATTTATAGTAAGCTAACAAAATTAACGCAACCATGATTACTACGTAAAGGAAGATTATATACAAATGATTTTCGCAAATGAAGGAATATGACAAATTTTCATCTGAGTTAATATTACAATTTTTTTTCCATATATCACATAGGGCCGTATTTTTTAAAGGAAATCTATAGATGTGTTTATTCTGTGAATCACTTACAACATTTATATATTTATTCTCGCAGTTGGGATGCCGACATTTAAATTTATAACGACGATTAAAGCTGAAAATTTTAGTTAGATTAGAAGAAATACACTAAAATAAAATTATTAAATTATTACTTATCATAAGCCATAATATATATTTTTTAAACCATCGATTTATACTTGACAATGCAGCAATGACAATATCTTCGAACAATATTTTTTACTGTTGACAAATAATTTTATAAATTTTTATTTTTTATTTCATAGATTACTTAATTCATTTCAAACTATAGCAGCGACATGAACCGTTTAGTGACATCTCTGTTTCATTGGGTACACTACTCTCACTGCCTACTGTTTGCTGCCAGTTTCCCAATACAAGTTGCACCGGGGTGGTTGGTACCAATTAGTTTTATCCTAAAATGTTGGAATATCCTTTTCCTGTCTTCTGTGACAGTTGAACATTTATTTGTATTCGTTTTTCGTATACATTTACATCTGTCTTTGAGAATTCTCTTTCCTCTTGGTATGTTATGAAAAGTGTTCCTCTTCCAACAGGTTTAGAAAATCCCAAGTATTTCTGACCAAGCATTCGTCTTTTTTGTTCAAGGCTCGTTTATTCATTCGTTTCCTTTTCCTTCCGTTATGTTCTTCAAACGATTCTTCTGATTCCATCTTCGCTATCACCCTGATCATCACTTGACTGATTTAATTCAAAATTAGGATCTATTTCTTTCCGCCATTCTCCTTCTCTTTCTCTCCATTCATGAATAGGCAAAGGGTGTCATGGAATGATATTCGCGAATTTACAATATTGATACACAATGTGAGGGTACAAGAATATTGAGTAACCAACCGACATATATGTATTTCCAAACACATTTGATCGCATGTCTGTTAAATTAGCAGTTCATTTTTTTAGTTATACAATGGCAGCTGCATTACAAATAGGAATACAAACCGGAAGTCTTAAATCTAATTCAGCAATTAACACTGCTACTTTTATTACAAAAATTAATAACATATTTGGTTGTTTAAATGATTCGAACCATTTTCGTTCTGCATTATCAGAGAGAAATAAATTACTTAAAACAACACTTTAGGAAGGTAAACAATTTTTGAAAATTATAAAGCGTACACCAAAGATGGACAAGAAAGACGGAATATTTATTGTCTAAATGGTTTGAAACAAATAACAAATGGAATTTCAAGTTTATTTACCGATGTGAAAGAAGATATTACACTTTCCTTTTGACAAACAGATTGCAACAAGACTGTCTCGAAAAATTATTTTCAGTCATTAGAAATAGAGGTTATAACGTGTTTTGTTATAAACTGTACGGGTTGTGGGGTCCAGGCCGATTATAATGACGCGAGCAAGTACTTAATAATGTTTTATTAGCACACACAAGAAATCAAATGCTTTATAAGCCGAAACACGTGTAAACAAATATATTATAAGTCATAAAACACGTTACTTCGTCGATAGCCGCCATTCGACTTGTGGCCTTCTCGCACTCGCAGCACGGACGTGGCACGGACCAATAATCTGAAGACTCGCAGAGACAACTAATTTAAGGGTATATTCCAAAAATAAGGGTATATTCCAAAAATAAAATATAAAAACCGAAACCACGGTTCTGGTTACGGACTGGTTCAGGCTCTGGAAACTCAAATGGAAGAAGCTGTACCTCCGCTTTTAGTTTTTCTTTCTACATAGAGATGTCGCACTAAGTCATTGACTTGGAATCGACACTTGTCGATTCCGCACGAATACTTACGAATACTTAGACCACAGCATGCCTTTAGTGAAGTGTTGTATCATGGTTGTCAGGCTACCGGTAAGTAATTTTAATTATTTGTTGTAAATACAGTGAATATTTATTGTTCTTATTATAAATTAATATGTTATTGTCAACCATTTCTTTTCTTTGTACAGGTGTACACCAGCATCGCTTTCCTAACCTGAAGAAGGAGTTGGAGCGTTTCACCAAGTGGGTAGATATCTTGGACATGGAGGAGTTACGTTCGATGGATATGTACAAAGTGTACACCAACCGACGTGTATGATCTGCCCATTTCGATTCCAAGTACAAGAGTCCTGGAAATCCAAAACTGCACTGATGATACGGAGCCACGGTGTCCGCAATACGAATCCAAATTGCAGCACATTATTGCTGCATACATAACCTTAACAGTTAATAATTTAACGGCGAAACATTCTTTGGGTGCAAATTGCGAAGAAGACGTCAATACAACATTGTTGCAATCTTTCCAAAATTTATTAAGTGAACAACCAGAGGAAATCAATGAAGAAACATATACCTACTCTGGTCAAATGGATATGACCGAATCCAACGTTGGAATATTAAAATCCAATTATTGCACAGGGTTTATATTAAAAAGCCTTAAAAAGGTGACAAAAACATGCGCGGAATGCAAGTCCGATTGTGAGGATGTACTAGCAAATAAGGCTAAATTGCACCATGAAAAATTGTGTAAATATAAAAATATATTAAATAAATAGTAATAGTTTTAATTTTTTTAGTGTTTTATATTATAAACGTTGATAAGAATTATTTGTGATCCCATATATATATTTTAATCGTAGAAATAGACTATTTAGGCCTTAAGTATCAAGGATTAATTTGATAATTAGATTAAATCCTTGATCCTTAAGGCCTAAATAGTCTATTTCTACGATTAAAATTTTATTTTTAAATTTCCTTTTATTTTGAATTATGTACTCTATATTACCAGCACCAAATTAAAATTGCTATTAGTTCTTCTTTCTATCAAGAGAGGGCGTACTAATACTATTCAAGCCCTTAACATTGCAGTTCACCATCTATAGGTAGGTATTATATTATCTGTGGACTGGTTGCAGTCACGTGACTATTTTTAATGAAACACTTCGGTTTCATTCGGTTCTCAAAATTATAACATAACCTCTAAACCTAGATCATATGATAGTAGCGGCAACTCTAAAATATTTCGGACAATGAACGAAAACGTTTTATTTATGGATTTATTACTTTCAACAAGTAGTTATGAAAGCAGTGATGATGAACAAATAAAGCAAATAGTTACACAGTTATTGCCGTCTATAAAAAGCAAGTTAAAAATCATTAATTTTTCGAAATACCTGTTATATTATTGAATTATTATTTTTTTTTTTTTGTTAGGGAAGAGACCTAGAATAGAAGAATATGTTGAAGTAATTACAGTGACGAGGTATTTCGATCACATTTCCGGATGAATAGAAACACTTTTTATTTTTTATTAAATTTCAATGGGGGCAATTTAACATCTCCCGTTTTCTTAAGAGGTCGCCCAAAAAAGAAGCCGAATTACAGCTTCTACTTGCAATTTGGTATTTAACACAAAAATAATATAAATTCTGTATATTGTATACATATAAAATGTATGTAAAATAAAAATATATTATTTATATAACGAAAATCAAGTTCCTTGTAAACTAACAATTGCATTAATGTTTACAAACACAAAAAATCTGATGTGGCCAGCACAATACCTTCCGTCAATCCTGTGTATTATGTACAAATTCAAAATAATGTTACTGCACGCGCCCATACATAAATTGTCTTGCAAAAGATCCTATATTTCCAGTAAAGTTATTTCATTAACAAACTATGCAAATTGCACTTGACACTGACATTTTCTTCTTCTTCTTTAGTTTTTCCCATTCGTTAGGGGGTCGCCATTTTTTATTTTCTTCTGCCACTCATTTTTGTTTTGCGTGTCATTCCTCATTCAGTTCCTTTTCCCTCAAGTCTTCTACAATACAGTCTTTTCATCTTATATATGGTCTTCCTATGTTTCTTCCACCTTCTATTAATATATTCATCTCTCCTCATGACATGTTCAAACCAATGTAATCGTCTCTCATATATCTAGAAACTTCTAACACTAGAGTTACCCTAGTTGTTATTAGGGTACCTATATACTCAGGGTATGGCCATGACGTGGCTCGCTTTCGTCCGCCATTAGAGGGCCACTGTCATATTCGTTGTTGTTGCGCAAATTATTATGTATTTTCGTGGCTACTTGCTTTATTTTAATGCAAAACACATTTAAATATACTTCTAATATTTATTTAAAGTGAAGTAATACTTTTATTTTATTTATATGTATATTTTCTTGAGATACTGACTACGATCACTGGCAATATTGAAAACACATAAAAATGACCAATATTAAGCACAAACATTTAAATTTTTAAAAGGTAAGTTTAAAATATATACTTATTATGTAAATATTAACCACAGTTATTAAATTTGATGTGATAGTAACAACCTATATCATATGCTATACATAACCTCTAAATCTATGTCATAATAATAATTGTGTATCTCTTAAATAAATGAATTTTTATTACCTTTATAGATTCATAGTGTGATTATGTAATATTCCTGTATAATATAATATCACATTTCTTACAAATAAATAGGGAAATGAATTATCAGTATGTTTGACATTGGCTCGCTTATGGCGGCGATCTTGCCTCATGGCCATACCCTGTATATAAAGGTACCCTAGTTGTTATTAGCGTACCTGTATACTCAGGGTATGGCCATGACGTGGCTCGCGTTTCGTCCGCCATTAGAGGGCCACTGTCATATTCGTTGTTGTTGCGCAAATTATTATGTATTTTCGTGGCTACTTGTTTTATTTTAATGCAAAACACATTTAAATATACTTCTAATATTTATTTAAAGTGGTAGTAATACTGTTACTTTATTTATATGTGTATTTTCTTGAGATACTGACTATGATGACTGGCAATATTGAAACCACATAAAAATTACCAATATCAAGCACAAACATTTAAATTTTTAAAAGGTAAGTTTAAAATATATACTTATTGTGCAAATAATAACCACAGTTATTAAATTTGATGTGATAATAACAACCTATATCCTATGCGCTACATAACCTCTAAGTCTATGTCATAATAATAGTTGTGTATCTCTTAAATAAATGAATTTTTATTACCTTTTTAGATTCATAGTGTGATTATTTAATATTCCTATATAATATAATATCACATTTCTTACAAATAAATAGGGAAATGAATTATCAATATGTTTGACATTGGCTCGCTTATGGCGGCGATCTTGCCCCATGGCCATACCCTGTATATAAAGGTACCCTAGTTGTTATAGAAGTTGAGAGACACCTGACAACAAATCCTAGTACTAAACTCAATTCA
The DNA here is from genome assembly GCA_951394225.1 of Harpalus rufipes. Lineage (NCBI taxonomy): Eukaryota > Metazoa > Arthropoda > Insecta > Coleoptera > Carabidae > Harpalus > Harpalus rufipes. The sequence continues at coordinate 21,525,047 of OX596285.1, forward strand.
AATAAAATGGCGGCTGGTTTTGTACTTGTAACTACTGTAAAATTACATAAAGGAAATAAAACAAACATATACATATAATATAAAATAGTTATTTGTATATCAAGTGCTGAAAGTCTATCTTTGTCGAACCAAAACGAAAGTTGCAGCCTGAGCGAAGGGAAGGTTGCAATCGTTTGTGTTCGACAAAGGACTTTCAACACGTGTTATACACACTATTTTTTCTACTCCTGCAAGATAAAAAATAAGGAAATAAAGAATTATTTTTTAAAAATAATTTGACATTTATTTTCAATTTTTGTATTTGTGATGAGTATCTATGACAACAACAAACATTCTGTCATTGATTAAATAGTATATATAGATTGGCAACCTTATGAGCATTTGCGTACCGCGTTGTAAAGCTACGTATTATGCTGCCACCTTTAATAATTTTATTATTTGGCCGTACTAACATTCGATTAGGCTGGCGGTAATAATGTTCGGCTGTATTCGTGTCAAGTCGCTTGGAGTCGGAGACACGAAATTTTTAACAAAAAAATAATGAATTATTTAATCACGTAACTGATTATGAACAACAAATAAATTAATTCGTTATTATTTTGAGGGACGCTAAAATGAACTTCAAGAACTTTATGAATATTGAAAAAAATCGAAATGTATATACATATTCCCATTTTTTTTTTACCCTTCTTTTAACACCCTGTATAATGAACTTTATAAAAAAATAAATTAAGCTATTTTGTCAAATGCATAGGATATTACGATATTAGTATATTATTTCTAACGACAAGGGAGATATCGAAGACGGCGATTTCGATGACATTGAAAAAGGGCTACGCAAAATAACTTTTTTATTTATAATTATTTTTTAATCCTTTTACATATTTGTAAACTAGGCTAAGGGGCTCACAAATCACGGAATTTGGCATGATGGCAGCGCTTTCGGTTTAACCGGAAGTGACATAAACTTTCATATTTCAAATGGGACATCCTATTTATTTTTATATATTTGGAATCTACGTAGAATTATGAATTCAATGATATGTTTGAAGTGTATTTTTATTGAAGAAATTAATTACAAGAACGTAAGAGAAAATGATGGATAATTAACCTGCTAAGCCAAGCTGTGAAAACAGTTGAGATAATATTAAGTAATATTTAAGTTAATTTTGTAAGATTCCATATTTTGATAAAGATGACAAAGGAAGATGAAATATATATATTGTATTCATGGTTTCATTCAAACTATTAATTTCATTTTAAAATTATTTGCGGACGTGAAAGAAGAGAATTATTTATGTTTATTAACAAATAGATTTCAACAAGATTGTATGGAAAACCACTTTTCAATAATAAGAAATAGAGGGGGGTACAATCTAAATCCGACTGCAAAACAATTTAGGCAAACATTGCAAAGAATTAGTCATATAAGAATTTTAAGTTGGAAGCGGAAACTGTGTAATAGATAAAGATGAAATTCTTGAAATAGAAATATCAGAATCCATTACACCGCCTGAAGAAATTGTATACGAAATGATCGACAATGTTGAAATTGTACGACCAGAAAATGTGGAATGTGCTGTGGTTTTGGTTTTTCGTTGTATTAAACAATACAATTGCGAAAATTATAATAAAATTTTACAGAAAAATGACATTATTTTTGATGAAAATGAAATTTATTTAGTTCTTAAAGACTATGACAAAGTGAATGAAATATAATATTTTTGCAGACCAAATGAACAAACAGTAAAAATTGTATCACAATTATTACACATTTTTAGTGAATTTACAAAAGAACATTTACATTGAAACAAAATAACCAGCAATTTATTAAAAAATAGTATGCGGTGTATAAATTTGCATTACAGTGACTGGTTAAATAAAAATGATGACCATAAAAATTTTATTATAAAAATATTTATTAAAATAAAAGTTTTAAAAACTTTGAAATGGAAATCTACAGATATCACAAGAAAAGCCTGCAAAAGAAACATATATATTTTGCATAACAAATAATAATTAAAACGTTGAATAGTGTATTAATTTTTTAGGTCAATAGTTCTATATTATCCTTATTTAAATAAATGTTTTTTTTCTAATTGGTACTTTTTCTTTTGTTATTAATTGGTGGTCAAGAAGATATTAAAAAAATGATTTAATTTATAATTATTAAGTAAAACAACAAGAAAACTTATTCGGAGAAGATTTATTTTATTAAAATACATTGTTTTATATGCGGAATATCTTAAAAAGTTGCTCTTTTAACAGTATTTAAAAATTAATAATTTTATGTGCGTCAAATTATCGGGTGTGATTTTAACAGCCCCGATTCAATTCTAATCCAACCTAATTCAATGCCGCTTGGTAAGATGGTAAGCACCTTATTTAAAAAGAATAGCTATTTATGATGTGTTAAAAGTGGCATTTTGATTTGTGAGAAGGAAATTTGGAGTAAGACGTGAAGCGGATGGTCCAAACTTTCAAATACATATCCACTGTAAATTCATATAAAAACATTGCTCGATTAAATGATAAATGAATGCACATCCCCTGTGAATTCATATTAAATCGTTTCTATTAAATGTTAAATGAATTTTTATTAGAAATGTTAAACAGATTATGAAAGAATGTAAGCTTATTTTTAAAAAATAAATTTATAATTAAATTAAATATCTCTGAAGAAATGACGAAATAGGTTTAACAAATTCTCATTATAAAATTGTTTGGCTCCGCCCGGCGATGTGTACTACCATGCTGCTATCTTGTAGCGAATTAGACACATGCATAGTATGCAACTACAGCACAGATGGCTCTTACTCGTACAGAATTAAAATGTGTTACGCGGATTGACTATAGCATTGCCAATCTATATATACTATTTAATCAATGATTCTATACAACATTTGTAAGTAAAATTCGTTGCTAGGATACCGAAGTGCTGCAAAGAGTTACTTTCAACATGAAAAACAAACCAGAAAATTGTATTTTCAGAGCAGGAGTAGAAAAATATATTTTTAAACAAAAACAATACCAACAATAACAATAACAAATAAAAACAAAATATAACTAATAAAAACTGACTACCATACATTTTAATGTAATCGTCTATAACATTATTGACCCTGAGGTCTTTTTTTAACATTTTTTTATTAACCATAAAAATAAAATGCTTTAACATAACATGGATAATTGTTAAAACAATTTTTTCTTTTAATTCCCTCCCATGTGTTTTACAACTGCAAATATGTATTACACATGGGAAGTACTTCGTCATATAATAGTTTAACAATATTACATTTGTTTATTTTGTTGCTTATTGCATTAAATATGTATTTCTGCAGTTTCCCTACTTCTTCTACGATGCCTTCCTTCGGGTAATCCAGTCGTAGATTGCCTTCTGTCCCGTAATCCCTCAAACGTATTACAGCGTGAGTATCAGTACATGTTTGAGTTGTATAAAACTCAACGCATGTCTGACAGTCACGCTGTAATACTTTTCGGCCGATAAAGCCAGATATATAAGCCGTCGTGTTTAGGCGTACCTTCTGCGTCAATTCAAAAATATTTTTACTCGTGGGTTGTATTGGACGGGAAGGTGGTGAAAGGAAAGGTGGATAGTACGAATCAGGTGTAATAGGATGAGGGACTGGTTTAGAGGATGGGGTAAGAAGTTGTTTTAGGGCTAGGAGGTACGATGCGCCGTCATCTTCACAGTTCCAACCTCTGCTATTCTTTAAAGTACTATTAATAATACTTGTCTTGAACGCAGAGACGAACTGCGAAGGTGTTGGGGTTATCGTTTTGCCCGCACAATCCACGAATAACACCAAAGAAGTTCTCCAAGGGATCTTGATTAACAGATTTTGTGAGTAAATACCTAAAACCAAGATCCCTTACAGTACTCCAAAGTGCTTGCATATTTCGAATTGTCACTTTCAGGTAGCTTACACACGGCGGTTCAGGTACTGCCTTCCCGTCTACAACAAAAGACAAGCCGTCCAACATAATTTTGGCTCTAGACCAAAATTTATGAAGTTCGGACTTGTCTGTGACTCGACAAGACAAAGGCCGAGAAGCTATCATGGTCGAGTTTAAGCTATCGAACGTATTATTCCTGAACAAGCAGAACTCTGCAGTTCCCTGGGCACTTAGCGTTCCTGAATTTGATAGCATGATCAGCACAGCGTAAACAGAACGACTGAAAACCTGGACAGCAAGATAAACCCTCATTTTCTTTTTGCCGTCCGGACTAATATGATCCTTAGACAGTTTGGTTATCTTGCTGTCTACTGTCTTGCCATCAAGATCATATAAAGCTTTCAGATCGTCCCATTTAGCAACTTTGCCGTCATATACAATGTTTTTGGTCATAAAATTATTCCTCATACTTTTAATTAGATGAGGAGCATCAAAGATGTGAATAATTTCATGGCCATCAACACTGTATACATACTCGCCGGGTCGACCATACTCCTCACTCAAAAGACGCACTGCAGACCGGTTGCTGCTGCCCAAGTCACTAACTGACGCGAGAACAACAAATTCTGTTTGTTCATGAACAGCACGAACAACTTGCCGAATACATGACTTTAGTACATGCGTCTTAGCCGTGGATTGCACAAAAAAGAAAGCAACTAACTGACTGCTTCCATGATTTGTGCAAACCTCGGAGCATAAATACTAAAGCATGATCAGCAACTTTATAGCTCTTCTCGTCCGTAACAGCTTCCAAGCCTTCTACTTGATCGGAGCCTTTGTTGTATGACAGGTGAGGTCTCAAAGAAACTTCATCGAATATGAGAGTGCAGTACCTCTCCATCTGCGGTCTACCAGCCTGCAAACAAAATAAAATATATTAGATAAATTATATATTATATCGATTCGTATGCTCATTAAATTGTTAATTATATAATAATGAAAGAAAAGAAAAATTGACTTGTTATTCCGTACAATGGAAAAATAAATGCGAAATATTTTTGCAAATTTACTCACCGAGTTTGCCTGAAGGTAAGAAAACAATTCTTTATTAATACCGGGAACCAATGGAATGTTACCAAGGGCCCGGTTCAATGTCCTGGTGGAAGGCATCGGGAAGAACTGCTGCAGGTAATGGTAGCCTCTAGGGCTGGTTTTATACAGCGCCACATAAAAGGATTTTTCCTCAGCCGTATATCGTCTTTGACGAGGTTTTTTAGAATGATTTTTCATGGCACTTTTTATGAATGTCTGCACCACGGCTGGCATGGAATCTAGTTTTTCCAACTGTTTCAGAATTTTTTTGGAGCCTAGATCTGTTTCTGGAAACAGTTTCCTCGCCGACCGACCCCGTTTTTTTAGGACCCGTATCACGTGCTTCGCTTTAATAAAATTCTAATAATTTTTTCTTTTTTTTTGGAGTTAAATCGTCCCTCCTCGTCACCCCCAACTCCGCCAATATGCTGTAAGGTTTTCTTCCTGCAAAAAAAAATGTTTCATATTATATCGAATCAGGGATGGGATAACACGTTAACGAATTGTTACGTTATTTCATAACGTTAGAAAACAAAAATCGTTACATAACGTTATACATAAACTTAATAAAAAATAAAATAACGTTATAAAATCGTTATTTTTGTTTCGTTATTATAACGTTACAACAATCGATTTTTTCCGTTTGTAATAAAAATTGATTAAAATTGAAATACAATGTATTAAAAAAACTTGCACACTTACTATAGAAATGAAATAAAGTGTTCAACATTGAATTTGACTACTAGTGACATCTATTCATTATAAAACACAATAGGTTTGTTCATAGAACGATTTGAAATCGTCAGCAACCGTCAGAGGCATGCGCAGTTGCATAAAAGCGTTCGCAAAGTCACAAATTTCCAACTCTAATTATTAGTTCAATGTTCATAGAAACTTTCTGACTGGTTGCTGATCGGTTGCCAACTATCAGAATAATTTCCAACTCGGTCGGAAATTTTAAATTTGAGGCATGCGCACTTACACTGTTTTGACAATACATTTGTATTTGTTTTGATTAAAGGTTTTGATTTCATTTAATGTTTGGTTATATACTTACAAATAAATTAAATTAGTGAAATAAATATTTTACGGTAAGTAAATCATTGTAAATTAATAAATAAAATAATAAAAGACTGACTCACTGACAAGTGTCACTACAGTGATCGATAATATCGATATATTTACTACCAAAATTAAGCAGAGACATTTATTATTCATTTTAAAAAGTTAAGTGACATAATGCTGTTCACAGAAGAATTCAAACAGTTTGATTTGCAACCAGTTTGAAACCACGCATGCGCACTCAAACTCCAACCGTTGGAAATATGTTCTAAGAACAAACCTGATATAAACTAGTAGGAAATTATACTTTCAAACGGGAATACAAAATTGTATAGCATTAATTTTTTTTTGGGAAAACTTCCGAACATTTGTGAGAAAAGTTTCCCATTTTTAAAATTACGGGAATTTTCCACCTCTAGGTAATTGTTAAACAAAAGAAAACAAACAAAATGTAAATTATGTTTACCTTGTCTGGCTTTTCCAGAAACTGGGGTAACAGTCGAAACTGTCGGTACGAAAGGATCCGTTAATCCCTGCTCTAAACTCTGCGTTTCGGATACTTGGGCAAAATACCCAGAAGGTCCAGGCAAAGGAAAAATCTCCCTCCATTCCCGGCGGGTAGTAATGCCAAAGGAGGATTAGAACGGTCCCTCTCAGCATTATCCTCCGGTTGCAAATCTGAAACCGTAATACATATAATTAGTCATTTTTATTTATTTTTAAGTGAAATGAATTTAATTTGTTGTTGAGTTTAAAAAATACAGTAAATGAATACTGCTTACATAGTTGAAATTAAGTTTCGAGAAATACGTTTCTATGACACACTATAATTATACGCTCCAATTAAAAAAATGACAAAACACGTACCTTCGTTGTTTCTTACAATGTTTGGCACAGCACCACGGAGCAATTTAATTTTCAACTGATTTTGAAACGAATGGTCTTCAAAATGCAAACCACATACACGAAAATGTGCTCGTGTAGAATGGGATGTGTTACGTAGTAATTCCACAATGTTCAAATTTGTAGACCAAACATCTAACAAAATTTCATTTGCTGGCAAGCAAAAGAAAGCTAACTTTGGTTTTTCCTGATTGACGCTGGTGCAACCAGGAACAATACATTTGTAAGTCCTCATAACTGAAACAAAGGAAAAAAATATTCGTACTTACATTCAATTAAATAGAACAATAATAATATAGAAAGGAACTATAGTTTCATTTCATATTAAATGGAAGCTATAAATTTATTTTACATTGGGCAATATTAACGATTGTACAGGTGGAACAAATTCGAGTTCCTTGTTATACAAGCTACAGATAATTGATGTAGATCTTTATGGGCCAACATTTCGAGACAATTTTAATAGGCACCCAGCAATTTTCGATCATCTTTTATTTTTGACCTATAGGCTAAACCTTGATTTTCGCTTGTTTGTTTCCAAATAGTTTTCAATTTATTCACCCCAATAAATTAATAATTCATCTTTTATTCATGTTTGAAACAAAAGAATATAGACTTCTTATACAAAGCTTATATAATAAAAAATATGATGAGATTATTTGCAACGTGTTCCCATTTTTAAAATATTATATTTGTGTTATATCTTGAGAATTATTAGGTTTTAAAAAAAAGCTACAGATCTTTTTGGCGTTATAAAATGTCACTTTTATCATAATTGATACAAAATGAGTTTTGTAAAAATCTTTTTCTACTACCACTACTGTAAGAGGGTCATTACTGAACAGACTACTAACAATGTAAGTTCGTGCTTATGAATAGTGTTACGTAATGAACAGCAAATTTAAGTTGGCAGGACTGATTGTCAAACTGTAAGAAATGGTTAAAATTTGATAAATAAAATTTAAGATTTAAATATAATAGAATGAAATTTATCTGACATATACATATTTTTTTTTTTTTTGATTTCTATTTACAACTGGCTTAAGTAACCATCAAGCAAATGTGATATAATATTACAAAATAACATGCGAGAAAGCAACACCCAGTGGCATTCCTTCTGATCTACATTTATATTTTATACATTATTCTACTAAATCCAGTGGTTTCATCCTTTTTAATCTTCTTGTTTCATTGGTGTTGTCGAGTAAGTTTATCGCTAGAGTATTGGGATGATTGTTGAGCCTGTGTTGGTATCTTCTTGATAGTATTTTTATTTGTTCATTGACATTTTTGATTTTTAAATCACGGTGTAACGTTTCATTTGTTACGTACCAGGGGGCATCCGCAATGAGTCGGAGAGTTTTATTTTGCGATCTTTGTATAATGTTAATATTGGACTGCTTGGCGCAGCCCCACATTTGAATCCCATAAGTCCAAATGGGGACGATTGCGACTTTATAAAGTAGTAATTTACAATGCATTGGTAGTTTAGATTTTCTTCCGATTAACCAATAGTGTTTATTTATTTTCAAATCTATTTGTTTTCTTTTAGCAGTCAGGTGTTTCTTCCAATTCAATCTCTTCTCGAGGTGCATACCTAAGTATTTAACATCAGGGCGTTGTGGTATGACTTGATTGTTCATTTTTATTTCTGGACATGTGACTTGTCTATTTGTAAATGTTACGTGGACTGTTTTACTTTCGTTAATTTTTATTTTCCATTTGGTAGCCCATTCTGCTACAGCGTTTAGTGAGGTTTGGAGAATATTTGATGCTTCTTCTGGATCTGCGTGGGATGCTAATATTGCAATGTCGTCCGCATATGTAGCTGTGGTGACACTTTCATAGCAGGGTAAGTCTGCTGTATATATTAAATACAAAACTGGTCCAAGGACACTACCTTGCGGTACTCCAGCATCTATTGGGCAGTATTCCGAATAGCTTCCGCCGTATATGACTTGGAAGTGTCTATCTGTCAAGTAAGATTTAAATATTAAATAATATTGTTGCGGCAATTTTTCCTTTATTTTGTATAAAAGACCCGTGTGCCATACACGATCGAACGCTTGACTAATATCGAGGAATACTGCTGAGCAAACTCTTTTTTCTTCAAGATCACTTTCAATTTGATTCACAATCCTATGGACCTGCTCTATAGTTGAGTGTTTTTCTTTGAATCCGAATTGATGTTCAGGTATTATGTTATTTTTGTGCAACATTGGTTTCATTCGCTTCAAAATGAGTTTTTCGAGTAGTTTGGAAAGAGCGGGCAGCAATGATATCGGCCTGTATGACGACGGCACGTGACTTGGTTTCCCTGGTTTTAAGGTTAAATGGAACCCCTAGTGGCGCGCGTTCGAACGTTGGTCAGAACGCTGACAAATGAATTTAGTTATTTAAACAGCAAAATTATAAAAATAATCAATTTTTTTGTTAAAATCATGAAGAAAATAGTTAAGGTTTATTCTTCAACAAACGATATATGACTTCAGTCAAATTATAGATAAATGGGAAAATATGTATATTTTTTAAATTTTAATTAATTACTCCAAAACCAAATCAACAATTTTTTATTTTTTTTTGTATGTTATGTGTATATATCCCACCAACACACATATACAATTTAATTAAAATTGACCAGCAAAATTTTGTGTAATTAAAGAAAAAGTGTCATTTTTGGTACAAAAGCTAACATAAAAATTAATATTTCAAAAACAGAATCAACAATTTTCTTTATTTTTACTTATGTTAAGTAGGGGAGCGCGCTATATCTACATTATTTTTTTTAACAAATTTAAGCAGTACAGTTTTTTGTTACAAGACAAAGTTTGACAAAAATAAGGCGTTTCTAACTTTTTCTTTGAAACGTAAATGAAAATTGCAATTTTACAATTTTTACTACAAAATATATTATATTACCTTCAACATAGATATTTTATAAAGTTTAATACTGTACCTGGTACTTGTAAAAAAATTATTATAAAGTCACAGAAATTTTCATAATTCCTGTACAGGTACCAGGCGCCACGAGTAGCTAAGTGAGTAGTAGTTGTACTACTAATACAATATTACCGGCTATCTTGTTTCTATAATGCCGCGAACAGCAAGTTACTTTAAAACCGTATTATTACCAATTTAAAATGTTTATGAAAATTATATATATATATATATATATATATATATATATATATATATATATATATATATATATAAAGTCCGTTTCCACGACTTGATCCCCACGTCATCGTTCGTAACCATATGGTTCAAATCGCCAGGGGTGGGAGGGAATTGATGACGTCATGTTGTCGGGTGGAATCGGATGAAATCGCGTGATTTCCGAAGTATCCATACAAATCAAAACTGACAACTGACAGTATTATAATATAACCTATACTGTATTGATATCAGGCGGCTGACACCTTAATGGTTTTCTAATTGCAAAGCAATAGTTCATCCCTGCGAAACCAGTCCGCAGAAAAGCGCTAGTATCTGTGCTAGTATCGTAACCAGGCAACTGGGGCGGTTCGTTTGTCGCGTTTGAATTTGATCTGAAAGTTGTCAGAATCTTCTGATTTAAGTCAATGCTTTTCAAACCATTTTGTGCAATTTAGTTGTGCAGTTACTAGCAGCGAATTGTGTTCTGTTAAGTGGGTTTAGTGGTAATTATACATATTGTGAAAAATGACGAGATCTGTAAGTATAAACAATTCAATTTTGATTACATTCTTAGCCTTGATCATAAGTTTATGTGTTTTATTGTTATATTAAAATAAAATAATGTTATTTTTTTCAGGAACCAACATGTGTCCATCATAAATGTATTACAAACAGTCTCCCTGTCGAAGAACAAGGGCATATGTTTTGTTTTCCAAGATTGGAAAGCCTACGGCGGGAATGGATCATCCGGATGGGTTGTCTTGATCTACTCGAATGTCGTACCAGCAAATATTAGATCGAGGATTCCGGGTCTGCCGACTTCATTTTACTGATAAGCAATTTAGGAAAAAAAGAATTTGAATCGTCATGAAATACCTGTGGACGTTTTTAATTCTGGTAAGATATTCTTTTATACTAAAATTGCTTTGAAATTACAGGTTAAGTAATGCATAACCTCCGAACTACGAAATATTTCTTTACGTAAGATTATTAAACTTTGCTGTTTTCGTATTTCCATGAAGGCTTTATTTCTTTATTAAAACTGTTTCAGAAATAACTAATAATTTATTATTATTTTTTAGTTGCTGCTTCAAAAATGATGGAGGAAGAGGAACCAGTATTTGAAGTTCTTGCTAATAATATGCCTGCTATCGAAGGACACCGAAAACACGTAAATGTTCTGCTGGTGATGCTACTGCTTCTGTTTCTGGTATGCTTTTATTTTAAATCATTTTTAGTTTTATATTGCACTTAACTTACGGTTAATTATGAGTTTTGAAAGTTATTTTAAATTGTCAACTAATATTTTTTTGTCTTTTCAGTTGCTGATTCAGAAACACCGAAGACAGGCGTATCATTTATTGAAATTCTTTTCGATAATACGAGAAATATTGCACCGGTTACACCGAAGAGACGAAAACGTTTTGCTGCATGAAGTTTGCGATACGAGCCATACGTGGAGTTGCATACATTAGTTTTTCTAAACCAATAATTTTTTCATAAAATTCATTGTATCATAATGATAATCTGTGACGAAATGAGAACAAAATCTATCACAATGATTATCTGTATCGAAATAATAACTAAATCTGTATCATAATGATAATCTGTATCGAAATGAAAATTTGTATCATAATGAGTGTCATTCAAGTACGTATGACATATATTTAATAAGTATATTAAAGCATAGAAGTAGAAAAATGTTTTTTTTTTATTAATTACTTTCAGATTTTCTATATTTAAGTATTAATATATTCTGTAACACAATAGTTTAATTTTTATATATCGATAATTTTTATATAATAAAAAATACCTGACAAAACTATTTTAAAATTTCACTTGTCAAAAGTATTATCGATATATAAAAATTAAATATTGTGTTACAGAATGACAGAATTTTAAATTTGAATTATTGGAAGCTATCATTCAATTTTCCCGCCTTTTTAGTTTAGTTCATCCCTGCAAGGCCAGAGGTGCTGCGAACTGCGTTTTTATATTTACTATAGAGTTGGCAAGTCTGATAGTGTAGATGGTCTGTGATTGATATTTATTAATTATTCATAAAATTTCGAAGTAAGACATGCATTTTGCAATAATTATGATATAAGTAAACTAAATAAAATATACCTCTTTTATTGTCAAATAATTGGCAATTTTAGAAACGGCGTCTTTGTAATAGCAATATGCACAATATAATTTGAATAAAACTCAACAAAAATATTTTTTACGAAAATAGTGTTAATTTACAAGATTGGATTTATTTAGAACAAAAACCGGAACAAAGCATGGATTTTTGATTGCCAGCAGTACGGCAATGTGGCTAAAACGTTAGTTTTGTGATCGGCAATTCCGAGCAGACTAGACAGTACCACAGTAATGATATATATTGGATGGGAGACATTCGGTAACAAAAAAGAAATTATCATATCGCGTCACACTGCGGCTCGGTGTGCCTGACATCCTGGGAATACACTTACACCGAACGGTACAAAATGGGATTACCTATTTTTTTTTTATTGTGGGAATCATAATTAAGAACACAATAATAAGAATATCATAATTAAATAACAATTATTATTAATCGTATATACATAACTAAGTTATTAAAACAAAATATACTGATATAAAATCGTCAATTTTATAATACAATAAGTTACTAAGTGCGTCATTAACTAAGATGGCGAAGACACATCTTCTCCAGAAATTCGTCCTTCACGCCTGTGGAAATTCGTCCGCAAAATCCCGAGAGAGAAGTGGCCTAGATAAATTGTATTTTTCTAGAAAAGAGCATAATTTATAGCTGCTGGTGTTGCTTTAGTCGGGTCTTCTTTCGTGCATTTTTCTTCTAGGTTGATACAATCTCTAATTATACATATTTACTTCACACATTCCTACTTGAGTTTGTAGCTTTTATAAAAGCGAATTAAATTTTTATCCAGGTTTATAATTATTATAATCCAAGGTTTTCTATACATACAAAATCCCGGATTTGAAATCTGAGATTAAATTATGTTTATAAAACCGGGCATTAGAGTTTTTTAATTGGTCCATTTTTGGTCATTTCCTGGTGGTAGTTGTTCATCAGGGGGATACCTATTATATCTTCTGGCTTCAACGTTGTATTCCACTTTAAGCGTTTTGTTGTATTCTTAGATTCTCGTAGAGGATATACAGAGGGGATGGTCTGAGTCGAGTTCGACCAGGTAAATAGCCGAGGATCATGTAACTGTTTGGAGTCCTCTTCCATACTGGCCATCGACCGTATAATTTTTGGTGGAACTAGCCCGCTAAACAGGTACAGTTGGTTGACTGGTGTATATTTCAAGCAACCATAGTATTTATTCGGCAAGTTTAGGTTAATAAAGAATTCAACCGCTTAGCGTTCCTATACTAAAACAGCATACTCAGCGCATGAGTAGAACAGGGTAAGAGCTGATGTTCTAAAACGTGTCTCAGTAAGTAACTCCCAGATAACATGGAATATTGGCTATCCATTCCCATGTAATTATTAATACAATCGGTTTGTCGTTAATATAAATACTGAAAATGGTGGGTGCTAAAATAAGAAATAATACTGAAAGACATCATGAATAAAGAAATAAATGAAAATAATGAACATTGACAAGTATTTTTTTTTTTCAGTTATAACAAATCTTCATCTTCTGTATCCGATTCTTGTAAATGAATTACGACCGGTTGTTGATTTTCAGAGATGTCGAGTTGCATTTCTTCCTGCCATTGCTCGCCAATAATTCTGTCAACATGTGTAACATAATTTTTCCAATTTTGAACAGTTACATTATTGAGAGCCTCATATGCCACATGGTAATTACTTCTTCAGCTTTTCCACTGTTCCGCCCAATGTGCGCATCATAATAGCGTTTAGCTTGCGACCAAACCATCTCTATTGCATTAAAATGACAGTGATATGGTGGCAATCTTAATACCTGATGCCCGTTTAAATAAATTAGTTCGTCTACAAAGTATTTTTTCTCCAAAGGCACATTCTTGGCTTTAAATAATAATTCTGTTTTTAAATCTGTTTCCTGGAATGAAACGTTGTGCTTCCTTAAAAATTCTTTTAAAGCATGCTTACTCCATAAATTGTTTGGATTTTTTTCCTTCACTCGTGAGTAGTATGGAGCATTGTCTAAAATTATTAAACTGGGCTCATCTAGTTTTTTCAAAAGACAATGTTCCAGCCAATGCTCAAATGTTTCTGCGTTCATTTCACCGTGGTAATCCCCGACGTTGGATTTTGAAGCAAAAACCAAATGTGTGTCAGGAATAAATCCTTTTTCACCACCAGCACTTAATACAATGTATCTAGGAAAATAAGAAAAATATAAATTATGCAAATAATAGAAATAACAAATAATGCAAAAATAAATATAAATTATACATATAACAAATACTAAAAATCATATTCATGGTATTTATAATTTTAATATTAAATACTTTAAAAATAGACCCACCTTTTTCCTACAGTGGTGAGCTTTTTCACTGTATATGGGGTATCATCTTGCCAGGAGCGTCTATCGGATCCTTTCGAAAAGATCCAAGTTTCATCTAAGAATACGAGAGGAAGTTGAGTGTGTTTCTTATTTTCCACATATTGTCGCAGAAAATTAATTCTTTTAACAATAACAGAATCAATTTCGCACAATCCTCTTCGGTTATCATCTTTTCTGTATTGAAATCCTAACATTGTAAACCTAAGGGCAGTCCTGGATATTTTACATACTTCTTGTTGTATAATCCTGTCTAGTAATGTATCCAAAGTTATATGTTCTCCTAATAATATGCGAACTTTAATAAAAATTAATAAAATTTAAAATTAACTTACGTTTTGTATACATGTCGTAAATAATTCTTCTAATATCTTCTTTGGAGAAGTCGTCCACATAACTTTTTTGTCTTCTGGATTTTTCTGTTTGTCTTCTTTTCCGTGGGCTTACAGGATCTTCATTCGTCTTTCGATTCCGACCAACTATGCGTTTTACTGTCGCTGTTCCTATTTGTAATGCATTAGCCACTCTATAAAGAAAGAAATGTAATTAGTATTTAAAAATTAAATAAGTTTCTCAAAAATATATTTACCTCAATCACTGCATTAACTGGTAATAATGGAGCATTATTCTCTTTTTCTTGACAAAAATAATTGTACAAATTAAGTATCATTTTCCGGCTTGCACTTTTAAGTATTGGCTTTTTCCGCCTAACATTCATACCAGAAGTAGAGGCTGCCATTATGGAACACTTTAAATACTAAATATAAACTTACTTTAGATACTAAATATAAACAAATAAGAAATTAAACTACGAACAAAATTGAAAACAAACAACAACAAATTAATATAAAATAACAAGAATTAACAAAACTAGAAACACACAATGAAATACAAATTATTAACGTGAAAATAACCTTAATCACATGAATGACAGGAATGACATGAATATTCAAACAATTAAAATATTTGAAAATGACATTTTTTGTTACCGTGGTTACAATACCGTTTCTATTTCATTTTTAGCCTTTGGTTGAACGGAGATAGAGTTTACCCCCTCTGAAAATCCAACGATAATGAGATAGCGAATAAAAATGTCATATATGTCATGTGTGTACGACAAAGATGCAAGATAAATGTTTAGTAATTCTTGCATCGGAAAATGATGACGTGAGGATCAACTGGGAGATATAGAGTGTATATATATAATTTTCATAAACATATACAGGGTGTAACACGAAAAGCGGGCCATAGGCGTTTAACATGGGAAAACAGTTTTTCCTTGGCCAAAAGTGGCTTATTAATTTTAGACAAAAATACTTCAAATAAATGTCGTAGAGAATTAAATTCTGCATCCAACTCAATATTCATATTTTATTTTGCATGTTTAGTAACCGAGCAAATCGAATTTAATTTTTTACAAAAGTTACTTCTTTATAGTGTTAGCCATGACACTGAAACAAAATCAAACAAATGTAATGACTTTTTACCTGTCAGAAACACTCTGTTTAAGTCTAATTATTGAAAATGGAAACTTTATCACTCAAAATAAACTAAATAAACAACAATAGAAATAAAGTGTTTGAACTCATATTTATTAAACATTCATTTTTACATTATTTTATTTATAAGTAAATATTATAAAAGGTGCTCAAAAAGTTGTCCGTTTTGCGCTAAGCAATAGCCTAATCTATTATAAAAACTTTGCCTAACATTACTTAATTACTTAAATCTACGATTTATTTTATTGCATACATTTTCTATAGCGTTTTTAAGATATTCAATACTATTGTCTCGTTTCTTATAGACATAAGACTTTAAATGCTCCCATAAAAAGAAGTCACACGGATTTAAATCACATGACCTAGCTGGCCAGTTTACTGGTCTTCCTCGCCCTATCCAGCTTTCTGGAAAAGCATCATCCAGATAATTTATAACCTCCCTCGTACAGTGTGCAGGACACACATGATCATTATTTAAGTTCGTTATTTCTGGCCCAACTGTTTTCCTTAATAAGTCCAAATATATTTCGAATTTAGCCGTGCAATAAAAAAAGGACCAATAATTTTGTTGTCTAAAATTCCTGCCCAAATATTTACTGATTGCCGGTACTGTGTTCTTGATTGTATTACACTATGTGGATTTCTTTGAGACCAGTAACGAAAATTATTTTTGTTTGGTTCGCCATTTAGTGTAAATGTGCACTCATCGGTAAAAAATATATTTTTTAAAAACCTATCCTTTTCCATAATTATTTCACAGAATATTGCGCGTCGTTCAAAATCTTGTTCAAAAATTTCCTGGTGGTTTTGTATTTTAAAAGGGTGATATTTATGTTCTTTTAATAATCTAAAAACGATCATAAAACTGATTCCTATTTCATTTGAAATTTCTCTGACACTGAGATTTGGATCCATTTCAATTAACGCTAGAACATCTTGGTTGTTGTAATTTCTATTATGGTTTCCTCGCAAAAGTTCCGGTTCTAACTTATTAAATGTGCCGGTCGTCTCAAATTTTGAAATAAATCTTTGAATTGTTGTTTTACTAGGAATATTATGATGATGCCAAAAATACTAATTAAATCCCGAATTTTCCGAAAACTTTCCCCAGAATAATGCCACTTAATAATTTGTAACTTTTCTTCATGAGAATAACTTTCCATTTTCAATAATTATATTTCTTGACTTAAACAGAGCGTTTCTGACAAGTAAAACGTCATTACTTTTGTTCGATTTTGTTTCAGTGTCATGGCTAACACTATAATGAAGTAACTTTTGTAAAAATTTAAATACGATTTGTTCGGTTACTAAACATTCAAAATAAAATGTGAATATTGAACTGGATGTAGAATTTAATTCTCTACAACATTCATTTGAAGCATTTTTGTCTAAAATTAATAGGCCACTTTTGGGAAAGGAAAAACTGTTTTCCCATGTTAAACGCCTATGGCCCGCTTTTCGTGTTACACCCTGTATATATATATATATATATATATATATATATATATATATATATATATATATATATATATATATATATATATATATATATATATATATGGTGACCGCAACCCCGGAACATAGGACTTAACATGTAAAATCATACTGTTGTAATTTCCTGCTTCCCTAATTATTTTAGGTAAAAATGCTTCAAATAAAAGTTATAGAGAATAAAATTCTGCATCTAAAATTTATTTAGTAAGATTATTTTGACGAATAAAGCTTATAATTATTTAAAAAAAAATGCATTTATAAATATATATATATACGCATATATATATATAATATTTTAATCAATAAGAAAAATACGTATTTATAACAATTTATTGTCATTACAGTACCTATTAAATAATAGCTTTCATACAATTATTAAAAAAATGCAGTTACAAACAAAATTAGTTCACTTTTTATTTGTTTATTGACTTCAGATCCAATACATGTACGGGTACACAAAAGTATAATTATTGTTTTGTCAATAAATATATACATATTTACATAATTTTTAACTGGTAAATTATAATCATATTTGAAAAATATTATATTTCTTTGAAAATAATCATCCTTTAAAATTTTCCTAATCCCAACCTTGTCAAATCCCCGGCAAAATATCCAGCCATCCAGCTGTGAAGGGTCGGGCTGCTATCACAGGTAATGTCATGTGCATATACTTGACACAAGGCATAAAACTATTTATGCATAAATTATGGTTTATACTATTATAATACATATTAGCTATTTATTGTTTTCCATTACTTTATCAATTAACATAAATTTTACAGTATTTAACAATAAATCATTTTTTGGTTAAAGTTCTATATTTTATTTTGTAATATGTTTGATTGGTTTTTTTCCTAAACTAGTAGTTTTTTAGCCCTTGGTCCCAATTAAATATGTAATACATGTATTTGTATGTAAAGTTGTACCCCGACTTACACAAATTCGACATACGCGATTTTTGTCGGTCCCACCTATCGCGTAACTTCTGGGTATTACTGTATTCGATTTTACCCCTAATTTTACGGAATTGTTTACAACAAAATTTCATCGTACCGGTTATTCATTGGGACTACCATAATATCTCGCGCTGATATGTACCGGCCTACCATAGATAAGGGAGGTATAGAGATCGTGAAAAAATCATATATCGAAATTTTCATAAATAAGTACATTTTAAGGTCTATGGGATTAGATATCATCAATTGCACAATAATGTCTATGTGTATATGGATGTGTGTGTGTGTGTGTGTGTGTGTGTGTGTGTGTGTGTTTAAGAATTCATACACATTAGTATTGAACACCAATAAAGTTGAGAGTTGAGTATCACTTAAAAGTCTAAAAATTGGTGTCATTTTTCACATATGTTGGCATATTATCTGTATTAATTAATTTAAAAAATTGAAAATTAGTATAAGTAGGCAGGAATGTATACAGAGTGACACAGAGAAGGCGGGCTAGTCAAAATAACTTTTTCATTTATAATTATTTTTTAATTCTCCTTGCATATTTGTAAACTAGGCTTAGGGGCTCACAAATCATGGTATTTGATATGATGGTAGCCCTTCCAGTTTAACCGGAAATGATATTAACTTTCATATTTCAAATGGAACATATCCTATATGTTTTTATATACATATTTGGAATCTATGTAAATTACGAATTCAACAATATTATTGAAGTGCATTTGTGTTGAAGAAATAAATTACAAATACGTATGAGACAATTATGAATAATTAACCTGGTAAGTAATATCAGGTAGGCTGTGATAACAAATTGATCATTTTTTGTAACAAAATATGAAAACTTACAAAAATAATTTACTATTTAAACAATTAACTTAAATATTACTTAATATTATCTCAATTATTTTCACAGCTTGCCTAATTAATGGCTTACCAGGTTAAATATTCATAATTTTCTCTTACGTTTTTATAGTTTATTTCTTCAATAAAAATGTACTTTAAGCATATCGTTGTATTCGTAATTTTACTTAGATTCCAAATGTATAAAAATATAAAAGATGCCCCATTTCAAATATGAAAGTTAATGTCGCTTCCCGTCAAACTGGAAGCGCTACCATCATGCCAAATATCATGATTTCTGAGCCCGTAAACCTAGTTTACAAATATGCAAAGAGAATTAAAAAATAATTATAAATAACAAAGTAAGTTATTTTGAGTGGCCCGTTTTTCAGTGTCACCCTGTATAAAAGAAAGTTTGTTTCATTATTTTTTTTTAATTTCTTTTAAACAAGTTATTGAGTTTCAAACTCGACTGACTATAATTATTTTCCCGATAGTAAGCAAGCTTTGTCAGGAGTACCCCAAAACATTGAAATACGTGCTATAGAAATTGTGCGTTGTAAGATTTGTGCTTGCTAAAGCTACGTGCTTCAGGCAATGAGTATAATTCACCGAACTTGTTTCCGAATCCCAGAGTATGCTTGCCACCTCTAGCTTTACCTTTACACTCAGCACTGACAGCCGCAGCCTTCTCTAATATACAAGCCATGCTGTTCGAATGGCAACAGCGCAAAATCTGTTTTCGATGGTCCTACCGTCATACTGGATCACCGCTTTATCGTTTGTATCACGGTAGAAGATACACCAGAGTGATTCTAGCGGCCAATTCTAGCGGCCACTTCTGTAATACAACCTATTGTGAACAAACATTATACATTGCATTACCATGACCTAATAGATATACCAGTGCTAATTATTATAGAAATTAAGGAATAAATGACAATAAAGTATATATTAAACGAAAGAATAAATAAAAATAATACATATAAAATTATCAGAAGCAGGTAATTTATTAATTTTGATGATACTAACCACATAAACTTTATAGGTTATGGCAGTATATAATCAACAAATGTATTTATTCCCTAAATATCTTGAGAGTGCCGCATCGAAATTATTATAAATAAATAGTATGTATTATAACAAATATACTCATATATATTTTGTAATAGAACCACCAGTAGGGAATTTGTAAAAAAATAATAAAGTTTACGTTATCTATCCTATGTGCATATTTTTTTAGATATCTCCTATATAATGCCGCGTGCCGCCTTGAAATTAATATAAATAAATAGTATGCATTATAACAAATTATATAATATATATTTTAATATAGCAGCACCCGTAGGAGGGTGTGAAAAAAATTCATAAAGAAAGTGTGACCCGTCCTTCATTTTTATGTAATCTTAGATATCTCCTATATAAGTTCGCGTGCCGCCTTTAAATTACTATAAATAAATAATATATATTATAGCAAATTAATCAATATATATTTTAATGTGGCACCACCCGTAGGAGGGTGCAAAAAAAATCATAAAGATTGTGCGACTCGACTTATAATTTCGTATAATCTTAGATATCTCCTATATAAGTCCGCGTGCCGCCATGAAATTATTATAAATAAATAGTATATATTATAACAACTTATTTAATATACATTTCAATATGGCGCCACCCGTAGAGGGGTGTGAAAAAAATTCATAAAGATTTTATGACTCGCCTTGCATTTTTGTATAATCTTAGATATCTCCTATATAAGTTCGCGTGCCGCCATGAACTTATTATAAATAAATAATATATATTATAACAACTTATTTAATATACATTTCAATATGGCGCCACCCGTAGAGGGGTGTGAAAAAAAATCATAAAGATTTTATGACTCGCCTTGCATTTTCGTATATTCTTAGATATCTCCTATATAAGTTCGCGTGCCGCCATAAACTTATTATAAATAAATAATATATATTATAACAACTTATTTAATATACATTTCAATATGGTGCCACCCGTAGAGGGGTGTGAAAAAAAATCATAAAGATTTTACGAGTCGACTTATATTTTTCGTATATTCTTAAATATCTCCTATATACGTTCGCGTGCCGCCATAAACTTATTATAAATAAGTAATATATATTATAACAACTTATTTAATATACATTTCAATATGGCGCCACCCGTAGAGGGGTGTGAAAAAAATCATAAAGATCCGTCCTAGGAAAGGAAAGTACAAATAAAATTATAATAACCATTTCTCTTCGTAACATTACATGAAGTTAGCATGTATAGATGAATAAATAATAATTAGAGAAAAAAGAATAATTAATTATAAGATCTAACAAAACAAATTCCCCAGGAGCTAAATTTACCGAGTGTAAGTTTGGCTTTCAAAACGCGGCAATTTCAACAAATTTAAATTTGTGTAGTATATCCCATGTACCTAGATATATTTTTCATATATCTCCTATATGAAATATGAATCTGTTTCGCTTACGAATTATTATAAATAAAAAGAATAACAGTTATAATAAATTACTCCTTATTTTTTGTTGCAGTGTCACGCTACGGGGAGGTACAAAAAAATTAATAACTTGCTTTCATATCAATTCATTATAAACAACAACAAAATATTTAGAAAAGATTTAGACTGAGCTTGACTTATTGCATATTTATGATGAATTAACATTATGATTAATTTTCTGTTTGAATATTATTAGAAAATAAGGATCTCATAATTTATGGAAAGGAAATGAAGTAAGAAATATAATAACAAAAATCAACATAATCTAAAGGATATTTTTATTATAATATAAATATTTATATAAAAAACTTTTGTCGATATGAATCTTTTGATATGAAATTTTTCTCCTATATGGCCGTGTCGTACATTTGGTTCTCAAGTGATGGAAATACGTTTTTCATTAAAAACTCTGTGAAAGTGCAATTAATGTGTTTATATATATATATATATATATATATATATATATATATATATATATATATATATATATATATATTCAGTGTGTTAATTAAAACCTGGCCATAGGCGTTTAATATGGGAAATCAGTTTTTCCTTGCGCAAAAGTTCCCAAATTATTTTAGACAAAAATACTTCAAATAAATGTTGTAGAGAATTAAACTCTGTCCCGGAGTTACTAATAAGATTTTATTTTTGACATTTAATAACCGAGAAAATCAATTTTAAAGTTTTTTGAAGATTGCTGATTTATAGCGAAAGCCATGCAACTCAAACAGAATTTGTCCACTATTTTATAATCTGAAGCTTTTCTTCATGAGAAAGCTTCCATACTTTCAAAGAAATATGTTATTCAACGAAAATCACAAAACACAACTTTTTTTGACACTTCAGGTGGCATACATTTGTTCGTAATTTTGTTTGAATTCCATGGCTACCGCTATAACTCAGCTATCTCCAGAAAAAAATAAAATTGATTTTCTCGGTTATGGAATGTCAAAAATGAAATCCTATTACTAATTCGGGTGCAGAATTTAATTCTCTACAACATTTATTTGAAGTATTTTTGTCTAAAATAATTTGGGAACTTTTGCGCAAGGAAATACTGATTTCTCATGTTAAACGCCTATGGCCAGGTTTTTAATTAACACACTGTATATATTTTCTATTTGTAGCCTTCCGTTTGTCATTGTCACCATTCTTCTTAATTTTTTATTTATTTTTTTCACTGTAGCCCATATTTTGACAACTCCTTCCGAAGGAACAACAAAACTATCTACGAATTAAAACATGTACATTGAAAAATAACAAAATAATTTTAGAAATAACAATATGTACTCGCTTTTGTTTGGCAATATAGCTTCAGTTGTATCTCAGGATGTTATACATTTAATGGAACTATTTGCGCAATATACCCACTAATGTATGTGACTATATTTTTCGAATATTCGGACAAGGATAATTACAATGAAATTTCGTAACTGTTTTCTTCGAGTAAATCTAAATTTAATACCATATTTCTTAATAATTTTTATATCGTTTATGTCTATGGTTGGCATAATCTTCGATTTAATCGTATATTTGAAAGAGAAAAGTACGTCCGCATATTCTTATTGGATATTAGCTTGACTGCTATCACAAATTGCATTATGCAGAAATTTATTTTTTTGTAACTATTGTAAAACATCAACGCCGGTAAATTATTATTCCACCCAGTTCGTCCTCTGCAATAACAATATATTGTTAATAATTCAAAAAAAATAAATAATGGAAACTAGTTTAATACTTTCTGGCATAAAAAAAACATCTCCATTAATATTTCATTTGCAGCATATTCAAATAACATTAAGATACAATAGAAAAATTCAGTAACAATAATTATTGATATATTTCTTCCGTCACGTCGTCTTATTTTTAGCGAATATTTCAATCGAAGATGATATTAAAATCTTGAAGGCCTTCATAAATTCTATTTCTTCCATTAAAACGTTTCGTTTTCGACTGAATAATGTTTCAGCAGACTGACTGTAAATTAAATAGATAATTAACTAATTTATTTTAAATGTGAAAATAATTTACCTGTAATCTGCTATATCTACTGCTGTTTATGAAATTGAATCTGTAGAATCGATTGAAGAGACATTTAAAACTACGAGACTCGTAGTCTGGATGCGGTATTTCGCTACCGAAAATCAGCTATGTACTAGTAGTTAAAAATATGTTGTAGTGCATGTGCATTATTTGAAACTATCATATTTGTGATCGGATGCGGTATTTCGCTACCGAAAATCGGCTGCAGGTAGTAGTGGATGATATATTATATTAGAATCTAATTAGATTATATTTTAGTTTAACATGTTTTCGTAGATACATATTTAAAACTACGAGACTCGTAGTCTGGATGCGGTATTTCGCTACCGAAAATCAGCTATGTACTTGTAGTTAAAAATATGTTGTAGTGCATGTTCTTGCTCCTGGAATCAGTGCCTTGTCGTGGCGAGCAAGCTTACTTAAGTTACACGTTATTCATAAAGAAAAAAAAAACGTATAATTTAAAAACTAAACTGATTCATTTTTATGCATTTGGTAATGTAATGTTTTACAAATGGAAACCATGATGTCCCTTTTTCTCAAAATATCGATAGATTCGACATTGGGATTCATAATATAATATGACCCTATTAACCCTCTATTATTTCTATTATATATGTAGATTATACTATATCTTAACACTGATATGTTGCATTTTGTAATATGTACTTATCTATGTATTATTAAGTAAATAGTTATGAACTTATGGAAATAAGTTTACTTCTTGCATTTTTGTATTTATTTATTATTTGTATTTATTGTAAAATTTATATTAAAGGATTTATTTTGTTTAATTACCTATTTAATTCTCAAATTAATCAAATTATTTTAAGCCCAAAAATTGTGTTTATATGAGTTATAATAGTATCGTTTGTATCATGGTATATATTATATCTAGCGTTGTGATAATTTAAATACCGCCATTTTTACATCTGAACGGTAATTGCGCGCGCATAGCAGTCGTACCGTATTAGGAAAATAAAATAACTATTAAGAAAATTGAAAATATAAATTCTAATTAATTTGCAATCTGGAAGTAGTATAATATTATTTATAATCATAAACAATAAGTGTAGTTATTTTCTATAAGAATCAATCAACGTTTTAAAATTAATAATAAATAGTAATTGACATGCATAGTAACATTAACTTTATAAAGTTTGCATATGTCATTATACTTTGATTGTTTGGTTTTGTTGCGGTATGATTTGAAATCGTTTTAATTTACACTTTTTTACATTTTGAGCGAGTTTACTCGGTGTTTTAATAGGTAAATGTAGGGAGGCATGTGTATGTATATTTTGTATGTATTATTTTTTTACAGAATATTTACAAATATTAAGAAAGACTGAAATTGAATGCTGTTATTGGAAAGTTCCTATTGTCAGTTATCTGCTCCTACCAGAAAAATCATAAAATATGTGAATAAAGTACTGATTCACAAAACCTATTTTATACTTAACAATGGCTAAATATAAAGATGAATGTGCAGCATCAACAAAACCATGTAGATCAAAAAAAAAAAGATAATTAGATTTTCGCTAAACGAAGTTGAACAATCATACCTACAACGGTTGATAATGTCTCTTCAATCGATTCTACAGATTCAATTTCATAAACAGCAGTAGATATAGCAGATTACAGGTAAATTATTTTCACATTTAAAATAAATTAGTTAATTATCTATTTAATTTACAGTCAGTCTGCTGAAACATTATTCAGTCGAAAACGAAACGTTTTAATGGAAGAAATAGAATTTATGAAGGCCTTCAAGATTTTAATATCATCTTCGATTGAAATATTCGCTAAAAATAAGACGACGTGACGGAAGAAATATATCAATAATTATTGTTACTGAATTTTTCTATTGTATCTTAATGTTATTTGAATATGCTGCAAATGAAATATTAATGGAGATGTTTTTTTTATGCCAGAAAGTATTAAACTAGTTTCCATTATTTATTTTTTTTGAATTATTAACAATATATTGTTATTGCAGAGGACGAACTGGGTGGAATAATAATTTACCGGCGTTGATGTTTTACAATAGTTACAAAAAAATAAATTTCTGCATAATGCAATTTGTGATAGCAGTCAAGCTAATATCCAATAAGAATATGCGGACGTACTTTTCTCTTTCAAATATACGATTAAATCGAAGATTATGCCAACCATAGACATAAACGATATAAAAATTATTAAGAAATATGGTATTAAATTTAGATTTACTCGAAGAAAACAGTTACGAAATTTCATTGTAATTATCCTTGTCCGAATATTCGAAAAATATAGTCACATACATTAGTGGGTATATTGCGCAAATAGTTCCATTAAATGTATAACATCCTGAGATACAACTGAAGCTATATTGCCAAACAAAAGCGAGTACATATTGTTATTTCTAAAATTATTTTGTTATTTTTCAATGTACATGTTTTAATTCGTAGATAGTTTTGTTGTTCCTTCGGAAGGAGTTGTCAAAATATGGGCTACAGTGAAAAAAATAAATAAAAAATTAAGAAGAATGGTGACAATGACAAACGGAAGGCTACAAATAGAAAATATATACAGTGTGTTAATTAAAAACCTGGCCATAGGCGTTTAACATGAGAAATCAGTATTTCCTTGCGCAAAAGTTCCCAAATTATTTTAGACAAAAATACTTCAAATAAATGTTGTAGAGAATTAAATTCTGCACCCGAATTAGTAATAGGATTTCATTTTTGACATTCCATAACCGAGAAAATCAATTTTATTTTTTTCTGGAGATAGCTGAGTTATAGCGGTAGCCATGGAATTCAAACAAAATTACGAACAAATGTATGCCACCTGAAGTGTCAAAAAAAGTTGTGTTTTGTGATTTTCGTTGAATAACATATTTCTTTGAAAGTATGGAAGCTTTCTCATGAAGAAAAGCTTCAGATTATAAAATAGTGGACAAATTCTGTTTGAGTTGCATGGCTTTCGCTATAAATCAGCAATCTTCAAAAAACTTTAAAATTGATTTTCTCGGTTATTAAATGTCAAAAATAAAATCTTATTAGTAACTCCGGGACAGAGTTTAATTCTCTACAACATTTATTTGAAGTATTTTTGTCTAAAATAATTTGGGAACTTTTGCGCAAGGAAAAACTGATTTCCCATATTAAACGCCTATGGCCAGGTTTTAATTAACACACTGAATATATATATATATATATATATATATATATATATATATATATATAAACACATTAATTGCACTTTCACAGAGTTTTTAATGAAAAACGTATTTCCATCACTTGAGAACCAAATGTACGACACGGCCATATAGGAGAAAAATTTCATATCAAAAGATTCATATCGACAAAAGTTTTTTATATAAATATTTATATTATAATAAAAATATCCTTTAGATTATGTTGATTTTTGTTATTATATTTCTTACTTCATTTCCTTTCCATAAATTATGAGATCCTTATTTTCTAATAATATTCAAACAGAAAATTAATCATAATGTTAATTCGTCATAAATATGCAATAAGTCAAGCTCAGTCTAAATCTTTTCTAAATATTTTGTTGTTGTTTATAATGAATTGATATGAAAGCAAGTTATTAATTTTTTTGTACCTCCCCGTAGCGTGACACTGCAACAAAAAATAAGGAGTAATTTATTATAACTGTTATTCTTTTTATTTATAATAATTCGTAAGCGAAACAGATTCATATTTCATATAGGAGATATATGAAAAATATATCTAGGTACATGGGATATACTACACAAATTTAAATTTGTTGAAATTGCCGCGTTTTGAAAGCCAAACTTACACTCGGTAAATTTAGCTCCTGGGGAATTTGTTTTGTTAGATCTTATAATTAATTATTCTTTTTTCTCTAATTATTATTTATTCATCTATACATGCTAACTTCATGTAATGTTACGAAGAGAAATGGTTATTATAATTTTATTTGTACTTTCCTTTCCTAGGACGGATCTTTATGATTTTTTTCACACCCCTCTACGGGTGGCGCCATATTGAAATGTATATTAAATAAGTTGTTATAATATATATTACTTATTTATAATAAGTTTATGGCGGCACGCGAACTTATATAGGAGATATCTAAGAATATACGAAAATGCAAGACGTCATAAAATCTTTATGATTTTTTTTCACACCCCTCTACGGGTGGCGCCATATTGAAATGTATATTGAATAAGTTGTTGTAATATATATTATTTATTTATAATAAGTTCATGGCGGCACGCGAACGTATATAGGAGATATTTAAGAATATACGAAAAATATAAGTCGACTCGTAAAATCTTTATGATTTTTTTTCACACCCCTCTACGGGTGGCACCATATTGAAATGTATATTAAATAAGTTGTTATAATATATATTATTTATTTATAATAAGTTTATGGTGGCACGCAAACTTATATAGGAGATATCTAAGAATATACGAAAATGCAAGGCGAGTCATAAAATCTTTATGATTTTTTTTCACACCCCTCTACGGGTGGCGCCATATTGAAATGTATATTAAATAAGTTGTTATAATATATATTATTTATTTATAATAAGTTTATGGCGGCACGCGAACTTATATAGGAGATATCTAAGAATATACGAAAATGCAAGGCGAGTCATAAAATCTTTATGATTTTTTTTCACACCCCTCTACGGGTGGCGCCATATTGAAATGTATATTAAATAAGTTGTTATAATATATATTATTTATTTATAATAAGTTCATGGCGGCACGCGAACGTATATAGGAGATATTTAAGAATATACGAAAAATATAAGTCGACTCGTAAAATCTTTATGATTTTTTTTCACACCCCTCTACGGGTTGCACCATATTGAAATGTATATTAAATAAGTTGTTATAATATATATTATTTATTTATAATAAGTTTATGGCGGCACGCGAACTTATATAGGAGATATCTAAGAATATACGAAAATGCAAGGCGAGTCATAAAATCTTTATGATTTTTTTTCACACCCCTCTACGGGTGGCGCCATATTGAAATGTATATTAAATAAGTTGTTATAATATATATTATTTATTTATAATAAGTTCATGGCGGCACGCGAACTTATATAGGAGATATCTAAGATTATACAAAAATGCAAGGCGAGTCATAAAATCTTTATGAATTTTTTTCACACCCCTCTACGGGTGGCGCCATATTGAAATGTATATTAAATAAGTTGTTATAATATATACTATTTATTTATAATAATTTCATGGCGGCACGCGGACTTATATAGGAGATATCTAAGATTACATAAAAATGAAGGACGGGTCACACTTTCTTTATGAATTTTTTTCACACCCTCCTACGGGTGCTGCTATATTAAAATATATATTATATAATTTGTTATAATGCATACTATTTATTTATATTAATTTCAAGGCGGCACGCGGCATTATATAGGAGATATCTAAAAAAATATGCACATAGGATAGATAACGTAAACTTTATTATTTTTTTACAAATTCCCTACGGGTGGTTCTATTACAAAATATATATGAGTATATTTGTTATAATACATACTATTTATTTATAATAATTTCGATGCGGCACTCTCAAGATATTTAGGGAATAAATACATTTGTTGATTATATACTGCCATAACCTATAAAGTTTATGTGGTTAGTATCATCAAAATTAATAAATTACCTGCTTCTGATAATTTTATATGTATTATTTTTATTTATTCTTTCGTTTAATATATACTTTATTGTCATTTATTCCTTAATTTCTATAATAATTAGCACTGGTATATCTATTAGGTCATGGTAATGCAATGTATAATGTTTGTTCACAATAGGTTGTATTACAGAAGTGGCCGCTAGAATTGGCCGCTAGAATCACTCTGGTAGAAGATACATACAGATATTGTAACCCAGCCGATTGCAAGCGGCGATGAGTGTCGCTCGTCCGTATACAATTGTGCGAGAGAGAAGGATAGTGAAAGACAGAAAACGGTGCCTATGCATTCCGTTCGCTTACTGTGTTGCTATCGAGTTTTCCTATATTATTTTCACGATTTCAAGTTCTTGTTTATTAATGGTGTTAACAGTAGCATATATTATAAACTAATAAAAATGGGTAAGAGGTACCCAATTGTAAATACCATGAAAAGATAAAATATTAACATCGAAAGACTATATTTGTGAAAAGCATTTTCAACCTCAGTATAACAGTTAAATGATTAAGACATATTAAATAAAATTGATCAACTTGAAAATATGTCTACAGCACAAAAATTATTATTAAAATAATATAATATATAATAATATATATATAATTATATAAGTATTAATGAATTATTTTTATTCAGTTAACGCAGGTAGCGCACGACATGATAGCCACCTTTTTCTGTCTCTCTCGCACACAACTGCCTGCGTTCTGGCGATAAACTTGACCACTACTTCTCTTTATTATGTACTGTGGCTTGTATTTATAGAAACAAATACACATAATTCTGTTATACATATTTATTACGTACTAAATCCTACATTTAATTTTAATACTGTAGTGTACAGAAATATATTATTTGTATTAAAATTACAATTACTTCTTAAAAGTATGTACCTAGTTTCCTTTTCTTATTTTTTGGACATGATTCTATATTTTTCGTTGCTCATGTTTGCAATTATTTTTATTTTTTACATAATTGTTAAGCAATATGTTGGCAAAAACACTACTTAACATATTCATAATATGTATATAGCCCTTACCACAAACACAAATATTGAGAAAATCGTCAGAAGAGAAATCATTTTTCAGACTGAGAATGCTCAGTTCGCATAATAAATTTTGTTGATGCTTACATCTAAGAAACTTATATTCTAAATCATTATCATTAATAATGTATTGTAAGATAGCATACATGTGTATAAATATTATCATTACAATTGTGGGTGATTTCTTGACTGTGATGTGATTAGGTGTTAACAATTACTCGAAAATTCAGTCAAACAGTATTTACTCTTACTAAACCAATGTTTCGATGCATCCTTGCACCTTCTTCAGGGTAGTAAGATCTTACAAATTGTTACAAATCATGTACACAAAATACATTCGTACCAACATTCAGTTAATTTATTAAACATCGTACAAAAATTCAAAGAGCAAATGGATGCGCTAATCTTACTACACTGAAAAAGGTGCAAGGGTGCACCGAAACGTTGTTTTAGTAAGAATAAATGCTGTTTCATGAAACTTTCGAGTAATTGTTAACACCTGAATATCATTACAGCCTCTTTTTACAAATGTTTAAGGTATATTCATTAACCACGGACGGTACTGCATTTTCCACCAGCTTTGGTTGTCTAAGCAACAATTGATGATTATGTTCCATCACTTTTATTCAATAATTTATCATATTTAATAATATCACCTTCTGAAAAATGTTTTGCACACACTACTGATGTAGACGTAGGGGTTCATAGTTCGATTTTCAACCTGGTACTATAGTGATGCCGCGAGACGAGAAACGGCGAGAAACAGTTCACTCTCGTCTCGTCTCGAATTTTCGAGACGAGATTTGTTTTCGTCTCGTCTCGCCATATTTTTCATCCTCTAGTCTCGATCTCGACTCGAGAGTCTCGAATTTCTCGAATTTATAATTAGCTGTATGGGTGTTCCATAAGTTGGCTGGTCAGAGCGTTTTGAAGGTAGCAAGCAGTGACGCTGTAATTATCTATTATTTGTATATAAATACATATAAAATAAATTCATAAAATATTACCTTTACATCTTATAAATTTTCTATACTTTCATCTATTAGGAAAATAAATTAGCATCAACTTCGGCGTAATAAAGGAGTAAGTAGATACTACTGATTACACCTTTATTTTTACTAAGTCTGGCATTTAACAGGTAAGTAAAAAAATACTGAACAAATATTACTCGCAGCAAGGGCATTTAATACTAGCGTGAAGAGTACACCACAGGGAACACTTTTGTTCCTATTCTTTATACTAAAACCCTATAAATTTAAAATGAAAAAATAAATAATAAACAGGCAATTAAAATATTTGTATTGATAATTATTTTTCTTATTGTATATCTTTAATTATATACATATTAAAAAAAAATCGTGCAATCGAGATCTCGAATACCTACTCTCGTCTCGAGCAAATCTCGAGGGCATTACTCTCGTCTCGTCTCGATATTTCGAGACGAGACTTATGATACTCTCGTCTCGAAATTTCTCGATTTTCGAGACGAGATCTCGAAAACGCGAGATCCCACGGCATCACTACCTGGTACACATCAGTGATGAGGCATTTACCTATACAATAATGCAAAAGATGTAATAAAACACTAACAGAAACTAAAGTTATTTTCCTTTATTTTTCATTATTAATATGTAACTATTTTAATATTAGACATTGTAGCTCACTGTATGCATTTTACGATCAACAAAGATTACTTTACAAGTTTTGTTTAATTCTTAAGTAAATAAAATCCTTTAGAAACTTCTCGTATGTTATTGAAAGTTATGTTTTTCACTCTTAATTTGTTATTTAACCCAAGAATATTTTTTACATAGTACGACAACATCGTTGGATATTATAAAATTGAACAAAACATACTTTTTTTGGGTTTTACTCAAAAATAAATACAAAAATACGTGCACATACGAGTCGACGCGCGCAAATCTTCGACAGTAGAACTCTCAACAGCGTTGTCAAGTGTCAGCAACACGGCTTGTATGTTATAGAAGGCTGTGACTGAGCTATTGAGATTATTTATGTGAATGAATTTACAAGTTTTAAAAAATAAACAAATCATTGGAAGGTTCAATGAAAACAGTGAATCCATTGAACGGTTCATTTTGTGTGTTCATTTTGTGTAATATGTTTACCACGGGAGGGCAGCATATTTAATCTATTTGTTTACATATTCCATTTATGTATTATTTATTTTTTATTTATGAATTAATTACGAATTGTAATACATTTTTATAATATTCACTCGATCGTTAGCGTTTAAGAAATTCATTTTGACACGAATATTTGATATAAACAAAACAAAAAACCAAACAATGAACACATTGTTGACACGAAAAAGCTTAATTCTAAATTATTGTAATTGGAAATATAAGATAGATATTGAAATGGGTAACAATATTTTATAAATAAAAAAATTGATTTTAACAATGATAAAAATTGATTACAATAATCCAAATATGGATTTAATAAAAATGCATAATTCTTTCTTTTGATCTTAATAATACATGATAATAACACAATGATTGTGTATGTTTTGTATTTTTAGCACACCCAGCAATGGATAATATGCCGTGATGATATTTTTATTTATAAACAAACTATTATACTTTTGCAATAAAAATATCGTATTAAATTATTGCAAACTAATATAAAATAAAATTGAATGATATTTTGGAGATATTTATATAATGGCGATATAGTATGTATATATTTTTAAACATTTTATATATTTCTGAAATGTATTGTTTTGATTTCAACTTTTTTAAAATTTCAAAGTGAAGAATAAGGATTATTACTTGCGTATTCTTTGAATTTTGGTTTATGTCTTGGATATAAGTACGGCAATTGTCCAACAGTTACAACTAGCAAATATAAAGGTTTCTTCTATATCGACGTGCTTTAAAATAATGCCTACTAGCGCTCGCCTCGGACTTGAAACAAATTACTGAGGGGTCACAGTTAACGTTAAGGTGAAATGATACTCCCTTTTATTTTGTTTCTACGCCGAGGCGAGCGCTAGTATACGCTAAAATGAATAATTTTGGCTGAATCGATAAAGTAGAAATATTTGTTCATTTAACAGTCTCCATCTATTCGGTAATAGTCATACTTTGCTCCAAGTTATAAACCTAAAAGTAAGATATGTCCTCTGGCATTAACTCTTTGCCTATAGCAAATGAAAATAGAACATTTTATTGAACGTATAATAATAATTTTAAAAGTATTAACGAACGTAAAGATATTTTATTTGTATGAAATATTAATAATGTATTGCAAGAGAGAAAAGTGATGAAGTGAATGAATAATAAGTAACAAAATTTTAAAAATCGTACGTAACATATATTACATATTATTCCTTAAATACATAATATTTTGTATTTACCGTAGGAAACTTTTATTATGAACATTTTATAGACTGTAACAGTAAATGTTACATTTTCACAATTATTAAAAAAAAATAGGTAGGTAGGTACATCACAATATAAATAATTTTCGTATGATATTAAATGTATTGTCTTCGTATAATATTTGGTTTGCAATGAATGTATTGTTTTTAATGTAATATTTAATTAAATATTATGCGACGGGGTTCAGCAATTCAGCGTCATCCACATCCACTCATCCAGCGTTATCACCCATGACGCTTTAGTTTAGGATTGTAATAATTGCTCCTAAATATGCTAAATCAAAAAATTGAATATATTTAGTTGCATTTTTTATAAATATGTTACAATCTATATACCATTATGTATGATGTAATATAAGCCAAACAGATAATAAACCTATTTCACATTTTTCGAAAAGTATTTGAAATAAAAGTTTATGCAATATTTTTTTAGTAATATACCGTACTCGTCCGATTTAGCTTCCCCGGTCTTCTATCTTTTCCCGAAACTCAAAACGTTCTTCACTGGAAAGAGATTTCGATTCAAAGAAGAAGCCATCGAAGCAGTAAATGCTTATTTTGAGGATCGCAAAGAAAACAGAACACGTGACTTTTTCAAAATATCCAACTTTCAAAAAAATATTGTAAAATATCTAATAAATACTTCGAAATATTTTCAGTTTTCATATTTAGAAAGCAAATAAAAATTATTGTAACAGCCCTATTAGACCTTCTTGTACATAAGTATGCGAATGGTTCTGCTAATTATTCATCATGTCATAGATACGTACAAGCTTTTCATTGAGAATATGTGTTCGTACTTTCAGAATAATAGTTATTTATGTATCAATTAAGGTAGGTACTGAAGTTCTACTTTTTATCATTAATGTGGAATTTAGTTGCCGAGGCCGTAAGGCTGAGGAAATAAACCATATGATGATAAAAAGGAACTTCAGTGCAAAAACAGAAAATTTGTGAAAATGAAAGGAATATTTATTTTTATAGGTTATGTTGACAATTTTTTCAGCTGCTGTCAGTCACACAAACGTACGTATATTCAGTGTTGTGAATCTCTGGACATTGAAGTTATCGTAATGAACACTCAAAATTACGTGTGTTATCTCAAATCTCATCGGAATAATGTCATTCATTCTTCTTGCACATATTTCTTGTCATTTTACGTATAACTATGTACATAATTTTCATAAGGTTGCATTTAAATGAAATCATCGTATAATGCAGCGATTCTCTAGCGTTTTCCAAACCACGCCCACGTATTCGGTCATTGAATCATTGAATGATTCGGGCGAAACGCTTTCTGGTGCTGCGCAATTCTGTTTTTGAATATTCGGGATATGAATGATTCTGTGCATGCAATTCTGGTTTTTAATATTCTGAAGTTGAAGACTTTCTCCTTAATTTTTCGGTTTTAGTGTATTGTAGGATAAGAATAAATTTATCCAAATATTTTCAAAATAATTAAATCCTTCTTTATATTAATATAACATATTTATGTAAATGGGGGTTAATTTCATTTTAAAAAAAAATCTCTATTTTTGCATTCTTCTCTGAAATTAATAATACCCGAAAAAAATTATTAAGTTATGAAATTTGCTTGAGACGCCACATCGCTGTGACTGCTATAAGATAGAAGTCGAATGATAAAGAGAGTAGAGGGCATACATCGACAATAACAAGCGCGTGAACAGTTGCGTAGGAATCGAATATATATATAAATATTCAAAAATCGTTGCATTTAAAAAAAATCTTAAATTTCCAAGTGCACTTGACACCACTCGGAATTTGTAACTTCTTTTAATTCCTTTTTTAGGTCACATATATTTTCTCGTGTATAAATCCACATGACTAGTTTTCTTTTGGTAATTTTAAAAATTCTTGGCCACACAACCATCGTTCATTGTTTCTTAATAATGACAATTTAGACCATTTTGTGACTTCACCTGCCATATTTTCTTCCAATGCTAACCTGTCGGTATTTGCCGGATTTTATTGTCTCTTGTATTTCGTCAATTCGATGACCAACAAATTATTTAAATATGTTATCCGTAGCAGTGGCGACTCGCTAGGGTAGGCAAAAAGGCAACGCCTACCTTATACATCGTAGTAATACCAAAATGAAAAATATGTTTTATCTCTACTTTTTAATAATAAATATTAAGTTTATTCACAATTATTATAATAATATGTCGATTCCTAACCTTTTAGAGGTTGGGAATACGCCATTCCTAACTGTAATGATAATCTTTTGGGTGCGAAAAAGCAGATTTCACTTCCACCCCACGGGTTGAAAATGTTTATGTAGGGGTTGCTTAGTACTATTGTCATAGATCCTTATAATAAGGTAGGCCAAACAAATTTTAATATAGCTGTCAAAAAATATTAACTCAATGATTTATTCTGAAAATTATTGATTTAAAAAGAGGATGATTGTGAATAAAATACCTCCATGGGAGGTACAGCCTCGCGCTGTATCTCACCTCAAGGATTCACCTCTCGGTAATACACATAAGCCCTCGGCTATAAGCTATAATGAAACATCCCACCTCAGTTATAATATACTATTAAAAACATGGCATATAAAATATTTTCTCCAACATTATTTTAGGAACTACACATTCCACCACTACAAATTATGTTGGAATTAATATCATTCGAACAAACAGTGTGGCATTACTCCGTTTGGAATAATTACGCACGGCTTCCGACAAATCATTATGTGTTTAGCGGTATATTAGCGCGGTAGGTGCAGGTCTCCGAAATAGGAACTCATCTAGGTTGCTTACAAGATAACATGCGATAGCCTGATGAAAAGAGAGAAATAATACTATAATTCTAGGTAAATAATCATTTGTACAGTCGTGCAACTACTTCAATGACCGCTTGGAAAGCTTCGCTCCTCTTCGTTCGGATTCGTGCTTACGGAAGATATTGGTACATACTACGCTTTATGCTTGAGACTGTACAATATAATTTCCCTTTCATTTTGTTACTGCGCATGCGTTGCTATATTGTGTATATCAAATATTATGGTTGGGATGCTATAGTAACGTCTGACGTCTGCTTGTTTTATTTATTTCTGAATTCGCGTTTGACGTCAGAGTAATAAGTTTAGCTAAATAATAACATATTACTTAGAAAATTAACTAAATATTTTGTCGAGAAAAATATCAAGTGCTAGGTAATAAAGACAAATATGAAATAACGGAGAGCTAGTTATTACCAAATAAATCTAAACAAAGATATGAATTGTGTAATAAGCAATTTATGACGTTTCAATAAATATTGTTTGTTTCCTAAAAAAAAATATTATTCTCGTAAGTAAGCTACATTTTTCGTATCATTTCTAAATTTTGTTGGAAAAAGTACTCTGCAAGCAACATGTTTGGAATGGCTTATTCCAATACTTGTTGTAGTTGTAGAGTATACTATTATTTATTTAGTTACAAACAACAAGCTACAAGAGAAAATATACCCCCAAAAGCGCGTAATTGAGTAATTGAACTCGTGAAGCATACAATCAATACAATCACACATTCGACGTGCACGAGAATGTGAGAGAGAAGGAGACGAAGCTATGGAGACTGTAAGAGATAGAATATAACGCTGTACTGGAAACCAATGATTTCGTAACTGTTCTGTAGATGCGCCCTAGAGAGAGAGAGAGATTGTGTTTTAACCATTAGAGAGCGACAGGTAGTGTATGTCACGTGGTAGGGTTACTATGTAGCACAGCTTGTGCAGTGTGTATAGAACGGGTAGTTTTCTGCGAAATTTCCAGTGTTTCATACATAAAAATCAGGATCGGACTGAATCCACCGAGATGATCCTAGCCTCCTTTGGGGCCGTTAGGCGAGACGATTTTTTCAAAATTTAATTTTATATAAAATTATTCAATATTAAATTATAAAAGTCATTCTTTTGTTTGTACTATATACTTTTGTTATTGTATTTTTGTAGACTAGATGGCTGACGAAGGAGAATATCGTAGTTATAGTTTACATTTAAAAAAGTTATTAAGAAATATTGTTGCACTTGACGAGTTCTGTCACTGGTTAAATTTAATATACTTATTTCTGTTATACCCTGTATATTTAACAAAAAAATAATTACTATATATTTTTTTTATTTATACCTTATTTTAAATATTCATTTGTTGATTTCGTGCTTTGCTATAAATTGTAGTAAAAAGTTACCAGTAAAACGATCTTATAAATTAATTATTTTTGCTGTATGAGTATGAATCCAAGTAAAGCACCCGTTTTTATCTCTTAATTTCAATATATTTTTATAATGGTGATGTATTACAGTGCCTTTGAGTGCACAAATCGTGCAAAAAAGGAGGAAAAATATCTTTTCACGGCTTAGCTATTAGGATGAATAAAATAATGACAGTAATAATACAGACGTTTTAATTTCGAATAATAATTTTAGTCTACAAGACCTCATAATCCCCAATGTTAGTACATATTGTAATGATGTATTAGGTTACATATGTGGTTTTATTATGAAAAAATTAAAGAAATAAATTCAATGCACAGAATGTTCGGCGAAATTAGGGCAGGGATATTCAGTGTCTCAATTAATAAATAGAAAAAATCGCAGTGGACTAACGATGCCTTCGAAATATGTATTAAATATATGCAAAATCGCAGAAATTACTTTTAGAGGTACAGCAAATTTTACAGGAATGTTATTTTGAAATTAATATTAGAGACTATTTTTCCAACCCTCAATAACCATGTACTTGACCAAGACTCATTAAATAATCATTTACTGCAAACTATAAATTAAATTTTGCAATTATTTTTCAAAATCAGGCTACACCACATGAGGCTAAAATAAGAATAAGGCAAAAATTTACTCATCAAATTTTAGTTACAGGCCTGTAATTGTTTTTTTCTTAGTTCATTTAAATTTAGTTCGTTTCATGAATAGCTTTATTACTTGTAGTTTTTATATTTTGCGTTTTATACAGTTTGTAATTTTTTACCTTCCGTCACCTCTAGGTAAGAAGTCAGTGTCGAGTGCGTTTTGCATGAAATAATATTACTGGAAATTTAGAATCTTTTGGTATATAAACACAGGATTGACGGAAGGTATTGTGCTGGCCACATCAGATTTTTTATTAATCATGTGCTGTGTTTTTTTTTTTAAATTAAAGTGTTATTGTAGAAACTGTAAATATGCACAGTAAAGTTTTTCATCATTTATAATATTTTTATTATGAAATTCTAGCCAAAACCAAATCCCGTGTTGCGGTGACTACTCATTTTTAAGTTTACTAGTTAATATTTTCATTGTATATTCCTTACTCGTTCAATAAAATGTTTTTCTAAGTTTTTATTTGTAACTTTCATTATTGTTTTTTTATGATAGAAACAAGTAATAATATTTAGTACCTAATTATAATTAGTTATGTACAAAAATTAATGTGTAAGCTTAACTTGTTTTATATACAAATTCGTTTTTCTAGTTTTCGTCTGTATTGTATTTTCTAATTGAATGAAATAAATATATTATAAATGGTAA
This sequence comes from Harpalus rufipes, assembly GCA_951394225.1. Taxonomy (NCBI): domain Eukaryota; kingdom Metazoa; phylum Arthropoda; class Insecta; order Coleoptera; family Carabidae; genus Harpalus; species Harpalus rufipes. Next base: position 21,564,734 of record OX596285.1, read on the forward strand.
AGCATAATTTTACTTAATATATGTCAAAAAATTATAAAATATCAAATAATATTCAGCATAAAACTTATTACTCGCTTGAATATATGTCCCTAGGTCATGCGACAGGGAAGGGGGGGGGGGGAATTTACCCTCGCAGTCATACACGCACAGTCTTATGTATTCTCCTTCTCACTCACATGCTCATAACAGTGTTTCGAGCCGAGATGCGTACCAGGGAGCATATATACCTATAGTAGAGTTATGAGATCATTGGTGGGAACGTTTGACGCTCGACCAACGTAAAATTATAAGAAAACGTATTATTTTATATATCATAACATAATTCGATTGCTATACCTTGAAATATTATAAAAAATACACCACTATGTCCTCAGAAGACCAAAGAAGCTTTTATAAAGAATACTATTCTTTTGATTTACGGTTTAGTTTTTGAGATAATCTGGTGTAAACATAAAAATTGGTTAATTTGGGTTGATTTTTTCCATCATTCTTTCATTCAAATTTCTCAAGCTCGTAAGCCTCAATGTATCTCGTATTAAATAATTAAAAATAGATCACCCACGAAAGTTGATATTTTTTTAATTTGAAAAAAAAAAATATTATGTTCTCTTTATCATTTTATCTATACCTCAAATTTTGATTGTAGTGCCCTTTTGCCAGGCTTCAAGTTTAACAAATTCGAAATTTTGGTTTGTTAGGTCATTGTGAAAATTCCAGCTTGTTACACCGACTCCCCCACAAAACTTATTTTTTGACGCTTTTCGTAGCACTGAGCATTCTACTAAATACGTACAAGCGCCGGTCAACCAATGCTGAATTTTTAATAACTCATGTCATATGCGAAAGGATCTTTTTGCTTTCCTAACGTCCAAAATTTTTTTTGCAAGATACAAGCGCCTGGCGCTCTTAGACAATTTGTCGTTCGCCTCTAGCTGTTACGTCGCGAAGTAAACACATACGAGCCTATTCTTCATACACGAAATTATTCCTCATTCGGTCGCGCCATATGTACCCATATACAAGTACACCAAGTAAATATCTCCGCATGTAAATGTTTTTATTTATCCCGATTTTAAGAAATTAGAACCTCGTTTGCTGATCTTTTTGCGACAAAATAACTTTGGCTGCTCGCTTGCCATTATTATAACACACGTGAATACAATAGACAACAAAATACAATTTTACACTACGAAACGCAATATAAAATAAATGCTGCAAAAAATATGTTAGACAATGTATAAAGTCGGGACGAAATATAGAGCCACCGATTTCATTATAGTTTAATCTATTCACCGCTAGGTCTACTCATAGCGCCACATCCTTATATTTCATGAAAATACTTACCGAATTTGTTTAAATTACGAATATATTCTATATTAAAAGATAAATATTTAAAATACTTACCTGAGACATATAGAAATATGTATAGTACCTAACACTAAACAAAATTTAACATTAGAACTTCAGACACTTGAGAAAAAAAAGAAAATTAAACATTTTATTTTTTTTAAGTATGTTCTCGAAGTTTAATTTTCGATTTTTTTTTATATGATTTGTATAACATAATTCTTCAAAACATATTAAAGTTTAAACAAAATTTAACGTTTAGTATAGAAGAAACACATTAAAATGTATGAAAAAAGTAGGTTTTTTGTATTTTTAAAATTGTTCTCGAAGTTCATTTTTTTTTATTTTCACATATTTTATTCCCTATCCTGTTACAAATTTTTCATGCAAATTTAATTAAAATCCAACATTTAGAACTGAAGATATTTAAAAAATAATATTTAAATTATTGTTTTGGGTGAATAAATAGATACAAAGATTATTGAAACTATTTTATTTTCATGACAAATTGTTTCCTTTTTATTATTGTATACGAAGAGATCATATTACATTACACAATTTTAAATAAAACATGAAAAACCTATTCACTAATTTTGAATTTCGCGGGCAGGGGTATCATTTCACCTTAAGATTAGAATGATTTGAGAAAATTTCCACTGCACAGGAAAATATTGTAATCGTATAATAGCATTAAATATTTGTGTAACGGCTACTACAGCTTTCCTCGGTAGGTTTTTTAGAATTATTGCAGTTATAAGATCGTACCCTGGAGATTTTTTATTATTCATATGTTTAATTTCTTCTACTATTTCAGAAGGCTTGAAATGTTTTATAGGCGGAGACAACTGTAATGGTATATCTAGGGCTTCAGTTATGATTTCATCGTCTTCTATGGACCCCAGTAAGTGTGGTTTGAAAGTATTACGTAAGTGTTCAGCAAGAATTTGTGTTTTTTCTGTGTCTGATCTTGCCCAAGTGTGATCAGGTTTTCTTAATGCAGGGATGTGTTGTTTAGGCCGTTTTAGATTTTTAGTCGCCTTCCAAAGTGAGTAATCAGTATCAGCATGGGGAGTTAAGTTGGTAACGTAATTCTCAAAAGAGTCCATTTTTACTTTCTTTATTAATATTTTTAGATTTTTGGTTAGATTGTTTAAGATGGTTTTGTCTTGTGGGTGTCTAGTTATCTGCCATCTTTTTCTGGCCTTTCTCTTTTCGCAGATTTTGTCCCTAATATGTTTAGGATAATTAATGATGTTATTTTGTTTATTTTCAATTACAGGGGTAGATTTCCATGCAGCTTGCTGTATGTTTTGTGTTAGGGTTTCCACAGCCTTGTCTATATTATCATTTGTTTTCAGGGCTATATTAAGGTTAGTTGTTTCGTTCAATATTTTCCTAAATTGTTCCCATTTTGTATTTTTGTTATGTAAATGTGGATTGCTTTCTTTTTGTATAATGGTAGTACTTATTGTGAGGATAATTGGTGAATGATCTGAAGACAAATCATAGTTATCTTCTACTTTCATATAGTTATGAGCTATATTTTTTGCTACAAAAAAATCTAGCAAATCAGGGATTTTGTTAGGGTCTGTTGGCCAGTATGTTGGTTTTCCTGTGCTTAGAGTTTGTAGATTTTCTTTGTCGACAGTAATTTTTAATTCTTTACCTTTGGGGTTTGTTAAGCGCGATCCCCAAGAGGTATGTTTGGCATTATAGTCACCGCCTGCGATGAATCGGCCACCAAGTTTTTTGAAGAATTCTGTGAATTGACAGTGTTTAATAAGATGTTTAGGTGGGCAGTATACAGCTGCCACTACAAAGGTACCTTGAGTATCGTTGAGCCTGATGCATGTTGCTTGAAGATATTCTTTGTCGAATTTTTCTATTTCGAAGTGTTTCATATTTTCTTTTACAATTATTGCTGTACCTCCGTGTGCTCTTTCATCTGGGTGATTAGTGTGGTATGTTATATAATTTCTAATTTTGAAGTAGTTTTTGCTGGTGAAATGTGTTTCTGACACGAGTAAAATATCAAGCTTTTGTTCTTTTAAGAATATTTCTATTTCGTGTTTATGCTGAAGAAGCCCGTTGGCATTCCATAATGCTATTCTTATGGAATTATACATTTTTGTTTAAATTTGTAATAAGCGTGGATAGCATATTTATAATTATGCTGTTTTGATTCATTAATTGCTTAAATAGAGCTTCAAACCTGGTCAAAAATTCTTGAATTGAAGTCGTGTTAGTTTGGGAATCTTTTTGGTTTCTTAATGTTTCTGAGTATGTGTTATTGTGGTTCACTGTTTCTCTATTCAGAGTAGGTGTGAGGTTTTCATTGAGTACAGGGAAAGTACTATCTTGATCGATATGTGTTATTTTGGTCGTAGTTGTCAGTATTGTTTTGGGTGTTTCCTCTTTGAGTATGGTTGCTTCTTCGCTTCTGTAATTCTCTATAGACTGTACAGCCTTTATAGTTAGCGGGATGTGGTCCATCGCAATGTATACATTTAGGCGGTGTGTTTTCATTTTTATTGCATGTTTGTGTAGGATGGGTTTCAGCGCATTTTACGCAGTTGTAGGGTCTATTACAGTAAGCTTTGGTGTGGCCATACTCCTGGCACCTTATACATTGGGGGATGTCTCGCTTTTTTCTTGGGGGTTCGACTTCAATTTTCGTTCCTAGTAAATTTGTAAGGTTGTAAATATCTTTGTTGTTTTCAGCGGGTTCTAAGTCAATGAAGAACATTGGAAGAGCTTGTTTTGTTTTCCAACTTTTTATGTTTGCCACATTCCTTGTGACAAATCCTTTATTTTCTAGTTCCATTTTAATTTCATCCGCAGGCATTGTAGAATGTATGTTTTTAATAACTATTCTGTAAGCTTTTTCTTCTTTCGGTTGGTAAGTGTGAAAGTTAACATGGTTTTGTTTCAATAGATGTATAAGATTCCGATAAGAGTCTGATGTTTTGGTATTTACCTTTACAACGTTGTTTGAAAGGGTTTTACAAAGGAAATCTTCAACATGAAGGGCAGTTTGTAGGCAAGAAAGCATATTTGGATAATTTATAACATCTTGTATGTATACTGGCGGAGGTTTATAGCTGATATTTCTATTTTCTTCCTCTACTACGCGAGTAGACGAAGTTTCTTCATTGTTCAGTACATTGTACCTATTAGTTGTTTCAATGGCTGGTGTATTGTTTAAAATCTTTCTTGCTTTTATAGTAGATTTGTTAGTCGAGGTATCTATTTTTCGTTTGTTTCTTGCCATTTGCCATGAGCAGCAGGCTTCCTTTTCTTCAGTTGGGTTTGTTTGATTATAGACTGTGGGAGTTTGCATGGGTAAAGTACTTGGTGTTTGATCAGGTACAGTTATAGCACCAATCGTTGTAGATCGTCTAAGAGACGACAAAAAAGTTTGGTGTTCTGTTTGCATAAGACGCAAATTTCTAGGTGAGGAAGTCGGAATCTGATTTAAAACGGAGTTTTGTATGGGTGAACAGATAGTGGGTGTAGTAAAAATTGATTGGCTAGTGGTAGTTACATGGGTTGTTGTTATTGTGTTGACTGTGTCCGTGAACATATGCGTTCCACCACTTGTTTCCGGCTGTTCCTGTTTAGTTAGTGGAAGGAGTTCGGTGTTGTTTGATTTCCAAATATTTGTTAAATGTTATAGTATAATTTTTAAACTGCACTATAATGTATTTAAATCACAGTGAAAATCAGAAATGTTTCAATAGATAAGATTATCAGTCACTGCAACTGAATATATCACTATTGCTTTCACTAAATGTAGAACCACAGGCACTGCTTATCTAACACGTCCGTACGCTACGGAGTTTGGATAGCGACTCGACATATACATATAAATACATATTTTTTGGGTTATTAATTAATATTATAATATGTCAGCAATACATATTTCATTTCAATCAAATTTGCAGAAGGAACTATTTTTCATCGTATATTCCTACGCTTAGCAGTAACCATGGTAATATCGTTGCGCAGTTTTATTTTTGTAAATAAAACCCACCAAACTTTTTAACGTTTCGAACTGCTGCTTTTTTGTGTGATTACAAATACATTTACTGAGGTAATAATTATTATTATAAACAAAATTAGTTGATAATATTATTTGTAATTTGTAAGTAATGCAATAAAAAAATATTTAATTTATAACTATGTATCTGAATTTTGCTTTAATTTAGAAATATTAATGAGTGGTCGTAGAAAAAGTATAGTACATAATTCGAGATGTAAAGCAATTACTCACTCGTAAAATTACAAACTCGACGCTACGCGTCTCGTGTGTCAATTATTTTACTCGTACGTAGTCTGCTTCTTACATCTCTCATTACGTAATATACTATTACATAATTGAGTTGCGTAAAGAATATTACACAACTGACAAACTAATAATAAAACAAATAAGAATATATCAAAAATGATTTCTTTTATGAATTATTGAGTCACATTTATGTCCACTCATTTTCAGTGACATGACGCTTTCACTGACAAGCATTAAATTAAAAAATAAAATTCATTTATTTTCGCGGCAACGCTTTAGTATTTTGAAATCTGTAAATTCAGTTGTCAGAAAAACCTAGAATTTATGTATTTTTAAATTATTTTAGCGGAATTAAATAAAATTTTGTACATAATACGTTATGAAAACGTGATATTGTTTGACTCACATCATTTGCAAAACTAGCTTCACTCGTTTTGGCAAACATTATGTTCATCAATATAGGAAAAACAATTCTAATTTTATCATAATTATTGTTGCTTTATCATTTATATTAAGCGTTTCATTATCTTCAATAAAATAAAATTAAAAAATACATAAACACATTCTTAAAATCAAACCATATAACATATGACAGTTTATTCCGCTGCCTCACGGCACTCTAATATCAGCTTATGAAACGAACTTTTCATTTATGTTAAATTCGTGACAAGAATATACTATATCAATAAATTTGGACTTCCTGGATGTCATTTTTAATTCCGAAAATCTTTTGTATTTACACTTTTGTTTTAAATTTGTTAGGGTACCAACAATCATTGTATTAAAAAAAATTCCTACTATAATGCATAAATCAATTCACCTCCCGATATATACATACATTCATTTGATCTTCGCCCACAATCATTTATTTATTTAACTAGTACAGACATACTATTTCTACATAAATTTTCATGCAGCATTTTTAATAACATTGAAGATTTTTTAGGTGTCCAATTTCCGGAGACTAATATTCAACAAATAAAAATAATTTTATATGAATCAAATTGCCGCGTGTACATTCGTAAATACGAAAAGATGAATTTGAACAGGGTACTGAAAACTAATAACAATTGATTATAATAATTGTTCTTGAATGTATTTCTTCTAATTACTATAGAAATTTTCGATTACATACGGAAAATTACACAGAAATAAATTGATTATAATCGTTATTGGATTTTGGCGGCAAAGTAATATCAGACTACAGGCGGCAAAATCGTAAATCTGCCATTGTGCATTAGAAAATTAAAATTCTTACCTCTTAAATGTAGTAACACACAATGTAGTAGAACTCGAACTTCGACAATTAGTAAACAAAACAATATTTCAAAAACACTGATAACTAGACACAGGTAAATGAGATATGGAATTAATATCAATCTGTGCCCGCTATTTAAAGCAGGTACTCCAACCCCTCCATAATTTGGGCGTATTGTTTCTCCAACCCTTCTACAATTAGGGCGTATTGTTTTTCTAACTCCTTCCATAATTTGCCACATCTTTTAAACTACCGTAAAGTTACTAAGCCGCTGATTGGACAGGTAATTCGCCCTTTCTTGATTACAAATACCTATGGAAATAAATATCTGACATGTACAATTATGGCAATCAGTGATGTTTAACTATTCATTTATTTTAATTTTAACGAGTTGCAAACACCAATACTAGCACATATTTACTTACCTAGTGAAACAAAAAAAAACGGAAAATCTTTTTTTTTTGTAACAATTAATAACGTTGATATCATATTATTAGCGTTGATTAGCAACGCACTCTTGTTTACATGAACTGTCATTGTCTGACAAACATTGATGTATTATTAGCGTTGATTAGCGACGCACTCTTGTTTACATGTACTGTCATTGTCTGTCAACAAACATTGATATCATATTATTAGCGTTGATTAGCGACGCACTCTTCTTGACATGAACTGCCATTGTCTGTCAACAAACATTCAAACAAGATGATAACTATGATTGTGCTACCATCTCACGAGAACTCAAGATATTAAAACTGATTCTGCCATCTAGCAAAGTATCCAAGTACCAAAAATCCCCTTTCCCCGCCCCGTGGTCACCACCCTCTCGCTCTCGCATCGGCGCTTAGGGCCCGTGCCTTCTCACCCCCTAGTGGCCGGCAAGCTACTGGCACACTCTCCATGAGCTGCGCGAGCATTTTGAAACCTTACAAAGTGGATATAATGCAAACCCCACATCAAAACAATGGGAGCGTTTAGTGAGGAACTAATGGCGCTGTTGTAACTTACACATTTATCCCCTCCACATTTTTTGTTATCATTCAACTGTCAAGGCCAACGCGCACTTATGCGCGGCGCGTTTTTCCGTAAAATATAAAATGCATTGTTTCTTATGGAGTAACGCGCACTTATCGACGGCGCGGCGCAGCGGCCTATTCGGAATTCTAGCCAGAGAATATTTCTGCCGAAGCCGCGCCGCGCTGCGCCGTGCCATCGATAAGTGCGCGATAGGAACGACGGCGTAGCCGACTGATTTCATACCCGAATAATTTGATCGGTAAAGGTCGTGCTTCCGAATGAAGCAAACCACGATACTAGAGCGACTAGACTGAGCCAATTTAACTTGAAGTACCCTATCTGCATATTGTAGCAAAGAACGATAGTAAAAATGACTGCAATTCAATTCATCCTTCAGTAAGTGGGGATACAAATTGTGAAATTCACCTTCTGTATTTCGTTTTTTATTTATGTCATGGACCCATTTTTTTTATTTTTATAATTATTTTCTTCTTCAACTGCAGCACAACAAGCAAGTAAAATAACTTCTTCCTCAGAGTCTGAAGCCATGGTACACATGAAAACGGTTTGGTCGTAACTTCACGTCTTGGTGATACAAACTGCACAACTCCGCGCTGCGCCGCGTAATAGTGCGCGTTAGTATGTCATTTTGGTCATCCGCCGCGTAGTTGCGCGCCGCGCCTCGCCGCGCATAAGTGCGCGTTGGCCTTCAATCTGACATTTAACTGCTCGCTCGGTATATAACCAAACAAAATGCCTTACTGCAGTGTAAAGGAATGTAGAAATAAAATAGGACATACATTTCCAAAAAACGAAAACTTAAAAAATGGGTTAACCTGCAGGAGAACTACTTCACCTCCGATTTGCATGAAACTTTGTGAAAAGATTCCTCTCAGCGAGCAGAATATAGGAAAAATACTAACAATTGGCGGTCGGAATGATTTAACCTCAAAATGTTTTTTTTTTTTGTTTTTATCCGTATTTATTACGTATTCATTCAATGTAGCGTGTGTTTGTGTGATTGCGTATATGTATGGGTTTTGTTAAGATTTGCAATTAAATTACAAATCAAGTTGCACCCAAGGGATTTTCCAAGCAAGAGAGCGAGTTTTGTTAGTGTTTTTTACTTGCAAATCGAGTTGCACGCGATGGAATTTCTACGCAAGGAAAAAAGATGCGATAAATAGAGTAAATAGTCCAAAAACACTGATTATTTACTTGTAAATCGTTTTATTATATTTATATTAATCTGTATGTGCATGTATATCTTTGGATCTGTGTATGTATTGGTCGACTACATGTCCATCTGTTGAAAATCTTTATACTCGGCAATCAAGTCGGTGGATGCGCTGCTTCCTGCTGTGGCTTCTTTTAAAGATGTACTCGCATAAGTACGATGGCAGGTCATCCTCTTTTGATCCAAATCGCGCGATTTTCTCCCTCACATTGCGCCAAGTGCGCTCGATAGACTGCGTATTGGCACCTAGAATTTGAAATATATTAAATAGTTCTATTACTGCTCAAAATGACTTCAAGGTCATGATGAAATGTTAGAAATACAAACTTGTAGTCGGATCTACGAAGTTGTACGAATGATTGACGGTCAGGTGTTTGTAGCCTTCCTGGTCAAGGCAATCGTACGCCTTCCAGAAATCCGACATCACGGTTGTGCCAGGGAGGATCCACTCCTTAATAACCTCTAGCAGAGTTTCAGCAGAGCGGTTTTCGACTGCCGCGATGAACACGCGTTTGGTGCCCCGCTCGTACCCTCCAAACACCCATTTTCCTTTTATGAGGCGCCCACGATTGTATTTCCTCTTTCCGAATTTGGCCTCGTCAATCTCCACAACAACCCCTTGTCCTCCAACCTTCGTAGAATTCTTTTCCACCCATTTTTCGCACACCTGAAAATTGATATTTTCTATTTGATTCAATCGATTGTGCATGTGATACGTCTATATTTTTTATAAAATCACATAAAAAGTGAATAACGCAACCACTCACTTTTGCCAAATTGAGTTCTTGCGTTAGGTAAGGTTATTGTCTATATTTTTTTATAAAATCACAACAAATAAGTAACGTAACCACTCGGCTTTTCTGCGTGCAAATTTGGTTATTTCGACATTAATTTCAAAGTTATTTTAGTTAAAAAATTGATAAATTTAATATACTTACTTCCCTGCAAAAGCTACTCCAACCGACTATCGTATGATCCCCTACCCCAAGGTCATCAGCAAAAAAATAGTACCGTGAATTCGGTATCCATAGCCATTCGGTAATAAATGTAATTGTCGTCAAAAACGGCAAGTTCACGAGGTCCGTGAAGTTGGCGTATTCATAGTAAAAAAAATAATTTTTTTTATAGCTATAATTTTGTGCTCATTTTGTGCTATTTATTGCTGTATTGTTCTAATTTTGTGCTCATCTCCTTCAATTGTTATAAACAAAATAAAATGAATACGCCAACTTCACGCTTGTGTATTCATAGTGCAAATGTTTAATTTTTTTATATCTATAATTTTGTGCTCATTTTGTGCTATTTATTGCTGTATTGTTTCAATTTTGTGCTCATCTCCTTGAATTGTTATAAACAAAATTAAATGAATACGCCAACTTCACGCTTGCGTATTCATATTGTAAATGTTAATTTTTTTATATCTATAATTTTGTGCTCATTTTGAGCTATTTATTGCTGTATTGTTTTAATTTTGTGCTCATCTCCTTCAATTGTTATAAACAAAATAAAATGAATACGCCAACTTCACGCTTGCGTATTCATAGTGCAAATGTTTAATTTTTTTATATCTATAATTTTGTGCTCATTTTGTGCTATTTATTGCTGTATTGTTCCAATTTTGTGCTCATCTTCTTCAATTGTAATAAACAAAATAAAATGAATACGCCAATTTCACGCTTGCGTATTCATAGTGTAAATGTTTAATTTTTTTAAATCTATAATTTTGTGCTCATTTTGTGCTATTTATTGCTGTATTGTTCTAATTTTGTGCCCATCTCCTTCAAATGTTATAAACAAAATAAAATGAATACGCCAACTTCACGCTTGCGTATTCATAGTGCAAATGTTTAATTTTTTTATATCTATAATTTTGTGCTCATTTTGTGCTATTTATTGCTGTATTGTTCCAATTTTGTGCTCATCTCCTTCAATTGTTATAAACAAAATAAAATGAATACGCCTACTTCGCACGCTTGCATATTCGCATAGTGTAAATGTTTAATTTTTTTATACCTATAACTTTGTTCTCATTTTGTGCTATTTATTGCTATACTGTGATAATTTTGTGCTCATCTTTTTCAATTGTTATAGACTATAACTTGTTCCATTTAAGCCATTCAGTATTGTAGAGCATAGGGAATAGTGTTGATCTCTCTGATTGGCTGAAGTCGGAGACAAGAGACAAGTTTATCCAATATCCAATGTAATTTCTGCTACTTCAAATTTGCGCTGTTACCAGCTCTATCTACTGAATGGCTTAAATGGAACAGTGTATAAGTAAAGTGATTACGCCAACTTCACGCTTGTGTATTAATAGTGCAGCATTTAAAATTATTTATAGCTATAATTTGTAATGTTATGTAAAGTTAAAAAGGGGGCGTCTTCCCAGACATCCTGTATTTATAAAAATAGAACGATTATACACTGTTCCATTTAAGCCATTCCGTAGATAGCACAGGCAACAGCGCAAATTTGAAGTAGCCAAAATTACATTGGATAAACTTGTCTCTTGTCTCCAACTTCAGCCAATCAGAGAGAGCAAAACTATTTCCTATTCTCTGCAATACTGAGTGGCTTAAATGGAACAAGAAATAGTGCCGCCATATAAATTTGAGGAAACCAACAGTTAATTGTTGAACGTTTCTAAATATTTTGAAACTTAATATTGTGTCAGAAAATAAAACAACATGATATTCATTAATAATAACTAGTCTCTTAACTAGTTTTATAAATTTATTTATTAATTTTACGCTCAAATTGATTTGGCAATACAGGCAAGGTACACAAGATGTACACTTGGCAACCTTGTGGAGCCATACAAGCACTTGTCAAAGTCACATGTCTGACCGCGCTTCATTGCACGACGCGTCTCGGCTAGCTTCGTGACTCCTCGGTTCTCTGCGCCGAGTCGTATACTACATGCAATGCCAATCCGGTATCCGGTTTACTTGTGTGAAAATGAGGATTGAGCAACAGTACTTCCCGCCCACTAAATTAAAATGTAAAGTACACTTCGTCAGTCAGTGGGCGAAATACTGTTTTAGTGCGCAGGTTTACTGGAAATGTCATCAACTAGCGTGAAATAGCGCGAGTTATAACAATTATCTCGTAATCTAACTTCAGTAAAGTTTTACGAGTTTATCAAAAAAATAAGAAATTCTTTGTTTATAAAATGGAAAAAATACGTAGTTGTATGTGCTGTTAATTCATGTTTTTTTTTTAGATTTCCTAACGGCGATAGGATTATGTACCTACGAATTATTTATTTACTAATTATTTAACATTAAATTTGATGTAGTTGTTTGAAATTGCTAAAACTTTGCAGTAGAGACGAACTGGCCGATAAAGATACAAATAATTTGAAAAACACTACAGTTACACGCAAATCGATTCTTTTTCAATCAATTTAAATAATAGTGTTACTAGTCCTAGTCCTCAACCAACATGTTCTAACAGAACTAAATCACATTTTAACCTTGAAATTACAAGCTTTAGAAGTATTTGCCTGTTTTATAAAATAAAGTTAGTCCTATGCTAATTTCCTTTATTAATCCTTAATTATTTACATGTCGTTGGTTGATATGATCAGCTAACTTCATAGTTGTTTATGTCAATCTGTCATCTTAGATTGCCAATTAAGAAGTGTTTTGGAATTTACTAAAATCATGGTTGGAATACATTGTTGTATCCCGGGGAGCAATAGTACATACAGTACTGTTTTATTCATTTTTGCACATCTTCACTAATATGTTACCGGTGACAGCCCACACTGGTGACAGTTCAGTATAGGACCTGTTGAGGTTGCTGTGTAGGGAATAAAATTTGAAGTTTCAGAAATTTACAATAGATGTCTCATTCTCAATGTAAATAGTCTTGTTTCTGTGTCCCAAGTCATATATTTACAGGCTTAATTTTTTTAAACAGTGTTTTTTTTAACAGAAACAGAGTTTAATTATTTATTTATCATGTTTCTCAATGAACAAAAATTTAATCAACGTTGACTGACTACTTTAAGCAGTGTCTCAATTAAACAAAGTTTATATTGTTTTGCTGAATAGGCGCGATATTCTTTTATTCTATGCCATAATAGTACAGTACATTAAAATACAAGTTTCATAAGACATGATGTTAGCGCACGCGTCTTTCTTAGAAACGAACGAGTTTTTTATGGGGATAAGCAGAGCTGGGTTATACTGAAAGTAAAAATACTTCATGTATTACTTAAAGTTCATTGTGTACTTTAAGTACTTTACTTAAAGTACTTCTATCAAAAGATACTTACTACTGGTGCTTACAACAAAATTTATATGTACTTAATACTGTAAGTAAAAAAAGTATTTTAAGTACTTAAAATGTACTTTAAGTAGTTTAATGTACTTTAAGTACTTCGATATACTTTAGTAGTTTAATGTACTTTAAGTATTTTATAAATATTTAGGTACAAAAAAAAATTGTTTCGGTCAATAATTATTCCTACTATTGTTTGAATCAATATAAATTGATTTTATTATTTTATTGTTGACCAAAATGTTGAACTTAAATAAAATATAGGTACTTATATTTAGTACTTAAGTACTTTGTAAAAAGTACTGTAAGTACTACTGGTACTTATATTTTAAGTACTTTCTTGAAATACCTAATGCTTAATATTTAATAAATACTTTTCCGGAGTACTTATCCCAGCTCTCTATTTTGATCCTTTTGTCAAAAAAATATTTAAAAAACATACGTTAGTTAATGTTTAGGAAGTTCTATTTTGGTTGTTTCAAAAAGTAAAGGAAACAGACACTATTCTACATATATTATATTTTAGGTACTATATGATTTCAATTTGACTTTTATAACGAATCGTCAAAATAATATCTCACGTCCAATACAGCCCCTGCAGATCCACCTATACTCTATTTTTTGTAATATAATGGTGTGAAGATATAGTCCATTTGCCGAAACGGAAGAAATTGGAACTAACCCGGAATCCGAACCAAGTCAATCTTATTGGTCGATGATAACAAATTTGAAGTTTAATCATCAAATTTGTCATCATCGACCAATAAGAATGACTTGGTTCGGATCCCGGGTTAGTTCCAATTTCTTCGGTTTCGGCAAATAGACTATAGGAGCACATGCATTGACCTTGTTGTTCATTTTATATAAGTATATTATAAAAATAACGGCAATAATCGGCTGTATCATGTAACTCATCGCTTATATTAAACGACATAGCTAACAATGTTATCCAATCAAAATATGTGACTCTGATGGAAAAACCGTAATGTCACTTCTTACATTTGTTTCTATTTGTCAAAATATTTAAGTACGGTCTTTAATATAAGCGATGTGCTCTATGATACAGCCGTATATGTGTTTTTATTGCCTTTCACATTTTTTATATACACTGTGAAACTGTGATAAATATTCTCAAAAGTATAAATCATCATCATTACCGATATCTGCGTACAAAGCAGATTGGCACACCCAGCAATGGGTAATATGCCGTGATGATATATTTTTATTTATAAATGCGGGATACATATTTCCCGCCATAATGATTTTAGTTATGTATTACGCCACCGAGCGCTAGTGTTGTAGGGCATGGGCATGAACGACTACTACTTTACCATCAATGCATCAATCATTACACTTGACTTTCTTAATAGTGTCTATTGTTTATATTCTATATTTATAGTCGTTAGCAATTTCGGTTAGTGATTTTTGTTGTCTTCTGGAGTGGTCGTGTGGCAGCATTATAGTGATTCCAAAATAAGGTAGGTAAATTAAAGAATTGTGTAAACTATTATTAACGAAAGATGACTATTCAAGGTTATTTGTTCGAAGAAATAATACACAGCATTTTATAGCAGCTTAGCAACATTTTGTATTAGATTAGTTGATGTTATATCTATTTAATTTATGTAATGTGACAGAAATACGTAAATGTATCCGTAAAAATTTCGCGTTGCACGCCTTTGGCTACGAAATTCAGTGAAGTTATCTGCAAGTAATATTATATCAAACGGTTCATAAATGACTTTGAATAGTCATCTTTTTTCAATAATACTATATAGTCGAGGGACCATAAAGGTATGTGCATTGGAAAGTCTGCGTGGACGGATTTTCTCTTGGGATTATGTTTACAAGGTTGATGCTTTTTGTTTTGGTCACATGTTCTGTAGCCCCAGTTTTTTTAAAATGGCCGCCAACCGTATACCAATTTTAATACATTACGGTTAAGAAATAATAGTACATAGTACATTAAGATACAAGTTTCATAAGACATGGCATGATTTTAGCGCATGCATCTTTTTTAGAAACGAACGACTTGTCGCGAGTTTTCTAAGGGGACAAGTGCGCTGAGATGTCTTATGAAACGTCTATTTTATAGTATTTTTTCTATTTTGGTCATTTTGTCAAAAAATATGTACAAATATACGTTTTTCATTTTGAACAATTTCTATTTGGGTTCTTTAATGTGTACTTTATGAAACTCATTTAATGAAGTACTTTATGACATCCAAATGAGTTTCATAAAGTACACATTAAAGAACCTAAATAGAAAAAAGTAATTTATGTCGAATACTGTCGTTTGGTATCAAATTAAAACTCTAAGTATTGCCTACTATTTTAGCGTGTTAGTTATGTAATAGGTTAAATACATACAGGTGACACTGAAAAACGGGCTACTCTAAATAACTTTTTTATTTATATTATTTTTTATTTTTTTTAATATATTGGTAAACTAGGTTTAGGAGCTCATAAATCATGGTATTTGGCATGATGGAAGCGCTTCCGGTTTAACCGGAAGTCACATTAACTTTCATATTTCAAATGGGGCACCCTATATATTTTTATATATTTGGAATCTAAGTAAAATTATGAATTCAACGATAAGCTTGGAAGGCTTTTTTATTCAAGAAATAAATTACAAAAACGTAAGAGAAAATTATGAATATGGTGCATGAGTCTCTGGGGTATGCACGTTAAAATGTGTGCGTGCGGGGATTTTCTCTACGGATTATGTTTACAAGGTTCTTAGAGATGCTCTTTAGCTTGGTCACATGATCTGTAGCCCGTCAGTTTTTTTCAAAATGGCCCCCCAACATATACCTGTTATAATGCATTATGGTAAAGTAAAACAGGTAATTTGTGTCGAATACTAGCGTATCGGTTATGACAGGTTCATAATTATATACAATCAAAACTAAAAAAACGGGCCACTCAAAATAACTTTTTTAGGCAGCTGTTACATAAATAGTTGTTTTACTTATCTTTTGGCAACCATAAAGGTTCTCTTTTATTTTGACATCTGTCAATTATTACTTTACGACCGCATTTACCTTACAGCCGCATTTACTTTACGAATTGAATTGTCAAACGTTTGTTTAAATAGCAAATAAATGTAGTGTGGCATTACATGCAGTTTCATAAATTTTAAGCGGAAGTAGAGGAAAAATCATTGTCTCTATCGCTCATTTGGTTGCTAAACAAATTAACTTTTGTATTTATTTTATTTTTAGGTTGTAAAATATTTTTACAGTAAGGAAATTGTTTTCTGAGTTGTCAAGATGACAGCATGACACTCTACAAGTGACATTAAAAAATACCAAGGAAAAAGTGGAGATCTCGCCGAAGACTACAGACCCATCGCTCTTCTAAGCGTCTGCTACAATCTACTTGAAAGACTTATTCTTAATAGAATTAAACCAATAGTTGAAAAACATATACCAAAAGAACAAGCTGGATTTAGACCCAAGAGAAGCTGCAGTGATCAAGTTCTATCACTAACCTCCCATATTGAAAATGGTTTCCAGGAAAAGAAAAAATCCGTCGCCGTGTTTATCGACCTTAAATCGGCCTACGACACAGTGTGGAGGAAAGGAATGATACTAAAACTCGCACAGATAATGCCTTGCAAAACAACAATCGTTCTCCTAAATAAAATTCTCTCTAATAGATTCATAGGTACACTTGGATGAACAAATAAGCCGCGTATACAGGCTGAATGATGGCTTACCACAAGGCTCCGTGTTAGCCCCACTCCTGTTTAACATCTACATCACAGATTTGCCGGAAACCAAAGCTAAAAAGTTCATATACGCCGATGATATCGCGTTGGTATACCAATCCGAAGATTTCTATACGACTGAAAGAGTTCTAGAAGAAGATCTGACAAAACTGGATGAATATTTCACAACATGGAGGCTAAAACCTAACATAAACAAAACAGAAGCTGCTTGCTTCCATCTCAACAACAGACAAGCCAACTATTCCCCAACAATCAACTTCAGGAACAAAACCCTCATACACAACCGCTTCCCTAAATACTTAGGAATTACCCTTGACCGGTCACTTACATATAAAGAACACCTTACAAAAACTGCCGGCAAAGTAAAAACGAGAAATAATATCCTGCACAAAATCTCAGGCAGCAGCTGGGGGACAAATGCCACGGTCCTCAGAACTTCAGCCCTCGCCTTGGTGTACTCAGTCGCCGAATACTGCAGCCCTGTGTGGCTAAACAGCACGCATACTAATAAGGTGGACACACAACTAAACCAGACTATGAGAATAATATCAGGCACCATTAAGTCAACACCCTCCCACTGGCTCCCAGTGCTAGCCAATATACCTCCCCCAGACCTAAGAAGAAAATTATCACTTAAAAAGGAGTGGCAAAAGTGCGAACAAGACAAAGACCTACCAATTCATGAAGACTGTTACAATCAAACCCATAGGCTCAAATCCCGAAAACCAGCATGGAAACTCGGGGAAAAACTTATAAAAGACAATTTCAATATAACGAACGCCTGGCGTCAGGAATGGAAAAATTCTAACCTAGACAAATTCAACCTAATCCCTGACCCACTTCATCCTCCTAACGGTTTCGACCTCCACAGGAAAGCCTGGGTAACGCTCAACCGTATCCGAACCAACCACGGCAGGAGCCAATACTGGTTACACAAATGGGGAATGGCCGACCATCCTAATTGTGACTGTGGAGCCGTACCACAAACCCCACTACACATTGCGACGGAATGCCCACTAAGAAGATTCCCAGGGACCCTGGAAGAACTCAACCTTCTTGAGGGAACAGCTACCCAATGGCTGAATAACCTAGACATCCACCTATAGGATTTCAGCAGACCCCCCCACCCCAAAAAATACTTAAAATTCATATTTTTAATGTAATAGACAATAATGTATAATTAATTAACAATGCTGTACTACGCTGAGCCATACGAAATATATATAGTGACATTAATCAGTCAGATATGAAATATATTTTGAAATAAAAATATATAACTTTTATAGTTGTCTAAAAAATGTCGTGTGCACCTCGGTTTAAAAGTTCTTTTTTAGCCTCATCTGATTTGCTGGCCTCGATCTTCGCCTTGGCTGCAAATTTCAGATTCTGCCAAAAAGATCACTTTTACAACCTTTATATACAAATAATTATTTATTTATAATTATTTTTTAATTTTTTTGAAGACACTGACACTTTAATTTTAAGCACAGCCAAACGTATTAACGTAGTGTTTAATAATAGTTCATACTAGGTACAAGAAATTTTATTAACTGACGTACAGGGTGTATTACGGAAAGTGAAACATTGGCGTTTAACATGGGAAATCAGTTTTTCCGTGCGCATTGCTCCCCTAATTATTTTAGATAAAAAGTTTCAAATGGATGTTGTAAAGCAAAAATTTCTACATCCGAATCAATAAAAAAATCATTTTGGTTACCTACTTCATAACTGCGGAAATAAAATTTGACAATTCACGGAGTTGCAATTTAATAGTATTAGCCATGGAATTAGAATAAGAGACGAACAAAAGCGTAATGTTTTATACGTTAAATTTATCTTGACAATCATTATTCTGACACTGACTTACATCAAATTTATTTTGACAATCGTTATTCTGACAATGACGTAATAAAACGTTACGTTTTTGTTCGTCTCTTGTTTCTAATTCCATGGCTAATACTATTAAATAGTAATTTCGTGAATTTTCAAATTTTATTTCTGCAGTTATGAAGTAGCCAAAATGATTTTTTTTCATTGATTCGGATGTAGAAATTTTTGCTTTACAACATTCATTTGAAACTTATTGTCTAAAATAATTAGGGGAGCAAAGCGCATGGAAAAACTGATTTCCCATGTTAAACGCCTATGTTTCACTTTCCGTAATACACCATGTATATAGAATTTATATTATATTAAATCATCTTACATTTTGTTTCTTTGTTTACAAAATTCGTAATTAATTACGTACGTTTAAATAATATTTAAAGTTTTAGTTAGTAATTTTTTTATCATATTAGTTCAAACGTATTGTAAATAAACAAATTTGAAAGTTGAAAGTAATCTTAATACCATCATGTTAAATACCATGATTTGTGAGCCCCTAGTTTACCAATATATAAAAAAAATTAAAAAATAATTATAAATAAAAATTATTTTAAGTAGCCCGGTTTTTCATTGTCACCTGTATGTTATTAACCTATTACATAAGTAAGAAGCTAAAGTAATTGGCAGTACCTAGAGTTATAATTTGATACCAAACATGGTAGTGTTGGACATAAATTACTTTTTATTTCTTTACCGTAATATCTTAAAACGGGTATATGTTTGGCGGACATTTTCAAAAAAAAAACTGACGAGCTACAGAATATGTGACCAAAACAAAAAGCATCTCTAACAACCTTGTAAACACAATCCGAAGAGAAAATCCGTCCACGCAGACTTTCTAACGCACATACCTCTATGGCCCCTAGACTAATATTAGATGTAGGTATTATTTATAAAATTATGTTTTGTTATTCTCATTAGTTTACAAGCACGTAACGTCGGAATATGGCAGGGCGGAAAGTGAAACAAATTTCCATAGAAATTAACAACATTTTACAGAATGAAGAGGATAAATTTATTGCGAATAATAAAGTGGTACCTCCCTCGGCAAAAATATGGGTTGATATTATACAGAAATATAATTTGACCATTCATCCGAAAAATTTATATACAAGAGCCCTCAGGTTCTTTTCTCAAAAAGATCTAGATCACATATGTAATATTCGTGACGACGAAATCATAAAATCTATCTCATCGTCTGATTCAGACATTGAATCTGATGATGAATATGAAAATTTACTTATGGAAGATACGGTAAATGCCGAAATACATTTTAAAATATTTATTAATAAGTCACAGTGGTTGGAGATTAAACCAGTTGTTAAAGAATATTGGAATGCAAAACTAAATAAAAATAAAAGTTATTTAAAATTTCCTTCGAAGACATGGACTCATATTTTTTCAGACGTAATTTGGAAAACTTCTAAAATACCTTGTGGCTGGAAATTTAAATCGCATTTTATATCAATGAGTAAAACTAATAATATATTTTTTAAAACAAAAGCATTTTGTATTGAGTGTAAAAGGCTAACTGAATGGAGAAGATTGGGAGCGAAAATTCCGAAAGAAGCAATATGTGATTTTTCCATAGCTTTAATAAGTGCCATTTGTAGAGCATTTGCAGGTTCTAACGATATGAATACATATATCGAAGAATGTACTAAGATTTTATTGAAGCAAGACTGTGCAAAAGTTCCTGCTTGTTTTGTACGGGTTGACGTAGCACATCTTATCAAAAGTGTTAGCAGATGGAAAGAAATTCATCCATCTACTACAAAACGGAAGAAAATTCGGCAATTTTATATTAGAGCTATTGGACAATTAATTTTAGCAACTGACTGGGATGAAATTAAAAAAAATATTTTTGCAATATTTGTATCCGCTCTATCACTCACTGAAGGAAACGTAAATAAGTCTACACCAACAATTTGTGAAATTGAGAAAAATAAGTTAATAAGTAAATTTGCCTATGGAATACAACAGAGTGCAATAAATGATATTATAGAAACGGAAACAAATGCTAATGAAGAAACTAAAAAAGATGGAGGTGAAGAGATAGTTACAGAATCCGAATCACATACTTCATTAAAACAAATAATTGATGAAATCCTTCAGAATGCAAAAAATGCAATTGAAAATGAACAAGAAGGCGACAGAGACAATATTATGTATATGCCAGAAATAGTTAACCGTATAAAAGTATTATGTTACAGGTACGTACGTATTAATTCTAGCCGAGTAGTCCTGCCTGAAAACTGGCTAACTCAATAGTTATTTATAAGTGTTAAAAGTGATATTTTATTTTGTGAGAAGGAAGTTTGGAACACGACGCAAGCCGGAGTGCTCCAAAACTTCGAACAAAAAATCACTTTTAACACATAATATATCATACACTATTTTTTCTACAAACACTATTTATTCATTTAAATTTGTATTTTTATTAATTTTTTACATATGTAAAAAATGTCAATTTGTAGTTCCTTTCATCATTACCAAGGTAACTAAGTAACAATGGTCTGTCACTGTTTAGCACTGGTGTCATAGTAAAGATTTGTAAAAAATAGCATATTAAAGAACGTGTTTTATGACATGTTTTTTCGCATGACAAAATTCAGAAAACGAGCGTAAGCGAGTTTTCTAATTGACAAATGAGAAAGAAAGTCTTATAAAATGAGTTCTTTATACTATTTTTTAGATTTTGCGCCTTCTACAAACTAAAATATGTTTAAAAAACTGTTAATATTAAATTGAGTTGATAGATTTGGCGTTCGTAATAAGCTAACGTAACCTAACCTTCTTTTCGATACGCAATTGCGTATGAACGCAAAATCTAAAAATAACTTTTGTCTACAAATCTACTATGACACCAGTGTAAAAAAGTGACAGACAAATATACCTTATAAATTAGGTATATTAAAAAATTATTCTAAATAAAAAAATTAAGTAGGTAGCCCAATATTCAGGGCCAGTGTTATATTATGCATACACCTCGGTATACACATATGAAGTAAGATTACCTTTGTTACTTATTTTTGTTCTATTATTTTTTTGAAGATTGCCATTGTGGACAGGTATAATGGTAAAATATTTTCGATACGGAAATATTGTGGCATCATCAGCACCAGTAGAAAGCCACTACAATGATTTAAAAAATAGATATTTTAATAACTTGCCAATGAGAATAGATAATTTTGTTTTAGAGCATTCCAAAGTACTTGAAGGTGAGTTAATGATAGATAATAGATATTTATAATAGTATACTACGAGCCCAAACTCATATTAGTTGGGCCGGTTTACATTTTCAACAAATTATAAAATCTACACAAATAGAAAATTCTACAAAATTCTTTCGGCTATTTCTAATACTTAAAACTTTAAAAAACTGTGGTTCGAATGACTGATGATAATAGTTCGACCGGTATTTTAAGAGTCATCTTCTAGTCCAGAATTAGCTCCTACCGAAACCCTTTACTTTTGACACAATGAAAAGCAACTTCGTAAAAATCCAATGCGTACATTAAACCTTCCTTGCACGACATATGGGCCAAAATTAAAACTGGTATTACTAATAAAGGCGATGTAACCCAATATTAAATGGCGGGATACTTGAACAACAAATTCAGTTTTTGTAAGTTTCATATCTATGTTTTAAACTAGTCGAAAGAAATTTGTAGAAATTTCTCACCATTATATAATTTTATAATTTGTTGGTTGAAAATGTTAACCAGCCAAACAGATATCAGTTTGGGCTCGTATATTATTTTGTTCCGTTTAGTAGAGACAAATTTAAAATAAAAGTGACTACTACATACTATATGTAGTATGCTTTATAACAATTTACATGTTTTAGATACGATGCACCTAGCTTCATGTCTAAAATATTTTTCCAGTAAACGTACTATTGATACTGACGAAAATGCTCTTGTACCTACAAATACTATTGAAATATTAGATCAAAAACTTAATGTCGAAGAATTATTAACAACTAATATTTTACCAAATTCAGGAAACACACTTACATCCATAGATACCGAGGTACGTTTCTAAGATGAATTGAATAATTAAACTATTTGGAGCTGGTCTCGTCTTACCATCGTCGATGATCGTTAAATAATATATTATTTCGCTCTACTCGTAGGGTATGGTATAGTTCTTTTAGAGATAAAGTCGCTAATAATCGTTAATATTTTATTACGGCGGTATAATGCAGAAAACCACAAGCCTATCTGACAGCTCTGTAATGAAACATTTTAATCATGGTTTGAGCAATTTCATTTTTTACTTTATAGTCACAAAAAAACGAGATAATAATTTATAAGTAAGTCATAAGGCAATGAATTTAAGTACTGTGAACTGCAAATTTAATTGGTATAACTAAATTTTAAAAATGAAGTATTTAAAATAAAAATTTAACAAATATATTTTTTTTTTTAAAATAAACAAACAAGACATGTAATGTCCATTCTAGTTTAAATAACTCCTTTTATTTTAAATCGTAGTTTAATTTATTTGTTAGTTTGCACGCCAAGCTCTATAGCATTAGCGTTTAGATAAACCATTTTCGATATTTTGAAACAACACTTTGTTTGAAATAACGAAAAAATTTTGACAGATTCTTGTGATCTTATTGGTTGCTATGCGATATTGTCAAGTGCGCTTTACACAACCACAATTAAAATATTGTCAATTATGATTTCATTTTTAGTATAGTTTGCTCCACGAAAGATGACTATTCAAGGTCATTTGTTCGAAGAAAGAATACACAGCACTTTATACAGCAGTAGCTTAGCAATATTTCATGTTCAAAAGAGAAAGATTATTTGACGTATGTCTATCTAATTTATGTTTTGTGACAGATATCTAATTATCTACTACACTGCCCTCTGTAGATTTTGATAATTAATTTGAATTTTTATGGAAATTGAATACCAAGTGTTAATTACATTACATTATTTGTACGAACATATTTATAGTTTATAAATAATTGTAATTAATATTTAATTTGTTCAATTTTATTTTTAGAAAATGAGTAATGAAGAAGTGCATATTCAAGAATTAAACATAAGTGAAATTTGGAAAAAGAAAACACAAAAAAATAAAAAAAAAATAATAAGAACACAACAAAGTTTATACTTAAATCCACAAAGTGAATGGGCAACTTTAGGATATTCTTTAGATAATTCTGTACCAAAAATTCTCATTTTAAAAAATGGTGGTAGTATCAAAACTCCTGTCACAAGGCAACGTAAAAAACAGGTGTTCAGTTTGTCCAATACATGCTCGTTTGATAGCATTATACAATGCTTAGCAGCAAGTTACTGTGACAGCAAGAAATTGAGAGCAAATCTAAACCAAAATGAAGAAGAATTACAAGAGATATTAAAGTTGGCAATTAAAATGGGCAACAAAATATCACCAACTGAAGCTTATACTGCTCGTTCAAGTATACTAATTTCTGCGTTCAGCTGTTCTAATTCCGGAAATTTACTGACTAGAATTGACTGCGCAACAACAATTAATGACATGATTAAAAAACTAAATTTAATATCATATAATGAAACAATAAAATGCTTAGAATGTCATAAAAGTACACAACAAAATTATCATATTGTTCCAACAAATTCTAATTTACTTCAAATTGGAGTTAAAAATTTAGAATTAGCAATTATTAATAACAAATTAATTTTGAATAATACACCCTGTACAGAAAATGATTGCAATGGATTAATATCTCGGGACGTAAATTATTGTGATATATTATTCATTGATTATTTTTCGGAAATCACTAATTCCGTAGTACTAAAAGATATTCCCAATGTACTAAATTTAAACAAAACCTCATATCTTTTAAGAGCTGTAATTGGATTTGAAGAACCTGCTGTTACGGGCACAATAGGTCATTTTATTTCTTATTGTCATAGAAATAACTGGTCGTGGGAAATATATAACGATTTAAACGACAAAGTAATATTAGCATCTTCTAACACAGTTGTAAATATATGCCTTTTAGTTTATACTGTTTAAAATATATTATCTTCATTTTGTTATTAAATCTACAGGGTGTAATTTAACAGCCTTCAATCCGTTTTACATATGATTATTACATTCACTAAAACTTATAGTAAAACTATACAGGGTGTTTGGCGTAAGTCCGACACAGTTCGTCTCTACTGCAAAGTTTTAGCAATTTCAAACAACTACATCAAATTTAATGTTAAATAATTAGTAAATAAATAATTCGTAGGTACATAATCCTATCGCCGTTAGGAAATCTAAAAAAAAACATGAATTAACAGCACATACAACTACGTATTTTTTCCATTTTATAAACAAAGAATTTCTTATTTTTTTGATAAACTCGTAAAACTTTACTGAAGTTAGATTACGAGATAATTGTTATAACTCGCGCTATTTCACGCTAGTTGATGACATTTCCAGTAAACCTGCGCACTAAAACAGTATTTCGCCCAATGACTGACGAAGTGTACTTTACATTTTAATTTAGTGGGCGGGAAGTACTGTTGCTCAATCCTCATTTTCACACAAGTAAACCGGATACCGGATTGGCATTGCATGTAGTATACGACTCGGCGCAGAGAACCGAGGAGTCACGAAGCTAGCCGAGACGCGTCGTGCAATGAAGCGCGGTCAGACATGTGACTTTGACAAGTGCTTGTATGGCTCCACAAGGTTGCCAAGTGTACATCTTGTGTACCTTGCCTGTATTGCCAAATCAATTTGAGCGTAAAATTAATAAATAAATTTATAAAACTAGTTAAGAGACTAGTTATTATTAATGAATATCATGTTGTTTTATTTTCTGACACAATATTAAGTTTCAAAATATTTAGAAACGTTCAACAATTAACTGTTGGTTTCCTCAAATTTATATGGCGGCACTATTTCTTGTTCCATTTAAGCCACTCAGTATTGCAGAGACTAGGAAATAGTTTTGCTCTCTCTGATTGGATGAAGTTGGAGACAAGAGACAATTTTATCCAATGTAATTTTGGCTACTTCAAATTTGCGCTGTTGCCTGTGCTATCTACTGAATGGCTTAAATGGAACAGTGTATAATCGTTCTATTTTTATAAATACAGGATGTCTGGGAAGACGCCCCCTTTTTAACTTTACATTACATTACAAATTATAGCTATAAATAATTTTAAATGCTGCACTATTAATACACAAGCGTGAAGTTGGCGTAATCACTTTACTTATACACTGTTCCATTTAAGCCATTCAGTAGATAGAGCTGGTAACAGCGCAAATTTGAAGTAGCAGAAATTACATTGGATATTGGATAAACTTGTCTCTTGTCTCCGACTTCAGCCAATCAGAGAGATCAACACTATTCCCTATGCTCTACAATACTGAATGGCTTAAATGGAACAAGTTATAGTCTATAACAATTGAAAAAGATGAGCACAAAATTATCACAGTATAGCAATAAATAGCACAAAATGAGAACAAAGTTATAGGTATAAAAAAATTAAACATTTACACTATGCGAATATGCAAGCGTGCGAAGTAGGCGTATTCGTTTTATTTTGTTTATAACAATTGAAGGAGATGAGCACAAAATTGGAACAATACAGCAATAAATAGCACAAAATGAGCACAAAATTATAGATATAAAAAAATTAAACATTTGCACTATGAATACGCAAGCGTGAAGTTGGCGTATTCATTTTATTTTGTTTATAACATTTGAAGGAGATGGGCACAAAATTAGAACAATACAGCAATAAATAGCACAAAATGAGCACAAAATTATAGATTTAAAAAAATTAAACATTTACACTATGAATACGCAAGCGTGAAGTTGGCGTATTCATTTTATTTTGTTTATAACAATTGAAGGAGATGAGCACAAAATTAAAACAATACAGCAATAAATAGCTCAAAATGAGCACAAAATTATAGATATAAAAAAAAATTAACATTTACAATATGAATACGCAAGCGTGAAGTTGGCGTATTCATTTAATTTTGTTTATAACAATTGAAGGAGATGAGCACAAAATTGAAACAATACAGCAATAAATAGCACAAAATGAGCACAAAATTATAGATATAAAAAAATTAAATATTTGCACTATGAATACGCAAGCATGAAGTTGGCGTATTCATTTTATTTTGTTTATAACAACTGAAGGAGATGAGCACAAAATTAGAACAATACAGCAATAATTAGCACAAAATGAGCACAAAATTATAGCTATAAAAAAAATTATTTTTTTTACTATGAATACGCCAACTTCACGGACCTAAGTTCACGTTCGCAAACCATGTGCCGGTTTTTGCGCTTTTATAGAAATTGCACTATACACGGCCAGGGCCGTAGCCAGAATGTAGGTCTAGGGTAGGCTCAATAAATTTTAGGATAGGCTGAAATTTAACTAATTTATTAAATAATAATTATGTATTTAAAAAAGAACAACATTTTGTTGGTACATGAAAATACTATCTAATAAAACAACAAATGAACAAAATAAAAAAAAAAATAATAAATGTAAAAATAAATTAATATAACTGGAGCCGTCGCCTATTTTGTTATGAGTGGCGGCTCGTGCACTAATATTTTGGTGAGGCAAGGTATCGAGAAAAAAAATGCGCCGCAGGCGAAATTTTTTTCCATTCGACGTCAAATGCCTTATAATTGAAAGTTACCTTGTTTCAAGGGATATGCAAATGCATATTTTTCCCCTCTCATGTACAAAAATAAATTGTCAGATCACAGAACATTTTAGGAAATTCTGTGACGAATAGTTTATCTTCATAAGACAGTTGATTAAATGGATTTTTGTTAATTAAAAAATTAACAATATCTTCAGAATTCCTTATATTGTCACTCAATTCTTTTAAAGTTGAAGTCGAAGCCATTATTTGTTTTTTGTTTTCGACTAAAATTCAAATTACAAAAACACTACGTGGATAAACTATAAAAACAACGAAAAAAATAAAATAATTAAATATTTAATGCAATACGTATAAGTCGCAAACCAGAGCCTATTATAATAAAAATGCTAGACAAGACGGGTTATGTTATGTTTATTATCGAATGCAATTTGCAGCTAATATTATTTAATCTTGCTTGCAAAACTATGTAGTAATGTCGTGAACCTACTTACAAAATTTATCAGTACGTGGCGTTGATGGTATTCATGTATGGTAACGACCTCTATAGGGCCGCGTGGAAGGTAAAGCGACTATCTTTTGTCCTTTACGCACTCATTGCATTTAGCATTTGAAGCAGTGCCTTTAACAGCTCTTTGTCTAGCGCACGTATTTCTTATCGGAATGAATGCTTTATCAAAAACATTAGGCAGTTATACTATTCATTTCGAGAAGCACTTTATAGGGTGTAAATTAGGTGAACTGCATTACATATTAGTTATGGTCGTGGCTTAAATTATTCTTTTGCTATTTATAAAGACAAGCATTAACGGAATAAATTAAAATTTAATTTACATACTACTTTACTTGCAGCTTTATTTCTTTTCTGGTGAGGCACTGCCTCGCCTGCCTACCCTGACAAGCCGCCACTGTTTGTTATAAATTAGCGTAGCGATTATGTTGTGGAACGTTATGGCATGCCGACAGCTGGTTAAAACTATCCCTTCTCCAAAATATTAATAATTAATTTCTCGTAAATTACAAATACTTAAACGATTTAAATAAATACGGGTATTTTATTTTTTGCCTAGTATCATATATGCAAAAATCAAAATTTGGTCAGATACCCCATTTTGCCTCATAGTTATTTGGTTTGACGTATTCCCGTAAAATAGCACTCGACCCACGGTCTCGGAAGTGTTTCTATGGCAATATGTCTTATAAGTTGGCAGTATTTTAGATTATTTAGAGCCCTTGTGGCTTAATAAAGACTATACTCAGGATCGTGTGCCCAGGGCAGGCGCACAATTTCCTAGGGCAGGCGCAGCCTGCCCTGGCGTACCCCTAGCTACGGCCCTGTACACGGCTCTTCTTTTTCTTGTTCGCTGGCATCGGAATTGTTGCGTGGCAGCGATAATGTTACCTCCATGGTGGACAGCGAAATAATATTTTCACACACACACACACATACACACTTGCGCGATAAATTTCATAGCTATGTAATAAATACGCATAAAAACAAAAAAAAAGATTTTAAGGTTAAATCATTCCGACCGCCAATTGTTCATATTTTTTCCATATTTTGCACGCTGAGAGGAATCTTTTCACAAATTTTCATGGAAATCGGAGGTAAAGTAGCTCTGCTGCAGGTTTACCTTTTTGCTTGGATTGAAGCAATAGCGAATTGAAAATAACGAAAAGATCGTTCGTCTGTTCAAAACATTTTGTTTCCGAGGATTTTATAACGACAGGTTATCATAGTGGTAGGTATTATTCTCGGTATTATGTTACTAACTTATGAAATATTAATAAATTAGCTCTTTATTTTGTGTTAAAGGATTAAAAACTTCAAATAAAGTATTGAAACGCACTGCTGTTCCGTCATGCTGCCTTTGGAAAGGAAAGTGTAAGAAGAAATTATTTCCAGTTACCATTACCACAACTGAGGAACAAAGTACCCTTCAAAATTTTAATACATCTGATTGCGAATCTTCTGTTCAAGAAACGCAAGCGGAAATTACTTTAGAGGAATGTGTTTTAACTACATGCATTGAAGAACGTGAAACTGATTTTCCAGCAACAGAGGAAAATATAAAGAAATATGATGCACCCCAAACTAGCGACAAATACACACAAACCACTTCACACCAAATATTTACAGTATCTAATTTCATTCATGACAGTCAAGCTATTCACTATTTTACAGGGTTGGAAAATTATTCAAAATTTATATTTGTGTTGCAAACCTTAGGTCCTACTAGGTTTAAATTAAAGTATAAACAATTTCAATTTATTTCCTTATTAATAGAAGATCAATTTTTTATTACTTTACTGAAATTAAGACAAAATTATGCACATTTTATGTTAGCCCGTATGTTCGATGTAAGTTGTTCAAGTATATCAAATATAGTAGAAACTTGGATCAAATTTATGGCAATGCAGTGGGGTGAACTTGATTTATGGCCATCCAGAAAGCTTGTCGATTTTTATATGCCGGACGAATTTAAAAAATCTTTTCCGAAAACCAGAACAATAATTGATACCACAGAAATTCCAACCGTAAAACCTGTAGAACCAATTTGCCAACAAGCTACTTTCTCTACGTACAAAAACAAAAATACGCTGAAATATATTGTGGCTGCTACACCAGGCGGATTGATTTCGCATACATATTTCGGTAGCCTACGGAGGAGCAACAAGCGATAGGCAAATAATTGAGCGCAGCCCATTACGTCAAAAATTTGAGAGTGGAGACTCTATCATGGCGGATAGAGGTTTCAATGTGCAGGATTTATTCTGCTCTCAAGATGTTACTGTAAATATACCGAGTTTTTTGAGAGGAAAGTCTCAAATCCCCGGAATAGTGTTGTTACAGAACAGAAAAATAGCAAGCAAGAGAGTACATATTGAAAGAATAATAGGAATGACTAAAACCTACAAAATTCTCTGCCAACCTCTGAACAAAAATTACATACTATTGGGAACAGATATCTTTTTTGTTTGTAGCATGCTGTGTAATTTTAGGAATAATATCTTATAATATAATGAAAAAATAAGGAATATGTATATTTTATTTTATATATAAGCAAAATAAATATAATTCTTATCAAAATATAACATATCTTATTAATAAACATAAATTTTATACTTCAGTAAGTATTACAGTGCAGTTTTAAAATTTAAAGCGTTCATTACAAAATTTTATTAAGGGGCCCACAGACCAACGCGAATTATTCTCTGACGCTGCGAATAGTTCGCGGCGATAATATTCGCACGCAGCACGGCAACGAAAAAGTTTTTGTGCATTCACACCAGCGGCGGTGAGAATAGTGCTAAAAAATTGTTATTTTATTTTGTTGTAATAAATATGTATACTTCATCAGACGAAGAAGAGGCTATGTTATTACTTACCTTGGAGGCGGAAGAAAATGCCAAGTTAGTAGGTTTTTGTAGCACAGCTTACAATTATTTAATAGGGTTTTTTTTCGTGGATAAATGTATCCCATGTTTTCAGGAAAAGAAGAAAGTGGGTCCATGACATTAATTTAGAACGACGAACATACGGCGAATATCACACCTTGATGCCAGAGCTTTGAAAAGATGAAAAATGATTTTTTATTTATTTTAGAATGACCAGTGAGTGTTTTGATGAAGTTTTAGACCTTATCACAGATGATATTCGGAAATCTGACACAAATTATCGCGAAGCAATTTCACCAGAAGAAAGACGCTATTGCATTAAGGTAAAAAATTATCACTGATAGATACACTCTCAGAAGGACCTGGTACAGGCGTACTTGCCCTCACGTTAGAGATAGTTTTGGCAAACGTTAGGAAAGGTCGAAACGCTTCCATGTGATTTGCCCATACCCATGTTTTGGTTTTAGTTGCAGCTTGACTAGTTTTCGTTTTGGTACCCCTAATATATTTTGCATATGTATCCCTTAAATTTTTCCACTTTTTTTTAAGTCCTTCACCTGAAACAAAAATGTATGCTTACAGATTTCTGGCTACTGATGATACTTTCTACACAATTGGTCATAGTTTTCGCATTGGATTTTCAACAGTAAGTAAAATTGTAACTGAAGTTTGCGAGGCTATATGCAGAAGATTAGGAGGTATATATTTACCAGAACCTACAATGGAAACTTGGAAACAGTCTGCACAAGGGTTTAACAATGTATGGCACTTTGCTAACTGCATTGGCAGTATAGACGGCAAACATGTCACCATCAAGTGTCCAGACAAGACTGGATCCAATTACTGGTGCTATTTACATAAATTTTCAATTGTGCTACTGGCTATTGTTGGCCCCGATTATAAATTTATCTGCGTTGATATTGGTGGTTTTGGAAAAAATAGCGATGGTGGTATTTTCGAGACCTCCAATATGGGACAGAGATTTGAACAAAATTTAATGAACGTTCCTGGACCAAAAAATGATCCCTGTCCTCATGTGTTAATCGGAGATGAAGCTTCTGCTCTCAAGCTATATCTCATGAGACCGTTTCCATATAGGCAAGCCAAAATAAATATTCAGAAGGAGAAATATAATAAAAAAACTCTGTACTGCAAGAAGGGTAGTAGAAAATGCTTTCGGGATATTGGCGCACAAATGGCAAATTTTTTATAGGCCAATCGAAACTAAAGTAACTACTTACTGCCCTTATTGTAAAAACATGTTGTATCTTGCACAATTTTTTAAGCACAAAAAAATGTGACAATCAATTCGTGGATGTGTTGGAGCCACCAGAAGCTGAACTTCGAGCGTTTACTAATTTAGAGAATGATCCAAGACGGGTAGCAACATTATCATTTTCTATTCGAGAGAAGTTTGTGGATTATTGCAATTCTTAAATACATAAATATGTACCTACTCGTAAATTATAATTAAATTACAATACAAAGGTCAATAATTAAATTACTTACCGCTGTCATTAAGTTCTTTTCCTATTTCCATCCATATTTTATCCTTTTGCTCTTATATTTTTGTACTCTGAATTGCTCTGATCGTATAAAATGGGATATTTTTGCACAATTGCAATCAATTTTTCAGTACTTCCCATTGTTCGAATGTGCGAAAGTAATTGCGAAGCGAAATAAAACGCTGTCAGCAGCAAACTGAATTCGCCACGAATAAAAACCTTGCACACTCGCAGACGCTACGCGAGAGATAACGCTCAGGGGCTCGATTCTCGAGCGTTCTTAATCGCCAAGGTTATGCGCTTTCGTACGAATAGCTACATAACTGTATTCACGACCCTTCGTTTCGTTGCGAATTCGTGGAATACTGTTCGTATTGCAGCGAGAGGATAAAACCATTCGCTTTCGTGTTAAGTCATTCGCTTTCATATACTTGTGTCTTGTTTACGTTGTTTTTACCAGTATAAAATGGACGAAATATTTAATTTTATACTAATAGATCGATTAGAAAATGAAGAATTAGATGAAGAATATCAAAATGTAACTGGAATACCAATAAATGATCTATCGGATATTTCGCATTGATGAGATTTTTTCGAAATTTCATTGGATTAGCACCTTTTTAGAATATTAAGCTACATCTATAATAAAATAGTAATGTAAAAATCATTTTTCAAATATTAACCCAAGATTACAGTTATACTTGTAGACATTTGAATATCAGAAATGTTATGTCCACATTTTTCTTGTATTTTACTTTTGATGGAATATAGAAATAAAAAGGGTTTCAATAATTAATAAATGTATGTATTCTATAAAATTCTATAAAATTAAAATTACATTATAATTATCGATAACATATAAATAGTTTACCTATTTGGTTATATTATGTATACAATTTTACAAAACATTTATAACTCATCACACGTATATAAAAAATAATATATTGTTAGGAACTGAAAAAGGAAGAGACAAAAAAAAACGAAAACTACCACTCAAACGTTTATTGATGCACCCAAAATACGAACGGCTGTTTCTACCACAAGCGCGATTGATACTGACTGTTCGTCAGTTCATCACGACTGCCAGCGGTTCGTAATCAACAGTTACGTGGCATAACAACAATTATTTATAATTTAATTTCTTCAAATTAACAACTTACAAATTAATGGTAGCCTGAAGTTTCATAATACCTTCATAACAAGAATAAAACTGAATTTTAATAATATCGAATGTAAACTAATCTCCAACAATGCCGAAAATAAAATTAATTGCTAACACGGCCAATCCTGACATGAGCTTCGCTCTCGAAGCTCACTTGATGTCCCAGGGGATGGTTCGGTCTCTAAGGATACAACCTCATCATCACTTCTGTAACAAAATTCAAATGTTGTTAACTGTTAATTTCAACTCAATATACTGTGCATTCTTTAATTCGCAAACAATAACATGAAAATGCAATTTACAAACCAATGACTATAATCGCAGACTCTACCACTCAAGGGCGAGAGTTGCATGCACTGTGCAAAGCGCAAAGCTTTCAACACACACTGTGCAAAGCGCAAGGCTTTCAACACTCACTGTGCAAAGCGCAAGGCTTTCAACACTCACTGTGCAAAGCGCGAAGCTTTCAACACCATGACGCAAAGCGTTATGCTTTCAACGTCGCAGGCTCTACCACTTAAGGGCGAGAGCTGCTTACACTGTGCAAAGCGCAAGGCTTTCAACACACCCTGTGCAAAGCGCGAAGCTTTCAACACCATGACGCAAAGCGTTACGCTTTCAACGTCCAAACCAC
Organism: Harpalus rufipes; assembly: GCA_951394225.1. Lineage (NCBI taxonomy): Eukaryota > Metazoa > Arthropoda > Insecta > Coleoptera > Carabidae > Harpalus > Harpalus rufipes. Next base: position 21,599,128 of record OX596285.1, read on the forward strand.
TACATTGCTTGGTACATACCCTGATTCATTTTCCAACACAGCTAATAGTTCAGGCATATTCAATGTCAGTGACCAATCACTAGGCCAAAGTCTTAATTGTTCTTTAGCCGCTTTTGTAACCAATGTTTTGCCAACTCTCCGGAGCTCGAATCGCCCTTCCGGAGTAATTCCGACAACCTCAAACGGACCTTGGAATTCGTAATTTAGTTTACTTTGGTGCATTTTGTCATCTCTGTGCATTAAGACGAAGTCACCCACACTAAAATGTACACTATCTCTGCGCTTTTTATTAACGCCTAGCTGTTTACTGGCTTGTACACTCAGTCGGTTCCTGATACGTTCACGATCTAATTCTAAATTGCGTATTGGTTTTAAGTCGCTACTTAAATTCCCCAGCACACTTTGGATGAGTGGAGTGGCGCCCTCGATACCGATCAATGCTTTAAGAGGCGATGTTTGGGTGGCTTTGTGAATCGTTGAATTTAGAACCAGTTGTATTTTCCATAATCCACTCGACCATCCTGACTTTATTGAGGTTTCGATTCTAAGAAGATTCATAATCGTACGCATATACCGCTCTACTTGACCATTAGAACGATGGACGTCAGGTGTTATGTAATGATACATAATTCCAAGTGAATCAAGATATTCTGGAATGCTTAAATTTTTAAAGTTGGTTCCAGCGTCCATCACAATGCATTTAGGTGTTCCAAATAAGGAGATATACATTTGAAATGCAAGTTTCGTTTCGTTGGACTTTACTGTTTTTAATGGCTGTAATACGCAATATTTTGTAAATGAATCAACCAAGACAAGTACATGTTTATGCCCATCTGGTGTAATCGGTAATGGTCCCAAACAATCTGCATGAAGAACTTGCATCGGTTCTGACGGTTTTTCAATATTGGTTATAAATCCTTGTAGCGGTCCCGACCGGGTTTTCTTTACAGCGCAGATTAAACAGTGTTTAATATAATTATTAACGAACTTTCGGAGTTGGGGAAACCAAAAGTGCTTTTGTATGGCGTCAATAGTTTTATCCGTACCAACGTGACACTGTTCGTCATGAAAAATTCTCAACAGACCAAGCCTGCTTTGACGTGGTACAAACGGTTTTGTAACCGTGCCATCTAAAGTAACTCTCTTGTAGTATAACATACCATTTTGGACTATATAGCGAGAAGAATCCAGGCGTCCATCTTCTGAATCTTTTATTAATTGGCGAATTTCAGCATCACCGCGTTGTTCAATGTAGAGCCAGTTATGGTTAACAGGAACACGTCTTACTGTTATAGGATTCCGGCTAAGATAATCCACATGCGCCAGTGAACTACCTTTACGATACAAAATGGTGAAGTTGAAGTCTTGCATATACGACCACCATCGAGCCACTCGTGGTAAAATATCTTTCTTTGTTGCAGTAGATTTTATTGCATTGCAGTCAGTTATTAGGGTGAAATGAATACCCAGTAGGTAAACGCGAAAATGTTTTAATGCATTCACAACGGCCAACGTCTCCAACTCATACGAGTGGTATCGGGCCTCAGTTGGGCTGGTCCTTTTACTAAAATAGCTAATAATTCTCGTGGTTCCGTCGCATTTCTGTAATAGTATTGCTCCATATCCAATCGAGCTAGCGTCTGTATGTAGTTCTGTTGGAAGTTCTGGGTCGAATACTGATAACAACGGCTCTGAAATTAAGCATTTTATTACGTAGTTCTTGGCAGCTTCTTGCTCTTTACCCCATGCGAAAGGCTCTTTACTTTTAACCAATTTGGTAATAGGCGCAGTGTGAGATGCAAAGTTCGGAATAAATTTTCTAAAATAGCCTGCAAGTCCCATAAATTGTCGAACTTGTTTAACTGTTGTGGGAGAAGTGACTTTACATAGCGCCTCTACTTTACGAGTGCTAGGTCTAATTCCTTCGGCTGATATCTCTCTACCTAAGTATTCTAATTTACTTTGCAAGAAATGACACTTTTGGATGTTCAAAGAGAATCCTGCTTCCTGCAGAGATGCAAGAACTCGTTCGAGAGATTCTAGCCCTTCTTCGGCAGTTTTAGAAGGAATAAGGATGTCATCCAGATATACTAGAGCCACAGAATTCTTTAAATCGCCCAGAGTTGTATTCACCGCACGCTGAAAAACAGCAGGAGCATTTGCCAATCCGAACGGCATTCTCAGATATTCATAATGCCCGTCAGGCGTTATGAAGGCGGTTTTATGGATAGAATCCGACGCAATGGGTATCTGGTGAAATCCAGATGACATGTCTAAAGATGTGAAAAACTTTCCTTTTCCTAGTCGATCGAGTTGATCCTCGATGAGGGGAAGAGGATACCGGTCCTTGATTGTATGAGAATTCAATTCTCGATAATCGACGCACATCCTGTATGTGCCTTCCTTTTTACGTACTAAGATAATAGGACTCGCAAAGGATGATTCACTTTCTTGTATTATCTGATTTTTTAGTAAGTCCTCTACAATACCACGAACAGCTTCTCGCTCACTCGCTGATAAGCGATAAGGATTACGATTTACTACGATGTCTTCTCGTAGTCGGATTTGCATCTCAGTGTTCCTAACTGGACGAACTGCATTTCCAGCAGCAAATATATTAGGAAAACTACCAAGAATTGTTAAAACAGATGAACGGAATTCTTCAGGAACATCGATTGATGTTTCGGTAGTAATAGCAGGCATGACACGGCGTACAAATGCAGATTGGTTACGTACAACGCGAGTTCCACTATAATCCGTAATAGAGATTAAATCTGGATCATTGTATAAGTTACGACCAATTATAACATCGTAGTCAAGGAAGTGGTCTGGTACAACAATAAAGTTAAGCTCCGTGGTTTCACCACAAATACCGACAGTGGCAGAAAACTCCTGGTCCATAGTAACACTTCCCGGTAGAATACCCGACAATGTCAAATGGCATGGCTTAAGTTTGTGTAAAAAGTAAGGAAGGAAACGTTCTGAAATAAGGGAGACATCTGCTCCAGTGTCAATTATACCCAAATAATTACGTCCATTGATTTTTACCTTATTTGGTGAAAGACGAGTTCCGATACTGCAAATATTTACAGACCTGCGTTGTTCTATTGCCCTACGGGTAAAACAATCTGAGGAACTATGTCCCGGTTTTGCGCAGAAGTCGCAAAGTTTTGGCTTAGTTTCATTAGATATTATCGTACTTGATTTCGTAACTGTAGTCATTTCCTTTTTGGGTATCGGTTTCCTTGTGCAATTTCTTTGTAGGTGACCTACTTTACCACAATTGTAACATTTAGCAAATTTGTGATTCTGATAAGTATTGTTATGATTATCGCGAAAGCGTTTACGAGGAGGTTGATCAGAAATATCCCTTTCAAAGTCAGTACGTCCGGTTTTAGAACGCTTAGTGATAGAAGTGAGAAAAGAAATCAGTTCCGGTATCTTTTTAAAATTATGATTACTTGCGTTTATTCGTACGTCCTGTTCTTGTATCCCGTGAATAACTAATTCCACTAAATCGGCTTCCTCCCAAGAAGTTCGTAAATTCCTCAACAATGCGAGTTTCTCAAATACGTAGGTGTCATAAGTATTACACTGCTTGCTTCCAAATAACGCGGCGTCAGTGAGCAATTGACCCAAATTCTTTCTGGGTGGAAAAGCCTCTGAAAAATCCCGTCGGAAAACTTCCCAACTTCTACTATCGGGATTCCATGTGTTAAACCAAATTTTTGCGACACCACTCAACGAGCGTCCAAGCCTCAGTAATAGCTGTTGATCGCTCCATTCAAACTCTTCTTTTATTTTTTCCAGTTGTGATATCCATTTTTTTAGCATCGGTGAAATCAGGACGGAAAACTGGAATATCTATTTGCTCCGATGTAGTCTTGGGCGTCTTTATGGCTTTAACCAATTCAGCGAGGAGAGACTCCATTTGCAAATCCCTGGAAAACACAGCACTGAACCTTCACAACCCTCTTTCTTTCACTAAGCACAAGAACACAACACTAATTCACACTAACACCGATACGTTTAGGCACTAAGGTGAATCCCACTTCTGATGTTAGGAACTGAAAAAGGAAGAGACAAAAAAAAACGAAAACTACCACTCAAACGTTTATTGATGCACCCAAAATACGAACGGCTGTTTCTACCACAAGCGCGATTGATACTGACTGTTCGTCAGTTCATCACGACTGCCAGCGGTTCGTAATCAACAGTTACGTGGCATAACAACAATTATTTATAATTTAATTTCTTCAAATTAACAACTTACAAATTAATGGTAGCCTGAAGTTTCATAATACCTTCATAACAAGAATAAAACTGAATTTTAATAATATCGAATGTAAACTAATCTCCAACAATGCCGAAAATAAAATTAATTGCTAACAATATGGTTCCATCTAAAATTAGTCGTTGGAATTAAATAGATAAATAATAATAATAATAAAAAAAACTTTGAATGAAGCTATACACAGTGAAGAGAAGTATAACTTATTTATTCTTTTACAGAATAAAAATAATAATTGGTATATTTTTTACTTTTTTAAATTCTTTTAAATTTAATATTTTAAAGGATGCCGATAGATGATTGTATAGTTTAACATTAATTGTATTTTTATATGAGGTTGCAAGTCTATACCGTTTAGCACTACGCATATAATTGTTATTAGTGTTATAATTATGTATATCACTTACTTTTGTATATTTATTTATATTTTTATGTATTTCAACAAAAAAATCCTCCCATTTATTTTAGAGTCTTTATATGTAAATGTTGTAGTAAATTTAGAATTTAGTAAGTAATTGTTCATTGTTATATATTCTATAAGTGTTTTTCTTTGGTTTTCCGATATTTTCTAACTATTCTTGTCTAATTACATGTTAATATAATAAAAATAAACTTAAAACTCAAACTTCTTCTACTCGCAAAATGGCGAACAGTGAAATGTCAAAATATATGTGAAGTTGTCCAGCACCCTCATGCAACGTTGCCAAATATTGTACTTCGTGTAATTCGTCTTCATTCGATACGCGAAGCGAAGGGTAGTCGAGAATACGTTTTAGAGTTACTGTTCGTATTGGAGATTCGCTTCGCTTTCGCATTCGTGCGAATTCGAACGATGTCGAGAATTGAGCCCCAGGTCTGTGCCTGTCCATAAACCGCCACGTACATACAGGCGCTGCGAATTCATCGCCGCGAACTATTCGCAGCGTCAGAGAATAATTCGCGTTGGTCTGTGGGCTCCCTTTACACTTTTCCCATGTTAAATAAGGTATTCCTTTCTCAGATACTTGAAACACAACATAAAAAGAAAATTACAATGCTTTAGCAATGGCCTCAAAGCATAGCCATCTTCTAGTAAATTAAAATATGAAAAGTAAATTGCTAAAATATTTACTTTTTCTACTCCTGCTCTGAAAATACAATTTTCTAGTTTGTTTTTCATGTTGAAAGTAACTCTTTGCAGCACTACTGCTGCAAAATTTTGCAGCACGCTTCGGTATCCTAGCAACGAATTTTACTTACAAATGTTAGAATGTTTGTTGTTGTCATAGATACGCATCACAAATACAAAAATTGAAAATAAATGTCAAATTATTTTTAAAAAATAATTCTTTATTTCCTTATTTTTTATCTTGCAGGAGTAGAAAAAATAGTGTGTATAACACGTGTTGAAAGTCCTTTGTCGAACACAAACGATTGCAACCTTCTCTTCGCTCAGGCTGCAACTTTCGTTTTGGTTCGACAAAGATAGACTTTCAGCACTTGATATACAAATAACTATTTCATATTTCAATTTTCTTGAGGAAAGTTTCACTTTGAGGTCAAAATCAGATCGTGGTATATTTAGTTGGAAATAAAGTAAATTATTTCAAAAATTTATGTTGAAATAAGAATTATAATTTTTGTAATAATACTTTACTTTAAGAGCACTTAAAAAATTATTTTCATAAAATTTATTAATTTTCAAAATCATATTTTGAATGAAAACTTCATCACGTTGTAGAATTATTATAATAAAGTCACAAAAAGTATATACAACAAAGTAACAAGCTTTTCTTCCAGTAGCCAGTAACTGGCCCATTATTTAATGGTAATACTTGTGTGTTCGCTTAAGTGTAAGTTGACCATTTTCTTCCACTAGTATGGAATATTTGTAGGACATATTTCTCGATCTCTGCATGTATATGGGCATTTTATCTCTAAGACTGCATCATCTTCGATTAATCCGTCTGGTAAAGCGCAAAGATATGGGTACTTTTGTACAATGATTAATCCACATTCTTTTACTATCTTCCCAGTTACTTTTTCAAATTTATTTCTTGCTATGTCTTCATAGTTTTGTCCATGTTTTGTTGCTTTATTTGAAAATTGTACTTTATTTAGTATTGTTTGAGCAAGTTTATTTAAATCTCTTCTCGTAGTGGCACTACAAATATCTTTGAAATAAGTTGATGAAATACGAAAACTCCTTTCTTCAAACCATTCTTTATTTTTACTCTGCCCTCTAGTTTTTAGTTCTATTCTTGTTAAACGTCTTCTGAAATATTTTTCAAACCCATATTGCATACAAGATTGTTGGTCGCTGTTCCTCGACCAACTGTTTGCGGCAGTGACGTAAGGGGTTGCGGTTTCAATGAGACACAACCCACATTAAATCGTTTATTCACAAAGACATGTTTGACACAAATGTAAAATAATCCCAAGAAATGTTCGTCAGAGGTTAGCACATCTCACAAAGAATGTTCAGCACCAGTTAGGAATATATACACGGGGATAAAAGTCCGCGGGAGGTCCTCGGCTGGTTTACGTCCATTGGAGGAACACTACACGGCGTCCAGTCACTAGGGTAGACGTTCTGCGAAGCGCTGGTAGGCTCTCTGCACCAACTGGAGTCGTGGATCCCTCGGGTGCACTCTGCTACGGTCTACTGTTCCGTAGCGCTTGGGAGGTGACTCTAGGAGAAGTGGTCGTGAAAACTGGACCGACGGGGCCCGGTGGCCCTGGCGGTGCTGTGGATGCGAATCGTGCGTTCGCGGCAGTGGCTTACGAGGTGAGGTGCTACGGCGTCGCTTTCTCGGGGAGAAACGGTTGGTGGCGCGGCTGCCCTGCGGCCGAGACGTCTGCTGGGTGAATACCTTCTGGCGCTGACCGGCGGGTTCCTCGGATGCCGGCCTCTTACGATTGCCAGGCTTCTCGGGCGTCGGAGGTAGCGGAGACACTGGGCGAATCGGGCGTGCGGCTCGGCGCGCGAGTCGTACCACCTTCCGCGGTACGGGCTCGCTAAGGGTCTTCTTTGAGGGCTCCGTGTTGGCGGCTTCTCGCTTCTGAAAGCTCTACGACCGAGCGGAAGTCGTGTTGATTAGCGTGCGAGTTGCCTGTGCAGCAGTCGTGCGGTGTCGTGTTGAAGGTTAGGCCTCTTCGGCTGTCACCATTGGCTGGTTGGACGGTGTTCTGATTGGCCGCCCGCTCTATCGCTGTCGTACGGCGTGACGTCACGCGCAGCGACAGCCACGGGCGTAACGCTAGGCAGAGTGCACCGCTACAAGATCATCAATCTTTTTATTTTTTGCATAATGATCATGATCATTTTCTATTCTATATGGGTTTGCTGGTTCAAACAATTGCATAATTGGCATATTGCCACACCCATAATTTAAGCAAATATTGCGAAATAATCTTTGTAACCATTGTCATTAATTATGCAGTCTGATAAGAGGGTTACTTTGAATTTTATTATTGATTTGAGTAAATGGTAGGTTTGTTGCTTTGAGTGATTTATTGAATTTTTGTTTCGGTTTATGGAACGCTTGAAGTTTTTGAGTACAGACATCCTCAGTATAGATAATTTTCTTAGAGCAATACTGCAATTATATGTTTGCAATGTGCGTGGGGCCCTTGACCTGCAGCACATTCACACTGACATTGTTCTATGCTTAAATTTTTCAATAATATATCAATATGATATACAATTTTTTTCATCTCCGCTCTGCAAGCATTCTTTATAAATATTCCATCAGACGTTCCAGCAAATTTTAAATATTGCACAAATTTGCTTTCAAATAAGTGCACTGATTTTGAAGATATATTAAGATGAAATGTTTGTAGATACGTTTCGATGTTATTTACATTAATTATAGTAGGTAATATAACACCACCATGTAAATCTTTATAATGCTGTTGCGATGGAACTGTCATTTTGTAAGTATTATGACTATTATGGTTTTCTTCGATACTATTAAAATAGTAATTTCTGTCCTAATCTTCCAGTCTGAAATATTATTACTAATAGTGTGAAAATAATTATCAATTATGCATTCTATTAATACCTTCTTATTAATTCAGCTTTTTTTCCACTTCTTGATGCTCCACGCTTTTTTAATTCTTCTTTAATTGATAGTAACTTCCAGTTTCCGTAATCCATTTTAATCAAAGTTGTAGTTTGAGCGGGTTTTTGTCAGTTTTTGTTTACATTTCACACGCGGTGTTTCGTAATGCGCAAAAGCGAACGTAAAGGAAACATTTTTTCATAACAGTGTATACACTGTCAACTTTTACGAATTGTGTAAACAGTTGTGCTGCCACCTTCAAAAGTTTGGCGTGAACGCTCCCATTCCGACAGCAAAGTATGCATAAGAATTTTAAAACCGGTAGGAACAGGCAACTGCGAAATTGATGATGATGAAATCATTCATATCAATACTACATCTCGTCGTTGATTGAAAAATACAAATAGATTGGCAACCTAATGGATATATTCGTTTCACCTACATGTCTGTGAATCTGGTTGTATTTTTCTAAAATGCAGGGGTTTCACTGTTTTTAATTTGTTTCGGAATATCTCGGCAAGTTTCGTTCGTAATAGCTCCGCCTTCCGCCGGGAGCACATCGTAATCTCGAAGTCTCATAGTTCCGAAACGCACGACTAAAAACTGCCACAAGTCCTACGCACATCGGGTACTCTCGGCAAAGTTCGATTTACGTTGGGAAAAAATATATATGCGGTAGAAAGATAAGTTCAACATTAGGAGAATAGATGTCTCTTACCTCTTAAAAGAAATTTATCTAGCGATCTGTCAGATATTTTAAAATGATTACTACATTTTAAATACTTTTGGAATTGAATGAAAATGTAATATAGAATTAAATAATAAATAAAATGGTAAAACAGGCAAATATTTGCAGTACATATATATATATATATATATATATATATATATATATATATATATATATATATATATATATATATATATATATATATATATATATATAAGACCTTTTAGGTTAAATGAACAAAATATTGAAAAACTGATAAATACACATACAATTATACAAATACATGTTTATTTAAAGTTTATCATTAAGTATTCATATACCTTGCTGTAGAGTGATATTAAATACGTGTGTATACTCTTATCTTAAATACTCGTACTTCATATTATACAATACAATAATAAGTACTTTGTATAAAAGTATTAAATAACAGGTTCATTTATTAACCAATTAAACAAATGATAGGTGCATACTCCGCGTAAATCAAATTTATGTGTATGCTTTATTTGATAAAGAAAAGTTTACTATTTCTTTATTTTCGCCTATATGAGACTAAGCAGTGAGTTATCATGCACTCTTAACAAATAAACTAGAAATATCCATATGCTTTTTTCATTGTTTTTCTAAAGGCTTTCCGCACAATGCCTCTTTCTATTTTCTAAAATAAAATTTACCATATAAGTTTTAAAATACTAACCAATTAAACAACGTACAGGTTCATTTATTAATCAATTGCACAAATATAGGTGTAAACCGCGCGTATACATATGCTTTGAATAGCTTTAATAATGATGGTTAAGTTATAATAAAAATTACAAAGTTACGTCTAGTTTCACTAGGATACAACTTCTGAGTCAGCTTCCATGAAGCCATCGTCAGAAGTCAGAAGTCGGCCAGCACAACAAGTAACACCACAGACGCGTTTATAAAAGTTAGTTTTTATAAACGCGTCTGTGGTTACTACTACATTTTTATTTAATATTTGTGACTTGCCATAAATGTATTACATAAAATGGTCAATAAATATTATTATTATTATTATTATTAATCCATATAAGACCGGGCAGTAGATTCTATTCTAAGTTTTAAATTATTTTTAAAATGTAATTACATATTATTTCAATACAAATATGAATTAAATATTTAATATATAAATGAGTTGGTTATATTTTTGAAAATAAAAACATCAAAAATGTGTAATTTACTAAAATCTTGATATATACTATGAATTTAGAATCTATTAATTATTATCAAAATTATGTGTACATTGTAATAGTTGCATGAGTTTTATAATTAATAATGCTATTTTGAATGGTATGGAGCTATCTAACTTCAATTACTTACAAATTTCCTGTAAAGATTTCATTTCTTAAGATGAGGAAATACAAAACTAAAATTAAAAAATCTGTTGTGGCCAGCACAATACCTTCCGTCATTCTCGTGTATAATGTATAAATTCCATAATTTTTCTTACAAAAGATTCTAAATTTCCAGTAAAATTATTTCATAAACAAACTATTCAAATTGCACTTGACACTGGCATCTTCTTCTTTAGCTTTTCCCATTCGTTAGGGGTCGCTATTTTTGCATGTCGTTCTCATTCAGTTCCTTTTCTCTCAAATCTTCCGCAATACAGTCCTTCCATCTTATCTTTGATCTTCCTCTGTTTCTTTAACGTCACTAAACTATTCATTCTTGTTCCAATATAATTCTTCATTTCTCCTCATGACATGTTCAAACCAATGTAATCGTCTTTCTTGTATCTTTCTAAAAATTGTAACACTAGAGTTATTTTCTTACCGTATCTTTCCGTGTATTCCCCAATATCTACTTCAACATCCTCATATCTGCCACATTAATTTACTTTTTATTGATAATGACATCTGTCAATTTGAATTATATGAATATATTACTAGTTCCCAAGTTTGGCATAGTTGGCTGAATTATAAAATTTAATTTCTTTAAAATTCTTTAACTCTGTATCTATTGAATATGAAGTATAAATTGTAATCAAATCGTATAAAGAATAATATATTCTTTAAGTTATAATAACGTTAAATGTCAATAAATCAAATTTAACTGCTTAATCTTCAAATGAGACTACTTCCGGTTGACCAATTATAACCAAAATCTAATCAATTGTTCTTCTGGATGTAAACTTGAGGAATACGAAAAAAATATAATTTTTGGAATCGTGGTATTGAAGTTATGGAATCCGGAACTTTTGTCACACATACACACACAGACACACATACATACAGACATCATCGTAAAAATGGTAAATTCGTATTATATGGACCGTAAAACGTGCTTATTCAGTAAAAACTCATCATTGAATTTTTTGACCAAAGACAATACCTTCCTTACCTAAAGGCGAAGGAAGGTAAAAATAAAAAATTATGAATAATATTTTAATTTTTTTATTAACAATATCCATACTTTCAAGAAAAAATAAATAAAAAATAGGAATACAATAAATATACTAAAATATAGAAATAATATACTTACACAATTTAATTAAACTTCTTAGTCTCGTTTTAAATACCATACATTCATAGTCGTAAACATTAATTTTCTATAGGAAAATAGCGGAGAAATGTAATGTTGATTTTACATTCATAACAAAATAACTCAAAGTACTTATTATTATTATTCTCGTACCCAAACAATATATGCACAGTTATTAAAAATAGATAATACAAAATATACTAATACAAAAATAGTCATTGGTAATTATATAATTTACTAGGCCTAATACATCGCCCGGCATTAAGTAGGATGGTGAGGACGCATCTTCTCTTGAAAATAACACAGTTTAGAGCTGCTGGTTTTGGTTTAGCCATCTTTCTCGTGCAATATTATATATATTATTAATATAAATTTATATAAAAATTGCAAAATACTTACTGACTAATAAGTAGTAAAACTCAATGCAAAACTTTAAAAAATCGTATCTTGCTTAATATAAGAAATTTTCATGTAAGTTTTCATTAATGGTCATATCGTTATACAATATTTCTTACAAAAAAAAATGGTTTATGGGCACATTAGTTTTCGTTCTACACTTCAGATCTTAATTGGCTCTGAACACATTTCCAATATGCAAAGAAAGATAAAACATAAAAAGAACAAAATATTATCATAGATCGAGCTTTCGCTCAGGTAAAGAACAGGGATGCAATGGAAATGGAAGCGGTGAGCAACATGTTAGATGTTTTTATTTTTTTCAAGAGCCACACAAAGTCACATTGCTAAATTGTGCAGATCTAAATCATATGCATAAACCAGTCAAATCAGAATAAGAAACCAACTGAAACTAAACGCTCGGCGCGAGCACCATGTGGGAGAATAAGATAATGAAGTTTAAACATGATTAAAATTTATATATTGTTTTTATATATTAGAGCAGGAGTCACCAACATTTTTGAGAGGCGGGCCACATGCGAAATTTTAAAATATATGATGGGTCCGGATAATAATTCTTATTGGAAGTCATATTGGATTATAAATGGAAGGAAATTTAGATTATACTTATCTTTCTTTTACATATCAATATATAGTACTTGCAAATTTAAAAACTTGTTTGCAGTCTCGTCGAAAGTGAAGATTTATTTACATATGTGAAAATTAAAAAGTATAGTACTCTTTTCTTTGTCCCAGCATTGCGGGGGCCCGCTAATTTGATTTTACCTCAGGGCTCGTAACAGCTCTCCACGGGCCTGCGAGTTTGCAAATGTACATACTACCAAAATTTCATACAATTTTCCAAGTAATTTTTTTGAATAATCAGAAACATTCAATAATGTATAAATTTGAATAAAATTTTCGTTTCTAAATAGTGATGTGAGCAACACATCATTAGCTACAATTTTAGTAACAGGAGCAGTATATTCAGTGTATTGATAAGAATACTGCAGAACTGGAACAAAACTATCTGATATTTACGTTTCTTATATTGTTATCGATGTGTAAAATACCTTGAGGTTTTGCTTGCAGTAAATCAATTGTAGATGATTACATACTGTAACAGGTTTTTTACTCGTTTTACGCTATTAAGTTTACAAAACAGAATATCCAAAAATGCGAAATAGCTGAAGTAACCTCTTACGTTTATTTCTCCAATGTGCTAAAATCAGTACATCAGAAACTTGTGGCTGTACATACATATAAATTAATGTATCTGTTATTACAAAAATTTCGCTGTTGACTGAATAATCCAATAAAATTCTATACAGTAGGAGTCGCTTTATTGAAAATGAAATTCTAACACAACATCCAACAGCTGATTACTTTAGCAGATATTCCGATACTTGTCATCTTCTCAATTGTAATATGACACTGTTATTTAATTGTTTAATGTGATTGTTAATAATAATATTCAAATTTTGTACCTGTATTACGGTATAGTCACAGATAAACCTACCCAGATCCACGACTGTATGATGTTTCGCGTGCACAATTTTTTTGTATAGTTGTTACGACAGTGGTAGATGGCACCACTGTAGAGAGAGGATTACATACCCCCGTATAAGTAATGAACGTAATAACTACGTACTATTTGTACGGCCCACTGCAATCTGCCTGAGCAATATAGCGTTAGTTTGTCTGCGCTGCGTAATGATGGCATTTCATAGAAATAACCATTTTTGACTCAGGATAGTAGTGAATATATCCGAAAAATATATTTGCAGTAAAATGTATAATAGTATCAGAATGTTAAATCTTTATAAAGATTATGTATTTTACAAAATAATTCTAGTACACTGGATTGCTTGCAGACTTATTTTATAAATAATTATTAGTATCAAACAGTATAATTTGCGTATATATATATACTGCTGGCAAAAAAAATCTGTTGTGGCCAGCACAATACCTTCCGTTTATTGTGCGTGTTGCCATTTAGGTCCTTTTCTCTCAAGTCTTCCGCAATACAGTCCTTCCATCTTTGGTTTTCTTCCGTTTCTTCTACCTTCTACTACTAAGCTATTCGTTCTTCTTTCAATATATTCTACATCTCTCCTTATGACATGTTCAAACCAGTGTAATCGTCTCCCTTGTATCTCTCTAGAAAATTCTAATACTCGAGTTATTTCCCTTATTCATTCATTCCTTACCGTATCTTTCCGTGTCTTCCCCAACATTTATCTCAACATCCTCATCTCTACCACATACATTTTCTTTTCAGTTAGAATTTTCTTAATATAGTAGCTGTTTCCATGATTAGGATAGGTGGCTGATTTATAAAATTTAATTTCTTTATAATTCTGTAACTCTACATCCATTGAATATGAAATATAAAATGCAATCAATTCATATAGATAATAGAATATTCTTTAATATTTATAATAACATTAAATAAATGTAAATAATATTTCATAGTTTGTTTATAAAATAATTTTACTGGAAATATAGGAATTTTTGCAAGAAAATTTATGTATAAGCCACTAGCAGTCCGTACCAGAATGACAGCTATTAATTTTGTACATAACTGACAAATGTCATAATTATTCATTCAAAATTTAATTTTTTGGTATTTTATGATTCCTTTTCTCGGCAACTGAATTCCACACCCCTTATAATAAATAAACCACATGAAATAAGAAAATCATGAAATTTTGAAAGAAAAATTATGGCATTTGTCAATTATGGACATAATTAATAGCTGTCATTTTGACACGGGTCCCCATATCTGCTTGTCAGTCAGCAAAGTCACGTCACTGCACGCGCCCTATACATAAATTTTCTTGCAAAAGATCATATATTTCCAGTAAAATTATTTCATAAACAAACTATTCAAATTGCACTTGACACTATCTTCTTCTTTAGTTTTTCCCATTCGTTAGGGGGTCACTATTTTTTATTTTCTTCTTCCACTCATTTTTGTTTTACGTGTCGTTCTCATTCAGTTCCTTCTCTCTTATATCTTTCTAGAAACTTCTAACACTAGAGTTACTTCCCTTATTCTTTCATTCATTTACTTTTTATTGATACTGACAACTGACATCTGTCAATTTCAACTAGCTGAATAAATTAGCAGTTTCCATGGTTAAGTTAGCAAAGCTGGCTGATTTATGAAATTTATTATCTTTATAATTCTTTTAACTCTATATCTGTTGAATATGAAATATAAAATGCAATCAAATCGTATAGAGAATACTATATTCTTTATGGTATAATAATATTTAACTGAGTTTTTCAAGAAAAACTGTTAAAATCTTCAAATGAGGATACTTCCGGTTGACCAATTATAACCAAAATCTAATCAAGTCTACATATGGTTGTAAGGTAGAGGAATACGCAAGAATTTTAATTGTTGGAACTCTAGTATTGGAGATATGGTGGCCGAAACCGCGGTCACATACACACACACGCACACACATACAGACTTCATCGTAAAAATAGTAAAATCGTATTGTAAAGACCCTAAAACGTGCTTATTCAATGAAAACTGACCACCGAATTTTTTGACCAAAGACAATACCTTCCTTACCTAGAGGTGACGGAAGGTAAAAAACCGGACACATATATATTGGGTTATTATAAGCGAATTTGTGCTTATTTAAAAAAAAAATTCGTTAAGATATATTTTGTTATTAATATAGTAAACATTAAAAAATAAAAAAGTTTTAATAAGGAAAAAGTAGAAAAGTTTGCTCGTATTTACTTTCTTTCTGTTTTTCCTAATAAATAAAGTAGTTGGTATTTTTTTTTATATTATAATAGTGGTGGTTTATACAAATCACTACTGATGAACCGGAAGCTTTGAACAGAGGTTCGTGAAAAAGTATATTAAAATATATTGAAAACCTCTTCAAACTTAGTATTAAAGACATATTTTTTATGAAACATCGAAGTAAATCTTTTCTTGCCCAGTTTAGAAATGTGATCTTGGAATTGCTCTTTTTCCAAGAATTCCCCGAAACCTTTATCATTTTCTCATTGAATGCCCTTTATGCAAACCTATTCGTGACTACTTATCTAACTATATTCTAGCTATTAACAACGAATTAGATCTGCACAAATTGTTAGACAACAAAAAAAAAAAATCTGTTGTGGCCAGCACAATACCTCTCGCCACTTCCTTTTTTTGGTTACATAAGTATAGGGCGCGAACAGTAATGTTACATTTTTGGGCTTCACAAGCAGATGTGTGGGCCCGTTTCACAATGATAATTAGTAATTATGTACATAGATGTCAAATGTTAGAATTTTTCATTAAAAATTTTAAGATTTTCTAAATTTACGTCAATTTATCACCAGGAGTTTAAAATTTACTTGTATGCCTTAGATATTTAACATTTAATTCTGCTCCACATGGAATTGGAAAATCACTAAATTTAGAATGAGAAATTTATACATAATTACTAGCTATCATTCTGACATGGGCCTCCATATCTGCTTGTCAAGGCCAACAAAATCATATGACTGCTCGCTCCCTATTGTATTTAACATTTCTTGTATACTCTACACCAAAAATTCTACTTACGCATATATCTATTCCATATATATTTAGATTGTTTAATTTTAAATTCATTTTTGATGAAGAAATTTTGTCCTCTTCTAATTTTTCGAAATGTTTCCAATTCTATTAATACATTAAGAAATAATATAATGTATGTACTTCCCAGAAAAACTCTTCAGTAATGTCTTCGGATTTCTGACACTGACATTTATCTGTCAGTTACAAAAAAATTAAATTTTCAACTATTTTCCATGGCCATTCTTTCGGCTGTAAAATTTATTATAACAGATTATTTTACATATTATATTTCTTTTATCTCTAAATCTATAGAATATATTATAAAATATTTAAATGTATCAGAAAGAAAATTTATTTTTCTTTAATATTATCAAGAAAAAATTTCAAAAAATATTATTTAGAAGATTTTTTTTCAAGAATCTTCTACTTCCGGTTGTTCAATTGTTACCAAAACCTTTTCAGATCTTCCCATGAATGTCCGATTGGGAAATACGTAGTTAAACAAATTTAAAGTCTTATAGTTTTTGAGTAATCGTCCTTCCAACATCCTACATACATACATACACACACACATACATCCACACACACACACACACACACACACACACACACACACAGACATCATCGTAAAAATGTTAAAATCGGATTGTAGGGACCTTAAAACGTGCTTATTCAATAAAATCTGGATATGCGATTTTTAGCATGAATCCAATACCTCTCTTAGCGAGAGGTAAAAAATTCAATGAACTATTTTACAATAAATGCGCTCAAAACGAGAAGCTTTATTATAAACGAATAGCCAGCACAGCTGTCCTCTGCGCACTAAATTAGATTTCATTTAGCAACACAAAAGTGCCCAAAATATTAATGGAATTACTGTTTCACTGCACTCTTATGTAATTTTAAAAATTAGCTTTAATCATTAATCGTAATATTTTCTTTGGTAATTTGTTTTTCTTTCGTTTTTACGGAATTTATTTAATTATGTCGTGTCTACACTTAATAATTTTATTTTGTTTTCTTTTCTTTATTTAATATTTGTATTTAACATAATTTAATAATACATACATGTAAATAGGTATAGTAAATTGTTAAAAAAATCTAAGTTCTATTTATTATCTTTGTGTTGATATAAAAATTTGGTTTAATTCTATGCTCATCTCAATTATGTGTATCTGTGATGGGATTCTATTTTAGTTTCTAGTATTCTAGATTACTTTTGGAAATTTAGATATTAGAGAGTTAATTCCAATAATATGCTGTAATGTTTATTCAAAACTAACTTAAAATTGAATATAGTCATTAATCTGGTTGAGCTGAATTTTCTTGGTAGAAAAGGGGTTTCGTTACTTAACCGATGTTAAGAATTAAGTTAATGAAAGGAAAAGAAAATTATCAGATAAACCTAAATCTAGAAAACAATTTCACCCCATTTCAGTTTTCATATCAGCTCAGCAGTTAAAATTTTGTCCGTACATCGTACTGTACTTGTCATCGTACATTCATCTTCTAGAGGAGGTAAATATTAGCACAAGCAGTGAATCGTTCATGAATTGCACTGCTCAAAATTACTTTCCAGAGGCTCGCAGAGCATGGTGCACCATCTTGTGCATTGAGCAGTTATTACTAATTCTAAGCACATGAAATAGCAGTACGTCGTGGATCTGGGTAGGTTTATCTGTGGTATAGTAGATCACCAGTTTTACAAAACACTAAATTAAATACCTGATATCAATAGTAACCTGCTTTACGTTAATTTCTCCAATGAGCTAAAACAGAACATAGAAACTTGTGGCTGTACATTGATTTATAAATAAATTAACTTATTTTTATTAAAAAAAATGGCTGTTGACTGCAACAATCAACAAATTTCTGTATAGTAGGAGTCGTTTATTCAAAATTTAAATGCTAACACAACATCCATCAGCTGTCACCTGATTACTTACGCAGATATTCCGATATTTGTCATCTTCTCATTTATAATATGACAATGTTATTTGTTTATTGTGATTGTTATTATTATAATATATCCTTCATTGTTTTTAATGTATTGTTACAATGTCAAGAACCTAATATAAAAGATAGTTAATTTTTACAAATTATATGATATTTCAATATGCGCCTACTTATTTACGGCATTAAATAATTTTTATAATAGTGTTCATTATATGAAACATATTAAATATTTTGTAATTTATTTCACAAAACAATTTTAAATGACGTTCACATTCAATAGTCGTCACAAAATTTTAGTTAAGTAAAACGGATTTCAAAACTTTCTCCGACCGAAAACGAAGCGTGTTCGGCTGTCGTCGTTGTCGAACTTCTAAAAAATTGAAGTTATAAGACTTCTGAGTTCCGGTATGTACCCCTTCCGCCTGTTGCAAGCTCGGCGCTCGGCTAGAGGAAGACTTGTGTTGTGATGCTTTTGTGTTTTCTGCTTGGCAAGAAAAATAAATGTTGTGGAGTGGAATGACATTATGAGAGAGATGACTGATTAAAAATTAAAATTGAATGAAAATAAGAAGTTGCAATTTACAATTGTAATAAAATTTACAGAATTACTTTTATTTTTAGAAAAATTATAATATATTTGATATTTAAAAAATATTTGAACAAGAGTAGAATAGGAAAAATATTACAAGATATATACTATAAATTTTAATTTTAAAGTACAAAGTACATAATAATTACTCGAAATGTTATATAAACAATAGAAAAAAATACATTCAGATTCAAACACATAAATATGAAATAAATAATATTTTCTTCATTTTATACTCATAATTATAAACTTTTTAAAATATTTAATTTCCTATTAGAATTTTTTTTGCTTTAATCGCATCAGTTTCCCAACGCAAACATTTAAATATTTTTACTCTTATGAATAAATTCAAAATATAAAGTTTATGGTCAGAGCAGTCCTCTAACCAATTAATATATTTAGATCGCATGTGACATAGAAAACTTTCTTTAATTTCTTTAGTCAGGTTAGAACAATGTTTCTTTGAGTCGTGAATGTCGTGAAAAATTTGAAGAAGTTCTTTCATTATGTTTACTAAACAATCTGCTGGTCGCTTAAGAAACTTAATTTCATTTGTTTTGCCGTAGTCTTTTAATAAAATTAATATTTAATTTTTTTCATTCAATAATTCATCCTTCTTTTGTAAAGAGTCTGCACATGAATCATAGTTACTTTTTTTCAAACATCGGTAAACCAAATAGCCAACAAAATAAATGAAAGAACATTCTTCTAGAATTTTGAAATTAATTTTTGAATCTTTTTCATCTATTTTTTCAACATTGTAACAAATATCAGTACTGTCATCTTCATTGCTATAATCTATATTGCTCTCAATTACATTAATTGTTTCCAGGTTAATTTTATTTGTGTCTGTCAGAGAAACTGGGAGCATTTCATCTGCGTCAGGTTCACAGTTACTAGCTGAATTCACTGTATCTAATATTTTAATATCCATACAATGTTGCAAAGATTGGCGGAATTCTTTAGCAGTGGGATTAGGGTTATAACCGCCTCTGTTTCTTATAACGGAAAACTGATTTTCAAGAGCATCTTGTTCAAATCTGCTTGTTAGAAGGAATAAATAATTTTCTTTTTTAATGTCCTCAAACAAATTCAATATGCCACGTATAGTTTGAACCATACCATCAAAACAATAAATATTCTTTCTTTCCTTGCCATCTTTATTGAATAATTTACAATTTTCCAAAAAAGATATTCCTTCTTCTAAATTATTTTTTACTCTTATATTTTTGTCTGATAATCCACATCTGAGTGGATTTGAATCATTTAATAGATGACTATTTAATGAATCAAAAATGTCATTAATTTTTTTAACAAATAAAGCAGTATTTTGTGCTGAATTTGATTGTAATGTTTTAGTGGGTATTCCTATTTCAATTGCTGTTGACATCGTGCTACTAAAAATTTGAGCAGCTAGTCTAACATTCATTTTTTCGAAATTGTTTGGGGATATATGTTTACCTGTAATTTTGTGTAAAATCCTACAACGATTAGAACTGGAATCAATTTGATAAATTTCACGAATATCGTTCCAAGATACTCTTTCTGTACTATTCATGAATAAATCGGATGATAATAATATATTTCTTATACTTTTTATTAAATGTGGTGTATCGTACATGGCATATATTTTACGAGTGTCAAGTTCGAAAAATGGTTTTTCCTTAGATATACCCAATTTACTGAAAGTTGCTCTATTATTAGAACCCTGGTCACAAACAATAGCGCGAACATTCAGACCGATCTAAAGACATTTTGTAATATTATCTTTAACCAGTGTCACTAAATTAACTGCTTTTATATTGTCATGGCTAAAATAATATGAAATAGGAATTTTCCAGCTATGCATCATTCCTCTAACCATAAATACAGTGGCATGATTGGCATATTTATTTGTTCTGCCAATTTGTCCTAAATCTTCATAACCTTCCACCAAATCTTGAATAAAATCGTACTGCATATACTGTTTGATATTCATTTCATCAAATAAAAGGACACATTCGCGTTCCTTTACTTCCATAGTTTGTACTTTGTAAAACAAATTTTTAAATAATGCGGTGTCTATTCCTGTAGGCAGGTGAAAAAACGATAACCAATATCGTATAGTTCGTTCAGACGGCAGTGTAGTGTAATTTTTGATTTTTGACGCATGTATTTGTACAGCGATGGAGATTTGTAAAAATAAGACAAAGCTAATTGTTTTTCATTTTCACTCCACTGAGAACGGTGTTTGTGCTTCAATTGCATATTAACTAACGTTTGTACGTCTTCGGGTTTGGTTTTTAAAACGTCGGAAATTATGGATTTTTGTTTCAATATTTTTTGTTTCAATCGGTAATTCTGTGATTTTTTGCGTTTAATAATTTGTGATTGATTTTTTATTGTCACACGTAGTTTTCTTTTTCGGGGCGATTCTTTTGTAGGGGAAGGAAAAGTTAAAGACACCGGAGAAGATTTTTTCGGAGGGCTTAACTTATTTTCTTTGTTGGAGTTATATAATGAATTTCATCTGACGTTGTTCTGTCGTCCTCTGATTGGATTCTTTTCATATCTAAATAAGTTCTCTTTATTGGTTGTTTTACTGTTAATAATTCTGGTTCTGAAGAATGAGATGAATAATGATACGGAACTGCATGTTTCACCAGGGTTTTTCGTTTAGAATTTGAACTACCCATAATAAATTTTGGGTCAAAATGAAGTTCGCATATTTTCCTTTTAGATAATGCATCGTCATTTAATGAAATTAAGTTAGTATTGCCACAGTTTCTATCCACTTTTGCACAACATCAGGATGTGATGTAGGTAATTTAAATAAACTAATTTCTTTATTAATTCGATCTTCCATGTTGCAGTTTATATACGCACAACGGTGACTGCTGATATTCAATGTCATTTTAAGCAAATGATGCTGAAATTAAGAAATTTTTAAGTAAAAAATAATAAAAGATCTTTTTACCTTCCGTCACCTTTAGGTAAGGAAGGTATTGTCTTTGGTCAAAAAATTCAATGATGAGTTTTTACTGAATAAGCACGTTTTAGGGTCCATATAATACGATTTTACCATTTTTACGATGATGTCTGTATGTATGTGTGTCTGTGTGTGTGTGTAACAAAATTTCCGGATTCCATAACTTCAATACCACGATTCCAAAAATTATAATTTTCTCGTATTCCTCAAGTTTACATCCAGAAGAACATCTGATTAGATTTTGGTTATAATTGGTCAACCGGAAGTAGTCTCATTTGAAGATTTAACAGTTAAATTTGATTTATTGACATTTAACGTTATTATAACTTAAAGAATATATTATTCTCTATACGATTTGATTACAATTTATACTTCATATTCAATACATACAGAGTTAAAGAATTTTAAAGAAATTAAATTTTATAATTCAGCCAGCTATGCCAAACTTGGGAACTAGTATCAAATTCATATAATTCAAATTGACAGATGTCAGTATAAATAAAAAGTAAATTAATGTAGCAGATATGAGGATGTTGAAGTAGATATTGGGGAATAGACGGAAAAATATGGTAAGAAAATAACTCTAGTATTACAAGTTTTTAGAAAGATACAAGAAAGACGATTACATTGGTTTGAACATGTCATGAGGAGAAAGGAAGAATTATATTGGAACAAGAATGAATAGTTTAATAATAGGACGTTAAAGGAACAGAGGAAGACCAAAGATAAGATGGAAGGACTGTATTGCGGAAGATTTGAGAGAAAAGGAACTGAATGAGAACGACATGCAAAAATAGCGACCCCTAACGAATGGGAAAAGCTAAAGATGAAGAAGATGCCAGTGTCAAGTGCAATTTGAAAAGTTTGTTTATGAAATAATTTTACGGGAAATTTAGAATCTTTTGTAAGAAAAATTATGGAATTTATACATTATACACGAGAATGACGGAAGGTATTGTGCTGGCCACAACAGATTTTTTACATCATACATGTAGTTTACTATTAAGTTTCAGTAGTTTTTAATTGTATATAAACATTTTTTTAATTAATGTTTTATATTGTTAAATAAATTCTAAAGAATAAAAGATATTTTACGTATGTAATAAATACTCAAAACTCATTTTTACATTAATTTATTTTATTCAATTTTGACGTTTTAAACTGTCATTATTAACTCCATAGCAACAACTATAAGTAACTGTTTATTTGCTAGTGATTTAATTTTTTTTATATGCTGGCGTATCATAATAAGAACATTATAAACCTCAGTTTCAGTACTCTAATGGCTTTCATTATAGTACTCAGTACCATAATGAAATCATTATGGTACTCAGTATCATAATGAAATTATGTAAAAATGTAACAACGAAATTCGCAGAAACAAGTTTTATTTAATTATAATTTAATTATTGTAAATATTTATAATACATTTTCTACAATTATTGGTAAGCGTAACACCAGGCAAAGAAGTCGAAAGTGTTTCATTTGTTTGATTACTAATTTGAACATTGTTTTGAATATTCTGCTGCATTGGTATATTCTTTTTACCCAGAATTGCTGCAGATATTTTTTTCTTATTCTCTGCGGAATTTTCTATGTATCCTTCTGCAACTGTATTACTTCTCCATCCTCCGTGACGTTTAACAGTTTGAATATCTGCTCCGGAATCTGCTAACAAAGAGGCGGAAGATCTTCTAAAGGAGTGGCCAGTGTATTCCTCCGGGTTAGGAAGCTTAAGAAACGTAGCGATGAGTTTAGGCATTAAGAAACGTAGCGATGAGTTTAGGCATATTTCCAAATGTGTGAATTCCTACTGGGAGCGTTGTACATTTATTGTTTCTATATGACACAAAAAAACGAGAATGGGCGGCATGCTTTGGACGCAAGGCGGCATATTTCCTAGTAAGTTCTACCATATTCACACCTTCAACACTTCCAGATGTAACAAAAAATTCCCGAGCAATTTTAGTTTTAGTGTTAGGAATAACAATTCTAAAAACTTGATCAGTTACATTTTCTACAAGTAAATCCTTCAGTTTTTCCCTTCTACATGCTCCACTTAATCCAATGATGAACACTACCTAAATATAAAAGATTGATTAAATAATAGAAAAAAATATTATTTTGATTGATTTTTTTACCTTTATCATTAAAAACTGTTTATCATCTGCATCTAACAAAAATTTTGCGATGTCTTCTTTGATAAAAATTCTGGACTTCTTAGCTCTATAGCCTTCGGATTTCCGCTTCAAAAATGCGACCAGGTGTATATATTTGCTGATATCAATGTTCTTCTTAATTGACAAAACACTTCGTAACATGGAGTAATACGACCAAAGGGACGAGGATTTTCTGTTTTTGGCCAACTCTTCAAAATATGCCAGTAACACTTTCTCATTTGTAATATTTTTCACCTTCTTCTTTATACACCATTCTTCGTAACGGTTGAACGTCATTTCGTAAGTTGCTTTAGATTTTTGTGGTAAAAGTGATGAAACAACATTTTGCGCTGAATTTTCTATATCAGAAGGCAAACTTTCTTCAGAATCACTCATTTTTTGCCGAAAATCACAGACCATATACATACACTATTGTCAAACCTTGTTTATTTGTAAACAAGTAATTTGTTACTATGTGGTTACCATAACTCCATATAAAGAGAACATCAAAATCAGCATATCTGATTTTTTAGATTTAATTTTTTGGGACGTCAAAAAAATAATGTATTTTATTTTCTCATTGATTTACGCCAGCATATAAAATTTTGTATGTTATACGGATCATAATGTCAAACATTATGGTACACGCCGTGTTATCAAACTCGGCTTTGCCTCGTATGATAATCTTCACGACTAGTACCATAATTATTGACATTATGATCCTTATAACATAAATAACTATAAAATCACTCTCACACAATTTTATCTCACTCTGCAACAAATAATACATTTAAAATATCGCCAGGTACAAAAATAACACTAACCACAGTCTCTTGAGACAGATCAGCCATTTTCATTATTTTTACGACACAAATGACACGAAATAAAGCTTGTTTATAATTTATAAACCAACGACTTGACGTCTGTCAACGACGATTGTCATGCACTGCCTACTAATTGATTAGTTTATTTTGTCAAAATTAAATATTATAATGGTTTTTATTATTATTTCGTCAAAATTTAATAAAATATTGTATAAACCACGTGAGTAAGAATGTTTATTCACTTGAAGAAATTAACACACTCGCCCTTCGGGCTCGTGAGCTAAACTTTCTTCTCATGATTAAACATTATCTTAGCTCACTTGGTGTATAAATATCTATTATTTTATGAATGTGCGATATTAAAGTAAAACATGCTCTTAATTAGCAAGGCCGGTTTAAGGACTAGCGCACCTTTTCAAATCTATTTTTAAAAAATCCTCTGTTGAAAATTGAAATTTTTTATTTATTATTACGCACGTGTGTGTGTGAAACATTTAAAACACTAGAATTTTATAAAACGAATGTATCGTAGCGAAGCAAACACAGTAATAATTAAATATAAAAACTTAAATTCATATTCGCGAATTAATTTCGACGTTCGCTTTGATAATGTTTACTGTACGTGTATATTATTTAGCTATATTTTGAATACATTGCAGCGCCAATTTAAAAACAGTGCGCGCTATTTGGGTGATCCTTTTGTCACTTGCCGGCCGCACACGTAGAAGTTTGTATATACTCGTACATATATACATATATATATATATATATATATATATATATATATATATATATATATATATATATATATATATATATATATATTTCAATAACTAATTGTTGATTTTTCAATGACACAAAACATTATTTTCTCCTCAACATTTCGCGGCCCCTAAAATTTTGTCGCCTTAGGGGATTGCCTATGATGGCCTAATGGTAATTAAACTGGCCCTGCTAATTGACACGTGAACACTGATATTTTGAATCAAAATATTATTGTTATTACTCTTGTCCCAATGGTTTTTGATAAATTATTTAAAAAATTCAAAAAAAATAAATTAAAAGCAATTTTCTACTATTAACTAAATTATAAAATTAAACTAAATAAGTAAATCAGACAATTAAATTTGGTTCGCAGCATTTATGCACAACATCCATAATTTATCATTTAATTTTTAACATTATTAGATATTCTCTTTGTTGTTGAAAATAATATAAATAAGTCTACTTAAGATGAATATATTTAAAACATTAATTACCAAACAATACTTTTATTTCCGATACAAATAATGACGATCCACGTGGTCAAGTAGTCAATCAGCGGTCTGCAAGTAAAGAGAGTTTTATGAGCACAACGCTCAGTGAGTTCATCCCCAGTCATAACAACACATCAACTCATTCACAATATTTGTAATCATACGGTCACATATGGGTAGCTAAGGTTGTGGCGAAATAATGGACATCTCACTTCACAATACACGTGATTATCTGAGGGCTGTGTAAAAGAGAAACCTCGCTCCACACCGATAATGTGAATCTGCGAGACTTGTCACCCCATGCGACATGCGAGTGATCTGCAAGGCCGAGGGAGAATGAGTTAAAGCTGAGTCGGAAACTCAGACTCCGCCCGCACACTCGAAGGTGCAAGCATAAGCTGGGCAAACCTCCTGATTAATTAGAGATGGCAGGTAGGGCACCGTTGGTACCGGACCGGTAAGCGGTACATCGCTGGGCGCAACTCAGCTGATCCCCCTACCGCGGTAGGTTCCGGGACAACACCGTTTCAGGATATTTAGGGATAACACATAAAACCAACAAACATACTCTATTAACTATACTGGTAAACTCACCGAAAATATTCAATAACAAGAACACTTAATTCACAAACAACAATCTGTTCACAAAGGGCGATTGAACTAGACTGAGAGCCTGAGACCTAACACAAACATACATCTGTGCGTCTTTGTTATTATAACCACAGAATACAGAACAGTTCTGTATTCTGTGTTATAACGCTGACTCTGCGACTAGCGGCATCGTCAACCGGGCTAATCATAATCAAAACAAACAGTACAACTTAATATTATTTCTTTTATTACCTTCAAATTCCTAACAAAATCAAAAAATGTCACATTTTTAAAATGTTTTGCTCCATTTGTACACAATTTTTAATAAAATAAATACTCGTAGAAGTCGAAATTATGTTTTAAGACTAATACACTATATATGTACTTACGAAATAATTTGTTGCAGGGAATCCAATAAGTAACAAAGAGAATAAGTGTAAATTTTGTTATATTAAATTGAAATTTAATTAGAAAAATATTCTCACTTGAACACGCTCGACATTCGTAATTCAAATCTAACTTTGCGCGTGGCGCGGTACCCCCACTACTCTTTCGTTTAAGAAATAGTTCTTGGAATTTTCGAGTAGATGGCTCTGTCAAACCAGATTCCAAATCAGCGTTACGCACAGCGGTATAGCATTTGCCTATCTATATGTATTTTTCAATCAACGATCTCGTACTGAATCTTCGCAACTTACAGAAACAGGTTGTGACGTTTTAAGGGGGTTCACTGCTAGTCTCAAACCATCTAAGGTTTTGCAAGTGTAAAGGGGGAGGTAAGAAGTGGGCCGTACCAGACATGTTCCTCCTCTTCTAAAATTATACTCCTAGTCTGTTCTGTACAGTCAAAAACAAAATTATATTTTGTTGTTATATTAGTAACTAATCGATAAACCACAACCGGAGAATTGTGCCTAGCTATGAAATAAGGGTAGAACGGAACTGTTTAAGGAAAATCTATTATAGTAGGCAAAAAAAAATTGAATTAGAGAAAATGAATTTTTATTTCAAAAATAAATTTTTCATAAAAACATTAAATCGTATATTAATAAACAACCATTTAAGTAACAAAATATGTACTTGTGTCAATAAATATAAATAAATTCAAAATATTTAATTTGCTTAATTGAAATAATTTTTTTCTTGATTATTACCTCTCGCTAAGAGAGGTATTGGATTCATGTTAAAAACCGCATATCCAGATTTTAGTGAATAAGCACGTTTTAAGGTCCCTAGAATTCGATTATAACATTTTTGCAATGCTGTCTTTATGTGTGTGTGTGTGTGTGTGTGTGTGTGTGTGTGTGTGTGTGTGTGTGTGGATGTGTGTGTGTGTGTGTGGATGTGTGTGTGTGTGTGTGGATGTGTGTGTGTGTGTGTGGATGTGTGTCTGTGTGTGTAGATGTTGGAGCTATGATTTTTAAATTCTATAAGACTAAAGACCTGTGTAACTACGGATTCCTCAATCTAACAGTAATGGGAAGAGCTGAATAGATTCCAGTAACAATTAGACAACCGGAAGTGGTAGTTTCTAAAAAAAATTCTAAATACTATTTTTTGAAAATTTATGTTACTGCAAATAATAAAGATAATTAAATTCTCAATCTGACATTTCAAATTTTTATTACATCTCCTATAGGTTTAGAGATATAGTATATAATAATATACAATAATCTCTTGTAATAAATTTTGTTGCCCAAACAACACCATGGAAACCAGTTTAGATATTTAAATGTTTGTAATTGACAGATAAATGCAAAATGTGAGTGTGCAAATCAGCTGTTTTACTAACATAATTGAAAGATTTTTCTGTGAGGTACGAGTGCATTTAATATATCTTATTGTATTATTAATTAACTATGTATTTAAAATTATATGTACATTAATATTACATATCCTTAAGAAATACCGCTAATACCGTCAATGAATTTGAAGAATTTTGAACATAGAAGAGTAGGACAAATCCCTCATAGAACGAAAGAAGAGACACAATTTCAATTATTTGTGTGTATAAGAAATGTTAAATTCTTTACTTATAGGACGAGAGCAGTCATGTGACTTTGTTGGCATTGGCAAGCATATATTGGGTCCGTGCCAGAATAACATCTAGTAGTTATTTACATAGATGTCACAATTGTCATATGTCATAATTTTCATACAAAATTTCAAAATATTCTGATATCATGTAGTTTATTTGTCACCAATAGTGTGGAATATACTTGTCGAGGAAAATAATCCACATGGATTTGGAAAATAATGATGTTTTGAATGAAAAATTATGATACTTGACACATATGTATGTACATTACTACTAGCTGTCATTCTAACATGGGCCCCCATATCTGCTTGCTAAGCTCAACAAAGTCACATGACTGCTCGCGCCTTATGTAACATAAAATGAAAATGGCGAGAGGTCCTGTGCTGGTCACAACAGATTTTTCTTTTTAGATTTCTAGTGAATCTCTGATCTAAAATCTTTGGAAGTACGCAATTTTCATAAAAAAATTGTTAACAGTGTGACAGAATGTGTTTGTTCTATAAGAGTTTTCAGTTATAGAATGTCTGATATTAGAGAAAAATATATCTTTTATTTCCTATTACAATCATTTAGAAAAATAATTATAACTTTGTAATAAATAAAGAGAAAATAATTGACAACAAATGAAATAATCAAAACATTGCAGTATAATCTTTTAAATTATATAAATATCAATTTATGATAAACTGTCAATATTCATTGTAGAAATAATAGAAATTTGATAAAACAACATATTTTACAACACATATGTTAACTTTTGATATTTTTATATATTGTTAAGGCCGTCGCGCACTTGAGCGACGCGAAGCGAAGCTCGTCGAAGAGCAGTTTTTTCATTCTACATATTATAATGGGTATACGCGCACTTTGGAGCAGCGAAGAGAAGAGCAGCGAAGCGACCCGGCGGAATTCTTCGGGGAGAATATTTTTCTCTGCTCTTCTCTGCTCCGCGCTTCGCTGACCTAAAGTGTGCGATAGCGCAGCTACCTGAAATAGAGCAAATACGCTCGAGACGTATCGGAAATAGTCGATTTGGAACAAAATTTAACACCTCCCTTGAACAATAATAACCATAACAAAACATTCCGGAGAGATTATGTTAAAATGTTTAACAATGAAGAAAATTAGTAATTTTGGTATCAAAATATAAAGAACTATACGACATGCAATGTGCCGAGTATTCTCATGTTCCATTCGAAAATATTGATGAAATTTGATGGCATGTTTTATCAAATCTGGAAATAGGGTTTCGAACTCGCCCTCTGTTTTTCTTTTTTTGTTAATGGGATGAACCCACATCCTCCGCCTTTTCTTCTCTTCTTGAATTTCGGCTTCTTCACACAATGATGCCACAATCATTATATCTTCGTCCGAGCTGTCCATCTTATGTGCCAAACTGAAACAAACGTAGCCGTTTCTCGTTGAAAACTGCTCGCAAGTGCGCGTTGGCACTAAATATGACTCTTCGCCGCGCTTCGCGTCGCTTCGCTTCGCGTCGCTCAAGTGCGCGACGGCCTTTAGATGTAAATCGAAGACGCCCGTAAGTAGCCTCCAAACCTCCCCTTATAGCCACCCTGTCACCACCAAAATTACTCGCCAAAATGAAATAATAAAACAATAATAACAACACCAGAACTCAAACTCATCCAAACACACGGATAGCCACGCTCTGTCTGTTCACGTGTTCCCACTCAGTGAGCGCGCCAAACGCTTGTTCCCCCTCTCTCGCCTGTCTCGCCCCACTCCTAGCCGATTCGCCTCATGGCCCGCCAGTCCATTTCTTGACTCCGAATTTTCTCCCTTACAATATTTTTGGGCTATATCCAACATGGATGCCATAATCCAAGACGGATACCAAAAAAACATGGTCGTTATAATATTATTATGTAGTAATAAAAAAGCCTTTACTAACTATTTATATAACAATTATATTATATGACCGACAACAGTGTTTATAGAACATGTATATTTTTTTTTCTCTGAGTGTTATAAAATAATGAAGATATTAATAAAGCAGGTATATAACTGAATTTCTATTTAGTGGTATTTTAAACAACCAATTTGTTATTTAGTAGTAGTGGATCATATCATAGTACACAATAGATATTTAGCATTCGCAATTTTAATTGAATCATCTATTCATTTTCACTCTTCTAATTCTATAGTCCATTTATATTTTCTTTGACTATTATTCGTTAAATTATTTTCCAGGATTGTTTCACCTAAAGTTTCTCTTACTGTTGAGAGGGATGCTTTCAGAAATGATAGATTTACATGCAAAATTAGTATTAATTTTAATCATATCCTTAACATTTCTTTAAAAAAATCTGTTTCTCCTGATTTTTTTTTCACTGAAT
The DNA here is from genome assembly GCA_951394225.1 of Harpalus rufipes. Taxonomy (NCBI): domain Eukaryota; kingdom Metazoa; phylum Arthropoda; class Insecta; order Coleoptera; family Carabidae; genus Harpalus; species Harpalus rufipes. Next base: position 21,630,407 of record OX596285.1, read on the forward strand.
ATTAATTGCACTATGTTACAATGTTGTTGAAACAAATATATTTATTTAGCCAAACTATATACAAAAAATGTACAGGAGAAAATAAAAAAAACACACAGGGCTAGACAATCACTGACGCGCACTTCACTAACTAGCACACGCGTAGACGACGGCGGCGAAGTACACTTGTTGTTTTACGTGACTCAGTCGACTCGCTAGACCAGTGGACCAATCCAGGTGCCGAGGTGCAAACAAGTTTGGGAGTCAGAAAAACTCTGATCTTAGGGCCTTCAGTATGGCCCTTTAAACTGTGTCCGCACGAGTGGGAGAAGCGCATGAGGGTGGGGGTTGCGCTGGGGTGTGAGGCGCATCTCTAGGGAGCGATACTGGCGTACGCGTGAAGGGTAGTGCGGAGCGCAATTGAACTACTTTATGTTACAACTACATATACAGTCAGTTTTTAAGTTTCCAAAAACCTTTATGAATGTCAAGTTCCGTCAATTTTAAATGTCTATTTGGTTCGGTTAAACACTTTATAAATATTAAATTGTTTTAAAAATATAGCAAAGTAACATTTATAAAATAATGAAGCAGATTGGCACACCCAGCAATGGGTAATATGCCGTGATGAAATATTTATTTTTATTTTTTTTATTTTATGACACCACGTATGGCATAAGGTTGCTGTTTTTTTTTATAAAACTTTATCTGATGAAGATGATTTTATTTTTTTCGGTTTTATTATCTGTCGAACTATAACAAAACCAGTATGTCAAGAATGCTGTTTTAAATTATAAGTTTCGTTAACATTTCTTCAGAACGTTTTTACAACAGAGATTAATGGTATTATATGTTTTATCATTTAGTTATAAGAACATTTATATAAAGATGTTAAAACATATTATGGCTGCTAGTGCATTTTTATATCTAATGCAACCAATAAAAGATATTTTTGAATTTTCACAATAATAATACAAATTTTATAAAAATATATTGCACTAAAATATCTATGCTAGTTGGGATCTTAAATTTATGCGTTTTTTTTGCAAAGCTTACTTTACAAATGTCAACTTTAATGTCAAAATAATTTTTAAATCTTATTTTTTTTTAAATTTTGTACGTCGATCGTGCAAAAAAATGTTATAAGCATCACAAACGTTAAGGAATTACCGATCTCAGACAAAGTTGTCATTCGGTAAACTGTCCTTACCTTAATACTGCTTAATACCTCAGAGCCATTGTACAATTATCAAACACGTGCACTTTATTATTATCAACTTTTGCATGTTACTGTACAGGGGTGGAGTTTAGTTAGTTGAGGTAGATGGCAGTAATTATAGACATATTGTTGGGCGAGTATTTACGTGAAATATAGGTATCCTAATTTCATTAAAATAGCAATTAATATTATGATAATTGCAAGAAATTTGATATTTTCTTAAAGATAAATGATAGCTCTTTGTCGTTCTAATAACAATTTTTCGAAATTTCCTATGATATTTGCGTTATATTACTCTCTATATATGTATACTCTAAGGCAATAAAACAAAAAAATGCAATAAAAAATTAAAAAATTGTCATTAGAGACAAAAAGAGACAAGCTTAAACTATTCGATACAACTTTACATATTTCGAAAATATATTGTTTTACGATGATTTTAAGGAAATGAACAGCTTTTTCGCGTATTTCAACGACTAGTAGTGAACCCCCTTAACAAATACCACAGATTTAGACATTGAGAGTATTCATAGTGATAGTGACAGTGATAATAGAACAGAATATGAACAATGTGCAATAGTATACTTTGCCGGATATTTGGCATACCGGTGTATTAAAAAAATTAAGTGCAGAGTGTGATCAAGAATTACGAAAAAATGATAAACTTTCTGACAAAAATGAAATATATTTATTATTAAAGATTACGGTCAGCCAAATGAAAAAATGTTTAAATCATACATCGCTACATTATTGTAATTGGCTGAATAAAAATGATGAGTGTTATAATTACAAATTATTCATCATAAAATCGTTTATTAAAATAAAACTGTTTAAATGATTAATATGGAAATCGTCAGTGATAAGCCAGAATAAAGACAATACAAAAAATAAAAGAAAAAAAAAACATTTTAAAAAATTGTAAAACTGTAATATTATATTATTAATCCTGGGAGATATTTATTTTTTAAAATTCTATTTTTTTTGAAAATGGGATACATAAATAGTAACTCCAATTAGTGTTCCTTCGATCTTGAATATATGTTTTTTTGTTAAGTTACTAAGTCCAGTTGTTTTTTACTTCCTTGTACGTAAGTAAAGGAAGTATTGTAATCGTGAAAAATTTCGGTTTTCAGATTTCAGCGGAAATATCCATTTTGATCATCCCTGAATCCATTTTGACTAATTTCGTCGTGACGTCTGTACGTACGTACGTACGTATCTCGCATAACTCAAAAACGGTAAGCCGTAGAAAGTTGAAATTTTGTATTTAGGACTCCTATAACATTTCCAGAAGTGGCACTTTACATGAAGCCTATAATAGATTTTAATGGAAAACTATTTTAAAATATAATCCAAAACTTTTCAAATTTGGTATACAAGACTTTTATATCAATCGAAATAACATAATAGATTTTGGTTAAAATAGGCTAACCGGAAGTGGTACATTACTTGAAGTTGTTAACAGTTTTTCTTGAAAAAAATGATTTTATTTTGATTTTAGAAATAAATGCTTCAAATAAAAGTTTTAGAGAATTAATTTCTGCGTCTAGCGCATCAAGTATTATTAAATTAGCCCTTTGTATAAGCGAGATATGTAAATTTAAAAATTATATACTTTTTGTTTTTGTAATAAAGCTTGCTATGGATTAGGACAAAAACATAAAAAAAAGTTCATGTCAAATTACGTTAAATACGTGCAATTTTATGATTCGTACCATAACAAATATTATATTTTTATTGTGAAATTAGTCATATTCATTGTTGAAATCAAATATTTCTTTGTTGTAATCAAAACTCTCTTTAAAAAGAACCGGGTTAGAATAATGTTAATTTAAGAATGATAGTAGTAAATGAATTATTTTTTGTTCTATATCAAAATATTTCTAGGGCTTGGCTTAAGCCTGTCAATATTTTGTAATTTAATTATTAAAAAAATATGTATAGTTTAATAATCGTACAAGGAAGTCATGTAGTGTCCACATCAGATTTTTTTTTCTTTAATTTTCTGAGTATTCAGTCATATTCATATTTTGCTGAATCTAATTTAATTTGTTCTGATTTTTTTTTCTTATTTTTAAGTTGTTTGCAATATTTCGTTTCTAAATACATATGTAATTTTCGTCGTTTTAGGTTTCTACTTGTTCTCCAGAGTGAGTAGCCAGAATTACCATGAAGTGTGAGCTTTTTTTATTTTATTTTTTTATTTTTGCTATTAGGTTTGCCTTTGGTTGTTTAAGATGTTTTTGTGTTTCGATTGTCTTTCAAATGATAACTAGTTATAATAAATAACAAAATACATTTGTTTTGTTTATATAACTGAATCGCTAACTGCAGAACAGGGATATGTCCAAATATTTTGATTTTGTAGGAGGAACAAAAAACTATAACATTAACAGTGATAAAGTTTTGATTTCAGAAATCGTCGAGACTATAACTCAAATACTTACTGAGTATTACATAATATAAAATCGGGTTAATCTTTTTTTTTAATTACCATAATTTAAAAAATTATGTTAAGTACATGCCCCCTTTCTGCAGTAAAGCAAATAATATTTTATAAAGTGTTCTTTTTTTTTTATTTACCAAAAACAATAAGAAATGATTACAAAATTAAAATTTATAAGGTTACAAAAGTAAAATACATAAGTATTTATGTTTAATCACGACCCTCTGATGCCTCCTTTGTTGGCCATTTTACGATATCTGTTCAAAACACCATATATTCTTCTGGATTGTACTTTAGGGTACTTTTGATATTCTCCATCTTCAGACTGTATATGGGTAATGCTCCCTTATAAAGTAAGTCAGTTGGTAAAGTAAAACCTGAAATGGAGTTTCTTAACCGGTAACGTGTAACTCACAAAAGAGTGTATAAATTCTGCGCAAATAATTTCATTTGGGTTTGAAGATGAAATTGTGAAATGATGGTGTTCCGAAACAGCAAATGATTTCTTCCTGAGCTCTTTCGACACCTTTTTAATATGAGTCGTTACTTAAACAAGTCTTCTTGTAGTACTTACTCCACCACTGTTTGTAATTTACTATGATCAACTTTCCTGGCAACAAATTTATCCGGCTTTTTATTTTAACACTTAATTCCTTACACGTCGTGCAAGTGTCTTTCTGAGGGCACCCAAATCTTAAATTATAATTTTCTTTGAAATAACCAAAAAAAAAAAAAAAATTATAAGATACCTTGTGGGTTGGGTGCTTGTCTATGAACATTGTGTACATTGTTTTTATTGATAGCCTGGTAACGAATTTCCTTACCAGTATAATGAGAAAATTTGACAGGGTATGATTCAATATGAGTACGAATATCAGCTATTACAGAACCGGCTATAGCATTACCGCTTGTGTTCTTACCTCTTCTATCACGAGGGGTGGTATTAGTTTTTAAGAGAGCAATAAGGCGCTCAACGCACTTTTTGGTTACATCGTAAAAATCCGTTTTTACATACCATTTCATTCCTTGCCTTATCAATAACAAAATATTTCGCTGAAACTGACTTTGGTTTCGCAACTTGATCGTCCTCTTTTCTACCCTTTTTTCGTTTAATATCATTGAGCTCAATCAATCTATGTAGATGAAGATCTTGTTCATACTTGGTCTCCATGTTATTAAATAATTTAAGCATGTCGCTTTTTTTCTTCCATAGTGAAAATCGACAGGCAGTTTTTCTAGCAACTAAAAATTAAAATCACGAAACTAAAAACTTCATAACAGTCTAGATAATACATTGCAATAAGTATTAGGTACATACCAGCAATCAGAGGCTGCAATTCTTGCAGGAACTGTGATACCTGCATAGTAAACATGCTTTTCCCCACGCACCTTCATCATCTTCACTGTTTATAACACCCTTTTTACGTTTCTTTGATTGCTGGACTTCCTCGTCAGAACGTGAACCTCCATCAGAACTCATAACTACTACTTATTATTTATCACCGAAGTAAACCCAACAACGAGAAAATAGTCTACGAGTTGTGAACATAAATAATTGTATTTATATAAATAAATATGGTGATATAAATATCTTAGTGTTTAAGCATTTAATAATATTGTTAGTCTTAAATTAGTGTTTATAATTATTTAATCATAGTGTTAGTTATTTTTATTATCTTTTTAATATTTATCTTAATTATTCCTCGTTTAATAAACGTATTATTTCAATTAATAATATTTCTTTGATTTTTACACTTCACCCAAATAAATAGACGTTACATTACGATATCTTTGTTAAGAGTATGTGGGACTAACTTCATATCAACTTGTGTTTTATTTAATACTGCTGTTGCTTTAGGACTCGATTTAAAAATGTGAACGATATGTCTACATTTTGTTAAAAAAAGAATTTAAAGTTTCATTTTGTAAAGAATTAACCACTACTAAATTGAGGGTGTGTGCGAAACATGGAAGATGCCACCACCCCCGTTCTGCACCCATTTTAATTGCACCCACATTTGCTCCGTTGTCGGTTACGAAACCTTCAATTTTAGAATTAATATTCCATTAGTCACACACGAGTTGAATTTCATTAAATATATTTTGAGATGTGTGTTTATGCGGAAAATTCAGTTTTCAACACAGCACTGTTAAGATTCCAGTTTTGCTTTTGTTTAGTATTTATATAATGGAAAGTAACTGTCATATACGAGAGTTGATTTTTCGTATCCGTCCAAATATCAGTAACTTATTGATTAATACAATCTCTTCACGAAGCTTTAATACTTCACTATTATAAAGTACATCCAAATGGTCCTTAAGAAATTAATAAAACCTTTATTTTGTACTATTCAAAAGAATTGTAAGTCTCTTGTTATCATTTTAATTAACTCATTTGTTATTTTCTTGTATTTTTCTGAATCAGTAGGATAAAATACATTATCTCTTACAAGGAAAGAATCGATCTTCTGGTCATTCTAATTTATTTTAGATTCACTTTGTTTTGTTTCGCTATCAATTAAAGCTGTCCACCGATCAGCATGGTGTCTTTTTAAGTGGAAAAATCAAATTTAATGAATTTCCCGAAAAGGTTATAAATGATTCACATATCGCTCATTTGCTGCAAGAACGTCATAACTAAAATATGTTTTTACAGGAGATGAATAAAACGTATTAATGTTAGAACAATTTGATGTCGAAATCCAAATTTGGCGTGACTTTATCAAGTAACAAATATAAATGAGAGAAAAGTACAGTAAATAAAAAAATATTAATGTTACAAACCCCTAGAGCCCCTTTTTTAGATATGTCCTTATTACTGCTAAAATTCTTTCATTCAGGTGTCATAAGTAAAATGTGACATTCTTGTCTTAAACATAAGTTATTTTCGTGATATATATTTTTTTAAAGAAGTTGTTACCTTACGAATAAAAACAAAACAACTTATATATCAACTAAAAGTATATTTTCACTTAAAATACAAAAACAATATACAATTCTTCTAGAATCAATTTTAAAATCAAGTAGAAAAATCTCGAAAACATAATACAAAAAAATAAACTTGAAAAACTCAAATTATATCAAACGAATTAAACAAATACTTTAATTATAAATTTTGGTAGAACGAGTTATAAAATTTAGGAATGTGATTCTTTCGCAGCAATTCTAGATGATCTTTTTTTTTGTTGTCCGCAATTTTGGGTCTTGAATGGAATGCTTTGGTTAATGTTATAGCAGTACTATTATTTTTCTTGCTGCGAATTACAGTACCTAACATCTTTAAAGTTTTCTTCGTATGAGTTTTTGACAAAAAGGGAAGTTGGTCACTCCTGTTTTAAACGAAGCACCTTAACTTCCGATATTTTTACTTGCGACATATTTAACGATCCTATTTCGGTTGATAATGTTTTGATATCATAAAAATCTTCGAAGTTCAGTTTCGTTACATTAAATGGATACCCAGTTTTTTTTTTTTTAGCGACACTAATAGCGGCGACAAAAGACTCCGAGTGTACTTCGGACCACCTTTTAATTGTCGTATTACCTGGCGCTCAATCAGAGAGTGTGCGGAATCACCCTCATTTTGAGTATGCCCCTTAATTAGATACTTACGAGTAATGCTTCTTACATTGAGATGTCTTATTGCATAAAATTAGAGTGCGACCATAAATTTATTTTTGTATTGACCAGCGCAGTTTTTCGAATAAAAAATGATGTCCTGGTCACCAGCTAAGGCTTTTTCCGTTAAGTATTTGCCCACTTGATTCGTCCCACACGAAACACTGGCATTCATTGCTCTTCAGATTGTATATAATAAAATTGAATACGTTGAGTTTAGGTTTGTAATAGAAAACCGATACATCACCCTTCGGTATTTGCATAACGGCTTGCAAATCATACACCGCTACTGGAACATCTGTTTCTTCTTTGTCAATTTTCTTCTCTCAAATGCCGATCCAAATTTTCCTTCAACTTCCGTTTCTCATTTTCGGCGTTATCATACGAGGCGCAAGTATCACAAATCTTTTTTTGGTGTAAAAAAAGATTTATTAAAATTCTCAGTAAATATCCTATAAAACATTATGTAGTTAGCAAAGGGTACATATTTATCGTTGCAATCATTTTTGTAGTCATTATGTAGATCAGCAATAGATTTGCTTCCATCAATGAAGAATTTAGAGGTATTTGCACGAGTATGGTGGCTTTCTATTTTTGGTATTTTCTCTATAAAATTTCGAACACCTTCTTTTAGAGCTGTATCTATCTTTTTTTGTTTCCCATGCTTTCCTCTGTTATCTTCTTCCAGTACAGTATTTGCCACTTTATACGCTTTCCTTGGACAGAATTATTATTGTCCCTTTTTTTCTTGTGTCGCCAATACTACGTACTGATATTTTGGTTGAATAGGTTCCATGTTATTTGCAATAAATTGCCGTTGTTTTTTCTAAAAGCCCCAGTTCTCAATATGATCGAAAAATTTGAATCCGTTCGTCATCAGTAAATTTAGACAAACATTTTAATTTGCACTTTTCCGTGCAAGGAGGTTTCATACTTCTTTTGTTCCGAATTTTCTTCTCGTTGTGCATTCGATATTCTTTTCCAATATTTCTCAGCTTTTTGTTCACGCTCCTTTTCCAGGTGTTTTCATTTCTTTTTTTCTTTATTCCTTTTTTTAAGCGGACTGTCCAAAGGGGATGCCGATTTTTTCACATTTCTAAAAACAAGTTTTTTGGAATGAAAATTTAACAAAACATAATTTTAACATACCAAATTCTTCAAGAGGCTAGTCCAGTGACGTCAAATTAAATTCTAATCCGGAACCTAGTGAGTCTTCCGAATGAGCTGTCGTATGTGGTGTTTCTTCTGGTTTGTCGACGATCATTTGTAAAATTTTACTTCCTCTACTGGTTCACTGCATCATAGTATATCTAAATGAAAGGTAAAATAGTTACAAATTATAAATCAAGGAATAAAGCATCAGAAGGCAAATGTTAAATGCAGAAGTTTGACGTTTTCGTATCTAATAACAAGTCTGTAAACTAAATTTAAAAATTCGCCAGGTCTTGAATTTTATTTGGTTTTTTTGACCCCGCCAAAAATTAATATTATACCACAAGTTTCTGATAATTTTACGGACGAACAGAAAAAAAACAAGTGTATAAAAATAAGCTTAATCACAAATCCAAATAGCTAAGCAATGCAATATGCTAAATACCTAAAAAATATTTTGGATATAACAGCCTTGAGTTCCCCCGGCTTACGCGCTGGGGCGTCGCGGCGCAGAGTCGGAAAAACGCAATTGGGTCGATGCACAATAAAATAGACGCCTCGGGATAACGGGCAGTTTTACAGTAACTCTGGATAAACACGCAGACTCGACGTCGCAACGAGACACTAAGACTAACTTTCAGTAAACAACTAAACAACTCGAACGGAGAGCTCACGGTACGAGTTTTAAAGAAACGGAAACTTTGCTCACCTGGAGGTCGGCTTCGATGTCTTGACGGATTACTTGCAGTCATGTGTCGATGTAGTACTCACAATCGGCTTACTAGTTGTTGAGAGGAATATTCGCAGTCAACAACCATATTCTACAATCGCGGGCCCTGCTTTTATATAGCTCTGCTAATTACACCAGTTTAAGTTTGTTTACTGATAGCAAGAACTGCATAAAAGAAAAGGGCAAAAAGGTTTAAAATGGACCACGATGTTGACGGCCCTTTATGCGGTTTATTTCCCTGTCAAATTACGCGCCTTGTTCCAATTGTCGGGATGAAAAGTTTTCACGGTTCGTGAATATATAAGGCCTGAGCTATACGGCTTTGAACTATATAACCCGTAAAACTTGTGACAGATCCACATCGTCACATCCCCGGGTTACTTCGGAAAAATAAAAAAAAACGGAGTTAGTACACTCAGCAAAAAACTATCTTACAAAAATACCATAAACTAATTAACAACACACTTAAAGAAACTTAACTAAATCCAACGAAGGAAGAACATAAAAAACAAAATTGTCCGCAGGCGGCACTTAAGTGTCTTGGGCCAGGTCAATGTAAACGGGGAGGGGGCACTGCACTCACGCACTGGTAGGGAAGCTTCACCGTTTCATCGGGGGAATGGTCACCCTCAAACCGTTCGGTAGCCGGAACCGCAGCCGCTTCGACAGGGGCACACCTTTTGGCCGCAGACTCTGGACTCAAGCGTCGTAATCCTGGGGGCAAGGTGGGGCCACGGACGGAACGGACGGCGGTGATGCCTGCTGTCTAGTCGGGTTCTGTTGGCTGAGACTCGGGTGGTCGGGGATGAGGGACGTCAAGATATCCCAGAGCTCGGTGACGGCTTCCGTCACGGTGGGACCTACAAAAGAACAAGCTGTCTTGTCCAGGGGGTCTCTGGTCTGTATGGCCTGTCATGCGTCTCCGTTGGTTTCGGCGTAGGATGTGGGAGACGCAGCCAGCTGGATGACGTCGCCATCGGGGGAAGGCGACCGGTATGGCCGGATTACTAGCGTCTTTGACAGCTTTGGTGGGTAGGTCCTGAACCGTGCGTTCAAGGCCTCGCGGAGGACCTTGTCGCTCTCTCCAGGTGTCCATCCAAGTACCTGGGGCTCAGCTGGCTTGGGGGTGGTGGTGGTGGTGGTGCAGTGCAGGCTGGGCGGAGGAGGCGATTCTCCAAAATGCGGATCCATGGCCGGTTGCCATTAGTGAGCCATCCTGTGTCTGGCAACAAGATCGGCTTGCTGCCAGCCGTTCCTCCCTCCTTACCTGGACGGCTCGGTCGGCAAATCCATGGAGCGGCGGCGACGTCCATCCTGCACATCATTAGGGGTAGAGACAGGTTTCAGATCCTTCACGTGGATTCGTTTTAAAGTGCGACAGTGGGCTCCGCGTACGTCATAAATGTTTGCGGAAAGCTTTTTCACGACTTTCCACGACCCGGAATATCGCGGCGCTAACTTTGCGGCGAAACCACGTGCGGCGGAGGCTGCCATTCTCTACGTCGCAAATTATAATAACGGCATTGCGTGTTGGCGGCGCGTGTAAGTTTTACTTTAGCCACTTCACGCAGCTCGGCTAGTTTGTTGAGGCGATTCTTGAGTTCCTTCGGCGCATTTTTATTTTCTTCTTTTCTCTTCTCCTAGGATTTGAGTGGTCTCGTGGAAGAGCCCTGGCATCAACGGTGCACGCCCGTAATTGAGAAGGGCCAGAGAATATCCCGTTGATTCATGCTGGCTCGTATTGATGGCCATGGTGAGTTGTGGCAGATTTTCGTACCATTTCCGTTGGTTTTCTTGACAATACTGGGCTATCATAGTCTTAATCACCCGGTTGACTCGCTCCACCGGGTTGCACTGTGGTGTGTATGGAGGATTTTGTAGGTGACGTATGCCCAAGGCCGTCAGTGTCCCATGAAGAACCCGGTTGGCGAATTCGGTGCCGTTGTCGGTGATTACCGTTCGGGGGCAGCTATACCGGAAGAGCACCAGCTCTTGGAATGCCCGTGTAATGTTCGTGGCTGTGGCTCGTCGGAGGGCACGACATTCTACCCACTTAGTCATGCGGTCCTGCAATACTAGTAGGTAGCTGTTGCCCTTTTTCGACGTCGGTAGTGGGCCTATAATGTCAGCGGCCACGGTGTCCCAAGGTTCGGTGATTTTGGGCCATTCCCAGTTGACTGACCTTGAACTGTTGACACGGTGCACACTGACGGACGTATCGTGCAATGTCACGAAATATCCCCGGCCAGTAATAACGGACGGCTACTCGGGCTGCGAACTTGGATACCCCTCCGTGTCCTCCCAACTAGCAAAGACGCTTTATAATTTTTGACTTAACAGAACTTTTACCTTTTATTATTGCTATATAGCTGCGTCTAGGGCACCTCTTTGTTACATTAGAGTTTCGAAAATATTTATTTTGTACTTTAAACTTATTTGTTATATAAACTTATTCTAAAAACGTTTTAAGAATATTATTATAAAACATCTTACAGATCAAATCTTTTTGTTTTGCAAACATTTATAAAACTCTACTTATAAAATAATTTAGCTTTTCGAAATATAGTAAGTTTTTAGTAACATTTTTTAAAACTGTTTTGTAGAATCGATTATGCTACTTACTGGCATAAAAGTGTTATTAAGAAAATACTAAAAAAAAAACTATTTTGTTATCATGGGGGAAACGAGACTTCTTAAAGTAGGTATATAAAAAAAACCTACATATAAAACAAACTTGAAGCAGCTGGAAATAATATATGGCCGCAAATTAGGTTAGCTTTTAGATGGTGTGAATCTTTGGCATGTCATCACTAAGTAAATGGAAGAAAATAAAAAGGAGTGGTGCTTTCCGCAGAAAGGTTAAAAACAATTTGCATAAAATTTTATCTTGTTCTACAAATTGCAGTAACGATAAATAAGAAATAGTAAGCAAGATGACATTTTGTTAACTAATTATCTACCAGATTCCCATTGTGAAACCAATAATATAATAATACAGTTTCTTCTGAAGATGAGATAAGTAGAAATGACTGGCTTGTGGAGCTGGCGAAGTATGATGAAGACGATTATGTTTTATCAGAGTTGGAGAAAATGCTGAATTTAGAAAGAATATTAGATCCTGGGCAGTATCTTTTAATATTTCACATTCAGCATTAAAAGATTTATTTAAAAATATTAATGGGCGCCTTCCAAATGTTCTACCTCAAGATCCTAGAACGCTACTCGAATTACAAACATGTCAAACTGTAGTAATAACAAAAGTTGGAGGTGGAAGCTACTGGCATCATGGATTTGAAGAGAGTTTAAGATATATGTTAAGTCAAATGCGTGAAATCACCAGAATAATTTATTTTAATATGAATATAGATGGATTACCAATATTTAGAAGTACTAAAACTGAGATTTGGCCGATATTATTTAACCCCTTACCGCATAATTTTTTAAATCTTGTTCAATTAAATGTGTTATTATTTATCAATCCTGGGACACGGAAAAAATATTTAAAAAATATTTCATAACATATTTTAACAATAAAATTGAAAAAAAAAATTCGTCCCAAATATGGCACAAATTGTGGTTTCGACAAAAATAAATGGACTATGGTAATCTGAAAAAGAAAAATTTATTTATAAAAAATGTAACAAAATGTTTCTATCCTTGTTCAAACAGAGGTGAACAAGATATTTTTCAGAGAATATAGACGACTTCGATCCACAATCAGGATATTTGCATCTTTAGCGACCTCCCAATTTCGGTAGATTTTAATCCAACTGTGGTTGTAAACTATTGCTGGGTCTTCCACGTTTTTAGCTCTTCTCCACAGAAGCCAGGCATTGACACATATCATATCTATGAAATGAAAAAATATTCTCAAATACCATTTTTTGATCTTATAAGTATTCTGTAATAACCCAGCATATAATCTAATAAATCTACTCCACCCATGTAGCTATTGTACACCTTTATACAATTGGGGCGTGGAATATTGACATAAGTATTGTCCTTTCTAGAAAACCTTCGCACCTCAGATACTGGCTGACTTCCTACATATGTCGATAAAGTTGTAACTACTTTATTGTTATACCAGGCAACAATAGTTACATCCACTCCGTCAACTTTTGCAACTTTGTCCACTCCCTTTCTTTTTCAGTACTGATTCCTTGGGAAGTTCACAATTAGGCACTCGATTTACTCGGACTGTTCCGAGAGATTAAATCCCTTCTTTTGTTAGGATACACCAATAGAGGTATGCTAATAAACCAGTTATCAAAGAATAGTTTATAATTTTGATTCCTGGGAACTGTCTCTGTTAGCTTTACTACTACTTACTGCTTGCCCCAAGATCAGGCTGATGTGCTTGAAGCTCAGTAGGTCCAGCAAAAATATCGAAATCATAGCAAAACAAATACCTTATATCCCCACTTATGAGGCTTTTTTGGATTATATTGCTTGAGGGTTGACCTTGCTTTAGGAGGGATGATTTGTTCATCAACGGCCAAAAACTCTTCTTTTGGAATAAGTCGTAATCTATCTCTTACTTTAGTAAGAAATCGCCTAATCTTGAACAGTATATCGTATCCAGGTTGTCCACGCTTTATCTGGTTATCGTTATTATTGAAATGGAGAAAACGTTTTATTTCCTCAAATCTATTTCATGTCATTGTTTGAGAAACTGCAGGAATTTCCAGTGAATTGTTCCAGTAACTTCTAGTGGAGGGTAAATGTAAAAGTGACATATAAATACATATGCCAATAAAAGCCTTTATTTCTTCTCCGATATATTAGCCGGTTTTTTATGTCTGACTTGCACGGAGTACATATTTGTCTCTTGGGTTATGTAGGACAATATTTCCGGTGTAAAAATACGAGGGTCATTCAATAAGTTAAGAGACAAATGGCTATAGCTCAAAAATGGTTTATTTCAATCTTTCAAAATTAAGGCTATTTTTCAACATAATTACCCCCCACAGTTATGCACTTGTCCTATCTTTCTTGCAGCTTCCTAATTCCCTTAGCGAAGAATTCTTTCGATTTACCCCGAAGCCACTTTTTCACCGCTTCCTTAACTTCCTCATTGTTAGCAAATCTTTTTCCACGTAGGGCGTCTTTGAGTGGTCCAAACAGATAAAAATCAGATGGGGCGAGGTCGAGACTGTAGGCAGGATGAGGTAAGACCTTCCAAACCAATTATTGAAGCTTATCACGGGTCAGCTGGGCTGTATGAGGGCGGGCGTTATCGTGCTGAAGAATGACTCCTTTTGACAAGAGTCCACGGCGTTTGCTCCTGATAGCTGGTCTAAATTTGTGTTCTAGCATCTCAGAGCAGTATTGGCTATTGATAGTTCGCTGATCTTCAAGGAAATCGCAATAGACTGGACCCTGTGAGTCCCAAAAGATGGTCAGCATCACTTTACCGGCGGAAGGTTGAACCTTGATTTTTTTGCGAACTGGAGAGCTAGTGTGTTTCCACTCCATACTCTGCCTTTTGGTCTCAGGGTCGTAGTGATGGATCCAGACCTCGTCGCAGGTCACTATTCTTTTTTAAAAAGCGTCTCCTTCAATCAAACTTCGTTGCTTTAAGTCTTGACTAATGGAAAGCCTTGATTCTTTATGAGCGTCAGTAAGCTGTCTGGGAACCCATCTGGCACACGTTTTTCTGTACTTTAAATTGTTCTGAATGACTTTGTGAACAGTTCCAACACTTACTTGAACTTCCTCAGCTATCAGCAACGAGGGACCAGAAACTTCCACTGGACGTCCACATCGGGGTTCTCCACCTACACTTGTTCGGCCACTTTTAAACCGATTAACCCACTTGTAAAAATTCGCACGGTTCATACAACTTTTACCGTACTGTATTAACATTCTAGAAAAAAATTCACTTGGTTTTACACCTTCTGCGACTAAAAATCTAATGACTGAGTGCTGCTCTTCTAAGGTGCAAACTTCTAGTGGACTTGCCATGGTGAACTGAAAATTTTAAGGTTATGTTGACATAAAATGATGAAACAGCTGATCAGAGCATATCTCAAGGTTGCCAACTTACACCCCTGAAAAGATTGTACACATTCATTGAATAGTTTTAAAATTATAGAATTCGTCTCTTTACTTATTGAATGACCCTCGTATATTCAAAAAATTGATAGGGCATATCCATTTGACTAATATCCGTACGAACCGATTCAGAACCTTTGAAAATTACTTCTTCATTTGGAACATTCAAAAACTTCTCTTGCCACCATAATTGTTCTTTCTACTTTTTCTTATTTTTTGTTCTTTGTTGAAAATGTTGCCAGGGGCACCTCATCTTCACTCTCCTATTGACTGTCTTCATCATCTATTTCTGAAACGATGATCTCAATAACAATGTCTTCATTGTTGGTATCGTATTGGCTTTGACTATCAGAATCTTCTGCCAATATATTGACGAATTCTGTATTATTTTGTTGAAAAACGTCTGAGAGATTTTCGTCTTCGCTGTCATCTGGTGTTGCATTTAGTGTGACATTTTTCTTGCCATAAAAAGACTTTGTATCCATCTAGAAAAAAAAAACGTATAACCATTACTTCAAATTGTGCCAGATATAGCACAAGTATCATAGCCTTCTAAAATCAATTGCATTGTTTTATCATTGATGATGAATTATAAGGACTTACATGTGCTGATATTTTTTTTCTTTATAATATTTAATTATTTTCTGTCTATTACACACAAACAAAACTTTCAAATTTCATAACCTACAAATACAAACACCGCATATGTTTACTGAGGTATTATATATACATTATGCCTTACACCGCCGTAAACGTATAATAGTGGAACAGATCGCAGTAAAGGCAAGGATAGCATTACAACTTAGAAAAATAAAGATTTTTAAGATGTGCCATATTTGTCACAGTATGCGGTAAGGGGTTAACATACACAATGCTCCTGAAATAAAGCCAATGGACATAAGAATATACTGTGGAACTGGAAAACCATCTGATCTAACAGCTTTTTTACTACCCCATTTGCAAAAAATTTGCTATCAGAAGGTTTAATTTTTAATGAATCGAAAATTGTTTTGAGACTACGCTGTTTTATATGTGACTCTCCGGCTAGAGCATTTGTAAAAGGTATGTTTTAAAGTTAATTTAATTTACAATGAAATGTGTCCTTTTTCAGGCGTAACCAATTTCATTAGCAAAGAAGGATGTTTGAAGGGCACAAATATTGGAGAATACTCACATAATTTCCCACACAGTTTATTTTCTTAGAGCAGGATGTGCAAAACGTACAGACAAAGAATTTGGATCAAGAAAATATGAATCTTATATCAAAAAAGATACACCGTTGACATTACTTCCAATTGATATGATAGAAGATTTCCCCGTTGGAGATTCTCTACATTTAATTGATTTAGGTATAATGAAAAAGTGTCTATTAGGTAGGAGGGGACGGGTTCCTTTGGGACTTACAAAACAAAATGGTGTGCAATTGTTTCATTTTTTTTGTTTTTAGAGAAATGTAAAATGCCGCCTGAAATTCACAGAACAGTTCGTAGCTTAGATGTTCTGGGTCACTGGAAAGGTTCGGAATATCGAACATTTCTATATTATTTAGGAGTAGTCATACTTAAAAAGTTTTCCTGCAGGTGTGTAATAACATTTTCTTAACTTTTTTTTGTGGGGTAACAATATGTTCCTCAAATTTTTACACCAAATTTCTTGATTTAGCTGAAGTTTTACTTGATCATTACGTAGAATACTATCGAGACGTTTATGGTGAAGATTATGGCCGTATTTGTTTGGAATTTTTGGATACAACCCTAAACTGATCTTAAACCTACCCGTGTTGGTACCAAATAAACAGTGGATTATTCTACTGTTGGTGAAAATGTAAAGCGGTAAATTCAAATAAATACGAACGTTTATCGTATTCAATAGTGTAAGTGTACTTGTAAGAGTCTGTGCAGTGTCAAAATGGAGTCTATACAGGTACCGAATTTTTGTATTAAAATTCTTATGTTAGTACTTACATAAATTTATTATTATAGAATTTGTTAATTGAAGAACTGCTAGCACCTATAAGCAGCAGTAGTAGCAGTAGCGAGGAAGAATATGATCTTCAGAAGATTCTGGTTCACCAGAACGGCTTGCAAAAAGAAGAAAAAAGAAAGCAAGAATAGAAAATTATTCTACTGTAATAAGGTCTTATAATGATTTAGGTTTTAGAAGTCACTTAAGACTTCGAAGACGAAGTGCTGAAATATTAATTAGTAAGTGGAATTGAAATTATTTTTACTTGATCATTCTAACCTTAATATTTTTGTAGATATGTTCAGTACTAGTAATATTATGCCCCCAAAAACTCATGGAGGACGTAAACAAATTTCCTACGAGAACAACATTTTAATAGCATTGAGGTATGTACTTAGCAAATAAAGAGCCTTTAAGAACAATAATTGCAGATAGATTCAATGTTTGCGAAACAACAGTATTTGCGCGAGCAGTTATTTGACTTTGTTGGCCTTAGCAAGCAGATATGGGGGCCCGTGTCAGAATGAAAGCTGGTAATATACATAGGTGAGTAGTATAATTACCTCCTACTCTCGCTGTGGAATGCAGACTAATTAAGATAATGACGTACTGGTAATTAAGATAATGACTGATTGGTAATTAAGATAGCTGTAAATATATGTAATTAAGATAATGACCTGTTAAATTGTAATTTCAAAAATGTTAATTTAATTGATTTTCTCTAATTAAATTGCAATTTCGAAAATGTAATTTTTATTGATTTGGTGAAAATCTTGATGTGACATGACCTTGGGTAAATTTGGTGTTGTATTCAAAAATCGAGTTGAAATGAACTAATGTCTATGTCATCAGTTTGTATTGTGGATATTTTGGTAATGATGTTTAGAAAAAATTGTGTGCGATTAACTAGTCTTTTGCTAGCGAGTCATAATTATATTCAAATGACAATTTAAGATGTCCCAGTATCTGGTAATATATATAATAATAATAGAACTATGTTTAGCTAATTGAAGGATGGCAATGACAATTGATATTGTAAGTATAATAGGGATTTAAAAATTTATATTACCTGGCTCATTTCTGAGTTTAGACGATGGGACTTGTTGAAATTTGAAAGAGATAGGTAATTAGATGTCAATGTGCAGCTATTGTTATATTGTAGTGTCGCCTAGACGTCGGATTTAAAGATTCATTACGGGATATTAGCCTGTATAGGTTTTAAGACTTTATGATTCGTATCAACTAGATGTAAGAATAAATTAAAGATTCATTACGACCTATTAAAGAGTTCGTTATATCCTATTAGTTTAAAAATCATGTTTCATTATGTTAAAATTTTCTAGACATTTTGAGTTTAAAAATAATGTATCATTATGTTAAAATTTTCTAGACATTTTGGCCTCTGCAGCGTTTGTAGACTTATAAATCGAGAAACGAAAATATTTTTAGTTAGTATATACCTGATTTTCTTGTCTTGTATGTGCTTTCAACAAGTATTTTACTATTTCGCTATGTCTTCGAACAAAGTGATTTGTTTGAGTAATGTTTTAATTAAACCGGCGAATTCGGTCCGAAGCAACGATCTTATGGATGACGTCGAGGCTTTGAGTTTTCCTGGAGGAGATGAAATTTCCAAAAAACGAAGATTGTCAACATCAAGCAGTGCTTCACTTGATAATCTTGGTAAAGATGTATGCCAAGCAGAAGAAGTTCCATCTAAGAAACGGAAAACTTCTTTAGGCAGCTCCAAAAACATTTTGGAAATGGCAGTTTCTGCGATGTTTGAGGATCTTGGGGAAGATGAAATTGAGTCGATACCCAATACCGATTCTACGCTGTATTCGCCCCAGGGTGAAGATGCACCAATTGAAGTAGAACATGATGATTCGATTATTGTCATCGATAATGATAGCGATGTTATAGAAGAAGAACCTTACGGACAGCGTCTGGAAGAATGCTATCAGGAAGAACTTTTTATAGAAGTTGAAGATAGCTGTGAGGAGGAGGAACTTGTTATTTCTCAGGACGAGCTGAAGAAAATTGATTTATTATCAAGAACGGCTGAAATAGCAAGTTTCGCATTTCCTAGCAACAGAACTACGAGGGATAACAACGATCGGCTCCTTGATGTCTACCCGATTCCTTTGGATCGCGAAAAACGAGTATTTATCACTATCCGGATTAATCCTGTGCAAGTGCCGCGAATAACGGTGCGACTTGTGGGATCGGTAGTGAATAAAAAATTTATAGACCTTAGAGATTTTAAGGAAGCTATGAAATATTTAAAAAATAAGGGGCTTAAAGTTAAATGCAGTGAGATGGACTTAAATAGAGTGCATCAGGTTAAAGACGTACAGTTCAGTCTACTGCCCAATGAACAGATGAGATGTAGAACAAACCGCGAATATATAGTTCTGAAGAAAGAAAATATTGACAATTTAGTAAAATTTGAACAGCTTATTTTCAAAGTGTTTGATAAATAATGTAAATTTAAGTAGTAGCTTAAATAATTTTATTTATTTAGAAAATAAAAATTATGCTAATATTTTTAAAGAAATGTATTTATATTATAATTTTAAGTTAAATAAGGATTTAGAATGTGTTTCTGTATTTATGATACGAGAAGGAAAATATATAATATAATTAAAATAAAATACACGCATCATTATTTCTATTTACCTACACAATAACTTTTATATGTACCATAATTTTAAGTTACCAAAGATTTAGAATGTGTATCTATATTTACAACATGAAAAGGAAAATATATATTATATTAAAAAAGAAAAATGCATGCATCATTATTTCTATTTACCTAAACAATCACTTTACACATGTTTCAAATATTTGCGAATGAACAATATATTACCTATCTATTGTTGTATTTGAAAGGAAAATGTCTTGGAGATTATTCAGGTAGTTTTCTACTACCTATATAATAGAGTAAACTAATGACGAATTATCGAAGATTTCCATACCTACGCACGATAGTTAATTAGTGTGATATTGCTTATAATTACAAACATATTGCAACTTTTGTATACTTAAAATATTAGTTTGTTAGGAAGGTATCATATTGTTTAATATTCTTAGAATTCTGTCATCTTCTTTTACCCCTTGGAAATGTCACTTTCTCCTTTGGAAAAATAACACAAGGATTATAATATGCACAGTGTACATTTATTATTCAATTGTGAAATGCGTATTTTGGTAATGACCTTTGGAATGTTAGTAAAATGGATATTCTCGTTAATGACAATTAGGTATTATGACGTAATATTTACCTGTAAGAAATATTTTGAGACTTGTGAATACTTTCTATGTAATAAATTCAAATTCCCCTAATACACCAAATGTAACCGAATAGTAAGAGCATTTTTGAACAAGATTATTTTTTCGAAAATATAATTGTTCATACTTTTGCGTAATACAATAAAATAAATTATACAAATTATATCAAGGGTGAAAATTAAAAAGCGTTATGTGTGTATGTATAAATTCAAGTTTTAAATAAATATATCATCACGGCATATTACCCATTGCGGCGTGTGTCAGTCTGATTTGAACATAGATGTTGGTAATGTTGAAATATTTGTACTGCGCGGGCGCTTACCCGGTGTTACCTCACGGGTACTCATTGCTGACATGGAGAGTACACCACTAATATTATATTATATTATATATTCAATTACAAGTAGAACCAACTCTGTTGAAGACATAACTAACAAGCTAGGGAATATTATATTTGAGTAACTTAATTATTTAATTTGTTTATTAATAAAGTTTGAATCATTATATGTATAATGAGGTACAGATTTTATATAACTACGAAAATATGAGTAAGGAACAATGAACTTCTGGCAATTAATGCAAAATTAGTTAAAATAAATTCAACAATTTCATTTGAGTGAAAAACGATTGAAAACGGGACACAAAATATAATGTATACAAACTATTCGGTTGCTGTTGTCAAACATTTACGAACATTTAACTTTACTTAAAAATATTTGAAACTCGTAAAAAAAAATCAATTAGTCAGTAGAACAATGCAATATGACATTCCATACCTATATTTTTTCGAAAATGTATTTTATAGTTTCAAAGAAGATTGGAAAATTACAAGCTTTAATTAGTAATGCGTTTATTTTATATACGAAATATTAATTCGTACTATTTTGAGAGTACATAGTTTTAAAATTAGACAAAGGTTTCATCAGCTGATAATTTTGTTTTACTGATTTAAATAAGAAAATAATTGCATTCATATAAACCAATAATTATTTCCAGAAATAATATATTTATTTGTTACATATATTAAATTTCATAGAATCATGTTGTTCTTTAAAAGATACCCTATATAATTTTTAGTCCATTAGATAAAGATTTTCTGATTAAACGAAATAAGTATTGTATAGGGTTGTGTAACAACGCAGCACGCGACTATTTTTATTTGTGATCAGTGAGAGATGTTTTGGGGATGTACAACGCCTTTATGTTTCTTACGAATATTAGGTAAATATCAAATAGAAAATTGCTTGAAACTCATTCTGTAAATATATAATATCATATTTATTTGAAAATAATATAAATTTTATATCTATTTATATTATTGATAAAATTTCAGATACTTATGGCTGTGAAGGTAAAACAAAACTTAAAACATCCATATACCTGGAACTATCTTTTTCCTCAAACATTTATGAACAATTAACTTTTCTTAAAAATATTTGACACTCGTAAAACATCAATTAGTGAGAAGAACAATGCAATATGACATTTGGTAATATTTTAAATATTCCGTCCATACCTACATTTTTGGGAAAATGTATTTTATAGTTTCAAATAAAGTTGGAAAATTACAAGCTTTAATTAGTAACGCGTTTATTTTACGAAATATTAATTCGTACTATTTTGAGAGCACACAATTTTAAAATTAAACAAAGGTTTCATCAGCTAATAATTTTGTTTTACTGATTTAAATAAGAAAATATTTGCTTTTATATAAACCAATAATTATTTCCAGAAATAATACATTTATTTGTTAAATATAGTAAATTTCATAGAATCATGTAGTTCTTTTTAAATGTACCCTAAATATTTTTTAGTTAGTGTTAGTAACATGTTATTAAAATGAATTAACATATTTACTGCACTGAAGTTTTATATAACTTTTTGTCTCTACGGAATATATGTCACAAACTTTTGAAGTTTATTCAATTAATTATTATATTTTATTAATAATTGTTCTGAAATAATTGACAATCACTTAGAAATTTATAAATATATTTGTAAATGAATATTAAATGTTTAATTTCTGAAATATTTATTTTCCTAAATATTATAACGTCAAGTATGGCTGCAAAATTAAACAAATTTCATATAAAACTTTATTCGGGAATATATTTTTAATTATTATTACTTTGTCAATACAATCAGGTAATATATGGTATAATATATAATTAATTCTATATGATAGAAAGAAAAACGGTAAATATATTTATTACTATTTCAAAACGATTACAAAAGTGAAAAATTACTTACATTTATAAAAGCATTTATACTAAATAATCCATAGTTATTTCTTGACACTGCTTTGAATGAAATGTGAAAGGAAAAGAATACCTGTAGTGGGCTACACATTAGTCATTAGTACATAACTTTACACTCCGAAGTCCAAAATGTACATGAACATTATTTATTGAAACGGAATAAGTAGATTTATTGTTAGTATTTTTATTTAAAATTTGTACTGAATGAAAAAAAAAACATTTAATGTTAAGTTTATGAAACGTAGGCTAGTTGATGGTATAAATAGTTTCCCATATGGAGTAAAAAAGTAATTAATTTGTAAGGTACATATTTGATTACTACTTTAATAAAACTCAGAAAATATAATTAAATATGTTTATTTAACAAAAAAAATACATATGTACAAAATATAAGTATTAATTATTATTGCCCTTCTCCTTCAACAAAAGCCATCTTCTTCTCTCCTCTTGATAATGGGCTTTTTTAGCATTTTTACTTTTTGTATGTGGTGGCGGAATAAGTACGAATTTGTTTCGTGCGGTCTTCATGGGTTTATATGTGGAATCATTACACGAATCCCAATTTTCTGATGATTCCACTCTGTACAGTTGTACAGGAAATAATGGTGTCGTTGGGATTGTATTTATTCCTGTTTGTTCGGCTTTCCAGATGGGTTTATATGTGCAATCATGACACGCATCCCAATTTTCTGATGATTCCACTCTGTACTGTTGTACAGGAAATAAGGGTGCCTGGGTATTATTTTCTGATAGCTGTACTGGTTTCATGATGGTGTGTAGAAATGGAATAAAACTTACAAACTGACTATGACTTAAAAATTATTTAATATTTATATAATTCAGTGAACAATAGACAAATATGTTAATGGTATTTTAATTTACTTCTGTACTTACTTTCACCTAAATACACATACCTGAAATATTTGAAATTTAGTGGAAATATTTTTTTTTTTTATTTTAATTAATAATGAAGTAGTTAATTAGTTAATATTTTCCCGCAATTATATAATAAAATTGAATAAACTATTTTCACTTTGTTCATTTTCGTATAAATGCTGTAGTTACAAGTGTTTTGTTATTTGCTTCCCGTGCCAGTGGTTATATAATATGGAAGAGTTTATTATTGATATACAAGGATTTAAAATCGATAATAATCGATTTATTATGAAAGAAATAGCAATTTTGACAAGAAATGATACGAAATTATTTCACATGTTGATTCAACCTCCATGTTCATGGAACGATGTCAGTTTTTCACTTCGGAAACAAATACGGTGGTTAGAACGTTCTTACCATGGCTTACCATGGGATGATGGACATATACCTTATTATACAGCCCCAAACATATTAAAGAATATATTATCCTGTGAATGTATAATATATTTAAAGGGAAATGAGAAAAGAAAACTAATGGAGAAACTACTTAAAGATGATAAAATATATACTATAGTTGATCTGTCAGAAAATGTAGATGATTTTGAGGAGAAGCCACCATCACTACGTACAAAAAATGATACGATTTATTCGTGCTTTCATCATAAAAAAATTTCAACAAGAAGAGATTTTGCGGCATGTGCTCTAAACAACGTATTTACAATTCACGCATGGCTGACAAGGAAACAAGACGTTCTATTATAAATTTATTTCTACCTATATGTTTCAATATGATTTTACTTATTATAAATCATGTTATAAAATGTACTTGCACGTACCTACTTATTAATATTGTATTTAAGAATAGTTAAAATAAAATTTGTAAATTGCATTTGGCAGTTATATTACTTACCCTGTGATACACTCTTTTTTTTGCTATCGATACTACGTATTCAGCAAAAGGAATAATATAATCTAGGTAAGTACAAAAACAGGATTATAAATAAATATATTATGATTTATTTCGGTACATTATCAGATTCTAACAAATGTTTAAATTTATTATAATTACTAGGTATATAATACATATTTGATATTAAATCATTCTTAATTAAATTAGGATAAAATATTAACATTTCTTTATATATGATTGATTGAATATTATTTTCTTTAGATATCAGTTTTTTTACATTATTTATAGAATCTCCAGGTGTAAAATATGCTTGGGTATTTATATCTCTGTAATATTCTTCAAAATTAATGGCTTTTAAATAATCTGTTAATACAGATACAAAATCGCATATCTCACAAATTACATTCAGTGACAATACATCTAAAGAAATTTCATTTTGTAGCCACTTTATATAAACTTTATATTCTAATCTAAAAGAATGAAATTCGATGTGATGTATATTATTAGCACTATTCACAATACTTTTTATGTATTTTACAAAATTATCCCATTCTTCTATATTAAATGTAATATTATTTTGTGATGTTTGACGTACAAGTTTGATAACAATTTCTAAATTCACAGGACTTATACCCACAGCTAATATATGTTTGTCATCTATAGTAAACAAGTGTTGATTAAGCAAACGAGATTTATTGTTTATTATTAGTTGCTGCTGAGTCATTTTGCCTTGAAGTAGAGTTGTCCTGAAAAGAATAAAATAAAAATCAATAATTTGGAAAAACAGAAATGAAAAAAAAACTTACCCGATTAATATTTGTGTTCTGTTTTGAATGTTTATCTAAATTTGATTTCAAGAAGTCAAAAAAGTTTTGAATATCTTCTTCGAAGAATTTACTTACTTCGCTATTCAATTCATTCAATAGTTCAATATTTTTTATTTTCATACAAAACTCTATAATATTAATTTTATTATTTAAGTAGTTGTTACAAATTATTTCGCCTTGTATATATCGGTCTGCTAGTTTTTGATAAAGTTGATTCTGCTCTTCTTCGAAATCTTTGTCAAAACACACTTTTTTATACACAATTTCGTGTTCATAATCCCAAGATAAATATGTAAATCTTTGTTGCAACTTTCGAATTGCAGATTTAAGATCGACAAACTCCTGCTCTCGTACAGAAGATAACCACATAGTACAATACGATAAGTTTAAATAGGTTTGAATAAGTACTTTAATGCAAGCAATTAGTTACTCTTTCTTTAATTATCGAAGCACGAACGGAATAGAAATAAATTTACGAATGCAAGAATTTTTTTTTTTTAATATATACAAGTTTTCCATAAGAAACAATGTTAATTTGCTTTTAGCTGCTATTTGTAACATATTTCCATTTAAATAGATTTAAAATGACGCACAAGGTCACAATATAAGCACTATACATTGAACCTATCTCAACTTTTTCATTACTATGCATTATTCTAAGAAATGTAATATTATTTTCTCTTAAACAATATTAAATGCAATATTTTAAACATATTTGTTTAGATTAGTTAAAACGTTTTATAAAGTCATTTATTATTTCTTCTAATTGAGTATAATGGATTCTTTTATCATTTACAGAATGAGTTTCAAGCAATTTTCTATCTGATATTTACCTATTATTCGTAAGAAGGCGTTGTACATCCCCAAAACATCTCTCACTGATCACAAATAAAAATAGATGCGTTCTGCGTTGTTACACAACCCTATACAATAATTATATCGTTTAATCAGAAAATCTTTATCTAATGGACTAAAAATTATATAGGGTACCTTTTAAATAACAACATGATTCTATGAAATTTAATATATGTAACAAATAAATATATTATTTCTGGAAATAATTATTGGTTTATATGAATGCAATTATTTTCTTATTTAAATCAGTAAAACAAAATTATCAGCTGATGAAACCTTTGTCTAATTTTAAAACTCTGTACTCTCAAAATATTAGTACGAATTAATATTTCGTATTTAAATCAGTAAAACAAAATTATTAGCTGATGAAACCTTTGTTTAATTTTAAAATTGTGTGCTCTCAAAATAGTACGAATTAATATTTCGTAAAATAAACGCGTTACTAATTAAAGCTTGTAATTTTCCAACTTTATTTGAAACTATAAAATACATTTTCCCAAAAATGTAGGTATGGACGGAATATTTAAAATATTACCAAATGTCATATTGCATTGTTCTTCTCACTAATTGATGTTTTACGAGTGTCAAATATTTTTAAGAAAAGTTAATTGTTCATAAATGTTTGAGGAAAAAGATAGTTCCAGGTATATGGATGTTTTAAGTTTTGTTTTACCTTCACAGCCATAAGTATCTGAAATTTTATCAATAATATAAATAGATATAAAATTTATATTATTTTCAAATAAATATGATATTATATATTTACAGAATGAGTTTCAAGCAATTTTCTATTTGATATTTACCTAATATTCGTAAGAAACATAAAGGCGTTGTACATCCCCAAAACATCTCTCACTGATCACAAATAAAAATAGTCGCGTGCTGCGTTGTTACACAACCCTATACAATACTTATTTCGTTTAATCAGAAAATCTTTATCTAATGGACTAAAAATTATATAGGGTATCTTTTAAAGAACAACATGATTCTATGAAATTTAATATATGTAACAAATAAATATATTATTTCTGGAAATAATTATTGGTTTATATGAATGCAATTATTTTCTTATTTAAATCAGTAAAACAAAATTATCAGCTGATGAAACCTTTGTCTAATTTTAAAACTATGTACTCTCAAAATAGTACGAATTAATATTTCGTATATAAAATAAACGCATTACTAATTAAAGCTTGTAATTTTCCAATCTTCTTTGAAACTATAAAATACATTTTCGAAAAAATATAGGTATGGAATGTCATATTGCATTGTTCTACTGACTAATTGATTTTTTTTTACGAGTTTCAAATATTTTTAAGTAAAGTTAAATGTTCGTAAATGTTTGACAACAGCAACCGAATAGTTTGTATACATTATATTTTGTGTCCCGTTTTCAATCGTTTTTCACTCAAATGAAATTGTTGAATTTATTTTAACTAATTTTGCATTAATTGCCAGAAGTTCATTGTTCCTTACTCATATTTTCGTAGTTATATAAAATCTGTACCTCATTATACACATAATGATTCAAACTTTATTAATAAACAAATTAAATAATTAAGTTACTCAAATATAATATTCCCTAGCTTGTTAGTTATGTCTTCAACAGAGTTGGTTCTACTTGTAATTGAATATATAATATAATATAATATTAGTGGTGTACTCTCCATGTCAGCAATGAGTACCCGTGAGGTAACACCGGGTAAGCGCCCGCGCAGTACAAATATTTCAACATTACCAACATCTATGTTCAAATCAGACTGACACACGCCGCAATGGGTAATATGCCGTGATGATATATTTATTTAAAACTTGAATTTATACATACACACATAACGCTTTTTAATTTTCACCCTTGATATAATTTGTATAATTTATTTTATTGTATTACGCAAAAGTATGAACAATTATATTTTCGAAAAAATAATCTTGTTCAAAAATGCTCTTACTATTCGGTTACATTTGGTGTATTAGGGGAATTTGAATTTATTACATAGAAAGTATTCACAAGTCTCAAAATATTTCTTACAGGTAAATATTACGTCATAATACCTAATTGTCATTAACGAGAATATCCATTTTACTAACATTCCAAAGGTCATTACCAAAATACGCATTTCACAATTGAATAATAAATGTACACTGTGCATATTATAATCCTTGTGTTATTTTTCCAAAGGAGAAAGTGACATTTCCAAGGGGTAAAAGAAGATGACAGAATTCTAAGAATATTAAACAATATGATACCTTCCTAACAAACTAATATTTTAAGTATACAAAAGTTGCAATATGTTTGTAATTATAAGCAATATCACACTAATTAACTATCGTGCGTAGGTATGGAAATCTTCGATAATTCGTCATTAGTTTACTCTATTATATAGGTAGTAGAAAACTACCTGAATAATCTCCAAGACATTTTCCTTTCAAATACAACAATAGATAGGTAATATATTGTTCATTCGCAAATATTTGAAACATGTGTAAAGTGATTGTTTAGGTAAATAGAAATAATGATGCATGCATTTTTCTTTTTTAATATAATATATATTTTCCTTTTCATGTTGTAAATATAGATACACATTCTAAATCTTTGGTAACTTAAAATTATGGTACATATAAAAGTTATTGTGTAGGTA
This sequence comes from Harpalus rufipes, assembly GCA_951394225.1. NCBI lineage: Eukaryota > Metazoa > Arthropoda > Insecta > Coleoptera > Carabidae > Harpalus > Harpalus rufipes. Next base: position 21,659,226 of record OX596285.1, read on the forward strand.
AATAGAAATAATGATGCGTGTATTTTATTTTAATTATATTATATATTTTCCTTCTCGTATCATAAATACAGAAACACATTCTAAATCCTTATTTAACTTAAAATTATAATATAAATACATTTCTTTAAAAATATTAGCATAATTTTTATTTTCTAAATAAATAAAATTATTTAAGCTACTACTTAAATTTACATTATTTATCAAACACTTTGAAAATAAGCTGTTCAAATTTTACTAAATTGTCAATATTTTCTTTCTTCAGAACTATATATTCGCGGTTTGTTCTACATCTCATCTGTTCATTGGGCAGTAGACTGAACTGTACGTCTTTAACCTGATGCACTCTATTTAAGTCCATCTCACTGCATTTAACTTTAAGCCCCTTATTTTTTAAATATTTCATAGCTTCCTTAAAATCTCTAAGGTCTATAATTTTTTTATTCACTACCGATCCCACAAGTCGCACCGTTATTCGCGGCACTGGCACAGGATTAATCCGGATAGTGATAAATACTCGTTTTTCGCGATCCAAAGGAATCGGGTAGACATCAAGGAGCCGATCATTACCAAAATATCCACAATACAAACTGATGGCATAGACATTAGTTCATTTCAACTTGATTTTTGAATACAACACCAAATTTACCCAAGGTCATGTCACATCAAGATTTTCACCAAATCAATAAAAATTACATTTTCGAAATTGCAATTTAATTAGAGAAAATCAATTAAATTAACATTTTTGAAATTACAATTTAACAGGTCATTATCTTAATTACATATATTTACAGCTATCTTAATTACCAATCAGTCATTATCTTAATTACCATTACGTCATTATCTTAATTAGTCTGCATTCCACAGCGAGAGTAGGAGGTAATTATACTACTTAGGTGTCAAGTATCATAAGTTTTCATTCGAAACATTATGATTTTCCAAATCCGTGTGGATTATTTTCCTCGACAAGTATATTCCATACTAATGGATAAACAGAATATTATGAAATTTTGAATGAAAAATTATGACATATGACAATTGTGACATCTATGTAAATAACTACTAACCGTCATTCTGACACGGATCCTCATATCGGCTTGCCAAGGCCAACAAAGTCACATGGATGCTCGCGCCCTATAAGTAACGAATTTAACATTTCCTGTACACACAAATAATTGAAATTGTTTCTCTTCTTTCGTTCAATGAGAAATTTTATCCTACTATTCTAATATGTTCAAATTCATTGACGGTATTAGCGGTATTTCTTAAGGATAGGTATATGTAATATTAACATACCTGCAATTTAAATAAATATTTAATTAATAATACAATAATATATATTAAATGTACTCATACCTCCCAGAACTGACACTGACATTTTGCATTTATTTGTCAATTACAAAAATTTTAATATCGCAACTGTTTTTCTGGCAACGAGATTTATTACAACAGATTATTCTATATTATTATATAATATATCTCCAAACCTATACGAGATATAATAAAAAAATTAAATTTGTCAAATTGAGAATTTAATTACCTATCTTTAATATTTGTAGTAACAAATTTTCAAAAAAACAATATTTAGAAATTTTATTTTTGGAAACTACCACTTCCGGTTGTCCAATTGTTACCAGAACCTATTCAACTCTTCCCATTACTGTTAGATTGAGGAATCCGTAGTCAAACAGGTCTTTAATCGTATAGAATTTGAGAAATCGTGTCTCCAACAACCACACACACACACACACACACACACACACACACACACGCACGCACGCACGCACGCACGCACGCACGCACGCACGCACGCACGCACGCACGCACGCACACGCACACGCACACGCACACGCACACGCACACGCACACGCACACGCACACGCACACGCACACGCACACGCACACGCACACGCACACGCACACGCACACGCACACGCACACGCACACGCACACGCACACGCACACGCACACGCACACGCACACGCACACGCACACGCACACGCACACGCACACGCACACGCACACGCACGCACGCACGCACGCACGCACGCACGCACGCACGCACGCACGCACGCACGCGCACGCACGCGCACACACACACACACACACACACACACACACACACACACACACACACACACACACACACACACACACACACACACACACACACACACACACACACACACACACACACACACACACACACACACACACACACACACACACACACACACACACACACACACACACACACACACACACACACACACACACACACACACACACACACACACACACACACACACACACACACACACACACACACACACACACACACACACACACACACACACACACACACACACACACGTGTGTGTGTGTGTGTATGTGACCGCTTTTTCGTGCACGATATCTCCAATACTAGAATTCCAAAAATTACAATTCTTGCGTATTCCTCTTCCTTACAACCATATGCAGACATGTTTAGATTTTGGTTATAATTGGTCAACCAGAAGTACCCTCATTTGAAGATTTTAACAGTTTTTCTTGAAAAACTCAGTTAAATATTATTATAACTTAAAGAATATATTATTCTCTATACGATTTGATTGTATTTTATATTTCATATTCAACAGATATAGAGTTAAAAAATAATAAAGATAAAAAGTTCATATAAATTTCATAATTCAGCCAGCTATGATAACTTAACCATGGAAACTGCTATTATATTCAGGTAATTCAAATTGACAGATGTCAGTATCAATAAAATGTAAATCAATGAAGGGAAGTAACTCTAATGTTAGAAGTTTTTAGATATAATAGAGACGATTACATTAGTTTGAACATGTCATGAGGAGAGATGAATATAATAATAGAAGGTGGAAGAAACATAGGAAGACCAAATATAAGATGAAAAGACTGTATTGCAGAAGACTTGAGAGAAAAGGAACTGAATGAGGAATGACACGCAAAACAAAAATGAGTGGCAGAAGAAAATAAAAAATAGCGACCCCCTAACGAATGGGAAAAACTAAAGAAGAAGAAGATGTTAGTGTCAAGTGCAATTTACATAGTTTGTTTATGAAATAACTTTACTGGAAATATAGGATCAGATATGGGGACCCGTATCAAAATGACAGCAATTAATTATGTCCATAACTGACAAGTGTCATAATTTTTCATTCAAAATTTCATGTGGTTTGTTTGTTATCAGGAGTATGGAATTCAGTTGCCGAGAAAGGGAATCATAAATTACCAAAAATTTATAATCTTTTGCAAGAAAATTTATGTATAGAATTTGTACATAATACACAAGATTGACGGAAGGTATTGTGCTGCCCACATCAGATTTTTTTATATTTATTTGATTGTTTTCTTCTTCATTGAGGTACATTAAATTATTATCCATTTGCGATATACCGCAGATGATGATCAACTTCTGGCAGCGATAGAACAGCACTACAACCAGTACACAGGTACTGTTGCTGATCCTGAACCATATCTGTATTCAATAGTAATATTATTAATGTAGGTATGAAATTATAAAAGTAAATAAATGATTTACCTTATTACCTTCCGTCACCTTTAGGTAAGGAAGGTATTGTCTTTGGTCAAAAAATTCAATGATGAGTTTTTACTGAATAAGCACGTTTTAGGGTCCATATAATACGATTTTACCATTTTTACGATGATGTCTGTATGTATGTGTGTCTGTGTGTGTGTAACAAAACTTCCGGATTCCATAACTTCAATACCACGATTCCAAAAATTATAATTTTTTCGTATTCCTCAAGTTTACATCCAGAAGAACAACTGATTAGATTTTGGTTATAATTGGTAAACCGGAAGTAGTCTCATTTGAAGATTTAACAGTTAAATTTGATTTATTGACATTTAACGTTATTATAACTTAAAGAATATATTATTCTCTATACGATTTGATTACAATTTATACTTCATATTCAATAGATACAGAGTTACAGAATTTTAAAGAAATTAAATTTTATAATTCAGCCAGCTATGCCAAACTTGGGAACTAGTAATATATTCATATAATTCAAATTGACAGATGTCAGTATCAATAAAAAGTAAAGTAATGTGACAGATATGAGGATGTTGAAGTAGATATTGGGGAATACACGGAAAGATACGGTAAGAAAATAACTCTAGTGTTACAAGTTTTTAGAAAGATACAAGAAAGACGATTACATTGGTTTGAACATGTCATGAGGAGAAATGAAGAATTATATTGGAACAAGAATGACATTATACACGAGAATGACGGAAGGTATTGTGCTGGCCACAACAGATTTTTTAATTTGTGATGTAAATAAACAACAGCCAAGTAATCGGTGTATAACCTATACCACCACAAATATCAACAGAAAGTTCTAGAAAGGGATAACAATATTTGAACAAAGATGAAAACAGGTTCAACTAAGGTTCAACTCACCAACCCAGCAAAATAGCTGGATGAGATAGATCAGGGCCCCTATTTTGTAACTAGAAAGCGATAACGAATACGAATTCAATATGGCGAGCGCGCCATCTTTATTTTCTATTCAGATTCACGCATTCTATCGAATTGTGTATCGTTTTAAAATTTTGAATTTACCGCGCTGTTTGTTTTTGTTTATCCACGTGCACTCCACATGTGCTTAACAAGTTTGTAAACACGCATGTAAAGTATAAAAAATTCGTGAAAATGGAAAATCTGGTAAGAAGAATTAAACTATATTATATTCATTAAAAAGACTAAATCGCACTTTTTAACAGCAAAAGAAGAGGAAACATCTAACAGAAGAGCAAAAAGAAATAATGATAAGTTTCATGGAAAGCAACGGCGATATTTGTTCCAGCAGTTTTTCGTCTATAAGGGGACGAGAGAAGAAACAAAAATTAATGGTGGAACTGGCAAATTTGCTAAATGGCATAGAAAATGGAGTTGTTCTAAGTCCAAAAGAGTGGATTAAAGTAAGTAATGAAATAGAAAACTATTAAAAAATTTTTGTATGGTCTCACCACTTACCTGCTGAAACTTCGAATTCATTTGTAAAGGATTAAAAAATTGTCATAATTAATATATGTTCCAGAGCTGGACAGATAATAAAAACAAGACTAAAAGTAAGGCATCTGCTCTAGCTAGGCATAGACGAGGCACAGGTGGTGGACCACCATTAGATACACAACCCCTTACTCCTTGGGAGGAAAGGATTTTAGGACTTATGTCCGCCGAATTGGTAGAAGGACATAATGTCCCCGAAGCGGGAATTACGGAAAATATTAATACAGATATTTCACTTGGTGAAATAACATCAAATGTTGTAATTTCAATTTCGGAACATGACGTATTGGAAGCAGGGCCTAGTAGAGAAATTTCCGACTTTGAAATGGTAAGATTGTTAAACAAATAGCCACTTAAATGAGTAGTATTGTCATTATTATATGTATGTATTATAATTTATAAATGAACTAAAATATTTTACAGACTGACCATGAATACGCCGCAAGACGTTGCTCTACGTCCCGAGAAACCACTCCATCTAGTACTCATTCCGGAACAGATGAACCTCGTAGAAAACGAGTAAGAAGATTGCCCAAACAAAAGGATGAAGATTTCGTAACACTTATGAAACAATTCATAAGTGCCCAAAAAGAGACCGCTTCAGCTATAGCAAATGTAGGCACTTCTTTTAAAGAAGGCTGCAAAACGATAGCAGAAGCCTTAAAAGTTTTGGCAGAATCAAATAAAAAGTAATTTTAATAAATTATATTTTTATTATATAATATATAATTTTTTTTTTCTTATTTAGAATATTTTTTTACTTTCATATGTACATATTTTTTTATTAAATATACAATATTATAATCAATTAAAGTATTCATTGATATATTCTTGTCGTGCTCTCTGTCCTTCTAAGCGTTGTATTCCGGCAGCTAGCCTGGGTTGTTGCACACGTTCTTCTTCATCAATTTCATCAACTCTGAATTCAAATTAAATGAAACAGATTCATTATTGTTAAAATGTCAGGAAAAACTTTATACTACCTTAATCTATCAATATTGGAATTATGATGAAGAGCTATATTATGTAGCATTCCACATGTTAAAATTATTTTGCAAGCTCGATCGGGTTCATAATGCAATGTCCGGTGTTTGAGAAGGCAACGGAATCTTCCTTTCAATAAACCTATACATCTTTCCACAGTACACCGAGCTTGTACATGGGCCCAATAGAATCTTTCTTCTGGTGAATCCGGCTGTGGATTTGTACACGGTACAAACAACCACGGCAATAAGGGATAGCCTGAATCTCCTGAAATTATATACATTTAGTTTTTTTAGATACATAATGGGTGGTAGCATGAATGGTGATTAGGAAATGACTAGCAGTATTTTAACTCTCAATCATTTATAGTTTATTTTAGAGAAAATACTTCAAATAACAGTTATAGAAAAATTAATTCTACGTAACTTTTATTAGAAGTATTTTTCTCTAAAATAAACCATAAATGATTGACAGAGTTAAAATACTGCTAGTGATCCCCTCCCTATAGTCATCTCCTAATCATCATACATGCTACCACCCAATGTTTTTATATAATTTACCCAACATAATAGATTCATCTCCATTTTGGTAGTTACCGCGTAACAAATCTGATATTCGGCTATTATTCCAGACGTAAGCATCATGGCTTCGGCCAGGGAATGAGGCATTCAAACTTAATATGCGCATTTTTGAATCACAAATCTTTAACAAAATAAATACAATTATATTTTTCATAATTATATTAACTATTTAACTTACTATTTGCACGTTTAAGCTATGGTAGCCTTTTCTATTTATGTAATCCTCCTCTCGGTACAATCTTCTTCTTGGAGCATAGTGTCTGGGCCGATTTTCGTTTGCTGACGGAGGTCTGGTGATAGCGACGTGGGTTCCGTCTACTGCTCCAATTATATTTGGCAAATGGAATTTGCGATAAAATCTATAGAAAGTATAATTTTTATTTCAATTTAGGTGCGTATTTATATATCTTACTATCCCACCTTGTTTTTATAATATTTTTTTCCTCTTCGTTCCTTGGGAACCAAACCCACGTATTAACTACTCTAATACTAACATTAGTAATTTTTTTAATTATTTGTGATACTACCGTCTGGCTCATATTTGTTACGAAGCTTTGGCCAATAACTTTTTGGTAACTACCATTGCCAAAAAAATTCAAAGCACAAAAAATCTATAAAATAAATGTTATGATTTTTGTAAACAAATTCGAAGTAAATATTTTACCTTAATTTCAATGGGAATGCTGGTTATTCTTTGACTTTCTCTTAAGAACGGCCGAATTTCTTCTATATATGCTTGTGCAGCCTCCTTATTTAAACTGAAATAAATGATATATATAAATATAAATAGTGATTTATACAAAAGAGAGTAATAAAATTTACCGAAATATGCTTACGAACTCTTCCGGTGGTAATTCAAAGGATTTGTCACGTCTCTTAATCTTCTCCTCTCGATTCTTAAATTCTGAGCATTTCTTCTCCTAATTTCCTCACGATAAAATAAAAGTAATATATGAGCCATATCACTAAAAATATTATGTACCTGTAAACTTTGTTAAATTAATTTTTTTCAAACAGTAATACTTACAATATTATTAAGAGGCGAAGATCGTGAAATTTGTAACAAATATGTGAACTGTCACTCTATTCCATAATGGAATACGCTATTCGAGTGCTCCAGACCACTCGAATTGCTATTCCATCCAAAATGGCGGCCTTTACAATGGTGGGGGGTTCGTATTCCATCTGAATTGGTATTCGTTATCGCTTTCTAGTTACAAAATAGGGGCCCAGTTCGGGAACAGTTCCGGGTTATTTAAACAGTGCCAACTAAACAGAATTAACCTAATAGGTTACTTAAAAAGTCCCAAATAAATACGGCCTATATTAGTAGCAATGTACATAAGGCCGCGGTCACACTGATCAAGCGCTAGCGATCGAGTAGCATCAAACAAATTTCCAACATAGTCTATATGTGTATAGCGTCACACTGCTTTAATCGGTAGCGATCATGCGACAGCATGCACCAACGACTGGTTGGTAATTTCCAACATGTTGGAATTTTGAAGGTTACTTGACGCCGCTTGATGGTACGACGCATGCGCTTTTCGCTGAAGCGTCATATTTTGACATTTTGCAAATTATAACCTATATGCACTGTGTAGATTCACATCTTGTTCTTAGTGTTTATTACTTTATGACCGAATAATTTAGCCATTCGTAACAATGTCTGAATCGTGGAACGTAAATGAAATAGATTTATTAATAAACTTAGTACGTGAAAAAAATGAATTATATGACCAAACTCAACCAGGTTATTCTAACATTACAATTATAGATAATATTTGACGATCCATTTCAGAAATCATAGTTACAAAAACAGGTGAGTCGATTTGTGTTAATTAAATCTAATAAAAATATAAATCCCCACACGTACATTTCAGATAAACAGTGCAAGAAAAAGTGGCAAATACTTAGAGGTGGTTACCGCCAAAGAAGACATGAAAGAACTGAATGTATATCAGGATCTGCACAAAAAAATATTAAAAAGTGGGCATATTTCGAAGCATTATCTTTTCTGGAACCATACATGGTTGAAAGGAAAACATCATCAAACGTACCGTGAGTAAATCAATGGTATAAAATTTGTACTGATCACTATTAAGGGGCTATCACACGTAAGCACATACGCGCAACTTGTCACAGATTTTCTGCAACTTTGTTTATTTCATGCAACTTTTTGCGTATGATTAGAGACTAGTTTCATGCAACTAGTTTACGAACATGTTTGAAAACTTCGTAGACAAGTTGCAGATACGTGCGTACAAATGATGTACGCATGCGCCATAGAACTAAAAATTCCCTAAAATACTCAGAACACACTTGTGGAACACACGTGTTGATGTTTTTGTTTTGATTTGATGTTGACGTGAAATTTAAAAAATGTGTTCAAACAATATAGAAAATTATTTAGAAGCAATGATTGATTTAATTAAGGATGTTCCTGAGTTATTGGATGTGAGACATCCTCATTATAAGTTGAAGAAAAAGAAAAATGAACATTTTTGTGAAATAACCTCAAAATTGAGAATTTTATTCCCACAATATTTTGATGACCGTAAGTAATATTTATAATTATATATATATATATATATATATATATATATATATATATATATATATATATATATATATATATATATATATATACGCAATATATTTTAGAATACGTTCAAACAAAGTGGAGAAATTTAAAAACTTATTTCATAAGATTGTATCAAAAAGTTAAAACAAAAACAAGTGGAATGTCCACTGATGAAATGTACCAAACCAACTGGCCGCACTTTACATCTTTATTATTTTTAAAAGATGTTGTTGAAGCTGGACCAAGCAAAAGTAATTTAGTTCTACGAGTAGAAGAACAAGAGCTCGAGATGGCAGAAAAAAATGAATTGGTAGTAAAAGATTTGATGAATATATCAATTAACCTTCGTTTAATCTGTAAAATAATTTATGTTTTAGATAACAGAGAGTGACGATTCCGATATTTATTTGAATACTCAGTATGAAAGTCAATCCCTACTTAGAGTAAAAAGGTATACATATTTTTACCGTTATATGAGTATGGTTAACTAACAATTTTATATTTATAATTTATGTAGAGCTCAAAGTGTGAATACGAATTCCACAGAGAAGACTGGATTAGCTTCATCAACGGAACTTTGCTCAATGTCTGCTGAAGCAAATACAGATACTTTAATAAATAATCTTTCGGAGAGTGAATTCCCATTTACAGTAAATAGGTATTTTATATTTTTTATTTATATACCGTAAGATAATGGCTTTTTTAAATTTATGTAGTGTTCCAAATTCGTGTACAAATACTATCACGTCTGATTTTGGATCTTCGGACATTCCGTCACCGTATGGAAAAGCTCTGAATACACCAAAATCTTTAAAAAAAGACACGGTGTCAAAAAGGAATTTTGGAAATTCTTCAATAAAAGAAGTTTCCAAAAAGATGAAATTGAATGAGTCAAGCCGCACAAGGGCATACGACGCCATGACAAATGCTTTAACTTCACTAACGGCCGTAGAAGTTGAAGAAGATGCATATGGCAAACACATAGCCAAGCAAATTAATTCTCTCCCTCGAATTTATAGGGAGACGATTCGTTTAAAAATTCAGGAATTATTTTTGAACATTTATGAAGAATTAGAAAATTAATTAAATTTACTTTTTTCAATAGTATTATTAGCTGGAGACCCAAGATGCAATATTGTCAAATTTTGGCTGCATTTAAGATATTTTTTTGTTAGTTGCATACAGCACCCAAAAAAGTCTCCGTACGACAATAGTTTCAAACTATTTTAGAAAAAATAGCAGTATAAAACCCAATATGTTTAATTTTTTTAATCCAAAATAAAATCATTATGTTACGTTAGATTTAAAAAAAAATATATGGTTGGTACCACAAGCCTTGTTCAACTAAACCCCTGTTTTAAGAAATGTTAAATTTCATTATTTAATAATATATATCAAATTTATCAAAATACTATTTTAAAACAGAATATAGTTTGTACTCAAACAAATATTTTTTTAAAAAATCATCTTTAATCATAGGGGTGAAATTAAATATTGAAATTTGAACGTAACATCTTAACAACGTTTTAGATAAAACAAGGCTTATGGTAGCAGCCATTGGGTTTCAGACTGCTATTTTTCCTAAAATAGATTGAAACTATTGACGTACGGTGACTATTTTGACATAATCTTTAGAATTTATAATGATTTTTTATTTTGTGTTTGATATTTTTTATATTATATACATTGTTTTTTTTCTTTAAATAAAATATCCATTAACAAAGAAATAACTTGTTTTATTGAACAATTAAGATATATGTATAATACATAAGAGTAATTAATGTAAATTACACATAGTATCTTGCCAAGGGATTTTACCAACTGTGTTGAAGAATTCTCTGAAAATATCTCTAATTTGTTTTGCATTATTAGATGTTTTTGTGTTAGTGCGTTGTAAATTTGATAATAATGAATTATTATCACGCCAATTACCATGAATAACTTGACCACTAGTACAATCTTCATAATCAACTGTTCCAGGATTAATATATTCACATCCATTTTCCAAATTTTTTGTACGCAAATAATTGTGGAGCACGCATGTGGCAAGTACAATATTTTGTATATTTTTTTTCGAATTTATATTGATTGATTTGTTATAGATTTGAAATTTACTACATAATATTCCGAATGCATTTTCAGAAACACGACGCGCGCGCGACAGACGATAATTAAAAATAATTTCTTTTTTCGATAAATTTCTTTTAGAATATGGTTTCATTAAATAATCAGAAAGCGCAAACGCATCGTCTCCAACCATTACATATGGTACAATTACATTTAAGTATGGTAATTCTTTTGATTGGGGAAACTGAAATATTTTATTTTCCAAAGCTCCTTTTAGTGAACATTTATTAAAAACTCCACCGTCGCTAACCCTTCCATTCACGCCCACATCTACATAAATAAATCTATACTGGGCATCAACTAAGGCTAAAAGAATAATACTATGAAAGCCTTTATAATTGTAGTACATAGACCCATCTGACTTCAAAGTCTTTATAGCAACGTGCTTCCCGTCAATTGCACCGAAACAATTTGGAAATTGCCACATATCATTGAAATTTTTAATAATATTTTCCCACATCTCCTCAGTGTCTGGCACTTTCAGATATTTATCTTTTAATACAATATATAGAGCTTCACAAACTTCTGATATACCAGATATCGTATTTTGCGCGATTCGAAACTGAGCTTCAAGTGATGATTGAGTCTCTCCTAAAAACAATTTCTAATTAGAGTCTTATACGTACATTATTAGTTATTTTTATAATATACCTGTTGCTAAATATCTTAGTGTTACAGCCAAGCGTTCATAAACAGGTATAGGCTTTCGCATTACAGTAATTTGCTTTGAAACTATAGGTGTTATCATGTCCACTAACTCTTCGAAAGTGTTGGCAGACATTCGGAGTAATCTTCTAAATTTATATGGATCTTCTAATTTTAATTCTTTCAGAAGATTTTCTCCATATCCTTTTACTTTCCTGCGTAACAACCATGGTTTCACCCAGACTTGACGTTCTGCTCTTGTTTTTTTATAACGTTCGTCTAAATCTGAATTTTCGTCATCTAAATATAGTAGAAGACCTATTGTTGCTACAATTTTCTTCTCCATTTTCAATTTTAAACTAAAAACCTTCCTACTTTATGTTTTAAATACGTTAGTTAAAGAAAAACCTTACAACCTTAAATATGTAAATAACCTAAAATATATGTAACTCTATGCACGTGTGATAACAAGAGTTGTGTATTTTGAAAAGTTGCGTCAAATCAGTTGCATATACCTGCGTACGTCTGATACCCCCTTTAAAAATACCTACGTATTAATTTACAGCAGTTCTCTCGCCGAAAAAAATTCAGAAACTACTTACGTAGATGATCACACAGCAGAAGATAATTCTGAACTATGTGTGCTTGTGCAGGATATACCTGAAAGTGGTACATCATTATCACCAGATACGTTAAAATGTGACACTCCTGTGGAACCAAGGTATTCGGGTAAAAAAAGATTGTCAACTTCTAAAGTTGATGATCATTTTATTGAATATTTAAAATCAAAATCAGAACCTAAAAAAAATCTTCAGCTGAGCTATTTCTCCTAAGTTTAGTTGACGACGTAGAAAAATTGGAAGAACATGATTTAAGAGAATTTAAAATAGAAGTGTACAAGTTTCTACACAATAAACTTAATAAGTAATAAATAAATGAATATATTTTGTTATTTTCACTTACAGTCATAATATAGCCCCAAGTAACACTGACCGACGGTCGACCAAAAAGTGACGTCGATTTCAGGTCGAATTTAAGTCATATTCTGCCGTCTAATCCGACGTCTATACGACGACATTGTGACGTTGATTTTTGGTCTGAAATAGGACTATTTAGACGTCAGATTTGTGGTCGCTATGACGTCTATATGATGACTTTATATGGTCATAATTAGGTCTATTTAAACCTTTTTTCCACGTCTAATTTGACGTCTTTATGACGATTATTTTTACTTTATTATTAATATTATTAAAAATTCATATTTTAAATTTATTTAATTTGGCAATTAATAACACACGAAGGGATATATTATTTTTATTTATATATCAATTCATTATGCAAAAATATATAACAATATATTGTTTATTATAATGATTTTTAATATTGGAATAAATGTAATATAAAACTTAGTTTATATTTACATATATGTATAATATATATATATATATATATATATATATATATATATATATATATATATATATATTTATTTATTTATTTAATTATTGTCATTACCAAAATCTACGAATAGAAGCAGATTGGCACACCCAAATATAGGTATGTCGTGGTGATATTTATATTTTATTTATTTAAAACATATTAAATGTTTACATAATTATTAATGCGAAACGGAAACAATTTATATCTGTTATATTTTTTGGTATAAAAATCATGGACATATTAATTTTCAACAATTTAAACAAAACCTAGTTGCTAATACAAAAGCAAATGTATAAATAAAAGGAAATATATAATATGAAAACAAAGATTTATCTATATAGTTTTACGGTTTTACCTGAGCATTTCCTATAGCTCCAAAAATCCCACTTTCCTAAGTTTTCCAAGAATCTTTACATCTTCCCTTTCAAGCTATTCTAGAACGATTGGATTTAAGTAAACCATCGACAAAGAGACATCATAGTGATTTTTAATACATATTTCGATCTGCTGATCTTGACCAAGTTGCATTTTTTTTTTTTTTAATGGAAACTTAATTTCTAATTTCTCTTTTGTATAGTTTGGCAGTTGCTGTAATATAATTTGTTGGTACAAATTCTATTCAAACTGCCGAAATGTTGGCTGCGTAATAAAAATAAAATTTATTGCGCTTGGTCCGAAAATTTGAAATATAAAAAAAAATTGGTTCGGGCAATTAACAATTATTACCAGCAGGCCAATTCTGAATATAAATTATACGAAGTGGAGATTTTAGAATAATTTGGTAAGTCGAAAGAATTATACTTTCATTTTTGTATTTACAACTCTTTTCTAAAATTAAAAGAAATTACAGCAAAATAAAAATAAATCAAATAAAAATTGACATATGCTCAGACTACTGTATATGTATGAACGCACCCTCCGCCATTTTTGTGTTGTGTCATGCCAGCCAGAGATATTTACTGTATAAACATCTCTGTTTCCAGCATTTTAATTACCACGGGAGAATACTGAAAATAACATTTCTTAATGCGAACATTGAAAATTCAATATATTGTAAGTAGATAAAATTGTGCTTATATTGCTTATGACAATTTTTTTTTATAGATATGGTAAAGACACGAAGCGAAGTGCCATTATGAAGAATATAAACAAGCAATGGTGAACTAGTTGAAATATGCACCACACAACAACGTGCAAATAAATATGTACATAATTTTTTGTAGATATAAGATGCATTTATTTATTTAATTTGTATTTTTCGTAATATTTTTTTTTAAATACTTTTTATGTTTAATATTTATTGTTGGTATATTGTTTTGCATTAATATTTTTTATATTATATAGTATAAATAAAACTAGAATTACATTATTTATTTTTCCTACCACCATTTATGTTTATACCATAAAATTTACGTCGAAACAATGCCCTAAAATGACGTCGAAACAACGTCTTATAATGACGTCGATACAACGTCTTACAATGACGTCGAAACAACGTCTTATAATGACGTCTAAACAACGTCTTAAAATGACGTCGATACAACGTCTTATAATGACGTCGATACAACGTCTGAAAATGACGTCGATACAACGTCTGAAAATGACGTCTAAACAACGTCTTAAAATGACGTCGTACAGCTCCACGCTGAGACGTCTACAGGACGTCTATGTGACGTGAATTAGGACGTCACAGCGACGTCGATTTTAGGTCATTTGTGTTACTTGGGGCGTTATAATTATAATATGTATTTATTTTCGTATTTGTATAACTGATAT
Organism: Harpalus rufipes; assembly: GCA_951394225.1. Classification (NCBI taxonomy): domain Eukaryota; kingdom Metazoa; phylum Arthropoda; class Insecta; order Coleoptera; family Carabidae; genus Harpalus; species Harpalus rufipes. The sequence continues at coordinate 21,674,428 of OX596285.1, forward strand.
TATTTATGTAAAATGTTATGTACATTGTAGTACTTTATTTAATAATTATATATTAAATTAAACAAAATCTAATTATTAATTGGGTTCATATCCTAAATTTATTTGAGTATTCTGCCAGGTTATAGAGCCGGGTCCAATGAAGTATTCTGCAAATTTTTGACGAATTTCGCGTGCTTCTCTAGTAGATTGGTTATTATTTGACCTCCTTAAGTTCCGAACAAGATTTTGAATCTGACAGAACGCATTAGCCTTAATAATATCGGAAGAAACATCACAATTATATTCTGTTCTAATAAAATTATGTAAAATGCAGCTTGCAGTTATAAGATGATCTACTCTATGTGGATATATAGCAATTTCAGTAGTAAAAATTCTAAATTTCGCTGCTAATATGCCGAAAGCACATTCAACCATTTGGCGGGCGTAAGATAAACGATAATTAAATATTCGCTTCACATTATCTAAGTCGCGGCGTGGATATGGTTTCATTAAGTGTTTTGATAACTTAAATGCCTCATCGCCAATGAAAACATATGGAAGTGGTTCTCCATTCACAATAACAGGTCTATCTTCGGGAAATTCTAATAAATTGTTATTAAATTGATTTCCAAAATCAGAATGTTCAAAAACACCACCATCACTGTTTTTACCATAACTTCCTACATCGATAATTAAAAATTTATAATTAACGTCCACAACTGCAAGCAGGATAATTGAATGGTATAATTTATAATTATAAAATAAAGATCCACATTTCATCGGCTTTTTAATTCTTACATGCTTCCCATCTAATGCGCCTGTAAATAGCAATTGTTTTAATATATTTGGTATGTGTGAAATTATCAGTACATATCATGCCGTACGTACCTATGCAATTAGGAAACATTTTTTTAATTTCATATTCCTTTGCAACGTTTAACAATTTTGCTTTGTCCGGGAATTTTAAATATGCTTCTTTTAGTGCGACACAAATTAATTTTAACATTTCTTCTACTATGGAACTAATCGCATTATGACTAATTCTAAATCTAAATGAGGCAGAATGGTACGATTCTCCGGTGGCTAGATATCTATAGAATTCATAATTAAATATTGGTAAATATTGTAATCATTCATTAATTATTATTATTATTACAACCTGAGTGTTACTGTCAATCTTTCTTCTAAGCCAATTGATTTTCGAAAATTTGTACTTCCAACATTATGCAACAGTTTTAATTTCGAAACTAGTAATTCAAAGCAAGCCATATTCATTCTGTAATACGAAAAAAAAAGTTCTTCATCTTGATGCAGTTGCGGTACAAGTTGATGATTTTCTCCAAGTTGTTCTCTATGAAGAAAAATTTCTCGAGTCCACATAGATCTTTTTTTTGCATATTTTTTCCTCCAGAAGTAATATAAAATTGTTGCTTCATCATCCGTTTCTGACATAATGAAAACTGCATTAAAAAATTTATGTATGAATTGAAATAATTAAAGGTTAGGTAAAGTATTTTATCATAATTACATCAATAAATTTAATACTTACTTTAATAATTTTACAGTTATTAATTAACTAATTCAATGGTGACAAATTCAGAACGCACAATTTAAATTTTAATCTAAGTGCTGGACTCTGCTTCGAACAGTGTGACAATAGCACCGTGTATAGTTGATCGTAGTTGATGTTACCTGCACGTGCACAATTGCGCTTTATACAGTGTGACCGCGCCCTAATTTAACGCATTTAGTGGATGAGGTAAAAAAATGGAGACTTTATTAATTTTTACTTCGTATCATTTTGAAAGTAGACTTTATCAAATAAAAAAAAATTGATAAGAAATGGAAATTTATCATTAGCACAAGTTGCGAAAAGGATAAATGAAATTATTCAAAACGAAACTGACATTTAAAAATATACCAACATTTCTACTTGTCCCATGCTGAAGTGTAAAAATAATGACGGATATTTCACTAACCCATTAAGTCCCAAATTATTTATTTTTATAACCTTTTTCGTAATATATTCTTCAAACATGTATATCTGATTAAGAAATAATAAATATAAATTTGCTATTTGTTTAAACATTTGTGTTATGACGTGTCCTATAAATAGGACACTGGCACTTCGGGTTATCAAAGTAACTCTTAAAATTAATACTAATTGATATTATATTATGAATAATAATAACAAAGTCTATCTACAATCAAGTAAAACAATAATATAATTCAAAATATTTATTTATAACTATCAAAAATATACATTTAACTTCTTGTATGATAAGGTACAAAACAATTTTGATATAGAGTCACATCACATTTTATACAAAATGTAAGTGGTTTCGCTTTGCAGTTGTCCCCCTGTCAACGTCTTTGTTTGTCACGTTTTTTCAGGAAGTGTCCTTTATTGTCATATCGTACGTCAGTGAAAACAGACGCTGATGACGTACGTGGTTTTCCTAGCGAAAGCCTTATGTTTTGGCCCAATTTCATATAGGGAACCGCTATCGTTCGGCGAAATGATAAACTTATGTCAGATTTATTTACCAGTTTATAAACAAGCCATGAATTTACTATAGTCATATCAATAATTCTAGAGAACAATGGCCAATACCATTTTTTGCCCTTATTTGAGTACAGTATTTTCCTACAAACCAATCATGGTGATCAACTCTCCCATGAAAGAATTATAATTTTTCAAAACGCGTGGCTGAGGAATAATTATACGTTTATCTTTTGTGTTCCAATCCCACCTACTGGCTTGAAAAAGAGACTCAATTGTATCATGATTAGTTGCTATTGTAACGCATTTGTTATCATTCCACTTTACAGTTTTAAGTATTTCTCTGTTGGTGTCAAATCGAAAATCAAATGATCCTCTAGGTTGTTTGCCCAGAGTTTTCGAGTCTTTACAGGGCACATTGATAGTCTGTTTTCTCTCAAAGTTCCTGTTACACGAAAGCTTAATTGTTGTAAATGAACTAGAAGTAAACAGATTATCGAAGTAGATACAATGGCTGTTAAGTTGAGAAACGCAGTCTAACTTATCAAGAACTACTCTTGATCCTAAAGTTAAATCTTCGCGATCATTTTTTGCGATTGTCTTGCCTGTATATAAATCAAAATTATAACAGTACCCGCTGTTGTCACAGAGAGTCCAGAATTTGTAACCAAATCGAATGGGTTTCCACGTATAAATTGCTTTAGTCCGTGATAACCATAATATTTGATTAACATTTCATCAACTGACAAGTCCTTTTCAAATATTCCATATTTTTTAAATTCTTTAACATTTTGAATAATGGCCTAACTTTAAAACCCCTGTCTTCCTTGTCTATAATATTATTATCGGCAAAATGTATGAACTTTTTAATATTTAAATATCGATTTTGTTGACATACATTTTTTAACAATATCTATACCCAGGTCTTCTTCTTCACTCCAATAATGTTATTTCAAAAGGGACTTGATGATATCCCGAAAATAAAAGAATACCTATGAATGCTTTGAAGTCATCTGAAGATAATGTAAAATCAGGATAATTTTTGGTTGCTGCATATCTCAGAGTTTGTTTGACAATGTGTTCCACAATGTCCGTTGTAAAAAAAAATTCGACTGACAAACAATTTTTCAAATTTTCAATATTTGTGTTAACTGATGTGCCCTCGAGTGGAAGTTTTGTGTAAACTGGTGGTACTTTCCTCCACTCACATGTTTCATCAGTAAGAATCTCTTCTTTTTAGATTTAGTTGTCCTAATACTTTTATATTGACTTTTGAAGGTCCTGCAGCACAGATATCATCAGATTCGTAGGTTTCAACCGGCTTAGAATTATTATCAGATAAATGGCAATTTATTATAAGTTCTCCAGGCACGTCTTCATCAGTAAGAGGATCAGGATCTGGTGGCAGAACTATAACGTCTTTATCTTCATAAAATTCGGGTCATTTATGATGTCATCCAACTCTAGTAAAGACAGCGCTTTTCGATACATCTTCCTGACCAAATTTTTAGGTTATAAATACAATGCAAAATTGAATTTATTTACTTACTGTAATATATATAAAAAAATTGTAGTCAAATTTTTTCCGCATAATATTAAGGTTTAAGGGTGCCGAAATGCACTTTTCTACTTTTTTTTAAATAAATTCGGATTTTTACACATTTTGGGACTTTATTTCTTTTCGAGGCAATAGGAGGTTTCAAAAATCCACTCAACGGTGGAATACAGTCTATAATTACCCGATAATGTGTGGTAATGATTCTGATATTATTCTGAAGAGATTTAAAGATGATCAAACTATTGCTCAAAAGACTTGAAAAGCTGTTTTGGCTTAGATGTTGTGATAAAAAGAGATAAAACAATTATATACTTTCAAATCTACAGTACAAAAGTTGAATATTAAATGAAAAACAATTTCAGTCTGACCTCATTTTCACGCACCCTGCAGAATTTAATGATTCTATAGGGTGCGTGCAGAATCATTGCATCTGCAGAATGAATAAAATATTTTTTTGAAAAATATATATTTTTTTTATTAATACACAAATAGCGTTTGAGTAATGCTTGTTTTTGAATAATTATTTTTCAGGTTATATTTAACATCAACACAAAAACATGATAGAGGGCACTGTATGTCGCCGACAAATGTGGCATCAAATCACTCACATTTTTTAAATTGCTGAAAATCCTTAAATAATAACACTTTTAAAATTAAGTCAGTTAATTAACAATTGATTTAGTAATTTTATTGTAGATTTGAAATTATATAATTGTTTTGTAATTTTTTTTAATCATCTAAGCCAAAACGGCTTTTCAAGTCATTTGAGCGATGGTTTGATCATCTTTAAATCTCTTCAGAATAATATCAGAATCATTATCACACATTATCGGGTAATTATAGACTGTATTCCACCGCTGAGTGGCTTTTTGAAACCTCCTATTTCCTCGAAAAGAAATAAAGTCCCAAAATGTGTAAAAATCCGATTTTATTTAAATAAAAAGTAGAAAAGTGCATTTCGGCACCCTTAAACCTTAATATTATGCGGAAAAAATTTGACTATAATTTTTTTTTTCCAATTTGGGACCATTTTGAGGGGCGGCCCGGGTAAAATTCGACTTCACCCCATTTAAGGTCCACCCTAATATATATATATATATATATATATATATATATACATATATATATATATATATATATATTTATTTATTTATGGGGTCTCGTGGTCGTGTGCCTGAGTGTCTGGTCGCGAATCTGGGGACCCGGGTTCGATCCCGACCGACGCCAAAAATTACATCGCATTTTAATGGCACATAATTGACCCCTGTGGCGCACTCTCCACGCCAGCAATGAGTGCCCGTGAGGTGACGCCTGGTAAGCGCCCGTACGGTACAAATATTCCATCATTACCGATATCTGTGTATGAAGCAGATTGGCACACCCATCAATGGGTAATATGCCGTGATGAAATATTTATTTATTTTTAATATTTATTTTACTTACCATAAATAGGACACTAGAACATAATGGGCTAAGGTAGAATTACCGGATTTTTTTTTATCTGATGACTGTCGAAACAAATGGTTTTTAATCAATAACTAAATTGTTGCTATGAAACATGTAGAATTATTAAATGGGGTCCCCTATATTAACGGAACATCTTTCAAAGACAAAAGATTTTTTTTCGAAATTCCTATAAAGTCTTCCTATTTAAATATTTTTAAATGTGAAATGACTAAAGCAGAATCTTGCAGGATACATGCAATAACGAATATAAAATGCAAGCTAGTAGCTATTGAACATGAAAATATGATAATCTTTTTTTTCCATTATTGCACACATATAATTAAATTCATAATTTCCTGTTTTTTAAATTTTACTCTTACGATTTTTTTCCTCTTTATCTTTTAAGAAAAAATGTTTATTCTCTTCTTAATTTTAAAAGTTAAGGTAACAACGATTTTCATTTTTTGTTAAGATAAATTGAGAAACGAGCTGTTTTTTTAAAATAAAAATTAAAGAATAAAGTTTTGAATGATTCAAATATGCTATTTAAATAGCTGATCTTCATAAGTAGTGCTATTTAAAAAACAAAAGGTGCAAATTTTGAAAATTACCATACACTATTTTCGTATTGGAATCATATTAATATGTATCTCTTCTAGTGTTATTTGTAATTGGTTGTAAATATAAAATAATATTAACTATGAATGTATTTCTATTTTATTATTTATTATACAATACCATTATGAAAATTGTAAAGGTGTTTTTTTTAATTATAAAAAATAATATATCACATCAAAATAAAATATACTTATGTAAAGAAATAAGAATTCTTTTTCACATTTATAATAAAAATAAAAATAAATTTAAAATTTACAAGCCTTCTTCATCTGCAGTGTCTTCATCGTCCGCCTGTATATTATCATCTTTCCAAATTTCTTCTGAATCTGATTTGGCCCTTGGCATTTTTTATTATTTTCAACAACACTTGCATTTTTCTCTTCTCCTGAACTTTGTTTTACTTTATTATAGGTCAGAGTTTTTGGTCTTCTTTTAATTGTTGACACTCTCATGACATTGTCATGACATTGCGCTTTCATTTCGTCTAGTAGAATTTCGAATCACACTTAAAAAAATCTTCGTAATCTTTAAACTAAAATCGCCATCAGTTAAGTGTACTACTTTAAAAAAAGATTAATAGTATTTTTATATATCGATACCTTACTTTGAAAACCTCGTAAGCACCGAATAGCTGTTTTTACAGGAGCAACAAAAAACTTTTTTTTATCAATTACGATATATATATACACAAAAAAATGGATAATTTCTGCAAAACTTAAAAAAAAAATTACCCACATTGATTTTACAAGAACTTACGAGTTTTTCTAATTAATTGCTGAAAGAGTGTAATAGTTACGAGTTTTTCGGTCGAAATACAACAAAAAACCACGAACTACGATTTTGTAGTAAAGCAATTTATTACTTTTTGTAGAAAAATAACACTAAAAAAAACTATAAAAACAAACATCTGCCAATAAAAAAAAAAATTACAAAAGTTTTGTTAACAAACATTTCAAATTTGTTGAAGTACACCTACTTGAAATTTAACTAGTCATAAAAAGTGTGAAAATCGGCCAGCAAAGTATTTTTCAATTCCTGCAAGTTGTCAAATTTCTCTCTGCTTATTTTTCTCGGCTCAGAATATAAGTTTGGCAATGAGTTGTTTGGTACTGGCTGAACGTTTTTTTTTTAAACGCTTATTTAACAAGGACCAATCGTCAGTGAGATTCAACTTGAAGTAAATCTCTTTGTGCCTGGTTCGCTTGATCGAATACCTGGTCTAATAGAAATAAAATAAATGACGTTGGAATAGTTGCGGAAAAACGTATGATTAAGGTACTGAACGTTGTAAGGTTTGGGAAACTGTCGTGCTTTTCGGCACTGGACTGCATACTCCGCAGGAATACTTATGTCACGATTTTTTAATCTTCTTTCAATGCACGCATGCATGCTGTCCACCTTCATTTGGGTGTGACCCTTCTCCAAATATTTTTGTGTAATACTTATGTTTTTCTCTAAGGCTAAATTGAAAAGGGCATTGGATAAATTCGCATTTTTATTTTGGTAACCGCAGTTATCACTGTAAATGATCACTTTTTCTCCGTCCTTTATTTCCTGATTTGAGATAAAATTGCAAATAATGCTTGAAAATTCGTGGGCGCTAATATCACCTTCCCCCTCATGCCATATGTAATAAAATCCGTCGTTATTCTTCATATTGTAGAGTGTAAAGTTGTGGACACACGATTTGCGTTTATAATATAATGAAGAAACATTTGTTTTGCCCTTCAAACTCTGTTTACAATTGCATGGCTGTAGCATTTTACGAGCCGGTCTGAGTTTGTTGAACACAGCTTTACCGTCTTCAGTTTTTCCTCTTCCTTTATAATCCAAACCTCTCATCCTTTTATATTTATTCTGTGTACAATTCCACGTTTCCTTGTTCCTTTTTCTTTTGCGCTGACGCCATGTATTTGGTGGATTTTCAGTCTCATCTTTTCCGTTGTTCAGAATTTCTCTATTTGAATTTGATGCAAGAATTGAATCTTCAGCGTCCTCTTCACCGCTACTAAATATTTCTCCATTTGAACTTGGTGCATAACTAGGATTTTTAGCGTCATCCTCTCCGCAGCTCAAATTTTCTCTATTTAACTTTGGTGTATATCTACAATCTTCAGTCTCAACCTCTCTACTGTTTTCAATTTGTTCATTTGAATTACTTAGTGTGCTACATCTTGCTTCAAAGGTTTGCTTTTCATTTTCTTGTTCTTGTATTAACTATTGCTACTGTTGGAGAATTTGTTTCCACATTTTTTGGAAGTATTTCATTGTATGTGTTACCGTCATAAGTAACAGGCAATATGTCATCTTCAAGAGGCAAAATTAGAATGTCGTCGTGGTCTACTAATTCAACAATATTTAATTCGCTTTCGTTAACTACATGATCTTCAAGAGACATATTGTGGACCGAATGCGTACTTTTTTTCTCTTGCAATAGTTGCAAAATTTTCATTGCTCTGCCACTCATGTCTGAAACAATATTATGTACCATGAAAACCGCGCAAGTTTCGGAACTTCTTCAAAACTTGAGAAATGAAAACCTCGTAACTTCCTCATTAATTATAAGCAAGTATTTTAATAATTATATAGTTTGCCATGACAAAATACATTACAAATACGTCGATAACATGCATTAATTTACACAATACATAATAAAAAATACTTACTTTTCATTGATTACACGATATTACGCACAAAATATAGTCATGTACATCCAGCTACTTGAATTGTCAATGGAAAACTAGAACTTACGAGGTTTTCAGTTCTGTAGATATTACAGATAATTATACGAGGTTTTCAGATCTGTCAATAGATGGCGAAATATTAAGAAATAGCTTACGAGGTTTTCAGAGTACATGCAGATAGAGACCCTTAACGTAGTAGACCATAAATACCAATTTTGCAAAAAATTGAACTTACGAGGTTTTCAAAGTAAGGTATCGATATCTTAAATGGTATTTTTTTTATCTTTGGCACCTCCAACCCACGAACAAAGAGCCATAAATTTCCTAGAAAAATTTCTGTCAACTAGTAAATAACAATTATTTATGCCGTTTCCAGTTTTTTTCTTTCCACATATGTAGCTCAATTTTTCAACATAATCTTCTAAATTTTTTCTGTCTGCAAGCTTTTGCTCAAATTCTGTTAATTCATTTAAATTTTCTATTGGTCTTATTCTATATATATTTTCTACTGTCGTTTTAGTAGAACTTTTATTTTTGCATTTACATTGACTTAAATTGTTTCCAATACTGTCAAACATAGCTTCAAATTTTGCAAGTTCGTGTAATATTTTAATATGGTTTTCTTTTGAGGCTATATTTTCAAGTTTTTCAATAACTTTTCTCTGATTTTGAATTATAACCCTTTGTTTAGTTAATATATTATTTACTTTTTTGTTTAATTCATTATTTATTGGTATGTCACTGGATTGTAAATAAGTAGAAAAATTATCAATAATTTGTTCACCACTGTTTGTAGCAGGAGCTAAATTATCTGCTAAAATCAAATACGAATTATTAGCAGAACTACAATGACGTGTTGTACTGAATTCGGAGGACTTATAACTTCATTCGATATTATGTTTATACCAGAGTTTGTAGGCATTTGCGATACTATTTCATCTGATTTCTGAAACGAAACAAACGTAATTAAATTGATATATAAATATTGATAATAGTGGTCATAAACACACTTATGTAACATAGACAAAAATCTTTAAGAAAAAAAGTATATTACCAAACAAGCGCTTGCCAGGCTATTGTAATCCCCATCATCGCATTTGTTTCTTTTAGGTAATAAAACTCTAGGTCGTTTTTTCTTAACAGGTGTGACTTCCGATATTTCTTCCTGCTCAGTTTCCTCTCTCTCCAACATTTTTTCTAATTCAGCTTCTGCATCTTCATAGTTTATTAAACAGTTTCTCTTTACTTTACATTTCATTCTAAATCACGAATCTTCTGGTGCAGAATTTGAAATTTTTATTAATTTGTCTGCTCTAAATTTTGGCCATGCTAATTCATGTCTCTGTTCCATCACATTTTTAAAAAATTATTAATAATAATCTGTGCAGCTAAAGTGTTGTATTACACGTATACTCGTGATAAAATAGACGCCATATTATAATTTTTATAAGCAGACGCCATTTTATTTATTTATTTGACGCAAATGTTTTTAATAAGTATGGTGATGTGTTGATCCAACACAATACGACTGTTGAATCACTCCAAAATATTGTACGATTTATTGATAATTTCAATGCTTATTTAGTTTTAATGGGGACTTATGATTTTGACGTCATCGGCGGTGGATCGGCAGCGGACCTCCCTCCACAGAATTTAGAAAGGGACAAGAAATTTTTAGAAAGAGCGACGTGATATACCATGACCGAGTCGATCAAATGCTTTCCCTCTTCAGCACCACCCCGTTGATCCCATAATTTGTTATTTAATCAACAAAGTTTGGTTAAGTTATTATGTGTAGTAATTGTTATTAATGAAACATTGCGGAATTGAATCTTTCTGATTCTCACAGAGGGTAAACAAATTCGATTTCATCGTTTCAATTTGAAAAAATCTGATGTGGCCAGCACAATACCTTCCGTCAATCCTGTGTATTATGTACAAATTCCATACATAAATTTTCTTGCAAAAGATTATAAATTTTTGGTATTATGTGATTCCCTTTCTCGGCAACTGAATTCCATACTCCTGATAACAAACAAACCACATGAAATAAGAAAATTATGAAATTTTGATTGAAAAATTATAACACTTGTCAGTTATGGACGTAATAAATTGCTGTCATTTTGACACGGGTCAAAGTCATGTTACTGCACGCGCCCCATACATAATTTTTCTTGCAAAATATCCTATATTTCCAGTAAAGTTATTTCATTAACAAACTATGCAAATTGCACTTGACACTGTCATCTTCTTCTTTAGTCTTTCCCATTCGTTAGGGGGTCGCTATTTTTTAGTTTCTTCATCCACTCATTTTTGATTTGCGTGTCGTCCTCATTCATTTCCTTTTCTCTCAAGTCTTCTACAATACAGTCTTTTCATCTTATATTTGGTCTTCCTATGTTTCTTCCACCTTCTATTAATATATTCATCTCTCCTCATGACATGTTTAAACCAATGTAATCTCTTATATCTAGAAACTTCTAACACTAGAGTTACTTCCCTTATTCTTTCATTGATTTACATTTTATTGATACTGACATCTGTCAATTTGAATTACCTGAATATATTAGCAGTTTCCATGGTTAAGTTAGCATAGCTGGCTGAATTATGAAATTTATATAAAATTTATTATCGTTATTCTTCTTTAACTCTATATCTGTTGAATATCAAATATAAAATGCAATCAAATCGTATAGACAATAATATATTCTTTAAGTTATAATAACATTGAACTGAGTTTTCCAAGAAAAACTGTTAAAATCTTCAAATGAGGGTACTTCCGGTTGACCAATTATAACCAAAATCTAATCAAGTCTGTATATGGTTGTAAGGAAGAGGAATACGCAAGAATTGTAATTTTTGGAATTCTAGTATTGGAGATATCGTTGACGACCTGGCGGTCACATACATACACACACACACACACACACACACACACACACACATACACACACACACGCACATACGAACACACACACATACAGACATCATCGTAAAAATAGTAAAATCGTATTGTAAAGACCCTAAAACGTGCTTATTCAATGAAAACTCACCACCGAATTTTTTGACCAAAGACAATACCTTCCTTACCTATAGGTGACGGAAGGTAAAAACATGAACTGAATCCATGTAAACACTACAAATTCCACTGTTGAGAGACGAAAAAAAATAATGAAATATCTTTTAGTGTAGGTATATCCACGTCTTAATCTTATTAAAGTCATACATAATTTGTCTCTGGATGTTAAATTATTAAATTTAGTTTTCTTTGGCGTTTTTTGGAAATATCTTTATTTCAACTTTGGCATAACTGTGGGATTTAACAAATCATATTGTAACGTTTTTATTTATATGGGTGAAGTGTAAAACATAGACAAATATTATTAACGAAAGAATACGTTTATTAAACGATGAATAATTACGACTAAATATTAAAAGATAATAAAAACAACTAACACTATGATTAAATAATTATAAACACTAATAATATTATTAAATGCTTAAACACTACGATTATTTATCTAACTAATATTTATATCACTACACTTATTTATATAACTACATTTATTTATGTTAACAACTTGTAAACTGTTTATTTATATCACTGAGTTCATATCTGGTTGCTTGTATATATGAGACTGTCCTCCGCCTTCTCTCGGCCGATATTTGTACAGCGCATAACAGTCTAGAAGCCTTCGAAGCGACAATGACCGGTATACAAAGGAACGAGGTCACGGCGCAATTAGAGTCCAGCCGCTGCGGCGCCAGGGATTGTGTCATTTTTTCTCGAACATGCTATCAGTAGCGGCGCATGCATAATTTTCTCTCAGGGGCGCACGTCACAATATAGAACATTAAAATGTTCTACTGATAAGCCGGTGATATATACAGTGTGTTAATTAAAAACCTGGCCATAGGCGTTTAACATGGGAAATCAGTTTTTCCTTGCGCAAAAGTTCCCAAATTATTTTAAACAAAAATGCTTCAAATAAATGTTGTAGAGAATTAAATTCTATACCCGAATTAGTAATCAGATTTTATTTTTGACATTTCATAGCCGAGAAAATCAATTTTAATTTTTTCTGGAGATGGCTGATTTATAGCAGTAGCCATGGAAATCAAACAAAATTACGAACAATTGTATGCCATCTTAACTGTCAAAAAAAGTTTGTGTTTTGTGATTTTCGCAATAACATATTTCTTTGAAAGTGTGGAACAGTGTTTTCATGAAGAAAAGCTTCAGAATATAAAATGGTGGACAAATTTTGATTAAGTTGCATGGGTATCGCTATAAATCAGCAATCTTCAAAAAACTTTAAAATTGATTTTCTCGGTTATTAAATGTCAAAAATAAAATCTTATTACTAACTCAGGTGCAGAATTTAATTTTCTACAACATTTATTTGAAGTATTTTTGTCTAAAATAATTTGGGAACTTTTGAGCAAGGAAAAACTGATTTCCCATGTTAAACGCCTATGGCCAGGTTTTTAATTAACACACTGTATATATATATATATATATATATATATATATATATATATATATATATATATATATATATATATATATATATATATAATTTTACAGCATCATTTTCTAACAATGATGTGATCACGTGATAAACGTCAAACTTAGAGCTAAATCTTGCTCACTACATAACTAATTATTAAATACTTTTTTACACACTAGATGGCGACCAAAATATTTGAATTGTATAAGTCCCCATTGCAAGTTGTATGAGTCGCAAAGTTCTGGTCTTGGCACAGTTATGGTTTTCACAGGTGCCACTTTCGTTTTTCAGCATACTAGGTGAACTGACGTGTTCTGGTGCTCATCCTTGGATCTGAGATATACACATGCCGCGTACGCCTTTTCCGAGGCATCACAAAATGCATGCATTTCAATATTAACTGTGATGAACATATGATATGTTTTGATATGGTTAACTGATTAGCTTGTTGCGGTGGTTCGTTTGAAATTACACCAGTCATTGTATAAAGTTTCAGTTAATAGTTCGTCCCATTCAAGTTGAGTTTGCCACAATTTTTGCATGAAGAGTTTACCGCAATAGTTATCGGACTCAACAATCCTAGTGGATCGTATATTTTAGAAATAGTAGAAAGTACAACCCTCTTTGTTAATTTCCGTTTATCTTCGTTTAGATTAACTGTGTATTGAAATACATCTTCACAAGGATTCCACTGAATTCTCGCACATATATACTGGATCCGCACCAGCTGTATTCATGGTGGTGATTTTGCTTAAAAGTTCTGCGTTATTGCTAGCCCATTTTCGGAGCTTGAATTTTGCTTGATTTAAAATTGTAGTGATATTTTTGTACAGCTGCAGGGCTTCTTTGACAACCTTTGCGCTAGTTAGCAAGTCATCAACGTAGAAATCGTTGTGTAGAACTTCACTGGCTTCTGGGTAAATACATTCATTTTCTAGCGATTATTGAATTAAACATCTCAAAGCCATGAATGGTGCTGCTGCCGTTCCATATGTGATAGTGTTTAGTTTATAATGTTCTATGGGTAATTTTGGTTCGTTTCGCCATATTATGCACTGATATTTCTTATGATGATTTTGTATTAATATTTGTCGATACATTTTTTTTAACGTCTGCTGCCAAGAAAATTGCGTGTGTCCTAAATCTCACTACTATCGAGAACAGATCGTTCTTGACAGTGGCACCAATTTTCTGTATTTAATTTAGTGACAAACTGTTTGTTGACTGAGCAGATGCATCGAAAACGACACGTAATTTCGTTGATAAATTCTCTTCTCTGATTACTGGATGGTGTGGTAAATAGTAACAACAACTTTCTTCTGCGCATTTTGTCATGTGCTCAAGATGTTTACATTCCTGCAGGAATTTCATGAAATTTTCTTTTAATTTGGGAGTTTTCTAGAATTTTCGTTTTAATGATTCGAGTTTTTTGAGTGCGATGTCCCTAGTGTCACCCAGTTGTTTGTAATTGTTGTGTAATGGGGCATCTCTAGTTCAAAACGACCTTCATCACGTTTAAATGTGTGACTGACATGTGTCTCGCACTCTTCCTCTTCTTTTGAATATTTTCGCTTAACAGTTCCCAAGTAACACTGACCGACGGTCTACCAAAAAGTGACGTCGATTTCAGGTCGAATTTAAGTCATATTCTGCCGTCTAATCCGACGTCTATACGACGACATTGTGACGTTGATTTTTGGTCTGAAATAGGTCTATTTAGACGTCTATACGACGACATTGTGACGTTGATTTTTGGTGTGAAATAGGACTATTTAGACGTCAGATTTGTGGTCGCTATGACGTCCATATGACGACTTTATATGGTCATAATTAGGTCTATTTAAACCTTTTTTACACGTCTAATTTGACGTCTTTATGACGATTATTTTTACTTTATTTTTAATATTATTAAAAATTCATATTTTAAATTTATTTAATTTGGCAATTAATAACACACGAAGGGATATGTTATTTTTATTTATATATCAATTCATTATGCAAAAATATATAACAATATATTGTTTATTATAATGATTTTTAAAATTAGAACAAATGTAATATAAAACTTAATTTATATTTACATATATGTATAATATAAATATTTTTATTTATTTATTGTCATTACCAAAATCTACGAATAGAAGCAGATTGGCACACCCAAATATGGGTATGGCGTGGTGATATTTATATTTTATTTATTTAAAACATATTACATGTTTACATAATTATTAATGCGAAACGGAAACAATTTATATCTGTTATATCTTTTGGTATAAAAATTATGGACATATTAATTTTCAAGAATTTAAACAAAAGCTAGTAGTGCTTTAAAAAACATTTTAAGAAATGTTGCTAATACAAAAGCAAATGTATAAACAAAGGGAAATATATAATATAAAAACAAAGATTTATCTATATAGTTTCACGGTTTTACCTGAGCATTTCCTATAGCTCCAAAAATTCCACTTTCCTAAGTTTTCCAAGAATCTTTACATCTTCCCTTTCAAGCTATTCTAGAACGATTGGATTTAAGTAAACCATCGACAAAGAGACATCATAGTGATTTTTAATACATATTTCAATTCTGGTGATCTTGGCCAAGTTGCATTTTATTTTAATAGAAACTTAATTTCTAATTTCTCTTTTGTATATATAGTTTGGCAGTTGCTGTAATAGAATTTGTTGGTTCAAATTCTATTCAAACTGCCGAAATGTTGGCTGCGTAATAAAAATAATAAAATTTATTGCGCTTGGCCCGAAAATTTGAAAAATATAAAAAAATTGGTTCGGGCGATTAACAATTATTCCCAGCAGGCCAATTCTGAATATAAATTATACGAGGTGGAGATTTTAGAATAATTTGGTAAGTCGAAAGAATTATACTTTCATTTATGTATTTACAACTCTTTTCTAAAATTAAAAGAAATTACAGCAAAATAAAAATAAATCAAATAAAAATTGACATATGCTCAGACTACTGTATATGTATGAACGCACCCTCCGCCATTTTTGTGTTGCGTCATGTCCAGTCAGAGATATTTACTGTATAAACATCTCTGTTTCCAGCATTTTAATTACCACGGGAGAATACTGAAAATAACAGTTCTTAATGCGAACATTGAAAATTTAGTATATTGTAAGTAGATAAAATTGTGGTTATATTGCTTATGACAATTATTTTTTTATAGATAGGGTAAGGCAATGGTGAACTAGTTGAAATATGCACCACACAACAACGTGCAAATAAATACCTACATAATTTTTTGTAGATATAAGATGCATTTATTTATTTAATTTGTATTTTTCGTAATTTTTTTTTTAAATACTTTTTATGTTTAATATTTATTGTTGGTATATTGTTTTGCATTAATATTTTTTATATTATGTAGTATAAATAAAACTAGAATTACATTATTTATTTTTCCTACCACCATTTTTGTTTATACCATAAAAAATACGTCGAAACAATGGCCTAAAATGACGTCGAAACAACGTCATAAAATGACGTCAATACAACGTCTTACAATGACGTCGAAACAACGTCTTATAATGACGTCGATACAACGTCTTATAATGACGTCTAAACAACGTCTTAAAATGACGTCGATACGTCTTATAATGACGTCTAAACAACGTCTTAAAATGACGTCTAAACAACGTCTTAAAATGACGTCTAAACAACGTCTTAAAATGACGTCGTACAGCTCCACGTTGAGACGTCTTCAGGACGTCTATGTGACGTAAATTAGGACGTCACAGTGACGTCGATTTTAGGTCATTTGTGTAACTTGGGTTGGTTCCTCCAACTCCCAAAAATGCTGCAATTTTTGCTGAAGCGACTCCTCTGTTGTACACAATATATTTGTGCTATTTTTACGACGAGGCGGTGTTTGTAAAACAGGCTGATTTTTGCCTCAACTCTGCTCGCCGAATATATGCCAAAATTATTGCATGAATTTTTACGTGATCAGTAAGAACCATTGTACGCTATTGACCCGTAAGTAAGGGCTCGCCCACAGTAGAAAACAGGTATAATGGATGCTACTTCAATAGGGTTTGTTATTACGTAAAATTGATTGAAGTTAGTGGTTCAATATTCACGCTTGGTTTTGCGTAATGTTTGTAAAAATGAGTGAACTAAATATTTCATGTGGTTTTTTGAATACATCAGATGATTAAATACTTCTTGTGGAGAAATGTGTAGTCCGCGATTGGAAAGATCTATAAGGAAAAATATTTCCAAAAAATGAAAAAGAATGTTTACCGAATTTAAAGAAAATAGCCCGGATATGTCTGCAACACAAATAAAAAAAAACACAATATATTAAGATGATTTTTGCAATTTATAGTCAGCTGTAAAATAACAAAAATAAATCCAGAGAATTTCTCTAAAAAAAAATTTTTTTTAACAAAAATAGTAAAGTTGGCTTTTTGTTAACACTTTATATACATAATTATGTTGTTTTATACTCCCTTGTGATAGGTTTGCAAACTGAAATATGTATTGTAGATAAGTATAAATTATTTTGAAACTGTCAGTTCTCCTAAATTTATATTTACTTTTAATAGTTTAAACGTATAGTAATTGATTAACTTATTTCTAAAGTTTTACGTTAATCGCTCAGATATGAACGTAGTAATGAACGAAGGCGAGATCTGTTAAATGATATTCACGTGATCAGCTCGTGTTCGTTGGCATATATTCGGCGAACAGAGTATAGTGTGAGGCGTTCTTTGCGTAAAACATTGAAAAATGTTGCTCCTAATATCATGCCAATACCGTTGGTTTCATATTGAACCATGGATCTGCTAGTTCCAGATTGGACGGTATTTGTAGATTTGACGAATGAATTGCTGGTGATGGCATGTTGTTTGTAATTTTTGTAATTTCAATACAAGTTACGTTACTCTTGAAAGTTTCATTTCAGAATTTTATTTTTAAATTGCAATTTACGTTCTAGTTACGCCAGGGCCGTAGCTAGGCTGTTTTCAGGAAGGGCGAAATATTTTATTGAAAGAGTAAACATATTTTTTTGAAAATTTGAGGGTTTAATTTATATAAATACGAGTAATGCCCGGTTGCACCGCTGACACTTATATTTGAAGTGTTTAACGAAACGTCAAATGAGTAATTGAATATTGCTGTCAAAATTTCGATTTGCATTTATTTGTTTAAGTCTAGCTTTAAAATTAAGGGTCAGCGGTAACTGGGCATAATACAAATAATATGGACATTAAAATAGTTGCAACTTTCTATTACGCCTGTTGTTGAATTTTGTTAAAAACACATTGAAGTCGATGGCTTCCGCTCTTTTCTTTTCAAAAGCCAGAAACACTAAATCGGCCATCCGTTGATGTATTACATAGAAATTCTTTGCGGACGGTTCACAGCAGTAAGTGTTGAAAATGTTGATTCACATGTTGCTGTACTATATCCGATAGTTGCAGTGGATGCAAACATTTCTTAACTTTTTTAAAGACCTCTCGTTGTTTGTACAGCTTTTGAAATACGTTTGTTTCTAATTTGTCGGACATAAAATCTTTTACAACTGCCAATTTCTCTCTCGATGGAATGGTGATACCTGCAAAAATAAAATAACGCATTTTAGAATAATTTTAGTATAAAAACTGACAAGTATTTATCTAACTCTTTCAAATACTGAATTTTTTCAGAATCAAATTCTTCAATGCTGCTAATGGAATTCAAAAGTTCATCGTTATCAGAAAATCTTTCTTCGAGTTGTGTTGTTATTAAATCTATTACTTTGTAATAAATTCTCTCAAGATGAGATTATCTTCTTTATTGGTATATATTGGCAGGAGTTTTCCAATTCTCTTACTAGAACTAGTTTGTCTTCGATATTTTCTAAAATACCCAAGTAGCACAGTTTGGAAAAACTGGCAAATACAGCTAAAGTAAGACTGGGTAAACGTTGTGACAGCCTTGTTTTTGCTGTATATTAGCTATTATTGAAGCTTTATTTTGTCTGATTTTTTTGGCTATATAAGTGTTATCGCAAATACTGTTTGCAACCATATTGGCCACCCAGCCATTTTTCTGACTGTAAAATTTCTTTTCTAGTTATTAAAAATGCCGAATTACAGCCCCAGCTTCGTGGTATACTATTCTAGCTATATAGTAAATTTTACATCTAAGAATAAGAGAAAGATAACAGCTAAAGCTTTGTCTCTTTAATATGAGCTATTAAATGTATTTCACAACTACAATTATAGAGCACTTAACAGCTGTTATCATTTGTCTATTATTTTTGTTATACTGTATATTTTGTAGTTAAATATGAATACCAAATAACAGCTATAAAATTTAGTTAATAATTTTGGTTATAAAATGCTTACTGCGGTTTTTAAAAACTGCTAAATAGCTGTTTTACAATTTTTGACTGCAATTCTTGCTGTAAAATAACTATTATGGGTAATTAAATGTCAAATATATTTTTATGTGAAATGTTTTCATATGACACTTTATGTTCGCATGTTAATTTGTATAGAGTTTTATAAGTTTGGTTAAAATGAAAAACAAAAAAACTCATTAGTTTGATTTGCAAAAATTTTAAAAAAATGCGACAAATGTTGTTCAGTTTGAATGGCCTGACGAAAAGTTTTAATGCCCTGCCTTTTCACGACACAATATTGTTTTGACCATGTTTGATGATTGGGAATATTACTGGCATCTTTTCGAAGTGATATACCTTTTTTACCTGGGGGACAATAAAGAATGACATTTTCTTCCCAATTTTCAGGTACAACACAAAGTGTTACTTCATTGTCTTCCACTGTTTGCACTATTTGAAACATTTTGTAGATATTTTGTTTCGTATACGATGGTGCAATAGAGTTGACCGGTGGGTTAGATTCCTATATATGAATACTATAAAGCTGTATAAATGGATGCTAACGCAGCGAAATAGCTGTAATCGAGGCGGATACACAGCTATATGGCTATAGTGACTATTTTTACCATATGTTAGGATTTCATAAATCAGCCAAATAGCTGTTTTTGGGTATATTACATATAAATTGATGAAGATTTAGAACCAAATAACTGTACTGTCCAAATTGCTATTATTGAGTTATATTTCCGCAATATTATGTTCGCACAAGCTATATCTCTGTATTTTGGACAAGCAGACATCTTTTTTAATCAAAGTAGCCGATAGCAATGGCAACCATATTGTAAACTAGAAATGTTCACTTTTTAAAAATTTATTTTAATCGCTATTACGGTACTATATAAGACGGAAAATAATTTAAAACTTAATTTTTATACATTATTAGTACAAAATATATTTTTTAACCACATTATGTAAATAAATATTGTAAATTAAAATTTCCGTATTTATTAATGAATATGTAAATTATTGATGTTTTTGCAGGGCGTTTCGTATTTGAAGGTATCATGTGTATATTTGACAGAATAAATGGCGTTGTTATTAGATTTTCAGTCATAGACAGCGAAATTTTTATTTTAAAAACTTATAACTCGATTTTATTATATCGCCATGTCTAGCTATTATTTCTAAAGCCTATATCCAAATAGTTATTTTTGAGTCAAACAACTTAGCAGTACAGCAAAATTACTTATAAAAAGTCTTAAAAATAGCACAGGTATATTGCTTTTATATGCGCCTTCGAAGCTATATTGCTAATTTACAGCGTAAAAAGGAGACAACTAAATGACTGTATTTTAATTAAGTTCAAAGCAAATTGGCTGCAGCCAAATCGCTGTAACAACACTTTGAAAGCAAAAAAATGTTTTACCACTATTGCTGTGACAGCTCTATAACAACTTTATTATAACGTTGCCATGCTAGCTGTAGTAGCCAAATTGCTAATATGGTTTACTGCAGCAACGCCATTGCAGCTTTTTTCCAGCTTCGTGTGCTACTTGGGTAGTGTTTGCCTCGTTTAAAATTTCGGAAAATACTTTATCTGTTTTTATTACAGAAATTTGGCGTTTGACAGATTTAGTATTTGATATAGCATCTTTCAAGAATTCCTAAAATTTTCTTCATAAGACATAAAACAAAGCGAAATTTTAGTTCTAGCATTACAGATTTTAGTCTTCTACTTTTTGCAACGTCTTCCCCAGAAAAAAATTCACAACAAAGCATAAATATATGTTTTAGGTTAATGTTAAGCTCGCAGAAACAAATGAAGTGACGCCTCGCGGGTGCCGCGCTAGTGTGCATACCACAGATTACACTACACTGAAAGATGTGAAAGGGTGAAAGTCGCGTTTAATACCGTGTTACCGTAAAATGAGGTCAAGTTGACCAGTTTTGAACTTTGACTTCAAATAACTTTTTCTGCGTAAATCACACATCTTTGATTTTTTCTATATTATGGGTATTGTTTTATGTTATTTATAACTTTTTGATTTTTTTTCATTTGCACTGATTCTAAAGTATTATTAAAAAAAAAAACTGTGACTGGTCAACTTCACCTCACTATGGGGTGTAGATGACCAAATATCTAATTCGTACTTTAAACATATATCTGTGGGAGTTGTGGTGAAGTTGTCTAAATAAAAATATTCGTACTTGCATAAGAAACAAATATGAATTATAAAAAAAACTCAAATTACTTGCGTTGAAAATATAATCAAAATTTTAATAAGTTCATTCAATATTATAATGAGACAGATTGACAGAAAATACGAGAATACCTCTCCGGGCTTCTTCATGTGGTTCGGCGACATGTACAATATCGGCCAATGGAACAATGTCATAGTCGTCAATACTAGGCAAACAAACTGTTGATGTTTTATTTTCTTCAAAAATTTTACTTGCATTTCTTGGCTCTCCTTTATATTTTCAAATACTTTTCAAAGAAAATGTTTAACACATTTCTTACCTGGATATTTCACTACAACCCAGTAATTTAGTGTTGCGGGTAAATTTCTTCAATGTTTAGTTTCTTTTCGTAGTCACTGTCTTCTGAAATTTCCTCAGATGAAGATTCAATTTCTAATTCGTCTTCAGATTCTGTAGTTGTCTCTTCATCGTTCGGAACGAGCTTACGTTTTATAACATTTATTTGACTTGTAAAAGGACCAGTTTCACAATCTAGTTTTGTTGGTGTATCGTCTGCTGCAACAGAACGTCCCGGAATAATATTTAGTTTCTTTTCATTGGTAATTCGTGTTTCTTGAGATTTCGTTGTTCTTTTAAATAGTCTACCAACACTTCCGAAACTGAAATATTTTATTCCGCCGATATACCACCATCAGGAATTTTTTGTAACAATTTTTCTTTGGAAAGTGGATGAATACCACAACTGTTAAATCCACTAACGACATTAGCTTTAGAGGTTTCTGCCATATTGTGAAATAATTTCTTTAACATTCTTGGAAACATAGCATGTTTCAGTGGTCCAAAGAAACTTACATCGAGAGATTGACATACGAGGTCTGACAATTAAGTAATGAGACTGAGTGTATAAAAACCGTATATTTAAAAATCATTCAACAACCGCATGATCCCCTTCGAAATAGTTCCCTTGGGCACCAACACAGCGATTCCAGCGATTTTTCCATGCATCGTAGCAGTTCTGGAAAGCTTTTATCGGAATGTCCGACATTACCCTCGTCACGGCCTCTTGGATCTCTTCAATCGACTCAAAATGCGTTCCTTTTACCACCTGCTTGACTTTGGGGAACAAGAAAAAGTCGCAGGGTGATAAATCAGGCGAGTACGGCGGCTGTGGTAACACCGCGATCCATTTGGAGGTCAAAAACTGGGTCACACTGAACGCGGTGTGACAGGGCGCGTTGTCGTGGTGGAGAATCCAAGTTCGTGCGATGTCGGGACGCACTCTGGTGACCCTTTTTCTATCGAGTACTTTGCGGTAGTAGATCTGGTTAACGGTCTGTCCAGGTGGAACGAACTCCCTATGGATCACCTCGCGGCTGTCGAAGAAGCAGATGAGCATGGTTTTCATCTTGGACATGCTCATGCAATCTTTGAATTCTTTGTGCAACGAAACACTGGTGCACGACTGAGAGAATCACCACCATACACTTTAAGTATGTTACCGTACGTTTCCGTAGCCGAATCGCCCAGGTTTGCGCAAAATTTGATCGCTATACGTTGCTCTAAATTACGCTTTTCCATTTTCGTGACGAGCACCGCTAACACACTTCTTCAAAACACGACACAGCTGATGCACTAGTGGTCGTACCGGGGTGGTAAACACATCAATCGATAGGGCAGGGATGCCAAAATAATAAGTAAAAAATTTCAAAGCTGCAGTGTTACCACAACCGCGGAAAAAAACAGTCTCATTACTTAATTGTAAAATCTCGTAGATGCGTTGAGTTAGGGGAGAGGCAGATGAAACAAATATTATTGTCTTTGCAATGATTAAGGCCCGATAGCCAGAATACTAGTAGATACAGGAGAACCGCCACTCAAAATAAGAAGATACCTTTCCCAAACATCCAAGAAAAATCGTACAACCAATACCCACCGTGGACACTAAAATACCCCAACATCAATCTAGCCTTAACAAAATACCCTAAACACCAACTCCTATTGAGCTCTACCAAAACTATTTTTCCGAAATCAAAGAAGATCTCCAGGGAAATCACTTCATGTATACCGACGGGTCTAAAACCAAGAACAAAACCGGAGCGAGCGTCGCCACAGATAACCAGACATTCAAATTCCAAATACCATCAGTATGCAGTATATACAGCAGAAAGTTACAGTGTAAAAGAAGCCACAAACCTGATTAAAGAACAAAACATAAATAAAACCGTAATATGCACTGACTCGCTGAGTATCACACAAAGCATAACAAATCTTTACACAGGGAGCAAAATAATACAAAAAATCCAAGACAATATACACGAAGTCATCACAAATCAAGACAAAAATTTAACCATGTTATGGATTTCATCTCACTGTAAAATCCCGGGCAACGAAAAAGCGGACCAAGCTGCAAAAGAGGCAACAAATGAAAACTTTATTAGCATGCCAGTACCATCGCAAGACCCAAAAATATTAATAACAAAGAAACTAATGGAAACGTCGCAAAATAAATGGGAAAGGATTCAAAATAACAAACTTAGAAATATAAAAGAGCAAGCTATCAAATGGCTAACACCCAGAGAAAGAAGAGAACAAACAATAATTACAAGGCTTAGAATTGGACACAGCTACCTATTACAAAAAGCTCAACCTGAAATATGCGATAAATGTAGCACTCAAATTACGGTAGAACATAAACTAATAAGCTGCAATAAATATATCATTGAAGGAAGACAACACCAAATACCAGCAACACTTAAAGAAGCCTTGGTAAACAACACTGGCAATACGAAAAACGTCATAAACTTCATGAAACAAATAAATATTTTTAATAAAATATAAATATGTATGCTTGATGTACTACACAATTATACAATGTATTCTATTATTTTGTAAATAATCAATGTACCGAGGTGTTAGTGGCCAAAGTGCCGAAATATCTCTGAACATATTAAAAAAAAGATTAAGGATTTCACTTGTAAAATGCGACGGCAGATTGTCTCCAATCAAAACTTTTTTCCCTTAATTAAGTTGGCTTGTAGCAGAAATCAGATTTTGAACCAATCGGTAAAACACACTGCGTCGAACCATCCATAAGTTGTTCTATTGTAACGTGTACCTCGAGCACAACATTTCTTTTCGCAACATGGATAACCCCGTTCACGCCATGAATCCCACATATTTGTAGCTTTATAAACTACGTACGGTGGTAAATATATCACCTGCTGCTGATACACATAACATAAGTCACTGTACTTCTTGTAAAGTTTATAACATTGTCTGAATATTTTACACCGCGCCGAAAAATTAGTTTCTTCTTCCCCGGATCATCACTTAAATTGCTTTCATCATAATTAAAAATTCTATCAGGAGTAACGCCATCAAGTGTTTGTTCAAGTTCGTTAAAAAAGTCAGTTTGTCCACTGCCGCACGTGCTCGTTTTATGTTATTTTCCAACCATTCACTCAGCTTTTCTTTATGTCTATCCATGAATCCCTTAGCCCACTCATAGCCTGGAAAATGGTCTGAAAACCGTATAGTTCTGCTGATTTTGTCATATGACTTGGCCAGAAGACGTAAATCAATTTTGCCAAGGGGAAACCCCCACTCAGCACACATAATCAGACCATCTCGTAATTATTCTTCTTCTTCACTTTTAGAAAATAGCGTCTGGCCGCCGTATGTTTCTATATGTCGACCATATGTATTCTATTCATTATGGTTCCTTTTGGAATTTTATATATATAATGGATGCTTTAGTTGTACTTAATTTTCCATCAACTACCATCTCCAAACACTTTTCTAATGTTTCTTCGGTGTACGTTTATTTGGCTTGGAGCCAATTTTAGAGATATATTTTCGGGGCATAATTAAAATAGCACTATTAATGAAGAATATGATAAACGTGTACACTCACAATTGACTGCAAACTGACGCGTCAATTCCCGAATAAAGATATCATTGTGTACCTACCTATTAAACGTGTTCAATTCTGTCGGTCAACTTCACCCCAAAATAAAAATATGGTATATCAATAATAATTACGCAATATCAATATACGTAACCGTACGATAAAAAACAAACTGTTATGTAATTAAGGAGCCTTAAGGGCATTTAAATAATGCATAATATATTTTACACAAATTTTAATGTCATGTCTACATATCAAAGTTTAACACTAATATTTTTAACACAAATTTATCTTAGTAACTTTTACAGCAATAGAGTTGAACATTTTTTTATGTCCATGTTTTAATTCAACAAGTCACATGTTTGGAGAAATAAATAGTAAAATCAGATTAATTTAAAAAATCTTAATAAAATTAATACGCAATATTAAATATTTTTTCAAATTTCTAGTCAACTTCATCTCAACGGTCAACTTCACCTCATTTTACGGTACCGTGTTTGCATTTCCCCTATGAACTGAATTGGAACTGAAATGCCAAACATGGATTTAGTATCTTATGGAAATTTATATTTATAAATATTTTATAGAGATACAAAATTTGAAATAACAACTACTGATTTAACTGTAAATAAATATTTATTTTATTATGTAGTTTTAGATATAATTATATTGAGAATAATTTAAATAAATAATTTCAAACTACATTTATGTATAAAAGGATACCTATTATTATCGTATTATTTTACAGATTGTTCAAGGTTCTTTACGAGCTGTCTGTAAAATTATTCTTCGGTTTGATGTGGTGGTTTACTGCTTACTCCCAGTTTATCGATTATTTTGACGTTTGCATAGATTTCAACCAAATATTCTTTTCTAATCTTGGTTGACGAAATACAGTGACTGATTCTTTTTGGTTCGCAGTTCGCAGCAATTTAAACATTTTCCTGCACTGATGATTTCTCATTTAAACCTTTGACCTTTGAGTTACAAATTTCCATTAGTGTTCGAAATAATACTTCAAGAAACGACGTTTAACTAACCGCTGTTTAAAATTTAATATGAGTTTATTACCTAAACTTCGTAAAAGTATAATAATACAAAACACTAAACTATTAAATGAAACCTATGAATGTTAGTAAAAAGAATGAAAAATTGCTTCTTGACAGTGTTTACAATTATATTAAACTGGTTGGGAAAGCAAAATTTAAAGTGGGAGTTTTTGTGCGTATAAGCAAATATAGAGAGGCTTTTGTGAAAGGTTATACTCCTAATTGGTCTAACGAAATATTTACTATACATTCGGTTCAATTAACAAATCCTATTACTTATATTAGCCGCCTCGGTGGCCGAGCGGGTTCAGACAGCGCTCTAAGCGATCATCCCAGCTCGGATCTCATCTCCATCAACACAACGAAAAACAAAAACTGCGAGGTTACAAAAAATTGTAAAAGAAAGTTGACTCACCCCCATTTAATCACCAATTGTAATAAGTTGTACAGAACTTTAAATACAATAAAGATTATTATATTATTACTTATATTCTTAAAAATCAGTCAGGGCAAATTATAAAAGGAGGATTTTATGAATGTTGTAACGTTTATTTATTTGCGTGAAGTATAAAAATCCAGAGGAATATTATTAATTAAAATAAAAGTTTATTAAACGATAAATACGAGTAATTAATATAAAGATAATAAAAATAACTAATACCTACTATGATTAAACAGTTACGAACACTAATTAAAGACTAATAATAATATTAAATACTTAAACCATTGATTAAATAGTATATATAGATTGGCAACCTTATGAGCATTTGCGTACCGCGTTGTAAAGCTACGTATTATGCTGCCACCTTTAATAATTTTATTATTTGCCCGTACTAACATTCGATTAGGCTGGCGGTAATAATGTTCGGCTGTATTCGTGTCAACTCGCTTGGAGTCGCAGACACGAAATTTTTAACAAAAAATAATGAATTATTTAATCACGTAACTGATTATGAACAACAAATAAATTAATTCGTTATTATTTTGAGGGACGCTAAAATGAACTTCAAGAAATTTATGAATATTGAAAAAAATCGAAATGTATATATTCCCAATTTTTTTTTACCCTTCTTTTAACACCCTGTATAATGAACTTTATAAATTAATTAAGCTATTTTGTCAAATGCATAGGATATTAGTATATTATTTCTAACGACAAGGGAGATATCGAAGACGGCGATTTCGATGCTCACCTGTATACAGGATACAGGTGACATTGAAAAAGGGCTACTCAAAATAACTTTTTATTTATAATTATTTTTTAATCCTTTTACATATTTGTAAACTAGGCTAAGGGGCTCACAAATCACGGTATTTGGCATGATGGCAGCGCTTTCGGTTTAACCGGAAGTGACATTAACTTTCATATTTCAATTGGGACATCCTATTTATTTTTATATATTTGGAATCTACGTAGAATTATGAATTCAACGATATGTTTGAAGTGTATTTTTATTGAAGAAATTAATTACAAGAACGTAAGAGAAAATGATAGATAATTAACCTGCTAAGCCAAGCTGTGAAAACAGTTGAGATAATATTAAGTAATATCTAAGTTAATTTTGTAAGATTCCATATTTTGATAAAGATGACAAAGAAAGATGAAATATATATATTGTATTCATGGTTTCATTCAAACTATTAATGGCATTTTAAGATTATTTGCGGACGTGAAAGAAGAGAATTATTTAATTTTATTAACAAATAGATTTCAGCAAGATTGTATGGAAAACCACTTTTCAATAATAAGAAATAGAGAGGGGTACAATCTAAATCCGACTGCAAAACAATTTAGGCAAACATTGCAAAGAACTATTCATATAAGAATTTTAAGTTGGAAGCGGAAACTGTGTAATAGATAAAGATGAAATTCTTGAAATAGAAATATCAGAATCCATTACACCGCCTGAAGAAATTGTATACGAAATGATCGACAATGTTGAAATTGTACGACCAGAAAATGTGGAATGTGCTGTGGTTTTGGTTTTTCGTTGTATTAAACAATACAATTGCGAAAATTATAATAAAATTTTACAGAAAAATGACCATAGATGAAAATGAAATTTATTTAGTTCTTAAAGATTATAGCAAAGTGAATGAAATATAATATTTTTGCAGACCAAATGAAAAACAGTAAAAATTATATCACAATTATTACACATTTTTAGTGAATTTACAAAAGAACATTTACATTGAAACAAAATAACCAGTAATTTATTAAAAAATAGTATGCGGTGTATAAATTTGCATTACAGTGACTGGTTAAATAAAAATGATGACCATAAAAATTTTATTATAAAAATATTTATTAAAATAAAAGTTTTAAAAACTTTGAAATGGAAATCTACAGATATCACAAGAAAAGCCTGCAAAAGAAACATATATATTTTGCATATGAGAAGGAAATTTGGAGTAATACGTGAAGCGGATGGTCCAAACTTTCAAATACATATCCACTGTAAATTCATATAAAAACATTGCTCGATTAAATGATAAATGAATACATATCCCCTGTGAATTCATATTAAATCGTTTCTATTATATGTTAAATGAATTTTTATTAGAAATGTTAAACAGATTATGAAAGAATGTAAGCTTATTTTTTAAAAATAAATTTATAATTAAATTAAATATCTCTGAAGAAATGACGAAATAGGTTTAACAAATTCTCATTATAAAATTGTTTGGCTCCGCCCGGCGATGTGTACTACCATGCTGCTATCTTGTAGCGAATTAGACACATGCATAGTATGCAACTACAGCACAGATGGCTCTTACTCGTACAGAATTAAAATGTGTTACGCGGATTGACTATAACATTGCCAATCTATATATACTATTTAATCAATGCTTAAACACTAAGATTATTTATTTAAACAATATTTCACTATATATTTTCACCACTCGTAGACTATTTATTTATATCACCAAATGTTCATTTCACGATTGTTAATATCAGAATGTCCCCGCTGTCCTCTCTGATGGTATACAGCCCAACGTTCCTTTTCTAGAGTGTTTTCCATTATTCCATCGAATACAAAGAAATCAGCCTCCCGTATGTAATTAAACAGGTCGAGACCTGTGCGCGAAGATTACGTGATCGCTCAGGTTAGGCGCCGTCCAAGCATCATTCGACCAGCAGCGGCGATCAAGTACTCCTAGACTCAATGGCGTCGGGTCCACGTACGCTACACTGCCCCCTCCTTAAGACTGTTTCGTCCCGGAACAACTCTTGATGAAGAAATCTGCATGTATTACCCTTGGTGCTTTTAGAAGTCTTGAAGAAGTGACAGTCGATGGTCCGTTCGAACTCCTCTTTCTGTCCGTTAAGGTTAAAAAAGCTGCAGACGAGAATTTCAATGCTGGTATAGCGGAAGAGGTCTCTAACACGTTCCTAACAATCCTCCATTCCAAACCATCTAGTCCATAGCCTAACTTTGGTACCCCTAGTTTCAATATGTCATTCTTTAGCAGATGATTCCTCAAATCGCACAGCGAGTTCCAAAGACTGCGGTACGATGGCTGGCCAGTTCTTGTAGTCGTCTAAATCTGAAGACATGGTGACCAGGTCTCGATGTTCTTCTTTCGTCACGCCATACCGCGCCTTGTCACAAAAGGAATACTGTTTCATGAAGTCTTCAAAAGTCGGTTCCTGAGCTACGATCCAACGAAGCGCCCCATGATGGTCTTCATTGTTGTCACCGGCGAAAGGTGCTAGCCGATTAAAGTGTACTACTCGTAGCTTCCGGGTAGGTGCTTTCCTAATTCTATATATTACGTCTTTGTCCTTTTTCGTAATACCATACAGTTACGTGTAAGTGAAAAGGGATCTATAACGGACGCCGGCCGTTAAGGATTATGAAGGACGCACGAACGAAAAACAAAAGTGTCCATAACGGCCGCCGTCCATTATTATAACGACCGCCGGCCGTTAAGATTTATAACAGGCGCCTGCTATTAAGGATAAAGTATTTCTAAAAAAAAATCATACTATCGTGAAGAGCTTTATGGAATTACGAAAAATTTTGAACGCCACGCGGCCGATATACAAATAACGGACTCGGCTGATTATAAACCTCGGCTATCGCCTCGGTTTACAAACATCAGCCGCATCCGTTATTTTCTTTATATCGGCTTAATGACGTTATAACTATTAATGACTTGATAAAGACCTTCCCAATTGCTTTGCAGATTTGGTGATAAACCGCGACGCCTTTGTGGATTGTAAAGCTACACTAAATCCGCAGGTTGATATACTCAAATCGGACATCCAGCCAATGCACGTCATTAATAAAAGTAACTAGATGTGTGACGTCATGAACTGGTACGTTTACATAGGTTTGAGAATCGTATTGAAAAAAAGTTATTCAGGTTACATACAATTGTATTACAAACTTTCGTGATATTTCCGGAAAATAATTTTGTTTCATACTGTAATAAATAAGACATAGGTATTAACTAAATTGTCAGTAAATAAATGTTCGTAATATTATTACGAAAAAAGTAAAATGAAGATAACATTACTAATATCAAGCATTTATTTAGAGTATAATAGTTGAAGTCTAACCAAAGGGGGGTGATTTAGTTCAATATGGTATCATTCATATAATATTTTCGAACTGAACTGTTTGACATTTTGTTGACAAAAATGAAAAAGACACAAGTTCACATAAAACTGAACCGTATAAATAAAAACTGTGGTAGTCTTGCAAAAGACTGATTTATAATAAAAACGAACAAAAATGAAAATGACACAAGTTCAAATAAAACTGAACCGAATGAATAAAAACTGTGGTAGTCTTAAAAAAGACTGATTTAAAATAAACAAGAATGGAAATAAAATGACACAACGAAGAAAAATATTTTGAACACGATGCAATTCAAATTGACAAATAATAACCTTTGAAAGTATAAACCGCGGAGGAACGTATAAACATAAAAATTATCAGTGTTGCCAAGTGTAGCAAAAAATAAATAAATAAAATAAGGTAGATATACATTATTTATATATTATTCATATCGTATACGATAAATAATGAACTGTACTATACATCTTAATAATAATTCTATAAGGCCATACACTTTTTAACAATTAGAAATGACTGAAATTTTATTTCATTTTTCCATATTAGTGATTTTAATGTAGTCAGGTTTTTCCCCTAAATGATGACGTGCTGGCTGCATGTCCGATTTGAGTATATCCACCTTTTTCTGCCTTGATGTTATACTGGTCCTTCATTCGGCTGCTGGCAGCTTGAATGTTCGTACTGACTTGTTCATGAATGTCATACATTCTTCTCTGTAAGTCCGTAATGTAATCTTCCCCGACCAGGTCTTCCCCAAGTTTACTACCGGACACCAAATCGCAGGGTAAGCGCAACTCACGTCGGAATTTTTCACAAATATTTGTTTCTCAAAACTACACTTGTAACATACAAGTCACAAGTGCAAGTCTATTTTATACAAGTATTTTTTACAGGTGTAATTATGGTTCTGTTTCTCAAAATATATTTTACAAGTAATGACTTGTGAAATACATGAAATTTTTTAGCAGTGTCAAACAACCGTATCATTCAGTTTTAATAGTGTAAAGTGTCCCTAACTTAAAAGTTGTCTAGTAAGGTTCGGAATTGAAAGTGAGTTTGTTTTACTTTTATTTATTTTATTATTATTATTTTTAAAATAAATTATAATAATAATTATAGATAAATACTTGGAAGCAATGTTGTCAAGCGACTCTAGCAATGAAGACGAAGTTGTTGTGGTTAGAAGACCTAAAATATTTAGGAGGAGGATTAATTATGGCCATATGCAGATGTCATATGAATTCAATGAAAGATTTCGACTGACAGCACATAAATTTGAAAATTTACTGAACCTATTAGGGCCCCATTTACAGAGGCCTACTGAAAGAAGTCATGCACTGTCTGTCCAGTTACAACTGCAAGTAGCTCTCCATTGGATGGAGACTGGTGCTCAATATCATGCAATAGCAGACATGCATGATATTTCCAAGGCCGGTGTTTGCAGAGCTGTCCATAGTGTTGTGGCTGCTGTAAATAATACCATTTTCGCAACCTATGTCAGGTGGCCAGAAAAAATGCAGATAGTGGTTGAACGTTTCTTTGCTATCAGAGGAATGCCAATGGTTTGTGGCTGTGTTGACGGAACACTAATCAAAATAGATGCTCCCGCTGTTGAGAACTAGATGAAAGATGATTGAGTTGGCAACACTTGTTTAAAAAAAATGTAATGTTTTATCTGGTTGGTAACCATGGTTTTAGACAATTGGTTAGACACAGTTTTTCAAGTCAACATTTTCGTGTGTTGTTAACATATGTTTTTTATCTGAATAAATCGTGTTTTGTGTTACATTTATTATATTTGTGTGATCCATTGAATAAATGATTGTCTCGCCGTATACCACAGAGTTTTCTTTTTGTACTTAACAAAAAAGTGGCGACCGTGACAGGACCGCGTGGTCAAAGTAAGAAGTAAGGTTATACGGAGGAAGATACGACAATGGATAGAGCCAGAAAAGCAAGAGGCGTAATACGCAGTTCATTTACACGAATTTATGGATTAATAAATAATGAATTGGCAGTAGAGAATCCGGATATGAATGCAGTAGTTGGTAATCTACATTTGTTGCAGAAAAAGGTCGACGAACTTGAGTCGTGGAATACGCAAATTTTCGAATTAATGCTGGACATAGAAGATAACTTAGATGAATTAGAACGTGAATCAGCCGCAGTTGAAGAATATGCGTCTAAATTTGAGAAATTAAAGTGTCAAATAGACGTGTTAAGACAAACGCGGGAAATGCAGAACAATAGCGCGGCAAGTGACAACATGAATGCAAGCACGATGTCCGACAGACGTGTAACGATGGTTGCAGGGCAACAAAATCGTAAAATCAGATTGCCTGAAATCGAATTTAAAAAATTCAATGGCGATTTGAAGGATTGGCTTTATTTTTGGAGCATGTTTAAGAAGATAGATGCAGATAAGGAGTTGGCTGAAGAAGATAAATTCCAATATCTAATTCAGAGCACACTTAAAGGCAGCAGAGCCCGGGAATTTATTAACAGTTTTCCACCAACGGGTGAAAATTATAAGAAAGTGATCGAGGGTCTTAAAACTAGATTTGGACAAGAGGACATGCTAGTCGAAGTCTATGTACGTGAGTTACTAGTTTCAGTATTAAAGAAAGCTCTTAATTCTAATGAGAAAATATCTCTCTGTTCATTATATGACAAACTTGAATCGCAACTGAGAGCGTTGGAGTCGTTGGGGGTCACCTCCGACAAGTATGCGGCAATGTTGTACCCGCTGGTGGAATCCTGCTAGCCAGAGGAACTTTTAAGAGCGTGGCAACGTTCGCCCATCTTAACTGAAACCACCGACGATGAGAGGAACTTTTAAGAGCGTGGCAACGTTCGCCCATCTTAACTGAAACCACCGACGATGAAGCTGCACCGAAGGATCGACTAGCTAAATTGATGAAGTTTATAAAAGCTGAAGTGCAAAATGAGGAAAGAATTAATTTAGCAATTGCTGGGTTTGATATAACTACAACAGCTGCGAAGCCAAAGAAGAAGACTGCTGCAAGTTTCAGCGAAAGGAATACGCCAACAGCCGCAAGTTTAGCAAATATTAACAAAGATGCAAAATCTACATGCTGTATATTTTGTGAGCGACAGCACACTAGTGCTGACTGCATAAAGGCTCAGAAGATGACAATGGCTGAGAAACGTAAGCATATAACTGAGAAAAAAGCCTGTTTTTTACGTTTTAAGGTAGGCCATATATCAAGGCGTTGTCGTATGGTATTAAGCTGTATTCTATGTCATGGAAAACATTTTGCGCTAATGTGTCCTAAGTTATCGATTAACCAAGAAGCTGGCGAAGAAGAAGCGGAGGCGGAAAAAGCTTCTATAAAAACTGAGACTTTAGCAAATCACTCAAAAATTCAGAATGTATTTCTACAGACGCTAGTTGTCAAACTGGAAAATAAGAAGAAAACCAGGTATGTGAGAGCAGTAGTGGACACAGGATCTTAGTACTCATATATTTTGAAGAAAACTGCAACTGATATGGGTTACGATACAAATGGAGAAGAACAGTTCGTACATACATTATTTGGGGGGACTCAGAGTACTGAATAAATTCACAAGCGGTACAAGATTAATGTTAGCAGCCTTAATGGTAAATACAACTGCAATTTTGATGTATTCGACCAACACGTCATTGTGGGTGCTATCTCACATATCAGAAGAGGTCCATGGACAGAAGAACTCGTGAAGAACAAAATAAACATAAGCGACACGGGTGAAGTTTCTGGAACTATAGAGTTGCTGATAGGAGCAGATGTTGCAGGCAAACTGATGACTGGAGGCCGTCATGTTCTGAAGTGTGGTCTAGTAGCTATTGAGACACGCCTGGGTTGGACATTAATGGGAAAAGTTCCAGGTGAAAAGACTAAAAGTACTACGACTATGTCAGTAATCTCTATGTTTACACAAGAAGCAAAGATAAGTGAACTGTGGGACTTAGATGTTCTAGGAATAAGAGATCCGATCGAAAGGAAATCTAAACTAGAGAAAGAACAAGAAGCAACTGAACATTTCTTGAAAACTCTTACAATTAACAGTGAAGGCAGGTACGAAATATGTTTACCATGGTTGGAAGAGCGGCCACAACTTCCAACTAACCTAGATATAGCTAAGAAAAGGTTGCAAACTACAACAAAGAAGCTCAAGAATGAAAATCATTTCCCTGACTATGCACAAGTTTTGAGCGACTGGGAAGAGAAAGGCATCATTGAACAAGTTGCAGATACTCGCAATGATGAACCAATTCACTACTTGCCGCATCGTCACGTCGTGAAGGAGAACAGCACTACGCGTATACGTCCGGTATTCGACGCGTCCGCGAATTTAAGGGGTTATCCGTCGCTTAACCAGTGCTTAGAAAAAGGGCAAAACTTTTTCCGTCGGTATTGTTACGTTTTAGAGTGAATAAAATCGGAGTAATTGCGGACATTGAAAAAGCATTTTTACAGATAAGTATATGTAAAGAGGACAGAAATTTTCTACGATTTTTGTGGTGGTACGATGACAATCAGACTCATTTAAAAACTTACAGACATCCGCGAGTAGTTTTCGGTCTGTCTTGTAGCCCGTGGTTATTAGCGTCAGTTATAAATTATCATTTGCAAAAGGCCTTAGAAGAAACAGACAGTGATAGCAATGAGACATTTTATTCGCGAGAGACAGTGTTGAAGCTAATGAACGGTTTTTACGTAGACAATTGTGTGGTGAGTGTCAGTGATAAACAAGAACTCGATAACTTTATTTGTGAATCGCGGAATATAATGGCCGGTGCTTGCATGAATCTTCGAGGTTGGGAACATTCTGCTATTGGGGACGTGAGTGAAGACAGTGAAATATCGATGGTTCTCGGACTAAAATGGAATCGAAAAACTGATACTCTCGAAATTAATTTGGACAATTTGAACAGTGATTTTAACTGTGTCACGAAACGAGTTATTTTATCTGTTACTAATAAACTTTTTGATCCCATAGGTTTTCTATGTCCACTTACGTTGGGTCCGAAGTTATTTCTTCAACAGGCGTGGTCAGCACAAATAGGATGGGATACCGAAGTTTCAGAAGATATAAAAAGCCAGTTTTTGAAATGGTTTGAAGATTTGAAGCTTCTAGAAGCAATAAAAATTCCAAGATGGCTGGTCGGCGCACCCAGCAGTCCTGAATCTTGGAGTATACACACATTTTGCGATGCAAGCAAAATAGCGTATGCTGCTGCCGTATTCCTGCGAGCCGAGACTGTGAACGGAGTAGAAGTTCAACTTATACAAGCGAAGTCAAGAGTAGCACCGATGAAAGAGTTGACTATCCCAAGACTTGAACTGCTTGCGGCAACGGTGGGAGCCAGACTGACAACAGAAGTAATGAAGAGCATAAAAGAAGAAAGTATCAGCTGTACGATGTGGAGCGATTCCACAACAGTTTTGACGTGGATACAACAAGAAGAGCAATGGGCTACGTTCGTTATGAATCGTGTTAAAGAAATAAGAAGTTTGACAGATCCAAGAAACTGGAGACACGTAGCAGGCAAGCACAACGTTGCAGATCTTCCATCAAGAGGATGTACCGCCAAACAGCTCATAGAATCGAAATGGTGGGAGGGACCACCATGGCTAAGTTGTACGCCAACAGAATGGCCGACTTCAAAGTTCACCTACGACGAAGTAGAAGTAGAAAGAGAAAAGAAAAGGACTGCTTCAACAACCACGACAATGATTGCAAATAATATGGATGAAGATGAATGGTTGTATTACAGATTTTCTAATTATAACAAAATACTCCAGTTAGTAGCTTGGATCCTGCGGTTCGTAAACAATTGTCGTAAACCAGCGTGAGATCGGTGAAATTACCGTAAACGAAATAAAGCACGCCGAAACCAGAGTTATGAAGACAATCCAAAAGTCTATGAGAGAAAATGAAAGATTTTCATCACTCTCCACGTATGAAGACATAGATGGTGTAATTCGCTTAAAAACAAGAATCGTAAACCGAGTAGATAGCGATAATTTTCGTCGTCCGATTGTTCTGTCATCACAGCATCCAGTGGTGAAGTTGCTAATACTCAACAAAAACGAGAAAATGGGCCATGCAGGGACACACCTACTGAATGCACTTCGAGAAATTTTTTGGATTTTAAGAGGCAGGAAAAGCCTACGTGGAATTTTAAAAACTTGTGTCAGATGCCGTCGTCATGAGTCAAATCATTTCGAAGTTGAACCTGGTCCATTACCTTTAGACAGAGTAAGGAATGCGATGGTGTTCGAAATAACTGGAATAGATTTTGCTGGGCCACTATTTCTAAAAGACAAGAAGAAATGTTGGATATGTCTATTCACGTGTGCCATTTATCGTGCAGTCCACCTAGAGCTTGTAATGCCATTATCAACGGAAGCATTCATATTGGCTCTACGTCGGTTTATAGCACGACGGGGAAGACCTAAGACCATTTTTAGTGACAATGGTAAGAACTTTGTCGGTACCAGAAATTTACTTGCCAAGATAGACTGGGGCAGAATTGGAAAATACGCAACTGTCGAAAGAATTGAATGGCGTTTTAATCCACCAACAGCAGCATGGTGGGGTGGATGGTGGGAGCGGCTTATTCGCCTGCTCAAGAACCTATTAAAAAGAATTTTAGGTAAAAACTGTTTGTGGTATGAAGAAATGGCTAGTTTATTGTGTGAATGCGAAGCCATAATGAACTCGAGGCCAATTACTTATCTGGCGGAGGGCGATGCAGATTTTTTACCACTGACACCATCGATGTTCATGCACGAAATTGAAGAAACCGGTGTTCCAAATCTTGACGCTGTAGATACAGCTAGTTTAAACAGAAGAGTTCGTTACCGACAGAAATTAAGAAAAGATTTAAAACAGCGTTTTAGAATCGAATACCTTGGGCAACTCATCCAACGAGTGAGGGGTTGTGGAAAAATACGGAAAGAAGGAAAAGGAGAGATTGTTCTGATTGGTAAGATTGCGAACAGCAAAAGGAGAACTCGTTCGACCAATTCAGAAGATTTATCCGCTTGAAATAGCTCCCAATGAAGAAGAGATTCTCAAAAAAAACATAAACGAAGAGATAACTATTGAAAAAACTCCAGTGCTTACCCGCTCTGGTCGAGAAGTGAAAATACCGAAACGTTTTATGAATTATACTATTTGTTGTACTACATGTTATTTTTGTATTTAATACCAACTCAAGGTGGGAGGATGTTGAGAACTAGATGAAAGATGATTGAGTTGGCAACACTTGTTTAAAAAAAATGTAATGTTTTATCTGGTTGGTAACCATGGTTTTAGACAATTGGTTAGACACAGTTTTTCAAGCCAGCATTTTCGTGTGTTGTTAACATATGTTTTTTATCTGAATAAATCGTGTTTTGTGTTACATTTATTATATTTGTGTGATCCATTGAATAAATGATTGTCTCGCCGTATACCACAGAGTTTTCTTTTTGTACTTAACACCCGCTGAACATGACGAAGCCTTCGTAGACCGCCATGGCAATCACTCCAATCACCTGTATGGTTGTATGTGGTCCAGATTTAACGTTCTATTACTCTTATGCTAACTGGCCCGGAAGTACGCACGATTCTCGTATTTTGAGAAATAGTGATCTATTTCATCAAATGGAAAATGGTTGGAGATCTATTCCAAATGGAATTATTCTTGGCGATTCTGTCTATCCACTTAAGGACTGGTTGATTCCTCCGATTGTATATGATGCCAATGATCAAGCAAACAATCAATTCTTAAGATCTCATAAATATACTCGAAGGCTAATCGAAAATGCCATTGGTATACTAAAAGAAAAAAATTCCATGTCTCAACCACCTTCGACTAAAGCCAAATATGGCTTGTGAAGTTTTCAATTGTTGCGTTATTCTGTGCAACTTTTCAAGAATCCCTGGAAATGATTTTTTGAATGACTTTCCCGATAGGAACGATCCAGATGATGGACATTATCAACAAAGACTGGGTGAGGGAGAATAGCAGCAGATGAGAGGGGAGGAAACAGATTTCAAATAATTCTCAACTACTTCAGAAATTGAACTTTATTTAATTAAATAAGTACATTGTTTACATTATCGACAATTATATTGTCCTCTGTTAATAATATATTATTATTATCTATCTGATTCTCGTTTATTGCCTGGAAGCCTTCTATATCCCTTGTATGGATGGAATGTAATGTTTAATTTTCGCTCAAGTTCCAGTAATTCAAGTTTCATCTTGTAGTTTTGGAGTTCTAAATATTCCACTTGAAGCTCCCGTTTTCTTCTCTTGAGCGCATTTTCCTTTTCATTGTCGTTGTGTGCCTTAGACCCTTTCGTGAGAAATATGTTACATTGTAAAAAGCTTACCCTTTTTCTTAGAAGTAATATTAGGAATCTCTTTGGGTTGACGTACAGGCTCGACACTTGGATTTGAAAACTCAGGATCATTGAAATTAGCATCATCCGTCTCTGAGACGACTTTCTCTACCATTAAATCAGTTCCGCATATGACATGGATGATAGGCGAATCCTTGCTTTGGTCTTTGGTCGTCAATTGGCGTGATCTTTTTATTCCCCCCCCCCCCCTGTTTTCGTTGCATTCTCTTTTTTGGCCTGGAAAACGAGAACAATACTTTATTTACGAAAATATGGAATAACGTAACGCGTTTACTGTAAGGCAATTAGGCACGTGCCTAGTGCCCGGTAAAGAAAGGGGTCCGGATTCACAGCCAATAAAATATATATATATATATATATATATACAGGGTGTCCCTTAACTTCGAGCAAAAACTTTAAGGGCATATAGTACTGACCAAAATGAATAAAAAAGCTTCATCAACATAGGAATGATCTTCAACTGTTTCCGAGAAAAGCGAAAAATCTAAGAAAAACTGACAAAGATAGCGATCGAATAAAATTTTGTCTATGTCAGTAAAAAGACTATAAAAAACAATAAAATTTTATATGAAACATTTTTCTCAATTTCTTATAGTTACGTAGTTATATGAAAATTAAATATTGACCAAGGTCGCCACAACATTTCACTTTTGATTTTTATAAAATAACAAAAGGCCATCTAAGATTACCTCTCAAAGGTAAACAAAAAGTCTCAATTAATCAAAATCGTAATTCTTATAGTTTTCGAGATAGCAAAGGTAAATCTCGTAAAAACTCATTTTTCACTGCGTTATATCTGGGAAACTATTAAAGATCGGACACATTTTGACTGAGCTTTTTTTACTCATTTTGATCAGTATTATATGCCCTTAAAGTTTGTGCACCAAGTTAAGGGACACCCTGTATATATATATATATATATATATATATATATATATATATATATATATATATATATATATATATATATAGTTTTGATCTTATATATTTCCCTGAGTTTGTTGTTCATTATATTCGTTCATTCCGTGTTCCATAAGTCATGGATTTTGGCCTTCAATAAGCTAATTATATCTGAGCTAATAGCTGTGATGGTGATTTCTTTTTGGTACGTTTCTTTCGCAGCCATGTCTGCTTTTTCATTTCTTTCTATGCCGACATGAGAAGGGGTCCAAAGGAAACAAAGGTTTATGTTTAGGGAATTTTCAATATAGTGTATGGATTCCAAGATTTTCGTGAGATGGGGTGTCGGTTTTTTAGGTTTTGGAGGAAACTTAAGGAGTCGGTGCAGATTATGTAGTTATTTTTACTGTTTTTATTCTTAATGAATTTTAAAGCTTCCATGATACTAAATACTTCTACTACTTAGTATGAGCTGGTTGAGTGGGAGATGGTAGTATTCTGTGTCGTCGTCAGTGACTATTGCTGCTCCAGTGACGTTGTTTTTCTTCGACCCGTCAGTGTATATGGAGGAATGGTTTACGTACTGTGTTGATTTTATTTCTCGGAAAAGTGCTGTGTATTCTTCTTTGGTTGTTGAACTCTTATTAAGTCTAGTGAGTTCTAGGTTGATTTCAAGTTCATTTAGCATCCAGGGAGGTATGGAGATCAGGATATTTGGTTCGATTTGCGGGAAGGAAAAATTGCATTGTTGTTGTTTGTTGAGAAAATTTGGGAATAAGTCGGGATTTTTGGATTGCCGGCGAGTTTTATGATATAGGATATAGTGAGTTTTTGTCTTCGTATGTGGAGCGGTTCTTCGTCGGCTTCACATAGTATACTACTTACAGGGCTAGTTCTGAATGCTCCTATAGCTGTTCTAATTCCTGTATTATTTATTGAATCTATCAGTTTTAACAGATATGGTTTCGCTATGGCATAGAGCATACATACGTAATGTAATTTAGATCGTATGGTTGCTCTATATAGGGTGAGCAATGTCTTCAAGTCTGCTCCCCACTTATTATTGCATAGAGCTTTAATTAGGTTCATTCTTCGTAAACAGTCGGTTCTTAATTGTGCGATATGATCTCCTAGAAATTTTATTCACAAACGAGATTCTTGTTTTCTTCAGGAAGAGTTTTGGTTCTATTTGTGGTCTTGTAAGTCTGCAAAAATGGATAGCTTTGGTTTTTGTTTCAGCGAATTTGAATTCGTTTTGTTCGGCCCAGTTCTTTAAATTGTTGATGGTAGTTTGTAACATATTCTCAATTGTTTTTAGGTTTTTCCCTCTGTAGTATACAATTATGTCATCTGCAAAGAGAGATAATTTTACATGTTCGGCTAAATGCTTTTTAATGTTGTTCATCGATATGTTATAAAGAGTAGGGCTGATACCTGATCCCTGGGGAATACCGTTTTGCTGTTTGTAGATATCCGAGAGAACTCCATTTACACGGACTTTAAATTTACTTTCTTCGAGAATTTTTTTAATATAATTTAAAATGTTACCATCTAGTCCATATTCTTTGCCTCTTTTAATAATGTTGTAAGTAGTAAGTGGTCCCCCAAGTCGCGAGACCACTAATTTTAGTGGGGGTAATTAAAAACTCATTAACTGGCGCCAGTGACCGCTCTGGAATGCAGACTAATTGCTTTTTAATTGCTTTTTAATGAATTCCTAGAATTTGTGGTGACGTATGTTTGCTTTCTATTGACCTGTTTTAATGACTTTTTAATTGCTTTTTAATGACTTCCTGGAATTTGTGGTGACGTATGTTTGCTTTCTCTGGGTTTTTTTTGTTTTCATTTGGAAGATATTTGTTTGATTTGATATATGCTTGCAGTAACAAGAACAACTAGGTAAGGTTATATTTAAATTAATTAATTATGCGCACTCTCCACGCTAGCAATGAGTGTCCGTGAGGTGACGCCTGGTAAGCGCTCGCACGGTACAAATATTCCATCATTACCGATATCTGAGTATGAATTTAAAAAATATATCGGGAAATATGCTCATAGTATAATAATTAGTCACATTGTGTCGGAAATGATAGAAAAATTTGGCATAGCTTCACCTCCATACTTATTTGTAACATGGAATAATCCAAAAGAGAAATAAATACTTTTAAATAATGTTTATACCATCAGTCTTTATCAAAACTAGCAGACCGATATATACAAGGAGAAACAATTTGTGACAACTACTTAAATAATAAAATTAATATTATAGAGTTTCTTATAAAATAAAACTATTGAATTATAAATTGGATATCGAAACTAGTAAATTCTTCGAAGAAGAAATCAAATTTAGATAAACAATCGAAACAGAACGAAAATATTAGTAATCGGGTAAGTTTTTTTCATTTCTGTTTTCCAATTTGTTAATTTTTATTTTATTCTTTTCAGGACACTATTTCAAGGCAAAATGACTCAGCAAGAATAAATAATAAACAATAAATCTCGCTTACTTAATCAACACTTGTTTACTATAGATGATAAAAATATATTAGCTGTGGGTATAAGTCCACTGAATTTAGAAATTGTTATTAAACTTGTACGTCAAACATCACAAAATAATATTACATTTAATATAGCAGAATGGAATAATTTTGTAAAATACATAAAAAGTATTGTAAATAGTGCTAATAATATACATCACATAGAATTTCATTCTTTTAGATTAGAATATAAAGTTTATATACAATGGCTACAAAATGAAATTTCTTTAGATGTATTGTCACTGAATGTAATCTGTGAGATATGCGATTTTGTAACTGTATTAACGAATTATTTAAAAGCCATTAATTTTGAAGAATATTACAGAGATATAAATACCCAAGCATATTTTACATCTGGAGATTCTATAACTAATGTTAAAAAATTGATATCTAAAAAAAAATATATTCAATCAATCATATACAAAGAAATGTTAATATTTTATCCTAATTTAATTAAGAATGATTTAATATCAAATATGTATTATGTACCTAGTAATTATAATAAATTTAAACATTTGTTAGAAACTGATAATGTACCGAAATAAAGTATAATATATTTATTTATAATCCTGTTTTGTTCTTACCTAGTTTATATCATTCCTTCTGTTCAGTACGTAGAATAGAAGAAGTCACGTGATATTTCTGTACAGAGTATGGCGGCATCAAGGTTTCGCGCTGTTTCAAAACCCCTTGATTTTGTAAATTCGTCACAGTTTATATAACCGCGTCATCTGTATGACCTGATTGCCGTGCCAGTGTTTATAAAATATGGAAGAGTTTATTATTGATATACAAGGATTTAGAATCGATAATAATCGATTTATTATGAAAGAAATAGCAATTTTGACAAGAAATGATACGAAATTATTTCACATGTTGATTCAACCTCCATGTTCATGGAACGATGTCAGTTTTTCACTTCGGAAACAAATACGATGGTTAGAACGTTCGTACCATGGCTTATCATGGGATGACGAGCATATACCTTATTATACAGGCCCAAATATAATAAAGAATATATTATCCTACAAGGATTTAGAATAGATAATAATCGATTTATTATGAAAGAAATAGCAATTTTGACAAGAAATGATACGAAATTATTTCACATGTTGATTCAACCTCCATGTTCATGGAACGATGTCAGTTTTTCACTTCGGAAACAAATACGATGGTTAGAACGTTCGTACCATGGCTTATCATGGGATGACGGGCATATACCTTATTATACAGGCCCAAATATAATAAAGAATATATTATCCTGTGAATGTATAATA
Organism: Harpalus rufipes; assembly: GCA_951394225.1. Lineage (NCBI taxonomy): Eukaryota > Metazoa > Arthropoda > Insecta > Coleoptera > Carabidae > Harpalus > Harpalus rufipes. The sequence continues at coordinate 21,718,959 of OX596285.1, forward strand.
TATTTAAAGGGAAATGAGAAAAGAAAACTAATGGAGAAACTACTTAAAGATGATAAAATATGTACTATAGTTGATCTGTCAGAAAGTATAGATGACTTTGAGGAGAAGCCGCCATCACTACGTACAAAGAATGAATATACTTCGAATTATTCGTGCTTTCATCATAAAAAAAATTCAACAAGAAGAGATTTCGCGGCATGTGCTCTAAACAACGTATTTACAATTCACGCATGGCTGATAAGGAAAAAAGATGTTCTATTATAAATTTATTTCTACCTATATGCTTCAATATGTATTTTACTTCTTATTATCAATCATGTTGTAAAATGTACTTGCACTTATTAATATTGTATTTAAGAATAGTTAAAATAAAATTTGTAAATTGCATTTTGTAGTTATATTACTTACCCTGTGATACACTTTTTTTAGGCTATTGATACTACGTACTGAACAAAAGGCACAAGTTCTTATAAATAAATAAGCGTATATAGCATGATGTATAAAATTTGAATATAAATATATTTACTTATCTGCGAAAAGCAAACTCACCAAAAATTTTCAATTTTAAAATGAATCCGAGTATACATTCGTGGATTCATCAATTTCTACTTTAAAATGAACCGACTATATTGTTTGTTGTCGGTATGCTTGTTAAGAATGTATGACGCCTAAGTCTGCAAAGTAACAGAGACTCAGTTTTCTCCAAGTATTCATATTCTTGTATCGTCTGAAATTACAAATATTAAGATACAATTTTTGATTTTTAATTCGAAAATTTTAATACACGTAATATTCTTTCTTGGCACTATTTTCTTGAATATTAAACAAATTTCAAAAAACTTGAGTATTTCGAAAATATATTTTTAGAAGATTATTACTTTTTCATAATTTTTCTGAAATACTTGACAGTCGTTTAGAAATTTATACAAATACAAAACGTACTTTGTATTATTTTCGGGAATGTGTAACTTTCTACTTGCGATAAATAAATATTTGTTTTAAAATAGATCGGGAAATATGCCCATAATATAATGTTTATACCATCAGTCTTTATCAAAAACTAGCAGACCGATATATACAAGGAGAAACAATTTGTGACAACTATTTAAATAATAAAATTAATATTATAGAGTTTCTTATGAAAATAAAAACTATTCAACTATAAATTGGATAGCGAAGCTAATAAATTCTTCGAAGAAGTTATTCAATTTTTTTTTTGACTTCTTGGTGTTTCAATACTTAAATTATTGTTACAAGATATAAGGTCGTGATAGAAGCCAAATATTTGAAGATATAAGAAGCTGACAACTATAAATAACTGAAATTTTATCAATAATATAAATTTTAAATATGAATATTTATAAATTATTTTAATTACTTAACTTGTATTCTGTCGTAAATTAACATAGTATCAAAAATATTACAAAATAAATCTGTAATTTTATCAGAATGTGTCAATATTTTGAGAAACATTCATTCTTTTGAAAGATTATCGTTTAAACGATTTTAAACAAATGTTATGTTTGGCACAAGAAAATCATAATAATAAAAATGCAATACAGTTTTAAATGATATTTTCGCGTGTTTAAACTGCAAAGGTAATTATTACAAAATTTCTTTGTCTCCGGAAATAAATTTCAACTTTTAAATGAATGCTAGTATATCCAATTTTCCAAATTTCAGATTTAAAATGAGCAGACATTTCTAAATATCAAATTACTACGCCGCTGATTACAAATTCAGCGTCGATATGACAACTGTCAAATATTGCTTTAGGAGCAATTTGATTTTTAGATTTAAATATCAGTAATTTTGTGAATATGAACTCGTAAATATAATTATTCAAATACATTCCAAATATAGGTATAAATAAATTTTACTAATATTAATTGATTTTTTAATTACTTAACTTGAATGTATATAAACAGTTCTGAAGTGTTTGTCACTGTCCAATCCAAGTTTATGCTATTCACATAACCCAGCAATATTTTCAAACATGCCGCTGGCAAGTTTCCAAAAATTACTTCGTACAATCATCTGAGTGTTGGGATGATGAAGGTTCTTCCACTTATAATTCGGAAATCGGAAAATATACCTATAATATAATAATTAGTCACATTGTGCCGGATGTGAAAGAAAATAATATAACAACGCGTCAGGTTAAATATGTTGAAAGTTTTGAAAATAATCCATGTTTTAGTTTTCTAATATTTCAGAAATAGCTACATACCCAATCGGTTATTAATGACCAAATTTTTCATGTTTATTATATTTTCACTTATTTTTGGGAAATTTAAAAATGTTTATTAATAATTTGTAACAGAACTACTAAATTACGTGCAAGTTTAATAATAAAAATGTATTTAAAAATAATTACATTAGTATACTTTACCAACATATTGTTCCTAAAATAAATGAATCCGAGTATACATTCGTGGAATCATCATTTTGTACTTTAAATTGATTCGACTATATTGTTTGCTATCGGTGAATGTGTGACGCATAATGTTTTGTCTAAAATTAAAAAATATTAAGATACAATTTTATAAAATAATATTCAATCAATCATATATAAAGAAATGTTAATATTTTATCCTAATTTAATTAAGAATGATTTAATATCAAATATGTATTATGTACCTAGTAATGGGGTTATTTCACATTTCCTCTTGAAAGAATAGATCAAATTAAATATGTAGGTGTATGTTTACACTTTACAAGTATTTAGAATCAGAGATATGATTTTAAAAGTTGTTTTAAATATTTGAACGCTAACGTCACGGCTATACGTCACACTGTGTCGGATACGGGTAGCAGCTCTCTAGCGGATGTATTTTGAACTACGAGTGTTTGAGTTATCACGTGTCAGCTTGATTTGCCGACATCAACATATTGTTAACAAAAAACATATTTTATACAACTTTTGCTATTTATTTTAATAAATATTTATTTACATACCTTAACTCTGCTGTCACATGTCACAATTTTAGGGGTATATTGTTTATTACAACAACAAACGGATATCACGTGGACTGTTGTGTTCGTGTGTGAGAGGAATGCTAAATAGCTACGTATAACTTATCCATGCTAATGTCGTTTTAATGTGTTTCAGTACTTAGACTGTTACAAAATATAAGGTCGTAACAGAAGCCGAATATTTATTTTGTCGCTTGTTTTGCTGCATGTAAAAATATGGCGCACAAATTCAAATATCATTTGTAATATTTGAATATATTTTCAATGAAAATTAATGAATTACGTAAAAATAACAAAATATTTGTACTTGAGTTCACTTGCGTGGAGTATCCTACTAAAATTAAATTATGTATGTAATTAATACCATTGAGAGTTTATTTTCTATTTATTATTTATCTGACACTGCATTCAATATATCAGTATAATATAAAATAATAATAATAATATATAATAATTAATATCCTTATTACTTTCTGTACATTCACATTTATTAATTTTACAGTAAGTTTTTATACAAAGCAAAACTTTTTGCAATTAGGTTAGGTTTGGTTAGGTTAGCCTAATTGCAGCTTTTATATTATAAGTTTTGCAATTAGGTTAGGGTAGGTTAGGTTAATTGCAATTAGATTAGGTTAGTCTAATTGCGCTAGGTTAGGTTAGGGTAGGTTAGGCTAATTGCAGTTAGGTTAGGTTAGTCTAATTACGCGCAATTTGGTCATTAATAACCGATTGGGTATGTAGCTATTTCTGAAATATTAGAAAACTAAAACATGGATTATTTTCAAAACTTTCAACATATTTAACCTGACGCGTTGTTATATTATTTTCTTTCACATCCGGCACAATGTGACTAATTATTATATTATAGGTATATTTTCCGATTTCCGAATTATAAGTGGAAGAACCTTCATCATCCCAACACTCAGATGATTGTACGAAGTAATTTTTGGAAACTTGCCAGCGGCATGTTTGAAAATATTGCTGGGTTATGTGAATAGCATAAACTTGGATTGGACAGTGACAAACACTTCAGAACTGTTTATATACATTCAAGTTAAGTAATTAAAAAATCAATTAATATTAGTAAAATTTATTTATACCTATATTTGGAATGTATTTGAATAATTATATTTACGAGTTCATATTCACAAAATTACTGATATTTAAATCTAAAAATCAAATTGCTCCTAAAGCAATATTTGACAGTTGTCATATCGACGCTGAATTTGTAATCAGCGGCGTAGTAATTTGATATTTAGAAATGTCTGCTCATTTTAAATGTGAAATTTGGAAAATTGGATATACTAGCATTCATTTAAAAGTTGAAATTTATTTCCGGAGACAAAGAATTTTGTAATAATTACCTTTGCAGTTTAAACACGCGAAAATATCATTTAAAACTGTATTGCATTTTTATTATTATGATTTTCTTGTGCCAAACATAACATTTGTTTAAAATCGTTTAAACGATAATCTTTCAAAAAGAATGACTGTTTCTCAAAATTTGTCACAATCTGATAAAATTACAGATTTATTTTGTAATATTTTTGATCCTATGTTAATTTACAACAGAATATCATGCAAATTTGGAAAATTGGATGTACTAGCATTCATTTAAAAGTTGAAATGTACTTCCTGAGGCCAAAATTTTTGTAATAATTATCTTTGCAGTTTAATCACGCAAAATAACATTTAAAACTGTTCTGCATTTTTATTATTATGATTTTCTTGTGCCAAACATAGCATTTGTTTAAAACCGTTTAAATGATAATCTTTCAAAAGAATGAATGTTTCTCAAAATATTGACACAATCTGATAAAATTACAGATTTATTTTGTAATATTTTTGATACTATGTTAATTTACGACAGAATACAAGTTAAGTAATTAAAATAATTTATAAATATTCATATTTAAAATTTATATTATTGATAAAATTTCAGTTATTTATAGTTGTCAGCTTCTTATATCTTCAAATATTTGGCTTCTATCACGACCTTATATCTTGTAACAATAATTTAAGTATTGAAACACCAAGAAGTCAAAAAAAAAATTGAATAACTTCTTCGAAGAATTTATTAGCTTCGCTATCCAATTTATAGTTGAATAGTTTTTATTTTCATAAGAAACTCTATAATATTAATTTTATTATTTAAATAGTTGTCACAAATTGTTTCTCCTTGTATTTATCGGTCAGCTAGTTTTTGATAAAGACTGATGGTATAAACATTATATTATGGGCATGTTTCCCGATCTATTTTAAAACAAATATTTATTTATCGCAAGTAGAAAGTTACACATTCCCGAAAATAATACAAAGTACGTTTTGTATTTGTATAAATTTCTAAACGACTGTCAAGTATTTCAGAAAAATTATGAAAAAGTAATAATCTTCTAAAAATATATTTTCGAAATACTCAAGTTTTTTGAAATTTGTTTAATATTCAAGAAAATAGTGCCAAGAAAGAATATTACGTGTATTAAAATTTTCGAATTAAAAATCAAAAATTGTATCTTAATATTTGTAATTTCAGACGATACAAGAATATGAATACTTGGAGAAAACTGAGTCTCTGTTACTTTGCAGACTTAGGCGTCATACATTCTTAACAAGCATACCGACAACAAACAATATAGTCGGTTCATTTTAAAGTAGAAATTGATGAATCCACGAATGTATACTCGGATTCATTTTAAAAAAAAAATTTTTGGTGAGTTTGCTTTTCGCAGATAAGTAAATATATTTATATTCAAATTTTACACATCATGCTATATACGCTTATTTATTTATAAGAACTTGTGCCTTTTGTTCAGTACGTAGTATCAATAGCCTAAAAAAAGTGTATCACAGGGTAAGTAATATAACTACAAAATGCAATTTACAAATTTTATTTTAACTATTCTTAAATACAATATTAATAAGTGCAAGTACATTTTACAACATGATTGATAATAAGAAGTAAAATACATATTGAAGCATATAGGTAGAAATAAATTTATAATAGAACATCTTTTTTCCTTATCAGCCATGCGTGAATTGTAAATACGTTGTTTAGAGCACATGCCGCGAAATCTCTTCTTGTTGAATTTTTTTTATGATGAAAGCACGAATAATTCGAAGTATATTCATTCTTTGTACGTAGTGATGGCGGCTTCTCCTCAAAGTCATCTATACTTTCTGACAGATCAACTATAGTACATATTTTATCATCTTTAAGTAGTTTCTCCATTAGTTTTCTTTTCTCATTTCCCTTTAAATATATTATACATTCACAGGATAATATATTCTTTATTATATTTGGGCCTGTATAATAAGGTATATGCCCGTCATCCCATGATAAGCCATGGTACGAACGTTCTAACCATCGTATTTGTTTCCGAAGTGAAAAACTGACATCGTTCCATGAACATGGAGGTTGAATCAACATGTGAAATAATTTCGTATCATTTCTTGTCAAAATTGCTATTTCTTTCATAATAAATCGATTATTATCTATTCTAAATCCTTGTAGGATAATATATTCTTTATTATATTTGGGCCTGTATAATAAGGTATATGCCCGTTATCCCATGATAAGCCATGGTACGACCGTTCTAACCATCGTATTTGTTTCCGAAGTGAAAAACTGACATCGTTCCATGAACATGGAGGTTGAATCAACATGTGAAATAATTTCGTATCATTTCTTGTCAAAATTGCTATTTCTTTCATAATAAATCGATTATTATCGATTCTAAATCCTTGTATATCAATAATAAACTCTTCCATATTTTATAAACACTGGCACGGCAATCAGGTCATACAGATGACGCGGTTATATAAACTGTGACGAATTTACAAAATCAAGGGGTTTTGAAACAGCGCGAAACCTTGATGCCGCCATACTCTGTACAGAAATATCACGTGACTTCTTCTATTCTACGTACTGAACAGAAGGAATGATATAAACTAGGTAAGAACAAAACAGGATTATAAATAAATATATTATACTTTATTTCGGTACATTATCAGTTTCTAACAAATGTTTAAATTTATTATAATTACTAGGTACATAATACATATTTGATATTAAATCATTCTTAATTAAATTAGGATAAAATATTAACATTTCTTTGTATATGATTGATTGAATATTATTTTTTTTTAGATATCAATTTTTTAACATTAGTTATAGAATCTCCAGATGTAAAATATGCTTGGGTATTTATATCTCTGTAATATTCTTCAAAATTAATGGCTTTTAAATAATTCGTTAATACAGTTACAAAATCGCATATCTCACAGATTACATTCAGTGACAATACATCTAAAGAAATTTCATTTTGTAGCCATTGTATATAAACTTTATATTCTAATCTAAAAGAATGAAATTCTATGTGATGTATATTATTAGCACTATTTACAATACTTTTTATGTATTTTACAAAATTATTCCATTCTGCTATATTAAATGTAATATTATTTTGTGATGTTTGACGTACAAGTTTAATAACAATTTCTAAATTCAGTGGACTTATACCCACAGCTAATATATTTTTATCATCTATAGTAAACAAGTGTTGATTAAGTAAGCGAGATTTATTGTTTATTATTTATTCTTGCTGAGTCATTTTGCCTTGAAATAGTGTCGTTCTGAAAATAATAAAATAAAAATTAACAAATTGGAAAACAGAAATGAAAAAAACTTACCCGATTACTAATATTTTCGTTCTGTTTCAATTGTTTATCTAAATTTGATTTCTTCTTCGAAGAATTTACTAGCTTCGATATCCAATTTATAGTTCAATAGTTTTATTTTATAAGAAACTCTATAATATTAATTTTATTATTTAAGTAGTTGTCACAAATTGTTTCTCCTTGTATATATCGGTCTGCTAGTTTTGATAAAGACTGATGATATAAACATTATTTAAAAGTATTTATTTCTCTTTTGGATTATTCCATGTTATAAATAAGTATGGAGGTGAAGCTATGCCAAATTTTTCTATCATTTCCGACACAATGTGACCAATTATTATACTATGAGCATATTTCCCGATATATTTTTTAAATTCATACTCAGATATCGGTAATGATGGAATATTTGTACCGTGCGAGCGCTTACCAGGCGTCACCTCACGGACACTCATTGCTAGCGTGGACAGTGCGCATAATTAATTAATTTAAATATAACCTTACCTAGTTGTTCTTGTTACTGCAAGCATATTTCAAATCAAACAAATATCTTCCAAATGAAAACAAAAAAAACCCAGAGAAAACAAACATACGTCACCACAAATTCCAGGAAGTCATTAAAAAGCAATTAAAAAGTCATAAAAAAGGTCAATAGAAAGCAAACATATGTCACCACAAATTCCAGGAAGTCATTAAAAAGCAATTAAAAAGCAATTAGTCTGCATTCCTGAAATTCCAAGGTCATTAGAAAGCAAACATACGTCACCACAAATTCCAAGGTCATTAGAAAGCAAACATACGTCACCACAAATTCCAGGAAGTCATTAAAAAGCAATTAAAAAGTCATTAAAACAGGTCAATAGAAAGCAAACATACGTCACCACAAATTCCAAGGTCATTAGAAAGCAAACATACGTCACCACAAATTCCAGAAAGTCATTAAAAAGCAATTAAAAAGTCATTAAAAAGCAATTAGTCTGCATTCCAGAGCGGTCACTGGCGCCAGTTAACGAGTTTTTAATTACCCCCACTAAAAAGCAATTAGTGGTCTCGCGACTTGGGGGACCACTTACTACTGTTGTAATGCCATGTTGTTTCGTATGCTTTTTCTAAGTCAACTGATACCACTATAAGATGTTTTTTTATTGTGGAATGCAGTTTGAACCTCATTAGTAAGTGATGTAAGCGCGTCTAGTATGGATCTTCCGCTCCAAAAACCGCTCTGTTCTGGTAATAGTATTTCCTTGCACTCTAAGTACCACATTATGCGTCTATTTATCAATTTTTGCATTGATTTTCCCATAATGTTTGATAATACAATAGGGCGATAGCTTTTAGCGTCCATCTTGTTTTTATCGGGTTTAAGGATAGGGATATGTATCATTCTCCACTGATCTGGGAATTTATTTTTCATCCATATGTAGTTAAATATTTCTAGTACGTGGTTTGTAGTTTTTTCTGGTAAATATTGTATCATTTCTGTGGTTATGTTGTCTGGTCCCGGTATGGTATTATTTTTCAAATCTTCAATGGCTGTTTTAGTTCTGTTTTTGAGAATGGAATATTGATTGGATTATTGTTGCCTGTGATTGTTATTTGTTCTTGTTCGACATTTTCTTTTATTTCTACAAGTTTTTTATTGTACTGTTCGTTAGATGAGTTATATTGGAAGTTAAGTGCAATTTCATTTGCTATCCTTTTTCTGTCGGTTATTATCTCTTGATTTTTTTTTATAGTAGATATTTCAGTTGTAGTTCTTTTTCCTTTTATGCTTCTTATTTTGTTCCATACATCGTTTATAGGAGTGTTACTGTTTATCGAATCGACATGTTTGCCATGATTGTTTTTTACTTAGTTGTATTATTCTTCTAGCGATTGCCTTAGGTTTCTTTAGTATGATTAAGTTTTCCAACGTTTTGTTATTTTTGTATTTATACAAGGCTTTCTTCTGTTCCTTGGTCGCTTTATAGCAGTCCTCGTTCCACCATGGAGTTACTGTTCTTTTTCTTGTTATATTTTTGTATCCTATTGAGATTTCTGCTGCCGCTGTTAGTTTCTTTTCTAAATTATCTATTAATTCGTTAATATCACTTTTTTCATTAATGGATTCATAATCCGATTCTAGTTCTAACTTAAGAAAGAAAAAGGGCAAGACTAGTAATTTGTGGTTTTACTCAACAATATAACTTTGTTTTTCGTGAAAATTCTGTGCTTGCATAATTATGTCAAAAATGAAAATACGAAAGAAAACAATTCTTCTTGCTGGTTTTGTGGACTCCGATGATGCTCTAGGAACATGGAGAGATGAGGTTACTCCTTTGACATCCGTAGGACGTTTGTCATCAAATCGTGCTGCTAGAGGGAATTATACTATAAGAGATAATTTAAAGGAATATTTTATGTCCCCTATATGTTCTGTCCCTTGGCAATTTCAAAAGTTGCAGGATGTTTTTCAATGTGACTAATTATTATAAGTTCATTTTTTATTTAATGTTCTTCTAATAAAAGCTTACGCTTAGGTTTTTTAATTTATATTATGGCATAATAAAGTTTATTTTTAAAATCACATAGATTAAATAAACACAGTTAATTTTTAAGATTTCATGAAGAAAAAAAACTTTATTTCTGTATAAAAATACATCTATAAAAAACATATCTATATTTAAGAAAACAATGGGTATATAAATATTATTCCCCTAAAACTTGCATGATTGCAATTGTTTCTTCTATAGACATGCCTTTTAGTGTTAAACCCATATAATACATAATATAAATTAATCCGACGCACTTCCTAGTGTGTCACTAACAACAGCCTCAAAAGTTTTGGCATGTAACTTCACACGTTGGTAACTTCACTACTGTTGGTAATTCGTTACAAAGATTTGTGGAACACAAAAAAACTCCGATGACAGATAGTGCCAGAGTAGAAGATTTATTTTCTAAATATATTGCAGTCGAACTAAGTACATTTAAAAACAGATTTAGCAAAACAAATAATTCTTAAAACAATTTTTAAATTAAAAAAATGAGGAAGAAGAAATTAGTAAAGTAGATATCAATTTACTGTAATAATGTTTATTAACACAATGTAGCATAATAAAACCTAATACAAGTAAAATTTGTGTTTCTCTTATTTTGACACATTAATATTAAATGTTTTTCTCATACTTTTCCTCTTCTAAAATAGTCTAGTTGCCAAGGTACGGAACCTGCATTAGAATTGAAATAATTTGTTAATTATTTTCTAATCTTCACTGCTCTTAGCGGCCTGTTATTTGAACCCACTCTATTAGTTTTTTGCATAGCTGATGCATTATTTTCTTGATTTCTCCATTCTCCAGGATGTAACATTCCATTATCCTCTATCGGGATAGTTCAATGGACAATATTGATTACATTTTTTATATCGTAAAAAATTATGCAAGCATACAGTTGCCTGTATAATTTTATCAATATTTTCAGGTGTAGTATATATAGAACTGTGGAATACTCGCCACCGAGCTACAAGAATTCCAAAAAAATTTTCAATAGTTCTTCTTGCGCGTGATAATCTGTAATTGAATATATTTTAGCGTTCAGTTAATCCACTTGTAACGCGACCTGAATAAGGTCTCATTAAATTATATTTCAGAGGAAATGCCCCATCTCCAACAAAATAATATGGTATTTCTGTATTGATGTCCTCCAATATTTCATCTTCTGGTATATGTAAAGCATTATTGTTTAAATTTAGTCCAAAATGAGATGCTGCAAAAATACCGCTATCACTTTCGGATCCATAGGCGCCGATATCAACAAATTCGAATTTATAGTCTGCATCACAAGCGGCTAATAAAACTACACTGAAATATTTTTTATAATTGAAGTACTGACTTCCTGACTTATTAGGGGCAACACAACGAACGTGCTTTCCGTCGATTGCTCCTAAGCAATGTGGAATGTTCCATTTATGTAAAAATCTTTCAGCTATTGCTTTCCATTCCTCTTTTATAGGTGGTTTTAAATAAATTGGATGTAAAATTTCCCATAACACATAGCAAGTTTCTTTAAACACGTTTGAAACAGTACTTTTTCCTACACGGAAACTAAATGCTAAACTTTGAAATGATTCTCTAGTTGCGAGATATCTTTAAATAAAATATATACAAGTATAGATATTTTTATTTTTAAAAACCTTTTAAAACTTACCATAATGTAATAATTAGTCTTTGTGCAGGATCTATCGCTGGTCGAATACTTTTTTTTTAAACCCGTAAGTTCATCCAAATGATCGCAAGTCATTCGAGTAAAACGGAAAAAAACTTTCTGTCTTTTAATCGCATTTCAGCAACTAAGTTGTGATAATGGCCCTGGTTTTGTCTATTTAAATTAATGGGCCTTATCCACCATCTACGTCTGCTTCTACATTTTGATTTCTTTTTTAAAAAAAGTAAAAACAAATAACTAGTCATCATTATCACCAATTCCTCATCACTGTCTTCATTATCCTAAAATTAATATATATATATATATATATATATATATATATATATATATATATATATATATATATATATACAGGCTGATTCATCGGTCTGTCCTCTCTTTATAATTCTTTTATTTTAAGTCCGATAGAAAAACTCTTCAAATATAATTTATATAATATATTATTGTCTATCTACGTACTATATGCATTTGTATACAGGGTGCTCCGTTGAAGCGCAACAATATATAACTTTATATTTCTTAATGGAACACACTATATATATTTATTTATTTTGATAGTAAATTAGATTCCCTTTAAAATACTATTAAGTAATAAGGGGTCTAAAATTATAAATTAAGAAGTTATTTACGTTCATAAAAAATAGTTCATAGTGGAAAAAAACCATAATTTAATACAAAATTTTGATTCTTTTTTATTAATACTTATTTTAAATATTACACTAATTACAAAGAGGCTATTAAAATTTAGTGACAGACTAAATAATGCAAAATTATAATAAATGCTCGAAACAATTGATCAAATTATCCGTAGCTTACTTTGTTAATAATAACATGATACAAAAATATCATTCAACGAATAAAGGTAAATAACTTCTTAATTTGTAATTTTAGACCCCTTATTACTTAATACTTTTTTAAAGGAAATCTAATTTACTATCAAAATAAATAAATATATATAGAGTGTTCCATTAAGAAATATAAAGTTACATGTTGTTGCGCTTCAACGGAGCACTCTGTACGTAGATAGACAATAATATATCATATAAATTTTATCTGAAGAGTTTTTCTATCTGACTTAAAATAAAAGAGTTATAAAGAGAGGACAGACCGATGAATCACCCTGTATATATATATATATATATATATATATATATATATATATATTTATATATTTGGACAAAACGAAATTATTTATTTTCTTACCATTATTAAATTGATAATTGTATATAACCTCAATTGGCGACAGTGTTGCCAGATGAAGACAAAGAAATTATCGTACCAACCTATGAAAATTATGGTTTTTTGAAAAAAATTATCGTACAAAATTATCGTATTTAAAAATAAATTATCGTATCCCCAAAATCAACAAATAAATACAAATTTATCATTTTCAGATCGTATATTTTATAATTGCATTAGGTACTATACATTATAATGGATATAGGAACTTATGCTAAAGCACAAAAAATATACATTATAAATTTTTTCTATTTCGGTGTTCTTATGCTTCTATAAACGCACTGTTTTGTATTGCAAACACGGCGTTTAGAAGATCTATAAGCGTACTATTTTTGGCGCCATTCATGTTCTCGAGTTGGTAGTCATGCTTTCATAACTGACAGATGACAGGTAACCTCAAAATGGTAAGTTGTTGATAATATTTCAACATATTACTTTTAATTATGGATTTTTATACTTTCTTTAGGTGATAGGACTAGAAAAAAATATAATATTAATTTCACAACCAGAATCAGACCTTAAATCATAAATACAATACATCTTGCAATACACTAATTAATCAATAGTTGACAAAATATGAAATTTCAATTGTTAGCGTGAAGCGTTACCAACATAAACATAACTAACAATAAAATACCTAGTCATAATTTGACGTCGCAATTTAAATAAATTTAATCGTAAAATTACCTCAATAGAAAAAATAGTATAAAAAACACGTATCATAAGGCCTGTTGACGCACTCGTCCTTTGTAAAACTCGCCTAGCGGCTCGTTTTCCAAACTTGGACTCGTACGTTAACAGATTGCCTTATGATACTTGTGTTTTAATGTACTATTTACAAACAATTCGCATCGTTAAAAAAGTAATAAATTGATTAGGCATCAAATAAAATATCTGCAGTTTCATCTGTCTCTGCATCCTCGTATATGTTATCTGACACCATGAGCCTAACCATTTCTTCAGTGGGTTTAAATTTAGGGCAACCCCCTTGATCAACTACACATTGGGAGGAATGGAGAAGTCCATTGATTGTTTTTGTCATTAATTTATTTCGAGTTTTTGTTTTTATTAAATTAACTTTCGAAAATATTCTTTCGCAGGTGGCGCTACTATGTGGATAAACTAAAATATCGAGAATGTATTTAGATAGATTTTTAAACAAATAAATATCTTGATGATCCTTTATTTCACCAACGTTATACCAAAATAAATCTGGAGGATTATTTATATTTAAATTTAACTCAGTGAAATTACAATTAATGAACTTTCTCCATTCGTCGTCAATAGTTTGAATTTGATTTACATTATCTATATTTATTAATCGTTTTGTATTTGATATTATGGGAAAAAGTGTAGTAGGCCAATTTTTTGCTTTGGGAGAAAAAATGTGCATATTCTTTAAAATTTCATTTTGAAAGTTATATCTCTTTCTAATCTCAACACAACTACGGATTAAAAACTTTTGGCACTTACTATAAAACAAGAAAAATTCTTCTTGATTTAAATTTAATTGATTGATTTCTTGTAACACAGCTACACCTAAATACATGTTTTCTAAACGGGTAAACTTATCGGTTTGATTTGGATTAATATCACTAATGTTAGTTTTCTTTACATAATTGTTGTCTAAATAAATACATAACAATTCAATATAGGTTTCACACATTCGAGTATGAACTTCAGTTAACACAATTTTGTCACTTTGAAAATATGAGTTTAGGCTTGTGAATTTCGGTAAAACCCAATTTAAAAAAAGAAAAAACAGTTTTGTGGTTTTATTAAAGAATTCTGAATATATAATTTCACTTTGTTGAGAATTGTTTTCTGTAAATTCAGATATAAAAAATAATCTCAATGGATTCCACTGTTCCACAATTCTATTAACAACAGAATACAATGACAACCACCGTGTCTGTGAGGGTCGTAAAATTTTGTGGGGTTCAGAGTTACAGAACTCTTGAAATTCAGTTAATTGTGCTTGTCGTTTACAGCTTAACTTAAAATAACTGTAAATGTTCCTCGCAAATAATTCAATATTTTCTGGAAGTTCCTTACATGCTGAACTTGTACACAAATGTAGAGAGTGACAAATGCATGTCTGAACAAAAATTCCTGGGAAATCTTCCAACAATCTACTCATAACTGAGTTTTTATTTCCCATCATAGTGTTACAACCATCTGATGCAAATCCAACTATATTATCTTTTGGTATATTTTCTAAACTTTCAATTAATTTGGTATATAATTTCTCAGCTGTTGCTCCTTCATTTGCATCAGATGGTTGTAACACTTGAACAAGTTTCCAAAAAAAACAATTTATTTTTCGTTTTACTTTGTCAAAAATTCTTATACAAATACATAATGATTTTACAGAACCAATGTCCGTAGACTCATCAATAATTAAACTAAATTTTTGAGTGCATAAAATATGTTTTAAATTTGCTGCATAACTTTTTCCAATTACGTTTTTTATAATTCCAGTTCCTTTGGTACGACCTATGTTCATACCTGCAGCAATTTTAGAATCGGGAAAACAATTACGCAAAAGTTCACTCAAGTGATTTAAAGTATTAAAAGAAATATTATGTTCTGCGAGAAATGCTGCAATTTTTATTTCACTTGATTTAATTTGATGCGTCAATGATGGATCTTTATTGAAAAATGTATTTTCAAGTCGCGTCTGATTTGGTGCAATTTTCTTTACTTTATTTAAGTGTTTTTTTCCTTTACTGTGTGATTTAATTACACTCAACTCCGCTGTCATTTGCACATTGCATGAAACACACTGTGCACGATATTTGTCTCCTACAAAATTTAAAAATGTATCATTGAAATTCTATTTCTATAAAAAAATGTTTTATAATTTCGTATCCTCTACTTGTCGTAGCCAACCCTTAAAAGTTTCTATTTGTTCCCATTGTTTTCGAAAACACTGTCGTATGCGAATTTGGGTAGTTTTTCTTGGAGCTGCTGATGAACAACCTGGGGCACGATCTTCATCACTAGAGCTGTTGTATTCATCACTACTATCAGTATCCATTATTCAGTGTTCTTATATTTGGCTCCACACTAACAAAATAATATCCTAAACTCGTAACAAAACAAACTAAAATTTTAAGATTGCAAACCATATAGTCATGGCAAATGAGCGGGAACCGGCAATAAAAAGAAAAGACGCACACGCACACGTAGCACGCACTAGTACAATCCACAATCCACCGACCAATAACCATCCCGTAAGCCAAGCGCAGTCGCAGAATGCAGAGCAGTGTTACCAGTAGTGCAATCGCAATGAATAAATTACTATTGCCAACCGAAACAAATATAAATACACGAAAGATGAAATATCTTCTAAAAATAATTGTTCGAAAAGGTTAATACGAACAATTTTCAATATTATCGTATATCGTATGTAGAGCTATCGTATATCGTATATGATGTAAAATAATCGTATAAATACGATAATTATCGTATATCTGGCAACACTGATTGGCGATGCAAGCGTAGATGTCAGCTCCCCTAGCGGCGAAAATGTTAATTTGAGGACCCGGTATTAAATTACTTGTATATATGTCAAACGTGGTTTACAGTGTGCGATTAATGTTTATTTCATTGTGTGTGTTAGGTGTTATGTAGTGTCGAAGATTTCAAATATACCCATACATAGTTACTTACTAAGTAACCGTGTGTTTCATTTCATTTTGTTGTTTATCTATCAGTTTATAAATTCATAGAGAGGTAAAAAGATTGATTTAAGAAGTTCAGGTTAGGAATTTGTTTTAGGCAAAATGAAGCTAGGACTTGAAGAATATTTTAGTTACAGGAACAATCTTGCTCTTCATAACTAGATGAAGGAATAACTTTTTGCGATGTACTGGCCTCTCTTTTCTCTTGCCTCTCCTTTCTTTCCGACGATTTATCTGAGAGCGAATAGACAGGAACTGAACTCGTTGGGAGGTTTTTGGACCACGTAAGTAGATTAGTTGTCTCTGTTTTGGACGGTACAGTATAACGTTTCAAAAATATTGTGTTACAAGTGTTAATCATCGATCTATATTTAAAACCTTACCTATCCTAGGAAAATAATCACTGTAATCAAAATGCAATGAACACACG
The DNA here is from genome assembly GCA_951394225.1 of Harpalus rufipes. Lineage (NCBI taxonomy): Eukaryota > Metazoa > Arthropoda > Insecta > Coleoptera > Carabidae > Harpalus > Harpalus rufipes. The sequence goes on from OX596285.1 coordinate 21,736,170, forward strand.
TATATAAATTTACTCCTCACTTTCTTTCCAATTCGCAACCTCATGACCCAGACTGTATGTTGATCAACCATTTCGTTCAGCCCTCTTTTATTACAAGTGGATACTTTTCTTTTTCCGGACTTTGGAAATTCATGGAACGAAATTTCGGGATTCTTTTTTGCCCAAGAATTACATCCCGGAACACAACAGTAGGTATTACTCATATTTTCAAAATATATGAAGTAACGAATACAAACAGTATGAATAAAGAAACTAAAGAACACGATCGAATAAAAACAATAACAAAAAAGACAATAATGAATAAAAACACTGGTCGGTAGTATGAACAACCGACTAAAGTATCCGACTATCTATTGATTAAGGCTAATTTCTTAATCAATTGATTAGGGGTTACTAACTTATGATCACTTGATTATCTACCGATTTTCTAGTGAGCGATATTTAGTAAAAGCATCAGCGGCAACAGTGTAAATGCGCAGGGTGTGCGCAGGTAAGTTAGAATCTGCTTTACCGACGTGACATGTGTATTGTCATTGTCCTTGGCATTCTGCTTTAGATTATTGGTCGGTGGCTTGTTGAGTTGTGAAAAATTATATTCCGCCGTACATTTTATTGTAAATTGTAAGTATTTACTATTTATTACTACAAAAAAAAATTATAGGAAAGAATATATTACTGTTTGTACATATTCAGTCATATTAAAAATGAGTACGAAGAAAGAAAAGCGGTCTGATAACTGGTTTCCTGAAGAAGAGTTGTTAACAAAATGTATTGATGGAAGAAGGAAAATTATAGAAGAAAAAAGCGCTGAACCACGACCATTAAAAAGAAGGCATGGCTAGAAATTTATGAAATTTTTAAAGCCAATGGTTATGACCGAGAACCGGAGCGGATGAAAGAGAAATGGAGAAGATTGAAAGACAAATCGAAGAAAGAAATGAGAATATATGCGAAGGAATTAAGAAAAACAGGAGGAGGTGGAAAGCCAAAGTCACCATCACCTACATCTTTCCAAATTAAGGATATTTGTGCCGAAGACTTCACAACAGATTTTTCCATGTTTGATTCAGATGGACAAACAAATAATATGCAAGAAGAAAAAGAATATTATCTGGATGAAGAAACTGGGTAAGTATAATATATAATTTCTTATATGAGAAATTGATCTGAAGTTCTACAACTACCAAGAAGGATCTTTACAAGCCTACTGTAGTATCAAATAAATACATATATACGAATTGATAAATAATTTAAAATGCCTTAGAACGCGAACAGTCATGCGTCCTATATTAATTTTATTAATAGATATTATACCTTATACCGTTTACGCTAAAATAAATATATATCGTGCATCATTTTACCCACTTTTAGCACAGAAATTAGTCTCATATCTTTTTATGTACAAATACATTTTTTCAGAAACCTCTAAGAGATACAATTTAAAATAATACATTTATTTAATAAAATTACATAAATAATATTATTGTATTTTATTAGAACCTTAAAAGAAATCCCATCCCATCCTACACCTGACATAGTGGCCAATAAGTCTCAAAACGATACTCCTATAATAATAGAGACAAGGACAAAAAATAATGTTGAGCAGCGTGCTAGTGAGAGTATCAGTGTTTCAGCATCCAAGAAAAGAAAACAATGCACTATGTCAATATATGAAGAGGAACTTTTAAAATTGACAGAAAATGAAATAAACACTGAAGTTAAACATATGAATGAAACTCATGAAGAAGAAATGAAACAGCTGGAAATAGAAAGAAAAACGAAGGAAGTTCATTTAAATATAAATAGAATTAGAGAAAAAACTGAAGAAATTAAGTTAGAAACAGCGATATTAGAAAAACAAGAATTAGAATTAAAATTATTAAAACAAAAACTTTACAAATTTATCTGATTAAACGTTAAGTATAAATAGTGTTTAGATACATTAATTCCTTGAACATGAGGGTAAGTACTATAGTTTTTATATTATTTGCCGAATTTTAAATAAATCTATTTAAACCTCGTTAATTATAATCTGTGGGGAACCGGCTTATGGGTAATATGCCGTGATGGTATATTTATTTTATTTAAAAAAGGTTATTAGTTTTTAAATATTCAAGTTTATAATGGCAATTAACATATTCAAATTCTTACAACTTTCTGCTATCGCCTTTTCGAAATACGGAATCTATTTTCAAGCAAGTGAATGCAGAAAATAACAAAACGAAAGTAAACCAAATAACACTTGTTTAAATTTATGATACCAGACCAGATAGATAGATACTTCATCGCCCGTATTACGAGCGCACTTTTATGGACAACACTCAAAAGAATATAATGTAAAAGTGCGCTGCATGAAAGCGCTTTTATTATAAAAGTGCGCTCGTAATACGGGCCCATAAGTTTGTATGAAAATGAAAGTTATGTTGAAACAAGAAAAGAAATGTAGAGGAACACAGACGAAGAAACATAAAAAAAGGCTTTCAATTAAAGGTAGAATAACAAATGATTAAGAAAGAAACCAAAAGATATCGCAACATATTTTAAAGAAAGTGATCTCTAATAAATCGGGTTCTGAAAACGGATCCTCTTATATTTTCTTCATTGTTTATTGGAACTGGCATCTCATCCTCTGATACAGAGCTCTGCGAATCGGAATCTATAAGTAATAATGTAATTTAACAGGAGTCGTTAAATACTTTCATAATACTAACCATCATCTTCTGTATAACCGCTATCTTTCTCTATCCGTATATTATGTATAACTGCCATAGCAGATATTGCAGCTTTTACGGTTTCTAATTTGAGACACATGCCGATTTGTAGAGATCTGAAAAGAGCCTTCCACTGTCCAAACAATCTGTCCACAGTTGTACATGTCCGAATATGGGCCGCATTATACCGTATTTCCTGAGGTGATCTCGGATTTAATAACAGTGTTAATAAAAAATTACGACACGCGTAGCCACTATCACCCAACAATATGCCGCGTATTTCGTTGTTCTGTAAAGCAGAATTTAATATGTAGTAAATAATAATGAAAACAAAATATACCCACTTCGAATCGTTCTTTTACAATTTTTTTTAAATGAGATGCCAATTCCACTGAAACTTTCTTGACAATGTTGCTCATAGTCTTTTGAGCCACACCATGTAAATCCCCTACAATATAATAAAATTAAGTATTAATAATTACTAATAATCCTTATAATATTTTTTTGTATATTTTAGGTTAGGTAAGGTTACTGCCTTTATTCCTGGTCTAAGGTTATAGCATATTGTCGAATTGAAAACTATATACCGTAATTAAAAGTACATTAATTAGGGAAATATACACAATTAGAGAATTATTAAATAAAGTGAAATAAAATAATTCACAACCAAAAGATGTTACAAATTGTACAGTGATTCGTGACTCGTTCTAGTCATGGTGGACGTGGCGGTAAAATCGTGCGCGCGACGCGCGACTTCGGATGTTCAAAAATGTAAGATTGAAATTATAAACTTACCATTATCCTCTTGTTGAATTCCTTTTGCATAAAAGCGGAGGGTAATTAAAACTTGTAATGCTGGAGATATACATGTTTTCTTCTCCTTTATAAGTTGCAAATTATTTTCCACTAAATTAATTATAAATTTGGCGGTATTCTTACTAACTCTATACCGTCGTCTAAATTCTGTTTCCGTGAGTAGAAAAAACGGATCTTTCCTTCTACTACATATATATATATATATATATATATATATATATATATATATATATATATATATATATACTCGATTTCTCCTTGCAATTAATTCGCGATGAGCGTAAATGTCGCGGATCTGACGTACAGCGTCCATTTTGAATAAAGATAATCAAATGATCATCGACAGATAATCAACCCTCCACCAATGTTTAAACATAAACAAGGTTGACTAAAGATAGTCGGCCTTAATTGTTCATACTAACGATTTTTAGTCATTTGCTAAGCAAAAGATAGTCAACAGATAATCAACACCTAATCGGCATTCATACTAACGGCCAATGGATACGAGTATAACCACAAAACAAGAACAATAACAGAAACGAATAAAAACACTCTTTGTAAGTACATAAACAATAACAACAGACACGAATACAACCACTAACGAATGAAAACACTTTTTATAAGTAAATAAACAATCATTTTAAGTAAAATTAGCCTCAGAATCGCAAACGTACGCTGGTCAACACAATACAAACATATAAAAACATACCGACCATATCGGGTAGTACGATTTCAAATTTCGCCGCTAGATAGCGAGCGCCAGGCTTGCATCGCGAATTTCAACGTAAAGTTTAAATTTATTGCAAAAGATGGCAACCTGAATGACAGTATGGTAGGGTACCTTTATATCAGGGCCCTGACAGTCCAATCAGCGCGCGCTTTCCTCAATATTAGTACGTCCGAGCGCTGTTAGAGGCGCTGCGTACGACATTTTTTCATTTTTGGGATCAAAGCAGGCTTTGAATTTGTGTTTGTTTTGCATTGTTATGTTTAAAAATAACGCTTTGCTTGTCATCCATTTTATTTGGAGTTGGAGTAAATAATTATAATCTGCGAGAATAATCATCATCTTGTTTTTTTCCACGGACAAACTCTTATTTTCGTCGTTAAGTGAATATATATTTCATTTAAATATTATACAAACGGTAAGCAAAAATACATATACCGTGTGTCTATCTTAAAGGTGTACATAGGAGATTAACATGGGTAATCAGTTTTTTGCAATTCCCTGCTCACATAATTATTTTAAGCAAAAACGCGTCAAATAAAAGTTTTAGGACATAAAATTCTGAATCTAAATCAATAAACAGAATTAACTTTACATGCTTTATAACGACAGAAATTAAATATGAAAATGTCGAAAATTACGTTGAAAATATCGATAGCCATGGAATTGAACAAAAAATAAATAAATGCTTGACGTTTTATCTATCACAACGTAAGTTAACTTATTTGACATTTCTAACTATTTGATTTGGACAAGTATCGTTAAGTATGACAATAACAGAAATATTAGATTAATAAATAAAGTTAAAAAATACAGTTTTGTTTAAATAATATGAATTTATTAAAAATTCAATATTTTGTAACATAATATTTTCAAGCAAGAAAAGTTTTATAATTATTAAACGAATAACAAGTAATTATAATTTAAAGATAATAGTTACAATAAATATTCAAATGCAGCACCATTTTGGACAAGATAATAAACCTTATCTATTGTAAAACGACCTTTTTACATTAAATAGTTGCCGCTGAGTTATACGATGACATTCATTAAATATGGCATCTCTCAGATGTTTTCGTGGCTTTGTTTATAAATTTGATTTTTTAAGTGACCCCATAAAAAAAGTCACATGGAGCAAGATCTGGAGATCTAGCAGGCCAGTTAATAATACTCCGTCTTCCATTTCAGCGCCCAGGAAATGCCAGATCCAAATATTCCCTAACGTTTCTGCCATAGGGGCAGGACATCCATCGTGTTGAAACCAGACCTCTCAATCTGGGCTCACAACATTGTCTGTTTCAGGACCAATTTCGTTTTGTAGCATCTCCAAATAATTTTCCGTATTTAGATTGCCACGTATTTCAAAAGGACCAATTATGTGGTGACCTAAAATTCCAGCCCACATATTACCTTTCTAGGGATATTGTGTCCTTGTTGAAATTCTAATTCTAGGATTTTCTGTTGCCCAACAACGTGTATTTTGGGTATTGGGTTCATTATTTAACGTGAAAGTGCATTCGTCGGTAAAACAAATGGACGATAAAAAAGTTTGATCATTATTAGCCCGGTTCTGCATATCTTCGCAAAACACTCTTCTACTTTCTTCATCGTATGGGAAAAGTTCTTGGTGACACTGCATTTTATAAGAATAGTACGATTTTTTTTTAAATATTATGTGTGATGCTGTGATGAACTCCCAACTCATTTCCAATACATCTAGTACTACAGAAGGGGTTTACACTTATCATTCCTAGCACTCTTTCTTCCAGCAAGGCACGTTCTTCTGCTCGTCCTACATTCTGATAACGCGGCTCACGTGTATTTTTTGAAGACACACTAGCAGTCTTTTCAAATTTTGTCACCAATTTAGCAATTGTAGTTGCACTGGAAACCGGCCGATCCATAAACTTAACGGAAAATAAATCACGCACTTTGCGGTAACTATTACCTCCATAAAAACATTTTATTATGAAAACACGATCTTCATTAGAATAAATATTCAATTTTTAATAATATCAGACAACAAAACCAGAGACAAAATCAAATTGTCAGAAACGTCAAATAACTTATTTGACAAATAAAACGTCAAGCTTTTATTTATTTTTTGTTTAATTCCATGGCTTTCGATATTTTCAACGTAATTTTCGACATTTTCATATTTAATTTCTGTCGTTATAAAGCATGTAAAGTTAATTCTGTTTATTGATTTAGATGCAGAATTTTATGCCCTAAAACTTTTATTTGACGTGTTTTTGCTTAAAATAATTAGGTGAGCAGGGAATTGCAAAAAACTAATTTCCCATGTTAATTCCCTATGTACACCTTTACGACAGACACACGGTATACATAATAAAAATAATCGCGATAAATGTTGTCTTCATTTATAAAATAAGAAATAAATATATAATTATAAAACAAAATAAAAGTATATATTTGGATCAAATAGGCGCTGTAAATTTAGTTCGCCCGAGCATTGCTAGATGTCGCTAGTAACTTGGGTTGTCGGAAATAACCTATAGTGTCCCGTCTGGAGAGGGTGGTCCGTGTTTTATATACAGGGTATGGCCATGGGCAAGATCGCCGTCATAAGCGAGCCAATGTCAAACATACTGATAATTCATTTCCGTATTTATTTGTAAGAAATGTGATATTATATTATACAGAAATATTAAATAATCACATTATGAATCATAATAAGTATATATTTTAAACATATCTACCTTTTAAAAATTTAAATGTTTGTGTTTAATATTGATAATTTTTATGTGTTTTCAATATTGCCAGTCATCGTAATCAGTATCTCAAGAAAATATACAAATAAATAAAATAAAAGTATTACTTACACTTTAAATAAATATTAGAAGTATATTTAAATGTGTTTTGCATTAAAATAAAACAAGTAGCCACGAAAATACATAATAATTTGCGCAACAACAACGAATATGACAGTGGCCCGCTAATGGCGGACGAAACGTGAGCCACGTCATGGCCATACCCTGAGTATATAGGTACCCTATAGTATGGCCACAGATAAACCTAGGTAGGTTTATCTGTGGTATGGCGAACAAAGTCAAAAGACATAACACAACACAGCGACATGACAGAGACATAACATAACATAAGCTTTGTGAACGGGCATATTCTATGTTTTCTTAAGTTACGTTATGTTATGTTTCTTACGAAAACTATGAAATACAATACCGGTTTACACACATCCATATTTTCTTTATGTTATGCTATGATATGTTATGTTACGTTATGTAAACTCTGAAGCAGGCTTTAGGAAATGAAACTTTGTATCGGTATTGAATTTACAAAATATAAAAATGGATACAGTATAAATCAACAAAAATACATTGAAAATATTTTAGAAAAATATAACATGAAAGATTGTAAAACTGCCAGTACGCCTATGAATCAGGATTAACAGTTAAAAAAGTTGATAACAATGAATATAATTTGACCTATCAAAATTTAATTGGATCTTTAATGTTTTTATCAGTAGCTACTAGGCCAGATATAGCTTTTGCGGTAAGCTACAACGCGCCATTCATCGAGTTTGCTGAATCGACGACAATGTTGCCAGGTCTAGGTAAAATTCCCTAAATCTAAGGATTTTTTCATTAGTTTGGGTAAAATAGAATTTTTATAATTTTTTGTTGATATCTTGGGAAATTAGTAATCATATTGAGCACATAACATTATGCTTAGGTATATTTAAAAAGAATATTGCATGCAATTGACTAGTCTCGCGAATACACGCGCAAATCGACAATAATATAGGGTACCTAGTAATGAGGAGCCAACCTGTAGATGGACATAGTATTGCAGTTTCTGATAAGACCCCATATCACACAAAATAAGGTTCTTCCTCCTCGGGGGATCCCCGAATTATTTTGTATAAAGAAAGTAAAATATATACAGAATATACTCGTATCACGGAAAGTGAAACATAGGCGTTTATCATGGGAAATCATTTTTTCCATGCGCATTGCTCCCCTAATTATTTTAGACGAAAAGTTTAAAATGGATGTTCTAAAACAAAGCAAAAATTTCTACATCCGAAACAATAAAAAAAAATCATTTTGGCTACTTCATAACTGCAGAAGTAAAATTTGAAAATACACGGAATTACAATTTAATAGTAATAGCCATGGAATTAGAAACAAGAGACGAACAAAAGCGTAATGATGTTTTATACGTCACATTATTAGTATTTATTTTGACAATCATTATTCTGACATTGACGTAATAAAACGTTATGCTTTTGTTCGCCTCTTGCTTCTAATTCCATGGCTAATACTATTAAATTGTAATTCCGTGAATTTTCAAATTTTATTTCTGCAGTTATGAAGAAGCCACAATGATTTTTACCTTCCCTTATCTTCAGGTGAAGAAGGTGTGTGTGTGTGTGTGTGTGTGTTTGTGTGTGTGTGTGTGTGTGTGTGTGTGTGTGTGTGTGCGTGTGCGTGTGCGTGTGCGTGTGCGTGTGCGTGTGCGTGTGCGTGCGTGTTCGTGTGCGTGTGCGTGTGCGTGTGCGTGTGTGTGTGTGTGTGTCAATACCACGATTCCAAAAATTATATTTTTTTCGTATTCCTCAAGTTTACATCCAGCCTCATTTGAAGATTTAACAATTAAATTTGATTTATTTACATTTAACGTTATTATAACTTAAAGAATATATTATTCTCTATACGATTTGATTGCATTTTATACTTCATATTCAATAGATATAGAGTTAAAGAATAATAAAGATAAAAAATTCGTATAAATTTCATATTCAGCCAGCTATGCTAACATAAAGAAATTAAAATTTATAAATCAGCCAGCCAGGAAATTCAAGTGTAGATCGGAAAAAATGGTATACATCGTTTACTACATTTCTCAGTGCAACAGATTTGGACAGTGCATCAAGAAAAATCGCGTTGTTAATAAATCTCATTGGAGGTGATGCTTCTGAATTATTGAGCAACTTTACATGGGAGAATGTAAATGATAAAACTGTTTTTGCCAAGGTGGTTGATAAATTTGAAGAATACTGTACTCCTATAAAAATATTGTTGTTGAACGATTTAATTTTAATAATGTGGTGCAACGAGATGGTGAAACATTCGAATCATTTCTAACTGAATTGCGAACAAAAGCAGTCATTTGTGAGTTTGCTACTCTTCCGGACAGTTTAATAAGAGACCGAATAGTGTAAGGTATTCGAGATAAAGCGCTACAGAAAAGACTTCTTCGAGAAATAAATTTAACGTTGAAAACGTGTGTCGTATACTGCATAGCAGCGGAACAAAGTGACAGGCAAGCCAAACTTTTACAGCAGCCGCTCCAGGTAGATAGTTTGAAGAAGAAAGTTGTCAAACATAATGCCGAAGAGAAGAAATGCCCGAAGTGTCACCGATATCACCCGCCAAGAAAATGTCCAGCGTATGGAAAAACGTGTTTAAATTGCAGAAGAAAGAATCATTTCTCAGTTGCGTGCAGAGCTCCGAAGCAGGTCCAGGGAAAGAGTAAGAAAAATGTTCAAGAGATACGCGAAGATGATGAACAGGACTTTGATATTTTTTTTATTTCCGAGGTGAAAAATATGTATTCTAATAATGCATGGTATGCTGAATTAAAAATTAATAATTTTAATGTTAAATTCAAACTCGATTCTGGTCCCGAAGTAAATGTTTTATCTGTTTCTGTTTTGGAAAAGTTGAATAATGATACTAGTAATTTAACTAAATGTAGGACCATGTTAATTTCATTCAGTAATAATGATATTAAATCATTAGGAAAAACTATTTTACAATGTTTTTATAAAAATGCGATCTATAATGTTGAATTTTTTGTAGTGGACGGATATACACAACCAATAATAGGTTTAAATACATGTGAAAAAATCTGTTGTGGCCAGCACAATACCTCTCGCCATTTTCATTTTATGTTACATAGGGCGCGAGGAGTTATGTAACTTTGGTGGCCTTGGCAAGCAGATATAGGGGCCCGTGTCAGAATGAGAGCTAGTAATATACATAGGTGTCCAGTATCATAAGTTTTCATCCGAAACATTATGATTTTCCAAATCCATGTGGATTATTTTCCTCGACAATGGATGACAAATAAACATCAGAATATTTTGAAATTTTGAATGAAAAATTATGACATGACAATTGTGACATCTATGTAAATAACTACTAGCCGTCATTCTGACACGGATCCTCATATCTGCTTGCTAAAGTCACATGACTGCTCGCGCCCTATACGTAACGAATTTAACATTTCTTGTATACACACAAATAATTGAAATTGTTTCTCTTCTTTCGTTCTATGAGAAATTTTATCCTACTATTCTAATATAATCAAAATTCTTCAAATTCATTGACGGTATTAGCAGTATTTCTTAAGGATATATGTAATATTAACATACCTGTAATTTAAATACATATTAAATTAATAATACAATATATATTAAATGTACTCATACCTCCCAGAAAAATCTGACACTGACATTTTGCATTTATTTGTCAATTACAAAAATTTGAATATCGCAACTGTTTTTCGGGCAACGAGATTTATTACAACAGATATATTATTATATACTATATCTCCAAACCTAGACAAGATATAATAAAAAAATTAAATGTGTCAGATTGAGAATTTAATTATCTTTAATATTTGTAGTAACAAATTTTCAAAAAATAATATTTAGAAATATTTTTTTTTAGAAACTACCACTTCCGGTTGTCCAATTGTTACCAGAACCTATTCAACTCTTCCCATTACTGTTAGATTGAGGAATCCGTAGTTATACAGGTCTTTAGTCTTATAGAATTTGAGAAATCGTGTCTCCAACAACCTCACACACACACACACACATCCACACACACACACACACACACACACACAGACATCATTGTAAAAATGTTAAAATCGGATTCTATGGACCTTAAATCGTGCTTATTCAATAAAATCTGGATATGCGATTTTTAGCATGAATCCAATATCTCTCTTAGCGAGAGGTAAAAATAATATTATTGAAACGTGTGGATGAAATGAACAAAAATTGTAATATATTTAAATTGTACAGATGTATTTACAGGTATTGGGCAGATTGACGCTAAATACCACATTGTACTAGACAAGACGGTTCCTCCTGTTATTCACCCTCCTAGACGTGTTCCATTGCGATACAACCATAACTTGGTATTACATTACATAACCTAGAGAAGATGGGTATCATTGAAAAAGTGGATCATCCAACCGATTGGGTTAACAGTTTAGTCATCGTGGAGAAGAAAAACGGCGATCTACGATTATGTTCGGATTCCAAGGATTTGAATAAAGCCACAAAACGTGAGCATTTTATGATTCCAACGGCTCAAGATATTACTGCGAAATTAAATGGTAAGATTTTTTTTCTGTTATTGACATGACGCTCAAGTTTCTGGCACGTAAAATTAGATAAAAAAAAATCCGATTCATGTACTTTTAATACATGTTTTGGTAGATACTAATTCTTACGTATGCCTTTCGGAATAAGTTCAGCTCCAGAGGTTTTTCAAAAATATGTTCTTGATATTTTCGGAAAAATTGAAGACGTACAAGTAATATTTGATGATCTTACCATAGCGTCCAGAAATGAAAAAGAGCATGATCAAATTTTACGTGAAGTTTTAAAAACCGCGAGAAAAAATATTAGATTTAATAAAAATAAAATTCAACTACGAGTAAAGTCAGTAAAGTATATGAGATATATTGTATCAGAAAATGGGCTGCAGCCTGGCCCTGAGAAGGTGAGAGCGATAGTCAAAATGGAGAATCCCAAATGCAAAGAAGTAAAAAGATTTTTAGGAATGACAAATTTCTTGTCAAAATTCATTCCAAATTTATTTACCGTTAATGCACCGTTACGAGAACTTGTAAAAAACAATGTTGTCTGGCATTGGGAAGAAAATCATCAAAAAGCGTTCGAAAATCTGAAGAACATTTTGGTAAATCCTCCAGCGATCACATTTTTCGATCCTAACCTCGAAGTTACAATTCAGACCGACGCATCAAAAGATGGAATTGGGTGTTGTCTCCTTCAGAAAAAGCAGCCTATAGCGTATGCATCTAGAGCTCTTACTGAAAACGAAAAAAGGTATGCACAAATAGAAAGAGTTGCTTGCGATTGTATACAGTCTTGAAAAAATTCATTATTATGTATATGGAAGATCTGTAACGATAGAATCAGATCACAAGCCTCTAACTGCAATTACTAAAAAAGATATCGAAAAAACTACGTCAAGATTGCAAAGATTGTTAATGGAACTCTTGAAGTATAATATAAATGTTGTTTTCGTTCCTGGATCACAGATGTATCTTGCTGATATACTTTCAAGATCATATCTTAAGGATTCTGTAATAGTAATTAACGTTATAAGTCCGGGAACACATACTTTACAGTATGAGTGAGACATTTAAAGACGAGGCGACAAAGGAGCCGAGTCTTGAAATTCGAAACGAGTACTGTAAAAAGTGTTCACGGACGAATGTCGTTATGTATTTTATTTCATTCTGTGTCAAATTGCGTTTTAAAGAAACATTGAAATTAATTTAAAAATAATTTAACAGATGCTCCAAATCTAGTTACATTTTCGTAACATGATTAGCAACGGTTGTTTGGCAAATGTTTAATTTGTTTAAATAATTTGTTGTGTCAAAATGAATTCTTATGCAAATTGCCCAGAAATTGTAAATCCTCCAGTAATTGTAAGAAAATCTGAAGAAGCGTGTGCGAAATTAATACCTATTAAGTCTGGTGAAAGGTATCAAAAACAATTCAGCCATTTTTGTGAATGGAAAGCAGAAAATAATGTGATGAAAATTACGGAAGAAGTTATGTTGGCCTATTTTTTAGATTTGGTAAGAATTTAAATGATTACATTTATTATTTTATTTGTGAACTAATGTTTTTAGTCTAAGAAAATAGGTGCGTCTTCTTTGTGGCCGAAATATTCCATGATAAAATCAACATTAATTGCGAATGAAAATCTTGACATATCTCGTTTTTCTAAAGTGGTAGCATTCCTGAAAAAACAATCAATTGGTCATGAATCGAAACAATCTAAAACATTAACCCGAGAAGAAATCTATAGATTTATGAAAGAAGCTTGTACTGATAAATTTCTTCTGGCAAAAGTAAGAGGAAATTTTAAATAAAACAAGAAAATATACGAATTTACAGGTTGTAGCTTTGATTGGAGTAGCTGGTGGTTGTAGAAGAGAAGAATTGTACAATATTTCACTAGACGATATCCAGGAAACTCAAACGCAGTTAGTAATTACAATTCCGTGCACTAAGACAAATCAAAGAAGAACCTTTACTGTAATAAACGAAGTAGATGAAATTAAATGTTTGGAGTTATTCAGAAAATACGTATCACTGAGACCAAAAAATGTTAATCATAGAATGTTATTTTTGGGATATAGAAATTCAAAGTGTACCGTACAGAGGGTAGGAATACACACAATTGGAGGGATGCCAAAACAAATTGCACTGTTTTTGGGTCTTCAAGATCCTGACAAGTATACTGGTCATTCGTTTCGGAGAACTTCTGCTACGCTTTTGGCCAATGCTGGTGCTGATTTAGCAGTACTAAAAAGACACGGTGCTTGGAAGAGTTCGTCTGTGGCTGAAAAATACATAGAAGACTCTGTGGAAAACAAAAATAAAATTGCTAGGATGATACTGAATGGAGAAACCTTTGTCGAAGTATTGCAGCAGCAAAACAAAGAAATTATTAATAAAACTAGTTTTAGCAGTAATTTTCCTCCAGTAACTATTGAGGGCAATACAAATTGTACTATTAATCTGAACATTAATATTTAAGTTTAATTGTTAATTTTTATTATACATATATTATGTATTTTTGAATAAATTATTTCTTAAATTTGAATAATTGTTATTGCCATGATTAATTTTGTGTTTCCAATAGCAACACTTTACCGGACCGGCCGTTTTTTGTGTTTTCCCGGATTGAAACTGTTGACGTAAAGTATTGGAATTTGACACAGCATCTCGAAACATTTAGCAACTTCAGCTTCAAAACGTAAATTAATTACAGAATTAACGCAACGTGACCAAACTACTCAACTTCTTAAAAAATACTGTACCGAAAGCTGGCCAGAAGAGAAAAATCTTGTACCTGATTGTGTTCAACAGTATTGGAAGGTGCGTTACGACCTCAATACACATGGTGAATTAGTATTTCTAAATGACCGACTTCTAATACCGTCAGAGCTGAGAGAAGAAATTCTTCAGCAGATTCATGAGGGACATCAAGACATTGAAAAATGTAAACAAAGAGCTCGATCTGTTGTATATCAAAATACGAAGGAACCATTAATATCTTATGAAATTCCTGACAGAACTTGGAAAAAGATTGCGTCTGATATTCTTTCATTCAAAACTACAGGTTCTTTAATAGCCATAGATTATTATTCTAACTGGCTAGAGATAATTAAACTTGAAAGAAAAACTGCACAAGAATGAATTGCAAAATTTCGAGAAATGTTCGCAATGGTATACCTGAGGAAATTGTTTCTGACAATATGCCATATAATAGTTATGAATTTCATATTTACTGTCCTTACAATAGTTACATTATTATTAGGGTGGCTTTAGCACCATTAAATTAATATAAATCTATCTTACGGGGCAATATTCATTACACCCCCAATCATTAGCTAAACTCAACAGAAATGCAAATCATTAAAACTTGGGGTAGAAATTGCAGTTTAAAATCAGAATGATTTTAATGAAAACAGCATATGTTATTAATCTTTCCTAAAAAAATAATCATACGGGGTGCATCGCAATATAAAAGAACAGCTAAAGAATGCAACATAAAAATCACGACTTCGAGTCCATTATATCCCCAATCAAATGGTATGGCCGAACGAGGTGTTCAAATAGCAAAGAACATTCTTCGAAAATATAATGTAGAGAGAACAGTATTTATCCGTTACTCTTAGCCTATCGAAATACTCCAATTAAAGGTACTGGATTTTCACCTGCTCAACGTATGATGAGCAGAATACTGAGAACTAAATTACCGATTTTGTGAAAAAAATTTAAACCCAAAGTAAAAAATTCTATCAAAGAGAGGAAGGAAGAACAACAGATTTTGAATAGGCATTATTATAATCGTTATACAAAACCACTTCCAACCGTAGAAGTAGGCCAAAATGTATTGATTAAACAAGGAAAAGAATGGGAAGCTGCCAAAGTTATTGAAAAACACCAAGCTCCTAGATCTTATGTTGTACAGATAGAAAATCAAGAGTATAGAAGGAATCGCAAAGATCTAAAACCTTCCTTAAATCCGTCCCCTCCCTGTCGATTACCTGACATAGACCTTAAACTAACAAATGAGACTGAAACAAATATATTGACTGAACAAAAACAAAACCAAAAACCTAAAAGAAATAAGACTGCCAAGTAGGTTTAAGGATTTTGTAATGTAAAATTTATTTCAAATGTTTTTATGTTACATGTTTAATTATTTATAATAATTTTGTTAAGTTCAAAAAATGGGGAGATGTAATATAACATAGGTTGGTACGCCTGAACAGGGACAAATCCCAGTCAAATTGTTGTTGTAAAATGTGATGAAGATAATAAAGTTTTTGTCCACAACATCCATATTTATTTAAAAAATCAATTAGTCATCGGACTATAACATCAAGGCCCGCAAAAATTTGAAAGAAGAATATTTTTGTTTATCAAATCAATATTTAAAAAAAATCTCATATGTTGCAGCTTAAATCAATCACGCTGTATATTTGTTATATTATCTAAATATTTTTTTTTTACGTTACAATTGTACAATCATTTTGATTCAATTTATATAGTTTTTTTATGAATTATATATGATCTCAATATATTTGTTTTCTTTACAAGATACATTAAAACAAAAATAAATATTGTTGTTCCTTTTTATTTTAAAATTTTGTCATTATTTTCCAACTATCATACAATAAAATTATAGTATTTGTTATATACATAAAACAAAAATAGTGTGTTATACTTAAATATATTAATTTATACACTTATATTTCATCATACTGCCACGGGATTTCACCATTTACAGAGACAAAGTGTGTCGCTAATTTGTTTTTTAATGCATATAAATATTTAGCGGAGTTATTTGTTGACAACCGACTGACCGATTGTAAATTTGAGGTTTCTTGTCTCCTCTGGACAATATGATTTTGAAGTTTATCCATTATCTTCGTTTTTTGTTTTTTTTTTTTAATAAAATTATGTAAACATATACAAGCTTTGACAATTCGATCAACCGTACCTACATAAGCATTTATTGTAGTCCTTAAAATTCGCCACCTTGCGACTAATATAATATACCAAAAGTATTTACAATTGTTCTCCTAGCTCGTGATAACCGATAATTAAAGATTTTTTGTTCTTGAGAAAGACGTATACCAGGATATGGTAGCATAATATAACTTTTTAAATGAAAAGCTACGAAAAAATATGGCATACTTATGTTGGTATGTAGTATTAGTTCAACAGAAGGTAAATTTAAATTAGTGTTCAGAGCTTGTCCAAATTTCGAATTACGAAACACTCCACCATCACTCTGTGATCCATATGCACCAATGTCAATACGTGTAAAACAATAATCCGGATCACATGCAGCCATAAAAACAATGCTGAAAGTCTTCTTGTAATTGAAATATAATGATCCGGTGTTCTTCGGGGCTTGAATATATATATATATATTGTAACGCGGCAGCGTATGAAACCGCCAGCGTACAACTAATTATTGTGATCGTCTAATTACCCTACGTTGTGTTATTTTAATTGTGACCAGAATCTTTGATTTGAAGTCGTGGTAGTGTAAGGAATAAAACAAGTAATAACATAGATTCAACAATAAACAACGTTTATTCAGTCATTGACATTCAAGAAATATACAGTACAATATAATGACTGATACTTATGGCCGGGGATGCCGGGAGAATGCCCTGGGTTGGGCTGTGGCTGGCAACGGACTCGTACGTATAGCGGCACCGGGCGCAGCGCAGGCAGCGTCTCGGGACTGCCGTGGGTATGGCCACGGGCGTGGACCGGTCACTGGCGGAGCGGTACACCGGCCGTGGGACGTAGGACTCAGTTAGCCGTGGTTACAGCCGCTGACGGGGTCCCCCAGGTGGATGACGGGACCAATGGGTGCATATACACAAAGATGCACAGACATACAAGATGTCTTACACAAATTTTATACGTGATATAGTATGGTGTTATAGCAAAATACTTGGATATTTAATTTTGATATTGGACGTTGTTGGAGAATTGCAACTGGACCTTGCGAAGCGTGCAGTCCCCTGTTATCAACGTAGCAACTATACGGGGAGTAAATGACGAGGTTGGAGAATTGCAACTGGACCTTGCGGAGCGTGCAGTCCCCTGTTATCCTGACACCACTGACCGTTAAATGCGTTTTAATAATATCCCAACGCTGCAGGTGAGAGCTTAGCCGACACCTGACAGCAATACCACCGTATAACACCAATACCAAAGCCTCCAAAATTACACAATGATCGTAATGCAGATCAAGCTACTACAGAGGCTGATCCTGGCCGAAACCAAGATGCCTTTCCCAGTGCTGTGCACCCAGTTTTAAACACAGAAGCGCCACCCCTAAAGATTGGGGGTGGAAATGATGGAAGATTAGATGTCCATAAGTGAAACTGCAACAGACAGAATTTTCTGAGAATATCATCTTAATGATAGGCACCTCATTTGCTGATGTCCCGGCGTAGTGGGGAAGTTTCGGCATATGAAGATTGTATGTGGGACGGAGACAGCTGATAATGGTTAACCCTGATTTGCTCGAACTCTCAAGTAGCCACCTTTGGTCCCTTGTGCATGGTTGTGGAAGGAATTCTCTCCTGTTGATTTGCTAATTAGTTGCATTCAAAAAATCACATATGCCCTATATATTCGACAAAGATACAAATATCTGTATTCTGGGTGTAAGACAAAGATGCCACGAGGTAGTGATAGTTTTCACCCCTACTTAAAGAAGGATGCCCTTAGATCTCGGCCTGGTGAGTGCGAGAGAGATAGCATGTGGTCGTGTTGATTTTAACTCCCACTTCTTCATGTTCTTCTAACTCTTAGTTTACCTAAATTGTTTTTATTTATCCACAATAACCATGTTTAAATAAATAAGGAATGTTTATCTATATCAGTAATGAGCATATTCAACCTTTCTTTGATTATTTTGTTTAATGTTTTTATTTTACCTAGTAGGAGGTATTATGTTTCGATCTCCCTTGCCAGGGCCGGCTTCTACGAAAAGCTGTGAAATTTACTTAATAACCTCCTCCTACATTGTTTCTCATGCTGGTGTAATGTTAAATCAATTAGTTAATGTTAGTTAGTTGTATTAGTTGTTTATTAATTGTCAAACATTCTAAATATTATTGTAAATTCTCATATTTATTCGAGTTCGACATTCCCACGCTAAAACACTCATTCCTACTCTGTCGTTACCTACTTAGCTTACTTTGCGACAGCCCCAGACCCTGTATTGTCAGTAGGCGCCCCATAGCAATTTATTACCCTCTTGACTTGACCTGGAAATCTGCTCTGCATCACACTTATCAGTTCTTAGGAGGTCTGCACGTGCGTTTTGTTTTGTATAAATGTAGAAATACGATACTAACGATTTAAAAAATAATAATGATACACACCAAATTCGGTCGCGTTTCAATATGTTTGCCATCTAACGCCCCTACACAGTGAATGAAATTCCATTTTTCTTCAAATCTTCTTGCCACATTCAACCATTCTTCCTGGGTAGATGGATGTTTCACAAATTCTCTTGCCAAAATATTCCAAATTACGTCACAAGTTTCTTTGATGATACAATATACTGTTGTAATTCCGAGATGATACGTCCACACAATACTTTGCATAGACACACCTTGTGATAAATAACTGAAAATATAGTAAAATAAATATAATTTAGAACAAGTTAATAATAAATAACTATATGGGATACATTACTTACTGCAGTTTTATAGCGAGTCTTTCTTCAGGAGTAATTGGTTCTTTATGGCTATTTTTCTTTAATGATGGATTAATGTAATTTAATGATTTATTAAACAAAGGAACTGATATTCTGGTATAAATAAAAAAAATGACCAGGATCCTTTATTTTCATTTTTAAAAACATAAAAAATCCGTTTTGTTTTCGACTCCGATTAATCGGTCTTACTGAATACTTTCTTCGTTTCCTCCGTTTATTTAATTTTTTACCTTCCGTCACCTATAGGTATTGTCTTTGGTCAAAAAATTCGGTGGTGAGTTTTCATTGAATAAGCACGTGTTAGGGTCTTTACAATACAATTTTACTATTTTTACGATGATGTCTGTATGTGTGTGTGTGTGTTCGTATGTGCGTGTGTGTGTGTGTGTGTGTGTGTATGTGACCGCTTTTTCGTGCACGATATCTCCAATACTAGAATTCCAAAAATTACAATTCTTGCGTATTCCTCTTCCTTACAACCATATGCAGACTTGATTAGATTTTGGTTATAATTGGTCAACCGGAAGTACCCTCATTTGAAGATTTTAACAGTTTTTCTTGAAAAACTCAGTTAAATGTTATTATAACTTAAAGAATATATTATTCTCTATACGATTTGATTGCATTTTATATTTCATATTCAACAGATATAGAGTTAAAGAATAATAAAGATAAAAAATTCGTATAAATTTCATATTCAGCCAGCTATGCTAACATAACCATGGAAACTGCTAATATATTCAGGTAATTCAAATTGACAGATGTCAGTATCAATAAAAAGCAAGTAATTGAATGAAAAAATAAGGGAAGTAATTCTAGTGTTAGAAGTTTTTAGATATAATAGAGACGATTACATTGGTTTGAACATGTCATGAGGAGAGATGAATAAATTAATAAAAGGTGGAAGAAACATAGGAAGACCAAATATAAGATGAAAAAACTGTATTGCAGAAGACTTGAGAGAAAAGGAACTGAATGAGGACGACACGCAAAACAAAAATTTGTGGAAGAAGAAAATAAAAAATAGCGACCCCCTAACGAATGGGAAAACTAAAGAAGAAGAAGATGTCAGTGTCAAGTGCAATTTGCATAGTTTGTTTATGAAATAACTTTACTGGAAATATAGGATCTTTTGCAAAAAAATTATGTATAGGGCGCGTGCAGTGACATGACTTTGCTGCCTTTGGCAAGTAGATATGGGGACCCGTATCAAAATGACAGCAATTAATTATGTCCATAACTGACAAGTGTCATAATTTTTCATTCAAAATTTCATGATTTTCTTATTTCATGTGATTTGTTTGTTATCAGGAGTATGGAATTCCGTTGCCGAGAAAGGGAATCATAAAATACCAAAAATTTAGAATCTTTTGCAAGAAAATTTATGTATGGAATTTGTACATAATACACAGGATTGACGGAAGGTATTGTGCTGGCCACATCAGATTTTTTTTTAAATGTCATGGCTAAAGCACTATCCATTTTTTTTAATAGTGTAAAATAAAAATAATTATACACAGTTGCAAGTACTCCTTACACACTTGAGGTTATGTAAACGTCAAATTTCAAAAAAAGTCCCGATTTTCAGTATGCTTTCAGATTGGTTACCAGCAGCAAGTTTAGCGTGGTTATAAATTACACACTTTGCGATTGTGTTACCTACTGCGTTGCGTGTTGCGTTGCGTTGATATAAATAGACCTTAAATCTAATAGGTATATGGAAGACTGTCAAAAGCCTACAAGCTGTTTCCACGAATTAGAATAGGTCAGCTGAATAGTTCGCAGACTCACATCTTTCTCTTTTCTTTTCATTGTCTACCTTACCTCTCTTCTTACTTACTAAAGCCGGAAAATTTGAAATTTTATTTTAAATACTTCTGTGACGCACTATCCTCGCGACTGCGGTCTGGTTGTTCGAGCGCCTTTCTATAGGTGCGTTCAATGAAGCTAGCAAATCGAGCAAATGCTTACTTAGCATTTGCTATCTGCTAGGGCGTGCATTGAACGATCTGCTTGTTTTGCTACGATCGAACTGTCAGATGACTGTCAGTCAGTGAGGTTACGAAAATTGAAAACTTTCAAATATTGATTTTTTCCATAGAATAGAACACTGATATATTGAATGCAGTGTCAGATAAATAATAAATAGAAAATAAACTCTCAATGGTATTAATTACATGCATAATTTAATTTTATTAGGATATTCCACGCAAGTAAACTCAAGTACAAATATTTTATGTTACTTTTACGTAATTCATTAATTTTCATTGAAAATATATTCAAATATTACAAATGATATTTGAATTTGTGCGCCATATTTTTACATGCAGCAAAACAAGCGAGAAAATAGTCGCTTGCTTTGCTTACTTAGCAAAACGAGCAAATGCTAAGTTAGCAAGCCGTTCAGTACATTTTACTTCCGCTTTGCTCGATTTGCTAGCTTCATTGAACGCACCTTATAAATGTCTGTCAGGGTATTTTTAAGATTGTGGATAGCCATGGCAGATTCAGGGAAGGAATACAATCGAAACAAATGTTCAGAATCACATTTTTTCTTCATATACGAACGGTAATTTATTAGAATGACAACTGTTTAATTCTAGATCTTTAATTTTTAATTGACAAAAAAGCGAAATATTTTATTTTGTAACGTTATATAAATAATGAATGAAACTAAAAATTGAAATAAATTTGAAATCTCGGTGAAAGATAAAAAATACAATAAATAAACAATTAACAATATTTGAAAAAAAAACAAAATATTTATATAATACATTTTAGTAACATTTGTATAAAATAAAAAGATCAACTTATTTGCAATTGATAATTATGTTCACTTTTGTCACAAATAAGAGACACGATTTGTCTATACCTGCTGCATCTACCCTTTGTATTTTTGAGTGGTGATAGGATTATAAAGGTAATAAAGTAAAATGGTTTACTGGCCCTTTGTTCTCGCGTTTATACAAATTATTCAGCTATTGTTTAGAACTTTTACAAATCTTCGACAAATGGATATTAGTTTAAATACGTCGGTAATCAATGGTTTAATGTTAATACCGACAAATGACATAGGTTTCTTGTTCTTAAAAATCGATCTCTTTTGATTATAAGGCGTGTGTAGTAATAATGTCATAATTAGTTTAAAATTAATATATTTACAAATTTATAGGTAATCTATTACATAAATACCCCTAATTAGATATCTTATTATTTATTTGTTGAGCTTTTTGTATATATTCCGGGTCTACACATTTACTTTTTCTAAACCTATTGCCTCTAATTATTAAGGGCAATACATACTCGAGATAAAATCGCTCAAAAAAATTATGTCTGCACTCCCATAAAGTACATACAAAATTGAAATGCCAACTTGTGCCATTTATGTAAGGGTGAACCTTCGTCTTCCACCCGCTTGTTATTGGTTGCATTACGCGTCATATTTCTATTGAATTTCATTAGAAATACCCTAATCTTTTACCTCGAAATACCGCTCTTTGTTTCTATACCGCAACATACAACCCTAATCAGCCTTACCGCAGCCACATCAGGGCGACAATGGTACATTATAGAATTATATGTAAGTACTGCAAGGACAGTGAAAGAAATTGTTTGATTTAATAATATTTTTATAACAATATTGCAATCATTCCACATTCATTTTGACTCTTTCTTACGTTAATACAATTATTGTAGATTTTACTATATTTATTTGCATTTACATCAACTGTCACTACATCATTAGAACATCATCAGATAATTTTTTATAAGGAACAAAATAACCGTGTCCGCATCTAGTATTTCCGATATGGTCAAGAGTCGCGAATAGAATATTATTTTCATAAATTACTGTTGTGTTCAATTGTTTTTATTTATTTTTCATTAAAATAGTTGGATAAAATACTACTAATTTTCTCGATTAACCTTCTCTCTATTTCGTCAAATACAGAAATTTAACAGAGAATCATTTGACTGAATCACCTGTATGTTTATTTATTTGAGAAGTAATATCTCTATTTATGGAAATAAGTAAATTTCTGGATTGCACTCAAAATTATTTAATTTAATTTTTGGCCTCAACCGGTTTCGGCATCCCTTATGCCTTCTACAGGAGCTACAAATTGTTACAAAATTTTGAAAAAACTTGTAAATAAATCGTTTGCTTACGTGATTTTTTTTTACATTTGTATGTAGATGAACACACGTAGGACGTCAACACAGTTAAAAAAATAAATTAATAAATATAGTAAAATACTCATTTATTTATTTATTTATTTTAAAAGACGGTATAGTTCTTATGAACGAACAAATAGACCATTATAAATCTCCTTTGTTTTGTCCACTTTGATCTCCATTTCTTGTAATTATCATAATAATATTAATAATAATTATAATAATAATAAATTAGACGGCCAATAAACAGGTACAATCCCAATTACAGTATGTAATAGATACATATAGATACAAACATATACATACATATGTTAACAATGTTTTAAAACACTAATTAACGTTCTTAATAAAGTTTATTGTAGAATTTACTGTTATTAGTTTACGCAGAGTTTTATGGATTTATAAAATAAACGCAATATTTCACAACATACACAAACGTTTTTTAATATCTTTCTATATTACAGGTTATCTTATTTTAAGCGCGCCAACATATGAGCAACAGTGTCACCATTGTGTGTGTCTTACAACCAACTAACATTTCACAAGAAGAAGAACTAAAGTTCCCGTTACACAAGATATTGGCGCGCTATATAAAATATTCATACAAAACAATAAATACTGACATTTACAATACATAACATTTACAAACAATCAACAAATTACTGCCGCTTGTACGGCCCTTGTACTTCTCTCCGCCATCTTCCTTCTTGCCCATCGCTGCGTTACCGTGCGCTTGCGTAGCCGCTGCTTCATCGGCGTCGCACGTGGGGCATATTGACATCCAGTGGCACCACGGCTAGCACATATATTATTATTAATATAATTTACATATTATACTAATTTTTAATATCTTGTTTGCTACTTACTGTAATATTGAAATTATTTACAGTAACTACAATTTACATTATTTACAATACTTGAACAATTAATTAACGGAGAACTGAATGTTCGATACATGAAACGGGAAACAACTTAACAATTCTGGTACTATAATTTTTTTGTGAATTATGTCCCAGGTGAATTTAACTGAAAACATATCTCGTCTATATTTAAGCGTATTCACTTGAAATAATTTAGTTTAAATATTATATGAGATCATTAATGGGAATGAGAAGAATCATCTGAAGGAGGCCATTTTGGAGTCAAGCGATTTAACTGGCTTAACTGCAAGGAAGACGTTAAAGACTGGTGCAAGAAATGTGTGGTTTGCGCTATAAGCAACGGTCCACATAAACGGCGAAGAGCTCCAATGCATCAATACAACGTGGGCAGTTCATTTCAGTGCATTGCGATTGATGTGGCCGGACCATTTCCAGGAAGCGAAGACGGAAATAAATTCATCGTGGTTGTCATGGTCTACTTCACCAAATGGGTTGAAGCCTATCAATTACTCAACCAGGAAGCCACCACGGTCGCCGAAACCTTAGTCAAAGAGTGTATATGCCGGTTTGGTGCACCACGTGAACTTCACTCCGACCAGGGAAGAAATTTCGAGTCTGCCGTTTTCCAAAATATCTGTAAGATATTAGGAATTAATAAAACGAGGATAGCTGCATTACATCCGCAGTCCGATGGCATGATTGAACGAATGAACAGAACGATCAACCGATACTTGTCGAAGGTAGTCTCCGACCACCAAAGAGACTGGGACCGGCATCTTCATCTGTACCTGATGGCTTATCGTTCATCCGTCCATGAAACAACAGGGCAAACTCCTGCGAACATATTATTCGGGCGTGAATTGCGCCTGCGATATGGCTTGGTGTTCGGTAGTAAACCTGGGGAAGATCTGGCCGGGGAAGGTTACGTTACGGACTTACGGAGAAGAATGAACGACATTCATGAACAAGTCCGCACGAACATTCAAGCTGCCAGCGGCCGAATGAAGGACCAATATGACATCAAGGCAGAAAAAGATTGATACCAACCTGGGGATTTAGTATGGCTTTACAATTCACAAAGGCGTCGAGGTTTATCACCAAAACAGCAAAGAAATTGGGAAGGTCCTTATGAGGCCGTAAAGAGAATAAACGACGTGATATACAGGATTAGATTAACAACAACAGGGAAGCCGAGAGTAGTACACTTCAATCGGCTAGCCCCTTCGCTAGTGACAACCATGAAGACCAGCATGGAGCAACGGTTCGTCGAATCATAGCCCAGGAACCGACTTTTAAAGACTTCATGGAACAATATTCCTTTGGTCACAAGGCGCGATATGGTGTGACGAAAGAAGAATATCGAGATATGTTTACCGTGTTTTTATATTATTACCTCGGCCACTGCGTATCAGAAGACTTAAAGATGTCACGCGGCATAGCGTCAGTCTTTAAGATGAAATTTGGACGACTACAAGAACTGGCCAACCAAGGTCTATCCGTCGGGAAAACGCTGCGACTGAGGGATAGCAATACAGAACATCAGCGGTATATCTACTACCTGGTTACAAAACCACGCTCATACCATACCGTCGTATCGCAGTCTATGGAACTCACTGTGTGATTTGAAGGATCATCTGCTAGAGAATGACATTTTGAAACTAGCAGTACCGAAGTTAGGCTGTGAACTAGATGGTTTCGATTGGAGAATTGTTAGAAGCATGTTAGAGATCCTCTTCCGCTATACCGGCGTGGAAATTCTCGTTCGCAGCTAACGGACAGAAAGAAGAACTCCAGCGGACCATCGACTGTCACTTCTTCAAGACTTCTAAATGTACCAAGGGTAATACATGTAGATTTCGTCATCAAGAACTGTTCCGGGACGAAATAGTCTTAAGGAGGGGGCAGTGTAACGTGTGCCACTGAATAAAGAGTATTCGGGCGCCGCTACTGGTAGAATATTCCAAGTGATGACGTAATCGTCGGAATTACCCCGATGACGTAATCCCCTTGGGGAAAACCCTTACGCGTTCAGACTGGTTAATTACACCGGTGACCTAAATCTATTGTATTCAGTATTATTGTGGAGCCAGAAAGTTCCAGAAGGACACTGGGCTGTATAAATACCGTCCGAACGCCAGCGGAGAGATAATCTGTTATATAGGAGCAACTAGCAATGAACAGCGGGTGAAATAAATAAACATTCTACGAGTTGTTAACATAAATAAATGTAGTTATATAAATAAAGTGATAAATATTGTTTAAATAAATAATCTTAGTGTTTAAGTATTTAATAATATTCTTAGTGTTTATAATTATTTAATTATAATGTTAGTTACTTTTATTATCTTTTTAATATTTATCCTAATTATTTATTGTTTAATAAACGTATTGTTTTAATGTTTTAATTAATATTTGTCTGATTTTTACACTTCACCAAAATAAATAAAACGTTACAATAACATCAAACTGATTTTTATTGTCTATGGCAGTGGCGATTTCATTAGAAAAAGTACATAAATTAGTAACTGTAGACCTTGTTTCACAAAACCATGTTGTTCTTCTACAATCACTCTTTGTGTATGAGTAGATAATATACAGTGGAGTCCGGATATAGTGAACTTGAAAATGCATTAAGACTGGTTCACTATATCCGAGGTTCACTAAAAAGGAAAATAAAATTTCTCGTGTTAATTGTACGTTTAACATACGTATGTATTTATTTATTTTATACGGTTACATCATGTGTATGTAGTATTTATGAATTATTTAAAAAAACATATTTATATGTATTATAAATTACTTAAGATAGTCGGAAATTTTAGTTTGTACATGAATGCTAGAAAAACGTATGTTATTTATATAGTTTTCAAGGGCACAAAACCATCCCAAACTTGAGCTGGAACTTCGCGTGATTGTAAAAAAATGTGAGTATCGGTAATTTTATGGGGATGGACGCATGGGGATTATGGGGAAAATTTCAGGGAAGCGAACTACGCAAGCGACGCCTATGAGATTCGACATACTCTCTAGTCTATCGTTTTGGTTTCACTACCTCTCGTACGTCGATTCTTTCGATCTCTTGTGTTTCCATCTGTTGTGTGTTTGTTGTCATTATAAAAGTTTACTATAAACGGAATTTTTATACCTTAAGTTAATAAAATTCGGTTCACTTTATCCGGAAGTTCATTATAAGCGGGTTCATTATAAGCGGATAAAATTTGTATTAGTCTTATGGGAAAAAATTAGGATACCTAAAGTAGCGTTCACTTTAGCCGGAAGTTCACTAAAAGCGGGTTCATTATATCCGGACTCCACTGTATTGTACAGTATTTTTTCAAAGACTTGCTTATAACCGGTAATATTATTATAGGTCTGTAGTTTTCTACATTCCTAAGATTTCGTGTTTTAAATATGGAGCATACCCGACCTACTTTTAATTTAGCGGGAAAACTGTTTTCCTTTAATGCAGCGTTAAAAATTATACTCAGTAGCTTACTTATAATTTCTGCACAGTCATTAATTATGAAACCAGGAATAAGATCTGGTCCAGTAGCAGCTCGCGAATTAATTGATTTTAATGCATTTAATACTTCCGTTTCTGTGATTTTCTCTATCTTAAGACAATCTAAATCGTATTGAGTATCTGGGATGTCACTAAATGATTGATCATTGTCATTACAATAAACTGATTCGAAATATTCAGCAAAAGAATTAGCTATTTCCTTATTATCATTTAGTGATTTATCTTTGAAAATGAATGCGGTTTCTAATGGATTATTTTTTCTTTTTTTATTAACCCTCTATTGCATGATTTTTTTAATCGTCAAATTAATAATAAAAACAAGGAAAAATAATTAAAAAAAACATATTTCACTGTAAGGACGTTTTTTTTTTTGTTCCTTTTTGGGAACATTATACATTGAGAACAAATAACAATAAATATATTTATTAAATTCTTTTAATATATAACTCAAATACATAATGTATAATAAAAAAATTCATACAATATAGTAAATAATTATAAATGATATTGTCTAAAACAATTATTTTTATCATTAAGACACAGATGAACCTGACATTTTTCGAACAAATATCTGCTTTAACCGTTGCATTTCGGATATTTACACCTCTGTCTGTCAGTTGTATGTACTGGCCAGTGATTGTACAAATCTTTTCTTAATTCCGATGAAGGAACTGGTTCTTTGCAATGACGCTTTGATGGTATTTCGGGGGCTGAACTCGGCCTGCCTCTTTTACGATTTACTTGTCCATGTTTGTTACAAAGTGCTTTGCAATTTCCGTTTTGAAGTCTAATAACCTCATATTTTGTTCAGAAGTATGTGTATCTATCTTCATTTAAAATTCTTCGGTACAATAACCAAGAATTGCAAATCGTCATATCAATAATGTGGAAAAATATACCATGATACCACTTTTTGATTCTGATGTGAATAGGATATAAACCAATTAGTCTAAAAGATCCACACCTCCCATGTGTTTATTATACACTTTAATAATATCAAGACACGGTATATTTTTAGTCGTGTTTTCAGATTTACAAAATCGCGGTACTTCACGATATGGTTCGGATCCCGCAAATGTTGAAACAAGAGAAACGACTTTGTTGTCATACCACTGAATAGCGTTTATGTTGGCATTATCAAAAAGTGTACTTTTCTGTGAAGATGTTCCTCGTCCAAATTTTTCATTTCTTTCTCAGTAGGTAGAGCACAATTTATCAAACGATTTGTTCGAATTGTTGCTACAGTGTGTATTCCACACTTCTCCATATACGATAATAATGGCAAACCACTGACGTAATTATCAAAGTTGAGTTTATTATCAGGTATTGGTTTGCTTAGTCTCACTATTACGTTGCTCGCTGCTCCTAAATCTGGATCAGTATTAGTTACTTTTCCAGAAAATAATTCCATATTATAGGTAAATCCGCTTATACCTGCTAACACCTACATTTTATACCCCCACTTATGGTTTTTTTTCAGGTTATACGTTTTAAGAGATATGCGCCCTTTAAACGGAATAATTTGCTCGTCCGCAGACAAATTTTCTTCCATAGGAATAGTTTGACAGGTTGCACTTACATGATCTATAACAGGTTTTATTTTTTCCAATTTATTTTGCATGTTTGCATTGTCATTAATGTGCAAGAAACTTTTAATTTCTTCAAACCTATTTACAGACATAACTTGTGATATTTGTGTTATGTTTGTAGAAGCAGACCAATACCGCCGAGATCTTGGTTGCTTGATAATAGACATCCAAACTAATATTCCCATAAATCGTTGAAGTTCTTCAACTGACAAATTTATTGGCTTATTTGGTCTTCTTTGTGTGCTATAAAGCATCGTCATATCTACAATGTATTTGAGGAACGTATCATTGAAAAAGAACTTGATAAT
The DNA here is from genome assembly GCA_951394225.1 of Harpalus rufipes. Taxonomy (NCBI): domain Eukaryota; kingdom Metazoa; phylum Arthropoda; class Insecta; order Coleoptera; family Carabidae; genus Harpalus; species Harpalus rufipes. The sequence goes on from OX596285.1 coordinate 21,765,990, forward strand.
GGCGATAGGTGTAGAAAGCTGTTTTATATTATCTGGCAAAATAGCATTTCCAACAAATTTAACAGAATTATAATCTGTACTTGTTGAACATACTTTCCATTTTGGTTTATCTTTTGATTTATTTTTGGTTTTTGGAAGAAGTTGCGCGAGCGGCATATTATCATCAGTGGAATAATCGTCATCATCTATTTCACTTACTACTTGGATAGTTTGCGTAATTGTAGTTATGTCGCCCTCATTATCTGAATCAAGAAGCGAATCTTCACTATCCGATGGAATTTGCCTCACCAAAATTGCTTTTTTTGTTTTACTATAAAACGTGGTGACATCCATTTTGAAAATATCTGAAAAAAAATTATAACTTATTGCATAACGTTCCCACATGGGTACAGTCACATAAATCAAAATATTATCTCTATACATGTACATTAGTTATTTTATTAATAATATTACCAATTAATAATATATATTTAACAAATTAAAAAATTATAAACAAATACTTACCGCTATTTCCACTAAAAAAACAAATGGAACATCAGCTGTTTCATAGGTTAATTCATCATCAGTTGGGAAGGGAACCACTAACAAACAATATTTTCTTGAAATGAGCAACTCAGCGCCATCTGTTAACCGATAGATGAAAAATATGTACTTTCCTGAATGGGAACTCCATGCATATACGTACGTATTTCACATCAGAACGATGTTAGATATTTTAAAAGTAAACGTACCCAAATGGGAGCACTATGCAATAGAGGGTTAACATGCGACCAAAATAATTTGGGATTATCTTTTGCAATTCATTTATCTGAAGAATATGTGTCTCGTGAGCTTCTTTAATAAGTATTTTTATTTCACTTTTCAATATTTTATATTTTTGAGTGTATTCTTGTTTATTAAGATTATTTTGTTTTGATTGTCTATAGTAATACTGTTTTTTCATTTAGTTTTATCCTAATTGTAGGAGTGAACCATTCAGGATATTTTTGTCTTTTGTTAATAATTTTTTTCTGGACACGTTGGTCGAAAATGCCATATAATTTCTCGTAGAAAATGTTTAATTTTGTTCTACATCAATATTTTTTGCATTTAAAGAATTGAAATCACAGTTAAACAGAGAATATTATAACTTTCTAAAATCAGCATTTTAAAAATTGTATTTATTGATATTTATGATGTCATTATTTTTGCATTTTCTAAATGGAATATCTATTTGTAATGGGGGATGGTAATCATCAACTTTCGATAACGGACAGTCACAAATATATACCTATGTATATTAACATACATGATAATACTAAATCTAAAGTGATCTGATCCTTATTAACACGAATTTAATGAATCCGAGTATTTAGTTATTAGAGCATTAATACATTTTGCTTTTGTACTACCATTTGAGAAATTATAATTTATTCCACTTACCTCATTTATATTCCAATCTCCTACTATGATCACATTAACACTTTTAATTAATTCTTGAATAGAGTCTATACTGCCTATAAAGATACTAGTCTTCTACTTTCAGGGCTGGGGATATATATATATTGTTACGTGCCTAAATGTCTTTTGTTATTTTCCTTATTGTGTTCTAATTCTCGTTTCTTTCGTACCAAAAAATATATTGTTAGCTACTTGCCTTCTATTTATTTTTCTATTTTATAATTTCTTACTCTATTTGTTTAATTTAGTGTTGTTATTCTTCGTAATGTGAGGTTATCTTTTGTATCACTTGTTATTGTTTTAGTAACTTTTCTTATTATTATTTCATCTTATTTCTCTCAACATTAGTATTTTTTATAGTTTTTCGTTGTTACAAGCGTTCATGTTGCGCTGTGCGCGCGTGTTCTTCGACCGTGGCCGTGTTTTTCCGACTATCTTCGTCTCGTTTGCGTTTGTCTCTCTCCCTCTCTTGTAACTTTAGCATCTTTCACCTCTTTCCTTTTTTTTTGTCTATTTATTAATTTTGAATGCATTTTGGCGCAATTTTGTCTACTTTCTATATCTCTTTTTATGCGTAATGCACTTTGTTTGGTAAACATTTTAAAAAATTGCAAAACCCGGCAGGGGGAACGGGTCAGATACGGGTGTATTTGTGCAAAGGCAGGTTGATAGTTTTTTTTGGGCGTAGTTTTTTTGGAGTTGCGTTGCGATAAATTTTTCACATCGAAGTTATTTTTTTTCGATTCCAAATTTTGGGATAAAGTTTATTCGCGCATTTATTTTCCGTGAGTGTGATTTTTCGTTGGTTCTTACCCGGAAAGCTCGCTGAGGGGATTTTAACGCTACCGATCAAAGGTCGTTGGAATTGAAACTTCCTGCTTGTCCACACAGTCCCGTGAGCCCATCTTACTTCGTTACCACTGAGAGCCCGTACATCTGTCCCCGCTGTCCACGTCCTCTGCGCTTTTACACTGGTAAAAATAATATTTTGGAACAAAATAGAACACTTCGTTTCAAAACGTTTTGCACATTCTATGTGCCATGCGTAATTCCTTTTCATTCAAGAAAAATCAAGTTTTAAAAAAGAATCTGAATTCAATTTATTTACATTTTGTGTGAAAATTTTATTAATTTTGTAGCAAAAGAATTAATTGTTTTAAAGTAAGAGAATATTTATTTGAGATTATAAATTTTAAGTTTTGTATCAAAATTTTACAAACTTTAGTTGAAAATATTAGTAATTTCAATTACAGAGAAATAAATTTGAATGAAGATGTAAATACGTTTTCTGTTAAAATGTATACTTTTTGATTGAAGGTATAAATACGGTTTATGGTAAAATGTATTTTTTTTTAATGAAGACGTAATTTCTTTTTCTGTTAAAACGAACTACGTTTTATGTTAAAACTTATTCTCTTTTAAATTAAGATATAAATACGTTTTCTATTAAGATACATTCCATTTGCATTCAAAGTATTAATTTATTTCAATTGTATTTAAGAAACATGTGTAGTATAATAATAGTATTTTATGTACCAAGGGCGTTACTATGATCATAATGCCAGGAGGGCGACGAGGATCTAGCCCGAGGGCCTCTGGCTCGAGGGATAGATGTTGTCCGTAACGCTCGTGGTGCATACAAGATTTTATGTCTCACTAGAATATCTGAAACAAGTTTTAATTGATAATAATTTTGATTACAATAATGCTCAAATTTTGGCGTTGCTAAGGATGTTGTTTAATTGTTTTATTTTTTATCAACGTTTATTTATTTTTAAAACATCAACATCGAGGATCGGGTACGGTGTATATAAACATATCCAAGACAACTGGGGCATAATGGGAGGGCATAATGAGTTCATTATGCCCCGGTTGTTATGGGTATGTTTATATACACCGTATCCTAGCAATAAACAGTGCATAATACTTTAGTAAGACATAAATATATATATATATATATATATATATATATATATATATATATATATATATATATATATATATATATATATATATTTAACAATACTTGTACAACATACTACTAACATTTTTATAAACATAATCTTCTTATTTACCTAAATGACATTGATGTATTTCATTACTAGTGTAAAAAATATGATTTATTGGGGAGGTCGTTTTAAATAGAAATGTTAAACATAGTTAAATAATTATACGAAGTCATAATTATAATAATCTAAGTTCCAGAACTTCTTTCAATTATTTGTGAGTGCTAAGTGAAGAGATATTTTTTACATTTCAGAAGTAATCGGACGTATAAGTTTATGTGACATTTTACATTTAGAACAATCCTCCCACACATTTTTTTACACTAGGCTTGAATCACCTGTATAACAATCACATTATTTATGTTTTTTATAAAGAAACGACCATCAGCTATAACATTTATAAGAATAGTATTTTCTTTGTAATTACAAATAGGACAAAATAAATACATGATTTAGTTACTTATTTTAGATCGTTAACTAATGTATTAACGTACGGTTTTTTTATCCCACGCTGTATTTATGTTGTACAGAAACTTCTGAATAAGGAGCCAAATATGCTGACTCTCTTGCGGATATTCGACGTGCAGCGCGTGAAAAGTTTTGAATGCCAAGTCTAGTCTATGGTTTCCAATACTGTTTCACACTTGTAAAACGTTTCTTCTATGTCAGTAATACTTTCATATGACGCGCCAACGACTATAATATATGGTTGAATATTTATATCGTTAGACGCCAGTTTCTTTTTTCGGTTGGAAACGAATATTCCAATATTTCCTGAATTCTGAAAATAAAATAAAACATTCTAATATCTCTGATTTTTTAGTAACCACTAAATAAATTACCTTTGAAAGTATTAACCAAGTCGGGGAAACCCCAAATATTTAATAGCTCTTTTACTTTTTCATCTCCCATCTTTAGTTGGTCAATAATCCTAAAATTAAAAATACATGTAAAACTAAATAATTGAAAAAATATTATTAAAATTTAAAAATTATACAAAAATTTATTTTATTAAAAATAAATAAAGAAATATTGTATGTAAACAAGTGTAAAATGTACTGATTAAAATATAATTTATTAGAAAAAGTATAAAATAATGGCACAATAAATAAATACAAAAAAATACGACGTATAATAGCAGATATAGCACGATCAAACTGAACTATTATAATGTGCGCAGATAAAAATAAGTTTTTATTCAAAACGTTAAAGTTTTATTTGAAAACTAATCCGTTTCGTATTGAATTTTTTTAAAATTTCATTCAAAATAATATTATATTTGATTTAAAACTATTTGAATTTTACATTAAAGCACAAAGATATTGATTTAAATTTTAGATTTTTTACTTTAAACATTATATTTTGCTTCACTACTACACAACATAGCCGTATTGTTCAATGAAAATTTACCCCTCGTTAATGAAGAAGAGGAAGCTACAGTTGATTTTGTAAATTATGTGGAAGTTGAAAATGCTAGGGATAATGCCGGTGAACTAAACAATATCATTAGATACAATTTAATTAATGACTATTTTAATAGACTAGTTGACTAGTATAATATTTGCAAAAAATATTTTTTAACACATATTTATATTCATGTTTATATTTAAAATTTTAGTTTTTGCTTCTGTATATAAGCTCCAATTTTGCTCTACTTTCTTCTTCCATTAATCTCATTTCCAGTTCTCCTCTTCTTCTCATGATATCGAGCTTTGATTCATGTGTCTCTCGCATAAACTTTATCTTAAACTCTTGTTCCTGTTCTAAAAATCGATTTCTACATAATTCTAGTGGACTTTTAGCTTCTGCCCACTGATGGCAAGTGTTTCTGCTATTTTTGTGCTTCCTGCAATATTTAAAATGACCACAATTAGATTACAAGACAATATTGTAAATGTTTACCACTGCTTTGTTTATACGCCATGCTTGAGATTTTGTATTTTTTAGCATCTTTGGGTTGTACTTGCTCCAATCATTCTGAAAATGAATTACCATTGACTTAATAAGACCCGAAAACAATTAATACATACTACCCTCTTTACTTGAATTCAAAGTAGAGCCCATTTCAATTCCTTGGCTCTAGATGATTTGTCTGCCCCATTCTTTTCAATTGGGTTCAAAGTAGAAGGTGTATTTGAGCTGGTTGAATCTGCAAGTACAATTTATGCCTTGATTATAATTATATAAATATTAGACATAAGTACCACTGCCTTTACCTTTCTCATTAGGTATAACTATCAGGTATTGGGATATCTTGTAGAATTTCAAACGTTGTTAACTCACTCGTTTCTTTTTCATGTTCTACAAAACAATAGATACACACTATACTTGTATAATAAGATACAAAAATATCTTACCATCTTCTTGTGGAGAAACATGAAAAATGAATTCAACCGAAAAGTCCTGATCTTTGTCCACAGCTAGAATTATAAACATGCAATCCTGTTAAATGATCATCAGATAATTGGTGCATTGAAAACTTACTCTCTGCATCATCATTAAATTCAGATGTCGCGCCTTCAATCCTTGTCCCCAAAATGTCTTTTATAGAGGTGTCAATTTCGGTAAATATTATGTTCTGATGAGGGCCACCACTAGTTCCACGAGCATAACATTTTTCCTCCGCATATTTCTTTTTGACTCTTTTCTTAATATTATCGTATTTTTTTCTTAATACATCTCATGCTCTATACGCCTCCCCCGAGATGTCATTAAATTCTGATTCTATTTTAGTCCAGGTGTCCGACTTCGCATTGTGACTTGTCATATCGGTTTGTTGACATTCTAAAATACTTTTGTATTTTTTGGCCAAGTGTACTAATATAGTTCCTTTTTTGGCACTAAAGTTAGCAGTCCTTTTTTCTCACTCATGACTGGCTCTGAAACTATCACTATTCGATACTTACGCTACATAAAAATATTTACAGATACAATTTTAAATTTAAATAAGTTTTATTATGTGCTGTTCAGCGATAAATCATATAAATATATTGGACCGTACTCTAAGCGCACTTTTATAATAAAAGCGCTTTTACATTATATTCTTATGAGGAGTGTGCTCAATAAAAGTGTTTTTATGGAGCATAGTCTTCATAAGAATGTAATGCAAAAGCGTTTTTATGGAATATATTCCTCATGAGAATATAATGTGAAAGCGTGCTCCATAAAAGGGCATTTATTAAAAGTGTACTAGTAATACTGGTCAATGTCACACACACTTACCTATTTTTATATTTTTATTGAGGTTAAAGTCAACTATTAGCTGACAGCACTAACTGTAGAATGACACTGAATTCTGCATAACGCGCATGTGCAACTGTTACTACCCACACATACATGAAAACATTGCTCTCTGTAGTTAAGGTTGCCGTCGAATTGGGCTTGACAAACTAATCCGCTGCGGATCTCTAGCGCTACAATCGCAGGGAGAGGCGCCAAAATCTCAAAGAGCAAGATTTAAAAATTACGGCCAGCGCGAGCGATACCTCGCTTGGAGGCTAGTCTAGTACGTACTGGACGGGAAATATCTCTACACTGCAGTATTTTCATTCTTTCATACTTCAAGAACGAAAAGTATTTAATTTTGGTTTGAAGAAAAATTGTATTTTTATAAATATAATTAGGGTTTGAATTTATACTACGAGTACATAAAGAACATATCTAGAAAAAAACGCGGCTCCCTATAATTTCTCTATTATTCAAGTTAAAAATAATAATAATAATACTAATAACAATAATAATAATTTATTCTTCAAGTAAGACCAAAATTGCATCGGTATATGGAATGTCAAAAATACATGTCACAAATATAGTGTTCATGATATTTCAATAAACAAAGTACCTACTTAAAATTATCCGTATAATATTCATTAAATGTAGTAACATTTATCAATTAATAAATATTTTAGTTTCCTTTTAAATAAATTAAACGAATCAATGTTCTTTATATGTTTGGGTAATGGTTATATAATTTGATTCCTATTACAAAAGAATTATTTAGAGTTAAATGTCACTTGTTTTGGAAGCACTAAATTCTCTTTATATCTAGTATTATAACTATGACAATTCTTATATTTTAAAATTTTATTTTTAATTTTTTCTAATAAATAAAATGACATTTAAAATATACAAACATGGCAGAGTAAGAAATTTTTCTTTTATAAAACTATGTTTACAGGTATTTCTGTAGCTAAGGTTATAAATATTTCTAATATGTAGCTCGTTTCTGTATTATAAAAATGCGAACGGCATTGGGAGAGCAGCCCCAGAAAATTATGCCATATGACTGACTGACTATAAAATTTTGCAACATAATTTTTTTTGCTGTATTTACTATGGTATTTTGTGCAAGTTTTTTAAGAGCAAAAGCATATATGTAAATAATAAAGTTGTAGGAGCCAAAAGTGACAGCTACTTATAAAAGAAAATAGTTCTTCAAATTGGAATACGTATTTTTTTTAAAATGAAAACATATACTTTTACATAGAACGATAGATAATTTTATTCTGAATTTATTCTAAATCTAATTCCCTCAAGTGACTTATATCTCTTTTGCAGAATAACCCATTTGAAATTTTCCTGTTCATGATTTCCGGTAACATGCATTCTAAATAAAAAGTGGCGAGATTGTAACGTACCGCCACATTGTCAAATATTCGTTGACTACAATGATTTACAATCTGGCTAGTCGTGTGCACTTAGCTTGTATGAAAGCTATTCTTCGTTTATTAAAACGTCTATCCATATTGTGAAATGCATAGGTGTTTTATAATTTGGCTAATTTTACAATCTGACTAAGACATAATTAGAAAACCGGGATTAATACCGATACCGACGTGGGAGGCTAGGCACAGCTTATAAAGTATCGTTTATGAAAGCAATGTTATGATATATGTGACAGAAGTTTATGTTTCCGAGATATTTTTTATTAATCAGCTAAATAAATTTATTAGTGAATTTATTAGGAGGTGGATATACCTTTTCATTTTCAATTTTGTAAAATGTATCCTTATTCAGAGATTTAATGTTCATGATAGAAAGCAATTCTTATTTGTGCGAATTTATACTACCAGTTGCTATATTGCCCCATACGGAACCAATATTTATTTGTGATTTTTCTTTATTTGATTCTTCGGTGTATTTAGAAATTTCAATATCATACATTGAAAATTTGAAGCATGTTAGGCTTACTAGACCTAATCCTCTGCAGGTTTCGGATATAAGTGACCCATAATGCAAATTTTGGAATGATCCAGTTGTAATTTCATGGCCCATTTTCGAACATATCCTAATTGCTCAATTCTATTACCTGTTATGGTTTTCTCAAAATCAAATTCACTCGTAGGGTTAGGATCACTTTCAATACATAATTTATAATTTTTTATATTAAAAATAAATTATTTATTAGAACCGTAAATATCAGAGTAGTTTTCACCTTCCGTCACGTTTTAGGGTCCGTAGAGTACGATTTTAGCATTTTTTTACGATGATGTGTGCGTGTATGTGAGTGCGTGCGTGCGTGTGTGTGTGTGTGACGATAACACGAACACTACAATTCTAAAAATTATAATTATTTCGTCTTCCTTTTATTTATATCCATATGAAGAGCTGATTAGATTTTGGTTATAATTGATCAACATTTAGAACATTTTATTGGTACATATCTGCCAACCTTACACTATATAAACTATATACATAAACATTTACAAAAGGAGTATTAACAAACCTTTCGTATACATTTTTTTGGCACCAAACATCTTCGAAATTAATTAAATCATCTGAAATATGTGTGCCATCTTCCAAACTAATTAGTACTTCAGAATTTTATGGCATTTGATTGGGAACGTCATACGAATCCAACAAAATTCTTCTAGTTGCTTTTTTGACCAAATTTATATTTGTTTGCAAGTTCTTTTGTTGAAGAAGAGCATTTTTTCGCCTCCTTAAAGCAGTAGCCGTTCGTTTCTTTGATTTTGAAGGCCTGTTTTGATTTGAATTTTTAGTTTTAACCATTTTATAATAAGAGTATATAAACTTGGGGCATAAAATTTCAAAACTGATGCTAGCCAGCTAGCCTCTATTCGGACCGAGCCAACAAGATTTCATGCGAAATCGTTGTCTCTCCTCTCTCTAGCTTGTGGGTATGACCTGAGGAGGGGTGGTGGCGAGCGCGGTGTAGAGAGAGCGACGGCAGAGCTCCAGTAGTGCGCTCCGACAAAACGCTGCACTAAATTTACATTACAGTATAGGGCAATATCGTAATTCAATTGGTTTATAACAATTACTTATTGCATTAAGTTTTTTTTTTCATTATTCATTATAAAAAAAATATCTGCATATGACGAACATGCTTTGGACCCATTTTTTTATTTTATTACGTGATTTAATGTTATAAACAATATTATTATTGTTAATAAAAAAATGAATATAAGTTCAACCATTAGATTTACATTTCTCAAAATCAATAAACAAAACTGCATTTGTTTTAATGAATTCCTTCAATCAAACAAACTGAATTAAGATTGGACTGTATTCGACGGCGACCTTAATGTAAACTCGTTTCGTTTTGTACAACAGATTAAAATGTAAGCGCTTAAGGTAGTTGTCACTCGAGTGTACCTATTCAAAAACTTGTTCTATGTTCAAAATAAAAATTAAGCTAATGCAGTTTATATTCGCAATAACTTATATTTTTTAACATTATATTATATAAACAGATTGCATCAAAATAGTTAAAAGCTAATATCAACGATTGTAACATATGAATTTTCTTTATTTTTCCGTAGAAAAGTTTTTTTTTGAACTGTACCACTCGCACTAACACATACACAAGTGGCGTATTTCAATGTTGAAGAATAACTGTGGTAGGTATTATATTATCTGTGGTGGCATCGTCGAATCTAGACATTTATTGTTACATTCGGGTATAAAAGTAATAAGATATTTTAAGATATAATACTAATTCTAAACTACAAATGGAAACTGCAAAACAAATTATAATATTTCTTTCTTAAAATTACAAAAGTAGTATTATACTGTTTAAAGTTTTCATGCTTTTCACGTAAAATACCAATTTCAAAAATATTTCTTTCGAATGTACGTCTGAAATTCCTTTAGCCTAAGATCACCTCTTATTCGCTAATACCAAGCGGGTGTTAACTTAACTGATACTTCATCTAAAACGCTTGTACATGGTTGTCAAGTATAATTCTACCTATTTATCATATCTTCAGATTAAAATTTTCGAGAGACAATAAAATTAAATCTGGGTGGTAAATAATTTTCTAATTTTTACATAAAATCCGTTAATTAGTTTACTATAACATACTAGTTTTTCGATTAAATGTCATAGTGGATATAAAAGTTATAATTTAAAATGTTGTGTTTATTTTGCCATTTCCTATTCTTCACGTGTTAAAAAGGCCAAATTTAATTGAAAATATCTCAGGTACCGCGTGGTGAATTATTTTAAAACTTGGAGAGCAGGTATATTATACTTCAATTGAGATGTAATTAAAATTTGAATTAATTCTGATATAATGGTTTCACGATATAACTACCTATAGTGAAAATGATTCGGCAGAGGACTCACGTCATCGACCTGAAAAAAAACCTTATAAAATGAAATATAACTTGAATAAATTATTGGGTGTTATTTATTTTTAAAAGAAGAAGAAAAAAAGTACTAGTATTAAGTAATGTATATATTAATGATATTTACAATTATTTCTAAGTCAATCGTTATTCCTTTTACAGAATATAAAATTATTTGAAATAATTGTAGTTTATTTTCGTACTATACGTTGGCACTACTGAGAGTGATCATGTTGTGTCAAATAATTTTATATTCCGTAAAAGGAGTATGGATTGACTTAGAAATAATTGTAAATTAATTAATATATACTGTGACGTGCGCCTCTGTGAGAATAGTACACGTGCCCCGCCGCTGAAAGAATGTACCAGAGCGATGACCGAGATGACGCGATCCCTGCGACGCGCCGCCTTGAGGGTAACTGCGCCATGACCTAGTTCCTTTGTATACAGGTCACTGTCGCCTCGCGAAGGTTCTACTAGGCCCGAGGAGGTTCTGGAAATAATCTAGCCAGGTATATATAACCCACCGCCAAAGCTAGCGGGGACATTCTGTATAATAGAAGTGACGAGTAAAGAAGTCTGATATAAATAAACGTTGTGAATAGTTGGTGATATAAACAACAGTCGACAAGTGAACATAAATTAGTGACATAAAGAGTAGTGTTAATTGTTTAAATAAATAATCTTAGTGTTTAAGTGTCTTATAATATTCTTAGTGTTTAAATTAGTGTTAATATTTGTTTATCATAGTGTTAGTTTAATTTATAATATTTTAATTATATTTCTAATATTTATTCATCGTTTAATAAACGTATTCTTTTAGTTAATAATATTTGTCTATGTTTTACACTTCACCCATATAAATAAAAACGTTACAATTGGTGTCAGGTGTGGGGTTGTTAATAACTGTGAAGTGTAAATAAAAATAAATAAAATGACGACTAAACAAGTAAAATTAGGTGAATTAAAAGTAAGTGATCTCAAGAAAGAACTGGAAGAAAGAGAATTAGATACGACAGGACTGAAAAGCGTTCTACAATCTCGTCTGCGGCAAGCATTAATCGCTGCTGGTGAAAATACTGAAGATTACTTATTCGAAATTTCATGTAGCCTATCCCTATCCGACGTTGAGAAACTTATGGCAGAAAGTTCTAGAAAAGCCGAAGAAAATTCTAGAACATTAGAAAATAAATTAGAAGAAAATTCTCGAACATTAAAAGAAGAATTGACAGGAACGTTAGAACATAAATTGGAGGAGAGTTCTAGAAAAGCACAAGAAAATTCTAGAACATTGGAACAAAAATTAGAGGATAATTCTAGAAGTTCAGAAGAGAAATTAGAAGAAAATTCTAGAAATTTAGAACGAAAATTAATGGAATATACTGAAGAAGGTCTGAAGAATTTAGAAGAAAAGTATGACAGGAAGATAGAAGAATTACGAGAAAAATTCACTAAAATTACACCGTCGTCAATTCCGAATTCTGATGTGGCTGAGCCAAGTCTAATAGAAGGAAGAAAAGTAGTAAAACCTGATACTACTTCAAAAATGCACATAAAAACTCCGGAATTTGATGGGAAGTCTTCGTGGCCAAATTATTTAAAACAATTTGAAGCGGCCGCAAAAGCGAATAATTGGACGTCCGAAGAGAAGGCTACGGCGTTGACTGTCTCGTTGCGCGGAGAAGCTATCGACATCCTGCAAACGCTGAAAGAAGAAGAACAAGAAGACTACGACCAGCTAGTCAAACGATTGGATATGCGGTATGGATATGCGCACCTGGAGCAAGTGTACCAGACGCAACTGAGGAACCGGTATCAGAGTTCAAAAGAAAGCCTTCAAGAATTTGAAGTTGACGTAACCCGTTTAGGTCATCTCGCACATCCTACAGCTCCTGACAGCGTTTTGGAGTGCTTGGCCACTCAATCATTTATCTACGGAGTTCGAGATAGCGAAACTCAACAAGCACTGCGACTGGCCCGTCCAAAAACTTTAATTGATGCACTCTCATATGCATTGGAGCATGAAGCTGCCAAACAAGCTTCACGTAACCAATCGCGAGTGCGAAATATGGATGTTGAGAGAAAGGAAAACTCCGAAGATCTAGAAGAGACAGTGCGACGAATTGCAAGTGAAGTGTTCACCGGAAGAAAGACCCGTAATCTAGTAGCTCCACATTCCATCAGTTATGTCGCATCTCTTTATCATAAAGCCAATAGCATCTATGCGGATGACTCTATTAACGGAAGGCCACTGAAAATGCTACTGGATACGGGTGCGACAAAAACTATTATTAGACCCGACTTGGCGAAGAAAACTGGCAAGACGCATCTTCAACCAACTATGTGGCGATTACGCACAGCGACGGGAGAACAAGCTACCGCATTAGGGGAAGTAGATGTCACTATCTCTATTGGAAACACGTCCTTTAAACATCGTGCGCTGGTAGCTGAAGTTGAAGATGAATTAATACTCGGAATGGACGCAATGACAAAGCACGGTTTTAAACTTGACCTGAAGAAGGGAGTGATGATGGTCAATGAAGAAGAACTCATATTAAATCCACGAGACGACAAGGCTGTACGTGTACTAATGGCCGAAGACATCACCCTCCCAGAACGAAGTGAAACTATCCTGGGAGCACATTTAGATGGTAGCTTCTGTGAGGGAACTATTGTTATGCTGGAGCCCAAGAATGATGATACCAAAACTGGCACTGGACTTGTCGGAAAATCTCTGGTCAAAGCCAGCCAGGTAATTCCAGTTCGAATAATGAACGTCAATTTTTATCCTGTTGTTCTGAAGAGAGGAACAATTGTAGGAGAATGCATGACAGTATCCTCGATTATCCGAACTGTAAAGGCCAAAGGGAACACGTCTCAGAAAGTTCCGGACACGTTAATTAATCAATTGACAACATCGTTTGAAGAATTGACCGCCGAACAGAGAACAAAGGCAAAGACTCTAATTGGAAATTTTAAAGATGTGTTCCAATTTGATGAGAAAACCAAAGGGAGAACTAATGTAGTTCACCATAAAATAGACACCGGAGACTCAAGACCCATCCGTCAACCAGCAAGAAGACTACCACTGGCGAAGCGTGAGGAAGCGGAAAGAATAATCGAGGACATGAAGATGGAAGGTGTGATTGAACCTTCAAGCAGTCCATGGGCTTCACCAGTGGTGTTAGTGAAGAAGAAGGATGGCTCTAGACGATTTTGCGTCGATTATCGTCAACTTAACAACGTGACGAAGAAGGATAGCTACCCGCTACCTCGAATAGACGACACATTAGACACTTTGGCTGGCTCAAAGATTTTCTCCATTTTGGATCTAAAGAGCGGCTACTGGCAAGTAGATTTGGATCCAAAGGACAAGGAGAAGACAGCCTTCACCATTGGTACAGGACTCTGGCAATTTACCGTAATGCCGTTTGGGCTCTGCAATGCTCCTGCAACGTTTGAACGGCTCATGGAAACAGTATTAGCTGGGCTATCTTGGAAAACCTGTTTAGTGTACCTTGACGATATTATTGTGGTAGGGAAGACATTCGAGGACCACATGAGGAATTTAGAAGAGGTTTTCCAGAGATTGAGGAAGGCTAACCAGAAACTTAGCCCGAAGAAGTGTAACCTGTTTCAGAGAGAAGTTCATTACCTGGGACACGTGGTTTCCGGTAAGGGTATTGCAGTCGACCAGGAGAAGATAAAGGCTGTGAGAGACTGGCCAGCACCTAGGGACAAACACGAACTTAGAAGTTTTCTTGGTTTGTGTACCTATTATCGACGATATGTACCTAGATTTGCCAACATAGCCAAGCCACTGACAAGGCTTACTGAAGAGGGAAGAAGATTTATCTGGGAAATGGACTGTAAAGTTGCATTTAAAGAACTAAAACATGCTTTGACAAGCGCACCCGTCTTGAGTTATCCTTTACCTAAAGGAAACTTCATACTAGACACAGATGCCAGCAACGTCGGAATTGGCGGCGTTCTTTCCCAGATACAAGACGGGCATGAGAAGGTTATTGCCTACTTTAGTAAGACCTTGTCAAAACCAGAAAGGAATTATTGTGTGACCAGAAAAGAACTCTTGGCGGTCGTCAAATCCGTGGAACATTTCTACAAATATTTGTACGGTAGAAGATTTTTGATTAGAACTGACCATGCTGCATTAAAATGGCTGCTACAATTCAAGAATCCTAAAGGTCAGGTGGCCAGATGGATTGAAAGACTACAGGAATACGATTTCAAAATCGAACACAGGATAGGTACCAGCCATCGTAATGCCGATGCGTTGTCCAGAAGACCTTGCCAAGATGACTGCAAACATTGTAGTCGACTTGAAGAGAAACAGTCCACCGTCGCTAGAATAACAGTAGTCGACGATAGTTGGCAGCCCGATGGACTACGCACGGACCAAGAAAATGACCCGACTTTGAAAATTTTATTAAAATGGAAAGCAGAAGAATGCAAACCAATATGGGAAGACGTTGCACCACATTCACAGAGTGTAAAAGCGTACTGGGCGCAATGGGACTCCATGGTGATTGAGGATGGTCTGTTGAAGCGTGTGGTAGAGAATGCTGATGGAACTGAGAAGAAAACTCAGTTGATCATTCCTAAGAGTAGAATACCAGACGTGTTGAAAGAGATCCATGACGGATCTGGACGCCATTTTGGAGTCACCAAAACTCTAGAAAGATTGCGCCAGCGGTTTTACTGGGTTAACTTCACTGAAGATGCTAAAGACTGGTGCAAGAAATGTGTGGTTTGCGCTGGAAGTAACGGCCCTCATAAACGACGAAAAGCTCCAATGCGTCAATACAACGTTGGCAGTCCATTTGAGCGTATTGCGATTGATGTGGCCGGACCATTCCCAGAAAGTAACGACGGAAATAAATATATCGTGGTTGTGTTGGACTACTTCACCAAGTGGGTTGAAGCTTATGCATTACCCAATCAAGAAGCCACCACGGTCGCTGAAACCTTAGTTAAAGAATGTATATGCCGATTCGGGGTTCCACGTGAACTTCACTCCGACCAGGGAAGAAATTTCGAGTCTGCCGTTTTCCAAAATATCTGTAAGATATTAGGAATTAATAAAACAAGGACAACTGCTTTACATCCGCAGTCCGATGGCATGGTTGAACGAATGAACAGAACAATCAACCGATATTTGTCGAAGGTAGTCTCCAACCACCAAAGAGACTGGGACCGACATCTTCATCTGTTCCTGATGGATTATCGTTCATCCATGCATGAAACAACAGGGAAAACTCCTGCGAACATCTTATTCGGACGTGAGTTGCGTTTACCATGCGACTTGGTGTTCGGCAGCAAACCTGGGGAAGACCTGGCCGGAGAAGACTACGTTACGGGCTTACGGAGAAGAATGGATGACATTCATGAACAAGTCCGTACGAACATTCAAACCGCCAGCGACCGAATGAAGGACCGGTATGACATCAAAGCCGAAAAAGGTGGATATCAACCTGGGGATTTAGTGTGGCTTTACAACCCACAAAGGCGCCGCGGGTTATCACCAAAGCTGCAAAAGAATTGGGAGGGCCCCTATGAGATAGTCAAAAGAATAAACGACGTGATATATAGAATTAAGAAACAACATACCGGGAAGCCGAGAGTGGTACACTTTAATCGGTTAGCCCCTTTTGCCGGAGACAACCACGAAGACCATAATGGAACAACAGTTCGTCGGATCATAGCTCAAGAACCGAATTTTGAAGATTTCATGGAGAACTACTCCTTTGGGCGCAAGGCGCGGTACGGCGTGACAAAAGAAGAACACCGAGATCTGTTCACCGTGTCTTCAGATTATTCCATCGGCCACTGCGTATCAGAAGACTTAAAGATGTTCCGCGGCATAGCTTCAGTCTTTAAGGCGAAATATGGACGACTACAAGAACTGGCCAACCAACGTCCATCTGTTGGGAAAACGTTACGACTGAGAGATAGCAATGCAGACCATCAGCGGTACATCTTCTACCTTGTTACAAAACCACGCTCGTACCAGAAGCCGTCGTATCACAGCCTATGGAACTCGCTATGCGATTTGAGGGATCATCTACTGGAGAATGACATTTTGAAGCTAGCGGTACCGAAGTTAGGTTGTGGTCTAGACGATCTGGATTGGAGGATTGTAAGGAACATGTTAGAGATCCTCTTCCGTTTCACCGGCGTTGAAACTCTCGTCTGCAGCTTTAACCCTAACGGACAGAAAGAAGAAGTCGAGCGGGCCATCGACTGTCACTTTTTCAAGACTTCCAAGGGTAATACATGTAGATTTCGTCATCAAGAACTGTTCCGGGATGAAACAGTCTTAAGGAGGGGGCAGTGAGACGTGGGCCCCTGTGAGAATAGTACACGTGCCCCGCCGCTGAAAGAATGTACCAGAGCGATGACCGAGATGACGCGATCCCTGCGACGCGCCGCCTAGAGGGTAACTGCGCCGTGACCTAGTTACTTTGTATACAGGTCACTGTCGCCGCGCGAAGGTTCTACTAGGCCCGAGGAGGTTCTGGAAATAATCTAGCCAGGTATATATAACCCACCGCCAAAGCCAGCGGGGACATTCTGTATTATAGAAGTGACGAGTAAAGAAGTCTGATATAAATAAACGTTGTGAATAGTTGGTGATATAAACAACAGTCGACAAGTGAACATAAATTAGTGACATAAAGAGTAGTGTTAATTGTTTAAATAAATAATCTTAGTGTTTAAGTGTCTTATAATATTCTTAGTGTTTAAATTAGAGTTAATATTTGTTTATCATAGTGTCAGTTTAATTTATAATATTTTAATTATATTTCTAATATTTATTCATCGTTTAATAAACGTATTCTTTTAGTTAATAATATTTGTCTATGTTTTACACTTCACCCATATAAATAAAAACGTTACAATACGTTTCTTTAATACTGGTATATTTTTTCTTCTTTTTTTAAAATAAATAACAACTAATAATTACTTCAATTTATAGTTCTTTTTATAAGGTTTTTTTCAGGTTGATGACGTGAGTCCTCTGCTTAAGCATTTCCACCATAGCTAAGCTCCAGTTGAGCTCTCATTTGTACATCCGGGCCCAAAAGTACTTATTTATAAAATACTTAAAGTACATTAAATGTACTTAAAGTATATCGAAGTACTTAAAGTACAGTTTAAGTAATAAAAATTACACAGTACGTCTTAGTTTCTCACAGTTTAAGTACTTTAAATATTTTTTTATTTACAGTTAAGTACATATAAATATTGCTTTCAGTGCAGTAGTATCTCTAGTTAAAAGTACTTTAAGTATTTTTTACTTTTAGTATTTACCCAGCTCTGCCAATCGTAACCAAAATCTAATCAACTCTCCATATGGATATACAAAAGAGAAATATGAAAGAAATTATAATTTCTGGAAATGTAGTATTGGAGTTATACGATCCGTAGCAATTTTCACAGACACATATTCACACACACACACAAAAATAAATAATCATATCACTTTAAGATTGCAACTGGTGGATGTTATATAAAAAATAATACCTAATATTTCGGCGATGGCGATCAAAGCCGGAATGAACGCCCGAAAACAAACAAATATTTAAGTTTCTTTCAGTATTATTTTTTACTCAACAGGACGCGTACACTTTAAGTACAGAATAATATTAATGCAAATAGTATACGGGAAAAATTAAAACTAAAGAGATAAGATAATAATATGATTTTTGTTTCTATTTTTTAATTTTAGTTATTTTTTCTCTGAAGTACCGTAATAAATATGGCAAAACTTTCTAAATTGATGTTATCGGTAGTTCGAATATCCCCTTACATATAGCAATTGGGATTAAAGGGCCTCTACTGTACATTAAAACTTACGCATTTGAATTCAATAGTAGATTAAAATTAGCTGAACTACCTCTGTAAATTTTTCCTTCGTAAACTATTTTTACTTCATCATTTTCTATTTTTTATACGGATGATTTTAATGTATGTGTTATAGAATTAAATCTGTAATAAAAACATGTTTCATTAGCACATTATTGTTAGTAAATTAACGTAAAATTTACTTTCGTATATTGCGGTACTACGTACATCTCTCTCCGTCTCGGTTGGCTGTAAATTCAACGCCAGTAGTAGCTTATGTACAGCGCCGTTGCCGTTGCTACCTTTTCCCCTCACCGCAAGCGCATAGTTCACTTTCGATTGCTTGGAATTGTAAAGTTGGCGCTGGTTTGTGCGCCAACATTCTTTCTTCTCTATAAAGTCTGGCCGAATTACTACGATTATATCCCCCTTGTTGCCCAATTTTTCTTAGTTGTTGATACTGCTGTTGATCTCTTTCGCTATACATATTGGTATATTTATTCTCATTTTTGGTGGCAAGGTAATTGTGTAGCATGACACAAGTTAACGTGATTATGTCCACTTTGTTAGCAGCTAAATTAATTGGATTAAGAAGAACTCTAAATCGATTCGCTAATATTCCGAAAGAGTTATCTATAATTCGTCTAGCACGAGACAGTCGATAATTAAAAATTAGGGAATCACAATTTAAACCTCGATGGGGATACGGTTTGATAAGATTTTCCATCAATGGAAATGCTTCGTCCGTTACTATTACGTAAGGTGCTCTTATAGTACTTCCCGACAGTTCTCGAAATGGTGGAAAATTGATATTATTTTTCATTACTCTGGGCTAGTGAACACTGTTTAAAAACTCCACCATCACTGATACGTCCATTGACTCCTAAATTAACATAGGTAAATCTGTAGTGAGCATCTGATAATGCCAGAAGTACTGTACTATTATTTCCCTTATAATTGAAATAATAAGAACCATCGGAAATTGGATGTCTAAAATGTATATGACGGCCGTCCAGTGTGCCAACACAGTGGGGAAATTGCCATAAAAGTCCTCTGCAATTTTTTCCCAATCGCTAATAGTTCCTGGAGTCTATAACATAATACGAATAGAGTACATGAGAAATCTGTAGCTTTCCCCTGTTGCCAAAAAACGAAGTGTTACCTCTAAACTGAAGTAATCGAAAAAAAATTAATATTGTTAATCATAAATCTATAAAATGCAGTTTACTTGTTTCTGGCGGAAATTGATTCCCTCATAAATGTATTTTCTTTCGATATATTTGGTTGTATTAAATAATCGAACTGAGGTTCCGTCAGCCTCAAAAAGCTTCTGTATGATGTGGGATCTTCTGTTCTCAACTCTTTATTTAACATTGTTAGAATACCTTTGCCACAGATTCGCCTTTGTAACCAAACACTGCACTATTTTTACGAATATTTTTTTTACATGCAATAATTACCCGTCACATCATGTTCAACATTGCAGCAGCTGACAACAGCAAAATTTTCTGGTTTTCATATTCAACTTCTCGTCCGACAGTTTAACTGACTAGTATAAACCTAAACATAGCCATAGAATAATTGCATATGTCAGTAAAGTCACGCGTATAAGTTACTTGTGTCAATATCTATGTGTTTAACTATTGAAGTATAAAAGGAGAATGCGCGAATACTTAATTTTGTACAAAATATTGCATGTGTTGCATGCACAAAATGTATTTTTATACAAAAATACAGTTCAATTTTTATTTATAAATTTTGTAATATATTCTATTTCTTTAAAAATATTGTAACGTGTCAAACGGCCTTTTGTCGACCTAGAGAAAGCATTTGACACAGTACCCAGAGAAGAATTATGAAAAGTTCTGGAAAGGAAAGGAGTTGATAATAAGCTACTAAAAGCTATGATGAGTAGGTATATATAAGTGTAGTAGAAATACGATAAGAACGCACAATCAGGTATCTGGAGAATTTACTACCAGATTGAGTGTAAGACAAGATGGTGTTCTGAGCCCTTTCCTGTTTATTGCTCTCATGGATGAAATAGGTAGGGAGTGCAGAGACCAAGCTGTAAAAAAGTTGGAGTGGGAGTAAGAAACCAGCAACAAGTTTTGATCCCGGAAATGTTATACGCTGATGACTTGGTGATCGTGACAAATTATGAAAGAGATCTGCAGAACAATATTAATATCTGGAACGAGGGCTTTATGAAGTATAGACTGAATATTATTGTCAAAAAAACTGAATTTCTAATAATATCATAAAATAAGGTGCAAACTACAGTTACTATTAAGGACGAAACTATAAAACAGGCAGAAAAATTTAAATATTTAGGATCGTGCCTGAACACAATGCTCAGTTGCAGAAACGTTCAACAACGCTCTGTTTAATTAACAGATCATCAAAACGAACAAGTGCAATTCGATTTTTTGACAGTACTGATTTAAATGTCATAAGAACAAGGAAACTGATTCGAATTTGTTCAATTTGACGGTCCGTTAATTAAACAAAGCGTTGATGAACGTTTCTGCAACCGGGCTGGGTTACACAATCAACATTTAATTAACCGTTAACAAATAATTATTTGTAATTGAAGCTCGTACATCAATTAATGAACAATCAATTTGAAATTTGAGTTTCCTATCAATCAAATTTTGGTCGATTGTTGTTTTGTATTTATTTGAATAATAACTTATAATAATAATATCCTTTATTGTATATGAAGTTTGTTAACATAACAAAGGTGAGTGGTTGGTAGAACAATTACCATTTTTTAAATAAGTACATTAATATACAGCTTTTGCAAATGATTACTACAATTAATACAAACAATGTGAGTTCATGCATGAACTATTCATTGAGGTATATCCTTTAACAATAATTACAAGCCCTAAATTATAGAACAATAACATTCTGTTACATAAAATTAGATTCCTGGCCACTTATAAACTTGATTACTATGGACAGAAAAAAATAAGACAGTATTTTTTTTCTAGTGTAAACTGATCCTTGTAACCCCAGAAATGTTGTAATTTGAATGATTTAAAAAAAAAAAAAAAAAATATTTCATCACGGCATATTACCCATTGCTGGGTGTGCCAATCTGCTTTGAATGATTTAATGTAATTTTTTAAAAAACTACAACTTTCCTAATATTTAGTCATTGCACCATTTTGATTGATATCTTCTGTCAATCTGCGTGGCACGGAATTAACCAAATTCATGCAATATTCGACGGTAACTACATTTTCCCATGCATTATTAACTATTTCTAATAGTTCTTGGGCATTATGGGGTCTAATATTTTGGCTTTGGAGTTTTTGTAACAGCAGTCCCCACATGTTTTCAATGCAGTTCAAGTCGGGGCTGCGGCTAGGCCAGTTTAGCATATTAATGTTATTTTGCCTGAACCAATTTGTCACCGCGTGCGACGTGAACCGGACAATTGTCCTGTTAAAATATAAATTTGTTGTTGGGATATAATTGGGACACAGAAGGCAACATAATATTGTTTAAAATCCGCATATATTCTTCACTATTGAATCTTCCCTCAATATGCCACAGTACACCAGGTCCGCGAGCTGATATCCAAGCCCACAAATTAATAGAAAATTTGCCACTTTTGTCAGAATTATTAATATACCTTTCATCGTACCGAGAACCCACAGGTCGATAGACGCGAATAGCACCACTATGTGTGGATTGAAAGGTCTTTTCATCAGTAAAGATGACATTATGCCAAAAGTTTTGACGAAGAACCATGTGTTCTATCTAGAGCGAACCCCATTCGCGCCTCTTTGTGTTCCGCTCTTGTTGCTGTACGACAGCGCAAGTCCGAACGTCAGTGAACTTGACCCAACCCAAAAGCAAACAAACACTATTTCATATATATTTGGATACGTTTTCAAATGTTTGCTATATTTAATTGTTTGTTCGCCTTTCTTCCCCCCTTTTTAAAAAAAAAATTGTGGGTGGGGCTATCTTCACATTAACCCGCCACTTAAATAATAATGTTTGTTTAGATACGTTAATGTATTCATTCTCGTTTGTTTGTTAATGTTTTAAAATAATTTCATTTGTTTAAACTTTCTACTTCCTTTTTTTATCTTTAAATTGTATGGTGCGGCTAAATTGTCATTTTCCGCACCCAATTGACCCACCGTTTCTTTAACTGTAAAAATCTGTTTTGATGTATTAGTTTAGTATTGTTGAAACCTTTTCATTAATTGTTTGCGTGTTTTAATTAACTATTTTAAAAAATATATATGGGTGCGGGTAAGTTCTTATTTTTCGCACTCGATTTGCCCATAGTTTGTTTAACTTTTATAATCTGTTTTAGAGTATTAGTTTAATTATGTTGAAACAATGTTATTGATTATTTGAATGTTGTCTAGAATAGTTAAGTAAAGTTTTAATAAAATTAATTATAAAATGAGTTTTTTTCATTGGACCAAGATCTCGAGTAAGTAATAGTTACTATTTTTTCTGACCATTTAAATAAAACGTATCTCTTAGTTCTTAAAATCCCAAGATTTCACGACACTTATTTCAATCGTTTTAAATTGTAGACATAAAAGGGTAGAAAAAAGAGGTACAGGATGAAAAATATTTATTTTTAAAAGTTACAAAAGTATTTAGTAGAGAGCTATTAAATTCTACCCGAAAATAAATATATTATGGCCATTTTACTTGAAAACTAGAGTACAGAAATAACTAGTGCTCGGAATATATATAAATACTTCCATTATCTCAAAAGAGATAATGGCACAGCTAAATCGAACACTTCGATTTTTTTCTATATTATGAATAATAGAAAAAAATCTCTAGAACAAAGGAGACATCTGTCTATGTACATTTTTTTTACAATTAGTTCTCAAGTTATTGTATAAAGTTGTATTCTTTCATAACGTATCAGTATTATATATTTATAAGACAAAGTGTTTGAGAAAAATGCGATTAACTTTTTAAAAAAAATATTTAAACACCCAATGGCTATGAATATTCTGATTCTGGGACTCAGGATTCCGACTTTTTACCTCTCGCTACCATTGGTAAGGGAGGTATAGAGATCTTCCTAAAAATCGTATATCGATATTCTGGTAAATGATCATGTTTTAAGGTCCCTAGAATCCAATTTTAACATTTTCACGACGAGATCTGTGTGTGTGTATGTGTGTGTGTGTGTGTGTGTGTGTGTGTGTGTGTGTATATGTGTGTGTGTGTGTGTCTCAAACTCAAATAGTATTGTTCAGAAAATTTTGAAACCTTGTATTTCTTCGAAAAATACCTTTAAATGTTATTTTTTCGAGATTAGTTATTATAAAAATTAAAGTTTTTTAAATTTTCTACCGGTTTGCATTAATACTTTTTGTATATATTTTATGGATAAATTTCTAAAATTATCTATAATTTGAATCCCGGAGCCTACGCTTTAAACACAACTGACAAATATATGTCACTGTCATCAAACTAATCATTTCAAATAATAATAGTAACGTTTTAAAAAGAAAGGAACTTAATACAGTTTCCAGCATAAGTAAATATGTAGGGATATAGGTAAGATAATAAAAATATATATTATATCATTACGGCATATTACCCATTGCTGGGTGAGCCAATCTGATTTTTACACATATGTCGGTAATAATGATGACCTATTTGTACCGTGACGTTTACCAGGCGTCACTTCACGTGAATCTGGGAATCGGGTTCGATTCCGACCGACGCCAAATATTTTATAGTTTTAATGGCACAAAATTGACCCCTGTGGTGCACTCCCACGCCAGCAATGAATATAGCTAAGTATGTAAATAAATAAAATAAATATATCATCACTTCATATACCCATTGTTGGGTGTGCCAATCTGATTTGTACACAGATTTCGGTAACGATGATGACATATTTGTACCGTGCTGGCGTTTTCAAGGTGTCACCTCACTTATTGCTGGCGTGGAGAGTGCACGATAGTGGTCATTTTTGTGCCATTTAAAATTCGAAATATTTGGCGTCGGTCGGGATCTAACCCGGTATTTAAATTAATTTTAAGTATCGTAGATACGATATTAATATGAATTCTGACCTGGAGTCTATCATCAACAAACTTAATTTTAAGTATTTTCATGAATAAAAATTAAATTAAACGGGAGGTATTGTGTTGGCCACATCAGATTTTTTGTATATTTCATCACAAGAGGACAAGGAGTATGGCAATAAGAAATATTGCATAAAACGACCCGAACGATCGCAGTACGTTATTTTCGGAAGTGGAATTCAAATGTACCAAAAATAAATCTATAGGATACAATAGATTATAATAAATCAACAGTTTTAGATTCTAAGTAGCAGAACAGGTACTTTTGTAAATTTTTATAAATAAAAACCCTTTTATGTCCACAATTTTCTTAAAAACGATTGAAATAAGTGTCATGAAATCTTGGGATTTTAAGAACTAAGAGATACGTTTTATTTAAATGGTCAGAAAAAATAGTAACTATTACTTACTCGAGATCTTGGTCCAATGAAAAAAACTCATTTTATAATTAATTTTATTAAAACTTTACTTAACTATTCTAGACAACATTCAAATAATCAATAACATTGTTTCAACATAAGTAAACTAATACTCTAAAACAGATTATAAAAGTTAAACAAACTATGGACAAATCGGGTGCGAAAAATAAGAACTTACCCGCACCCATATGTATTTTTTAAAATAGTTAATTAAAACACGCAAACAATTAATGAAAAGGTTTCAACAATATTAAACTAATACATCAAAACAGATTTTTACAGTTAAACAAACGATGAGTCAATTGGGTGCGGAAAATGAGAATTTAGCCGCACCATATAATTTAAAGATCAAAAAAGGAAGTAGAAAGTTTAAACAAATGAAATTATTTTAAAACATTAACAAACAAACGAGAATGAATACATTAACGTATCTAAACAAACATTATTATTTAAGTGGTAGGTTAATGTGAAGATAGCCCCACCCACAATTTAAAAAAAAGGGTGGAAGAAAGGCGAACAAACAATTAAATATAGCAAACATTTGAAAACGCATCCAAATAAACTAATTTATATATGAAATAGTGTTTGTTTGCTTTTGGGTTGGGTCAAGTTCACTGACGTCAAGTACGACACTCTGAGACGTCTTCGGCCAGTTCGAGCAGATCCCGGGAAACTTGTTTCTTCAACAGCTTTAATAACGGTGAAGAATGGATTTTCTCTTACTGTCTCAATCAATCTTCTATCTTCTTCTTCAGTTGATACTCTGTGTCGCCCTGATCCTGGATTCCTTCCTATTCTGCCTTCCTGTCTCCACTTATTTAAAATGTTGATGACAGAAATTTTATTTATGTTATAGAGCTGCGCAATTTGCCTGTTCGGCATTCCTTCTTCTGCTTTAACAATTACCGAACTCTTTATAATATCGGTAATTCGAGGAATTTTTCTGCTTTGATTAGACAATTCAATTTTCGACAAACTAAAGTGACAAATGTCATAATTGTAAAGCCAAATTCAAGCAACTAAATTTTATAAAAAAAATCTACTTGATTTTTCGACTTGTCCTATTTTTTTTTGTCCACCACTGTACTTAACCTAGCATGTATGTATAAATAAAGCTGGATTCCATAAAAATCCGCCAGTGAAAGTAACGTAAAGAAACAATCATTGCTACGGGAAAAACATTTTTTTCTTTCAAAAAATTTAAATAAAGTTTATTATTTCTATAGAAAATTGAAATACAAGTAATTAATTTCAATGTCTATAAAATATTTGGACTTTTTTATTAAGATTCTTCATTAGGTGCCGCACATTTTCCTTAGTTATAGAGTTTGCGGCTAAAATACGTTCAAAAATATCGATACTTACAGCTTCACAATGTATATTTTTTAGCTTCTTTTTAATATGTGTCCAATAAGTCTCAATTGGTCTAAGTTCTGCACAATTTGAGGGATTGTGATATTTAGGTACAAAGTTGACTTGATTTTCATTATAAAATTCTTTTCCCAATTTTCTATATTGGCACGTGGCCAAATCAGGCCAAAAAAACACAGGAAAATTATAAAACTTTATTAAGGGTAAAAACCATGCTTTGAGGTATTCGTTGACGTATATTTCGCTATTAATGATACCTTGACTAACGTAAGGTTTTGATTTTTTGCCACATATATAGATGGCTTGCCACGCAAGATATTTTTTATTTGCTTGAAGTCTACAACGATATAGATTTCATCATCCATGACCGTGCAAGAAAATTTCGTCAATAAATTTCGAGGAAATCTTCCTAACCTTGTTTTTGCCACTCCTTTTTAAGCTTCAAACCTTTCAGGAACTTTTGAACCTTAAACGATTTAAGTCTAGCTCGTTGCTTCGCAAGGCGCACTAATTTTTGAGACCCATTTACCTTTTGAGCCACACATCTTTCTGAGAATTTTGGATTCCTCTTCAAGAGTGCAACAATTTTCCGATCTTTAACTGGATCTCTTGCACCTAGTTTTCTTCGACTTCCACATTTTCTATCACCAGTTAGGTTAGGTTAGGTTCGGTCCCGTGCCTTGACCTCCCATGGAACTTCCTTGCTGCAAGGCCTCGCGAGTACGATGGTATGCTTACATATCAGCCGTTCGGAGTGTCCCTTTCGGCCGATCAACTCAGAACTGGCACGGACCAGGGGAATCCGACTCCATCCTATATTATTAAAACAAAGCATGAGGTTGACGTAAATGTGGTGCTACAGGCTTTATTAGGGATTTTAGAGAAAAATTCTTCAAATACTTTATATAGAGGGTGCCGATGTGCACATTTTTTATTTGAAAAAATTGACCTTGGAGCCTTATTTATCAAGTTCGTCGCTGTAATTTTATCATTTGAAACCGAATGTCATCGAGTTTGGTATCGTTGGAAAGAGCATTGACAATTATTTACAAAAAAAGAATGCGAATAGATATCTGTTATAGTCTACCAGCTGATGCAAAAACGCGTAAATGTGGTCCTACAGGCTTTATTAGGAATTTCACATTTAATTTTTTTTTTTCAATTATACTAACAAGGGTGCGTTGCAAGTTATGTATGACGTATGTGTTACGTTGACAGTTGTCAAGGAAATCAAGGTTACTTAAATTAAATTTAGTCGCAAAAAATCGAGTTTGGCATTATTGGAAACAGCATAAAAGGACTTTTCGAAAATGTGTAAGTTTCCGAAAAATAAAAAAAAAATAAAAAAAAACAAATTAAGTTATAAATAGTTTTTGACTTATATTAAATATTTAAATTTTGTTATTAATAATTATATTTAAAGAAACAGTCAAAATATAAAATGTTTTTGCTTTATGTATAGAGTCGTCAATTGATGTGCATCGTAGTCCTTGTGGTTCCTATTGTTTTATTATTTCGAGTGTTTTATTTTAAGTCTAGTTTATCGTGTCTAACACCATCACGTGAAAAGATTTTTCTTCCACTGTAATATATAAAAATTGTTCTGGCATCTTATTTGTATGCTCCTATTTTTACTAAAAAGTGTTTTAATATTCATTTTTTTCATCATTTCTGTATCTTGTGATTCTATAAAATTTGTGCGCGAGAATTTACCTGACGGTGATTGTCAACGGTCAACGAAATCTCAACTGTTTGTTAAATTCGCAAATAAACAGTGACTATAAAAGTTTTGTGTTTTAATTTATCTGAAGCTAACTAATGACTCTTCAGAATGAGTGTCGACTGTGCAAAGTGTACACTAAAAAGAGGTGCTAGATGTGATAACTTTATCGCATGCGAAGGCTCATGTAAGCAGTGGTTTCATTCAATCTGTGTTGATTTGAGCGACGATAATTTTTTTTTTAATACGTCAAATAATTTTTTTATCTTTGTCTGCATCGTAAAATAAATTGTAAAATTGTTGACAATGCTAAAGTTAAAGTCCTCAATCAAAGACATTAATTCAAATATCTCCAAAGTGTCAACTCTAGTAATACCGAAGCGTTTATTTCTCACTTTGAAAAACTTCAAAATAATTTACTGGAAATAATTAATCAGTCTTTAACTACCACTAAAAATGAATTAAAAAATCTTGTTGAGTCGTCTGTAATAGATCTTAAAACATGTGTTACTCAAAATTCACCATCAATGTCCAGCAGTTCCATTCGTACATATGCAGCTACAGTTAATCAACCTGAGTTACCGCCCCCCGTCATTCTCAGCAACTAAAGCCGATATATTAAAAACTGTAAATCCTGTGTCTGCTAACATTTCTGTCAATAATGTGAAATCTTTATCCGTTAACCACAAAATGGTAATTTAAACGTATAAAAAAAGTATTAAACTATTAGTATTAGAATCAGAAAAATGACCGCGTATTATACGTCTTATAAACAATATCTTATATGTTTAATAAACATTTCAATATACGTTTAATATATATATTTCTTGAGCTCGCAATTAAATGTTTATACTTAACATATATTACACGTATTTTGAAAACGGTTTTTAAATGTATTTTTTCTACTCCCATGCGTGAAGTGAGTACTTCACGTATCAATTTTTATGTGTGAGGCTTGATTTTTGTACACTGTGCGTGAAGTGTTATTTCACGCATAGTGTGCGTGAAGTAAATATACACTGTGCGTGAAGTAAATAGTTCAGTTTTAAGACATACAATGAAAATCTTTATATGTATACACGTAAATCATGTGTTTATTTATTTTAAACAAATAAGTTGTACAACAGGACAAGTCCAAATAAAAGTACAACACTAAATACATATAAAATACAAAAATAATTTATAAAGAAAAGGTTAACATTATAATAATACACGCTAACTTCATACAATCGTACTTAATCAACCTTGGAAAGTGGTGATAAACATTGTTTTACGTTTAAATTATCAAAATTTGATAAAATTAAATTAAAGCAACGATTATTACGATTTTGTACTACATTAAATTGCTTCATGTTACAATAAGAAATTACATCAACAAAATTTGAAGATGCAGAATTATAAACATTATTCGCTACGAAATAATTATATAGTTGGTGTCACTGTAATAAAGGTAAATTAAAATCGCCACATATAAGATACAGATCTTTAGTTGAAGTTGTAGAGTCCACAATATTTTGTAAATTGTCCAAAAAAATATTAAGTTCATCAGTACAGTTAGGCGGAATATACACACAACAAATGTGTAATTTTAAATTTTTTAATATCAATGATACCCAAATGTCTACACAAGTAGTAGACCACTCAGGTTTATGTGCAAAATGAAAGTTATTTTTAATACTAACAAGTACGCCTCCACCATTACATTTATCAGAAGATGTAGTCTGACTATCACGGCGCAGAACTGTAATACTGCTAATACTTCATGATCATATACAGACGAGTTCAAGTTAGTTTCAGTGAAACAGAAAATGTTAAAAACACATGAATAAGACTTTGATTTAATATCGTGAGTTTTAGACGCAAACCACGAACGTTTTGATAATATATACTCAGATCCATAAAGAGTAAAATTCAGCAATACTATCAAGAAAACCAGATAACAGATACTATTATTTAAGTAAGTTTATGAATGTCCCGCTCGGATTGAATGGAATGTACTCGCCATGGAGGTATAAAATAAATATGGAGGGAGCGCTGGCCGAAAAATTGAAGGCGGATGCCCCCACTCCAATAGGCAAGTTGTTTTGTAATGACCTATCCCAACAAAACGTTCTTTGCTTTGTAAGGTTAGATGATTTGTTTTTGTCTCGTGATTTTACTACGTATTTTGGATATAATAAGGTGAGTTATTATTGCGACAATATTTTAGAAATGGTTTAGCCATTTAGTAAAGTGTACGGAATCTAATTTCTCTTATTATTTTTTGTTGTAGTTTTCTAAAAATGCCTGCTTGTGAAGTAGTTGGTTGTTTTAACAGAACAGCAAATAAATCTGCAAAACAGATGCAACGTGAAAAAGAATATGGTCGCATTTCTTTTCATAGGTTAGTATATTTTAATTTTATGTATAATTTATTGTTATATTTGGGATTTGAGGTTTATAATTCGTATCTCTTTTGAATTTTATTGTTATTATACTGATTTTGATAAGTTTATAACACATTTTACGTGTGTGTGTGTGTGTGTGTGTGTGTGTGTGTGTGTGTATGTGTGTGTGTGTGACGATTTTGTTATTGCAAATAATGTGCAGGTAATATGAATTTCAGATTTCCAAACGATCATAATTTAAAGGAAATGTGGATAAACGCAATTGGAAGAAGAAAATGGTCCCCGTCAAGTTCGGCTGTAATTTGTTCTGAACATTTCACTGAGGACTGCTTTGAAAAATCGGCCTTTTATACAAAATTGTTAAACGGGAAGATGCCTACCATTTTTCCAATGCAATATCAACATGTACAGGTATATTTATGGTTATTATTTACTTTATTATACAAACATATACTCGTATAAATTAAATATACTTCGTCTTTTACATAACATGAATGTGGTAATTCTACTGATGCAGATTAGCAGTATAATGATATTCTGTGTATTTTTTAGATTACCCAACATGTAACTGGGATCACTGAAGAAAGTTCATCAAGTACGAGTACTGCTAATATTGATACTGACAGTTTTGTTCCTATACAAGAACAAATAGAACAAGAAAGTTTACCCAGTTTACCTGGATCAAGTGGTATCCGCCATTTTTTATCAAAAACAACATCATTTTCTCCGGAACGGCGGCGGACACGTCCCTATTCACCATCTAGAGCACAAATGCTTCAAAACTTTAAATATAAAACTTCCACTTATAGGAAAAAAATAAAAGTTTTGAAGCAACAACATAGAAGAAACATAAAGAAAATAGCTACTCTGAAAAACGTCTTAAGTGATTTGAAAACGAAAAACTTTATAAATGAAGAAACATATGATGTATTACAAAATATTCCTGCTCCTCAAAAAGAAATTTTGAAAAGACAATTAGGAAATGCAAATAGGAAATATACACCCGAATTAAGAAAATTTGCACTAAATTTACACTATTACTCACCATCAGCCTACTCATATGTACGAAGAACATTTAATTCATGTTTACCTCACCCAAAAACATTGACGAAGTGGTACAAATCAGTTAATGGAGAGCCGGGTTTCACTGCGGAAGCTTTTACTGCAATTAAATATCGTGTAGAACAAGAACAATATAATATTTTATGTGCACTTATGTTAGATGAGATGTCAATAAGGTGTCATGTCGAATTTGATGGAAAGAAGTTCCATGGATATGTCGACATTGGATCTGATGTTGAAGGAGATAATAGAGCTTTAGCTAAAGATGCTTTAGTTTTTGTACTAGTTGCTATAAATGCAAACTGGAAAATCCCAGTGGGCTATTTTTTAACCGATGGTGCTTCTGGTGAACAAAGATGCAATTTGGTGCGACAGTGCATAACATTAGCACGTGAAGTTGGAGTTAAGATTGTTAGCATCACATTTGATGGGGCGCCTTCAAACTTTGCCATGACGCGTTTGTTGGGTTGTGAAATAAGCCCAACAAAGAATATGATCACGTCATTTTCTTATCCGGAAGATAGCAATGAAAAAGTGTTTATTTTCCCAGATCCGTGTCACATGATAAAGTTGGTTCGTAATAGTTTCTGTGACTCTAAACACTTGATCGATGGCAATGGAGAAAAAATATCATGGATATTTTTGGAAAAACTTCATGAACTGCAGGAAGCTGAAGGTGTCCATTTAGGAAATAAATTAGGAGCAAGACACATTAAATTCTTCAAACAAAAAACGAAAGTCAAACTGGCCACACAGTTATTTAGTCAATCTGTTGCCGATGCACTCGATGTATGTGCTAACAAATTAAAATTGCCCAAATTCGCAGGAAGCCAAGCAACAATTAATTTTATACGAAACTTTAATAATATATTTGACATATTCAATTCGAGAAATATGTTGCAGTATGGATATAAAAAACCTGTAAATTCAAGCAATTATTTAGGGATTGCGGCATTTTTAATTGAAATGGAATTTTATATTTCAAATTTAAAATTTTTAAATGGAAATTTTCTGATAAATTCCAATAAGAAAACAGGATTTCTAGGTATTATTTTTTTTTACAAATTTTATCCTTTTACATATTTACTAATTTGTATAATTTTTGTAGGCTTTGTTATATGCATGAAAAATATAAGGTCTTTTTATGAAGACATTTGCAAAGAGAAGAAGTTGTTAAAATATATACCAACATATAAAATGAGTCAGGACCACATAGAATTACTTTTCGGTGTAATTCGACAACATGGAGGATTTAACAACAATCCGACGTCTCGACAGTTCCAAGCGGCGTATAAAAAAATATTAATCCATACGGAACTAAAAGCAACATCCACAGGAAATTGTATTCCGTTAGAGAATATTAGTATTTTGCACTGTTCCAGTTCTGTTAGTACAATAAATTCCAGCACTGGAAAAATGACTTTAGATGTAAATAATGATGATATAAATATTGTTTGCGATCAGTTTATTACAGACCATGATTATCTGTTTGATGCCAGTAAGATTACTGAATTTACGGAATATATTATTACATATATTGCTGGTTTTGTAGTAAGACGGTTATCACTTCTAATCAATTGTGATGAGTGTGTCAAAAGTTTGATTCAAGAAACCACCAGTAAAAATATGTATACTTTAATTAATGTTAAAAATAGAGGTGGATTAATTTATCCGTCAGAGGACGTAACTAGAGTATGCTATAAAAGTGAACAAATTTTGCGCTCACATGCGTATAAAATTTTTGAAAACAAATCTATTTTTAAATTAACATCTGCCATTTTAAAATATTTTATAAATGTAACTATATTTTCAACTTTGAACCAACATATTTTTCAGCAAACACCATTAGAAAACCATAGAACACTTTTAATAAAATCTATTTCCGAACAATATTTAAAAGTCCGTTATTTTTATATATCCCGTAAACAAATAGATAAATCAGAAAATATAAGAAATTTTAACAATAAAATGGTACTTTTTAAAGGCCAATAACTTGTACATATATATTACAAGTAACTACATAATTTATTACATATTTACTTATATAAATATATATTATTAAATTTTTATAATTTTTTCTTATTTTACGTTACTCCAAATATCCCTCTTCCCAGTTCATGCATGGAAGTAAAAATTGTTTTAGTCAATTAAGTATAATACAAACTTAATATTTTTTTTATTAAATTTTTGTTTAATTTATTGTAAAAAATGCGTAAGTAATAAGTTTTTTCGTTGCTGGTTTGCAATAAAAATATTCCATAACCTTTAATATCAATTCACTACAGTTCAAAACAATATACAAAAACAATTTTTGTTTAATATATATTATACATAATGTTAAAATTTGCTTTCAGTTCCTTTTCGATTATATAAGTTTTAATTTCAGTAAAACTCCAAATTACAATTTGAATTTGCCTCCTCTCTGTATCCCCACTCCACTAGGGAAAATTTCCGTGTTGCGTCCGTTCCCACCGTGCCTCAATCCCCTCGCCTAGATTTACAGTTTATACTCCCTCCATATTTATTTTATACCTCCATGGTACTCGCGGAGTTTCATTTTTACGAGCAAATATTTTTGCAATTTTTGTCCAAACATATTTAAAGTCTTTTGAACGTAGTACTTCACGAGCCATGTTAAAAAGCAGCCTGTTTTTATATGTGAGATAATCATTCACAAAAATCTTATTTTCATTCCCGTCATAACCTAATTCTTTCGATGTTAATTTATGTTTTTTTGTAGCACTAACGAAAGACTCTTTGGTGCTACGCGACACGAATTTTACCACTATATTCTTTGGTTGAACACAGTCAGATCTATTGCGATGAGGGACACGGTGAGCAGCATCGATGTCAGAAGTATTAATTTTAATATTTACTTTAGTGGAAATATTGTTAATTATATCATTTATATTCTCGTTCGACTTTTCAGGAATATTATGTATAATGACACTATTAATCCGGAAATATTGCTCAAGTTCATCAATTCTGTCAGCCAGGTTCGATACACTAAGTTTCAGATCGGAATTTTCAGACTTTAATTTGTCAAATTCTTTTAGTTTGTCGTTCATGGTGTTAAGACTTTTTTCAAAGTCAGTGATTTTGTCAGAACAAAAGTTTATTGATTTCATAAGAATATCAATTTTATTATCCATGGCAGAGAGAAGTTCCGTTTTGATATATTTGATCATTGAACTTAATTCCTGCATTGTCGTTGGAGTTACATCAGTGTTCGCGTGCTCGGAAGATGCACCTAAATTCTCCTGTGGACGGCAAGATGGACATAGCCATACAAACATTTTATTAGAAGTATGGTTCGCGGGCACATCCCCACATATCACGTAGAATACGCACGAACATTTAAAGCATTGCACAGCCGGATATTTATTGTTTACATTTCTGTTGCACTTGCTGCAAGCTGCCATGACGAATCCAGGATAAACAGGTAAAAACACACAAAGAACTAATTAGCAAAATCACAAAAACACGTGTTAATTTTATAGAAAGACTTGTATTATTTTAATCAAATACTGACTTTACTGTAAAACACACTTGAAAAATTTTACTATCAAAAAATACACTGCACTTTTATAATCAGCGCTATACAAATTGTAGAAAATAACAACGAATATTTTCTTCAAAAAACTGAAGAAAACAATCGAGCTACGACGAACGATACGTATACCTTCACTTTATAATAGAATATAATGTGTTGGTAAATGGTCCGTAGAAATAACAACTTCATAAGAAATGTGTTATTAATTTATAAAAAAAATATATTTTATTGCAAGGTCGTAGAAAAAGTGTAGTATGTAACACGTGTGTGAGGCTTATTTTACATTTGGGTGGTTTGCAACACTCGCCTTCGGCTCGTGTCGCAATCTCCATCCTCATGTAAAAATTTCAGCTTCACACACTTGCCACATAATATACTGTTTAAATGCATTACGAATTCATTTATAAGATGTTCATGTAAACATTTTGTCATTGAAATAATTGGCGAGCCGGTAACAGCATTGACAGTCTTGTTGAGGCGGTGAAAACATTTCTCTTCCATGTATCGTACTCGTAATTTTCTTTTGTTATGCATTATTTATATGAGAGAGGAAGAGAGAGATAAATTTCTTCGTATGAGTATTATTAATTAGTTATTTAAGTATTAAGGTTAATAAGTGCTTCCTACGGGTTGAGGTTTATTTTGGAGATCAAAACAAAGTCGAAATCTTCAATACATCCGTTGCCAGTAGAAAAGAACTTACTGACCGCAATGCTTATTACGTTTTTTGCACGATCGACGCACAAAATTAAAAAACAAAAATCTGTTGTGGCCAGCACAATACCTTCCGTCAATCCTGTGTATAATGTATAAATTCCATACATAATTTTTCTTGCAAAAGATTCTAAATTTCCAGTAAAATTATTTCATAAACAAACTATTCAAATTGCACGTGACACTGACATCTTCCTTCTCTTTAGCTTTACCCATTCGTTAGGGGTCCCTATTTTTGCGTGTCGTTCTCATTCAGTTCTTTTTCTCTCAAGTCTTCCGCAATACAGTCCTTCCATCTTATCTTTGGTCTTCCTCTGTTTCTTCAACCTCCTATTACTAAACTACTCATTTTTGTTCAAATATAATTCTTCATTTCTCCTCATGACATGTTCAAACTAATGTAATCGTCTTTCTTGTATTTTTCTAGAAACTTGTAACACTAGAGTTATTTTCTTACCGTATCTTTCCGTGTCTTCCCTAATATCTACTTCAACATCCTCATCTCTGCCACATTAATTTATTTTTATTGATACTGACATCTGTCAATTTGAATTATATGAATATATTAGTAGTTCCCATGTTTAGCATAGCTGGCTGAATTATAAAATTTAATTTCTTTCAAATTCTTTAACTCTGTATCTATTGAATATGAAGTATAAAATGTAATCAAATCGTATAGAGAATAATATATTCTTTAAGTTATAATAATGTTAAATGTCAATAAATCAAATTTAACTGTTAAATCTTCAGATAAGGCTACTTCCGGTTCACCAATTATAACCAAAATCTAATCACTTATTCTTCTGGATGCAAACTTGAGGAATACGAAAAAAATATAATTTTTGGAATCGTGGTTATGAGATCCAGAACTTTTGTCACATACACACACACACACACACACACACACACACACACACACACACACACACACACAGACACACACACACATATATACATACATACATACATACATACGAAGCATTCCATAGCGTCTAAATGTCATAGCGCCCAAATTCCATTGCGTCTAAATTCCACACGTCTAAATTGTATGGCGTCTAAATGATACCCCCCCCCCCCACCAATTGCCATAGCGGCTAAATTTGACCTGGCATATGTCGGCCACTACCAGTGGTGTTGGTAATACAGCAAACTGTAAATATGTCTACATTTATTTGGAATTGTACAACAGATGGCGAGTTTGTTGTGTAGTTCATACAGTGCCACAGTGCGTATAAGGAGGTACTATAGTAGTCAACAACAGTTAACCAAATAAATACTGTACAATAGTTTACGAATACAACGGGTTTGTAATGTAAATGAAGAATATGCACTGAAAGACAAATATAATTCAATATATAAACATAATGCAAATAACACAAATATGAATTAACTATGATCTTTCTGTTTCATCAAATTTTACAAATATGAAAGTACATGTAATAAGTGCATTTAAATATATGTAAAAAAATGAAAATTTGCATGTTTAAATTTTTATTTGGTATGGATTAAAATATAAAACGTTTTATTTAAAAAATAATTACTCTAAATTCATACAGATAGCCAGAAAGAAGGTTTACAACTTTATTATTGAATAAAAAAAAATATAAATATTCCATCATTACCGATATCTGTGTACGAAGCAGATTGGCACACCCAGCAATGGGTAATATATCATCACGGCATATTACCCATTACTGGGTGTGCCAATCTGTTTTATACCTAAATATCAGTAATGATGAAATATACAGTGTGTCACTTTAATATGTTTAAGAGTAAGGATTTGTTGTATGATGTTGTTCTTATTGTTATCGGGTTTGTGCGAACCCACTAAGTGGAACACGCGTGATTTTATGTATGTATGTATATACCCGGATTGAGTATACAAGAGGGAAAAGATCTTTATTTCTAATTTTACAAAAGAACTTTTTTGCTTAACTTGAAACCCTTACTTTTGTCATTTACACCTTTAATTATTAATATTTTAATTTCCATCCTTGAAATTACGAAATTGCCTTCGATATATGGCTTGCAACATGTGTCATGTTTAATATGACATTTGTGATTATATTTTTATATCGTTAAAGTAATATCGCAAAACTTATTTTCATACGTAATATAACAAGTGATATGATTATCATCGATGATATTCTCGAGTGAAACCAAGCTGCAGATTTCACGAGTCCGAAGGACGAGTTGAAATGTGCTGCTTCGGTTTCACGATCAATATCTTCGATTATTAATCATATCACGAGCTTATATTTAATGAGAGAATATAATGAATTTTTGCAATCTAACCTAACCTAACTTTTGATATACATATTCATATTGTATTAAAACATAGTACCTACTTACGAGTTTTATTTAATATTTCGGAGTTTGAATTATTGTTATTATTTATTTTTATACTCAAAATTAACTGTCAATGTCATAAATAAAAGCTATAAGTTTTCTTTATATTAATTCACTTTTTTCATTTGTTATTTAACTTGAATATAGAATAGATATTTGATATAAATACTGTAATATACCACAATCTTCTCTTTCCTTTATAGTCAGGGCTATTAATATTTATTGCATGTTAAGTTGGGCTAATTACTATAGAACTATTTATTGTCAAGAGTATATGGGCGGCAATACATGCATTAATCCAATATTACATTTCACATTCCTTTTGACCTGTTATCGGCGTCCATCTTCCACACTCATACAGACTCGTCAGCGTCGGATTGGCCCTTTAGGACGCGTTCCCCTAAGTGATATAAAGTACACATTGTCATTCCAATCACAACAATTATCATAGGCGTGCATTATCATCTAATAAGATAGACAGGAGAGGGAGCAGGAATAAGGTCATTTTCAAGTCCCAGACTTGGGCAGGTGCCCCGCATATTAAATGCGGCCTAACACCTCGTGGGTTCCGGTACCCCTATCCGCAAAGGTATGTACCCAGTGCAGGGACGATTTGCTGGAATACGGCTCTCGTGAATAGTCACTTCGGAGCCACTAGCGGTACCGTAGCCACCTACACATGTCCCAGACATGTTGAGCTCCCAGAGCTCCATATGGGTCCCAGATCCATTATAAGAGCTTAGCTTACAATCGACAACATTGTCATTCTAACCACAACAATTGCTACAGGCGTGCAATATACGATAGACAGGAGGGGGGATAGGTATATGGTCCGTCCCAGACCTATGAGAGCTCAGCTTACGCTCGCACGTAGGTTTTCATACCTTACATGGAACTCAGCCTCTCATTTGGTGTTTCTCACACCTGGTGTTTCACTACTAGCCGTACCATAGCCGGCACTACATGTCCCAGACATGTTTGGGTCCCAGACCCATTGCGAGAGCTTAGCTTACGGCCATAAGCAGGTCCCAGACCTCTTATGGACCTCAGCCTCTCACTTGGCGTTTCTCTGCTATGTACGCTAGCCACCTTTAGAGTACACGACTCTATGGACCCCGGGTTGTCCCAGACAACCCTTCGGATAATGGGAGAATACTACATATGTTTGCGGCCACAAACCAATATTAC
Source organism: Harpalus rufipes (assembly GCA_951394225.1). Taxonomy (NCBI): domain Eukaryota; kingdom Metazoa; phylum Arthropoda; class Insecta; order Coleoptera; family Carabidae; genus Harpalus; species Harpalus rufipes. The sequence continues at coordinate 21,805,750 of OX596285.1, forward strand.
AAATGTATATCTCACATATACCATGCGTATCAAATACACAAACAGTGCACAACATCAACATCAAATAAACAAACAGTGTACAACATAACCATCAAGCAACTGGCGATTTATACCTGAGCGCCATACCTGTACAATATAATCAGAATGACTGTGAGGTTTACCACTCACCTTTAATTATAGCAAACAACTTGTCTTTTCTTATGAACACTATCACACGCAGATCCACACGACACTGTGGTCACAACACAACTAAGGGTTGGAGGGTGTCTTGCCTTTAAGTACTGTTAAGTGTTTATGCCTCAAGCCTGCGTTTCTAAACCAGTGGCGCACGGTCAAAAAGTGAATCTTACATAAATAAAGAAAACAAATCCCTTAGTAACGACTATAAATACGGTGTTTATTTCTTTGTTTTTTATCATCGCTGTGATAAACGCGTAGCTAGGGAGATTCTGAATGTTGATTGGCGGAAAACATGTCACGTGACTAAGGAATTATATATTCTCATTGCAATATTTGTATGTAGTTTATGTATTAAAAAATCGCATAAGAGGTACTATGTCCGCCCTTAACATTTGAGGAAGTGCAGAATAGCTTTAAAGAGCTGCGTCGGTGGATTGAGTTATGTAGCGACGAAGGTGGAGGGTTAATAGAATAGTGGATGATAAAGCTTCTGGCTGGATGGCTGTATGGAAATTAATAGATTACTGGATTGCAGTCAAAATATTTATTTAAATTTCGGCCTCTACCGGTTTCGGCATCTTCTATGCTTTCTTCAAGAGCTACTATTGATACAATTTTTTTATAATAACGTTTTTAAAAACGTATTTTTTTATAAAATTTACGTGAATTGTTTTTCTACATTAGTATGTACACATTAAAATAATAACAAAATACATAACACACGTAGGATGTCAAAACAGTTAAAAAAATAAATAAATAAATAAAAGAAAATACTCGAAAAGTCGTGAAAATCTTTTAAAAATAAAATAAATATGTGAATTTTATGAAAAAAATATAATTTGGTTTTAACAAGTATAGTTCGGAAGTTTGTTGTTTTACCGCTAAAAAAAAATAAAAATATTTTATTCATTCTTCTTATTGTTTAGTCGTTTAATTGTTTTACTTCATTTTTTTAATTGTATTTTAAGATATTTGTATATATATATATATATATATATATATATATATATATATATATATATATATATATATATATATATATATATGTAGCGAAACGGATTATCTTTGATTGATAATCCCAATCGTTACAATGTGTAAAATAAACTTTTTGAAATTAAATTGTATAAACAAATATAGTAAATATAATTTTATTAAATAATTTTGACTGTCTTGGACAATGAATACAAAATTAATGATGTTTTGGTTGTCAGCTGTTCCAAGGTAACCTCGGAACAGCTGATCAACAATGGGCGAGGGTAACGTGGCGGATAACTTACTAAATATATTAAATACTTGATCCGCCACATTACCCCCTACCCAGAGAAACGATATACATAATTCTTAATATCTATAATTAACAATGGTTCCTCTTCTGTTCCACGGTTCTGGTGCGTGTGGGCATGGATGAGTTTTAAACCCGTTAGGGTAAGATGTATGCTGGTTTTAGTCTGTTTATTGAAACGGTTTGTGGTTTTTTGTTTATTTCCAAAGTGAAATAATTGTTATGTCTATTGATTATTTTGTATGGGCCATCGTAACTTTGTTGGAGGGGTGTTTTGATTGCGTCATGTCGTATGAATGCATATTCTGTTTTGAATAGGTCTGGATTTATGTATGCGTTTTGTTTTTGTTGTAAATAGTTTGTTGTTGGCACTGGAAGGTTTTTCATATTCAGTTTTAGTTTAGTTAGGTAAGTTGGAAAGTCTAATTTATCTTTTGTTGTATTGTACGCTTTATCTTTAAATTCTCCTGGTAATGTTATATTTGTTCCATAGACCATTTCCGCTGCTGTACCATTGAGTGATTCTTTGTATGTTGTTCGTATTCCTAATAATATTATTGGAATGTTGTCGAACCAATCCTTGGCATTGTAGCAGGATTTTAATGCGGATTTTAGTTGTCTATGGAATCGTTCTATCATACCATTGGATTCCGGATGATAAGCTGTTGTACTGATGTGTTTTGAGCCTAATAGTGAAGTTAAATGTTTAAAAAATGATGATTGAAACTGTGGGCCTCGATCCGTTGTAATAGTGGATGGTACCCCAAATCTTGATACCCAGTCGGTTATAAATGCGCGAGCTACTGTTTCGATTTTCGTGTCTTTCAAGGGAATTACCTCTGGCCACCTGGTGAAGCGATCGATGCATGTTAGTAGGTATGAGTGATTATTTGAGGTTGGTAGCGGGCCTACCAAATCTATGTGTATCATGTCAAATCTTTTTGACGGAGTGTCAAATTTGCCTAAAGGTGCTTTAGTGTGTCTAGTAACTTTGCATTTTTGGCATGTTACACAAGTTTTTGTCCAGTCTCGTAAGTTAGTGTTCATGTTTGGCCATATAAATTTGGTAGCAATGAGTTTTTTTGTCGCATTTATGCCGGGATGTGTGAGGCAGTGGAATTTTGCAAATATGTCTTTGCGAAATTTAGAGGTAATGTAAGGTCGTGGTGTGCCGGTCGACGTGTCGCAACAAATGGGTATTTTGGAGTTGGGAAGTTCGAAATTTTTGAATAAGAGGTTATTTGTATTTTTGAGTGTGTGCAATTCTGTATCATTTGTTTGATCTTTGGCAATAGATTCGTAATCTATTGTTGTAGTTTGATTTATATTGTTTATTGTATTTCTTGTAGAGCGTCGGCTACTGGATTGTTTTTACCGTTGATGTGGGGTATGTCGTTTGTGAATTGTAGAATATAGTCCATTTGACGTATCTCTCTCGGACAATATGTGTCAGAATTTTTATGTAGGGCGTAAGTTAGGGGTTTATGATCTGTTATTATATGAAATGGTCTTCCTTCTAGGAAATATCAAAAAAAAATTATAGTTAGATATATTGCTAATAGTTCTCTACCAAAGGTACTATATTTCTTTTCGGTGGGTGTAAAACTTGTTGAAAAAAAGGCAATAGGGTGCCATGTGTTGTCGTAGTATTGTTGTAATACGGCGCCGACTCCGTTGTCTGATGCATCGACCATTATGTTGGTCATTGCGTGTTGTTTAGGGATTGTTAAGGTTGTGTAATTGATTAATGCATTTTTTAAGTTTTTGAATGCTTGTTTAGCTGTTTGATCTAAATTTAAGGTGCTGGAGTTAGTCTTTTTGTTGTCTATTAGTTGATTTAAGGGTTGTGCGATAATTGAGCAATTTGGGATGAATCTGTGATAAAAGTTTATTAAACCCAAGAATTCTCTTAGTGATTTTTGAGTTTTTGGTTCTGGAAAGTGTTTAATGGATTCAATTTTTTTGTGTACTGGTGTGATGTTTTTCGAAATATGATGTCCTAAAAATTCAATTTCTTTTTGTCCAAATTGACATTTGTTTTGGTTGATAATGATGCCGTATAGTTGGAGTCTATTGAAGAGAGTGTTTAAATGTTTTTCGTGTTCTTCTGGTGTGTTACTCGCAATGAGTATGTCATCAATGTATGCAAAGCAGAATTCTAGACCACGTGTTACCTCATCGATAAAACGTTGGAATGTTTGTGCAGCATTGCGAAGACCAAAAGGCATGACTAAATATTCGTATAGGCCGAAAGGTGTTGTTATAGCTGTTTTTTCAATGGAGTCTTTATGCATTGGAATTTGATGGTAAGCTTTTGTTAAATCTATTTTGGAAAAAAAATGTTTTATCTTGTAAGTTTATCAGGAAGTCTTGAATATGGGGTAAAGGATATCTGTCTGGTAGTGTTATGTTGTTTAACGCTCGAAAGTCTCCGCAAGGTCTAAATAAGTCCGGGGATGGTTTTTGTACAAGGTGCAGTGGTGATGACCAGTTGCTGGTGGATGGCCTGATAACTCCCATGTCTATTAATTTATGGAATTCATTTTTTGCGAAATTTAGACGTTCGGGTGGTAATCGGCGAGGCTTTGAGAAAACAGGTGAGCCATCTGTCAGAATTTGATGGGTCACCTTGTGTTTAATTTGACGTTTTACTTTGAAAGGATCTGTCAAACTTGGAAAGTTAGAGAGCAATCTCTCGTATTTGTTTGTGTTTTGAATATTTGTAGATAAATTACAAATAGGAACAAAAGATAATTTAGAATTGTCTGTTAGACGTTTATTACGTAAATCAATACTGAGATTAAAATGATGGATAAAATCTGCACCTAATATTGAATATTTGACGTTGGCTATAATGAATTTCCAGGTAAATGTTTTTTGTAATCCTAAGTCTAATGTTAGTGTAGTGCTTCCGAATGTAGCTATATTGGAGTGATTGATGGCTTGTAGGGTTAATTTTTGTTTTAGATGATGATGTGTAGTGTTTGGGGTAATTATACTTACCTCCGCGCCCGTATCCACCAAGAATTTTCGTCCGGATATCGCATCAGAAACGTGGAACAGGAGGGAAGGTGAAGAATTGCTAACACTGAAAATGATGTTAGTATTAGGGATAGGAAGCAGTGGATATTTGGTTGTAAAACCGACCTCTTTTGTTGGTTTGTTGGTAGTCCATTTGCATGGGGCCACGCATTTTTTGGCTTTATTGCCAAATGTCAGATGATACCAGCAGTATGGGCTAGGAGAACTTGTATCTTGACGTTCTGTTCTTCGCGGTGTCATTGGTAATTTTGTAATGACTTTCTTGAGTTCTGTCTTAATTTCTTGTAGCTCATCCACCCGTGAAGTCACTGTTGCGATGGATTGTCTTGAAATTTCCATGATTTTGTCTGCTATGTCAGCTTTCTCCTCGAGACTGACAGATGATGTTGTCAGCATTACCTGTACATGATGAGGTAGTTTTTGTAGAAATAGTTCTTCAAGGATGGTGTTGTCAATAGATTTATCTCCAATGAGTTGTCGCATTTGACGTAGAATTTGAGAAGGTTTTTTGTCATTTGATTCATACACAGAAAATAATTTTTGGAATTTCTCCTTGTCAGATAACGTAGTTCTGGTAATGAAAGCTTGTTTTAATGTGGAGTAAGGATTTGTTTGTGGTTGACGTATAATAAGGTCACGAACTTCTAGTGCTTGGTCTGGTCTCAATGAGGTGATAATTTTTAAATATTTGCTTGTCTCGGAAGAAATTCTGTGAGCGCAATTGAGCCTCTGCTTGGGCGAACCATAGCTCCGGGTCGTCGGGCCAGAATTCGGGTAGTTTGAATTGTTGTGTAGCCCCGATTAATGGAAGGGCTGTCTCTGGAGAAGGAGGTGCTGTCTCTGGAGAAGGAGGGCCTGTCGCTGGAGAAGGATCTTGTGGAGAAGCCTGTTCAGTCATATTGGAGATATTAGTAAGGTAGAGTATAACGAGTATTGAAAAGAAGGGCGGATCCCTTCTCGGTGTCACCAATTTGTAGCGAAACGGATTATCTTTGATTGATAATCCCAATCGTTACAATGTGTAAAATAAACTTTTTGAAATTAAATTGTATAAACAAATATAGTAAATATAATTTTATTAAATAATTTTGACTGTCTTGGACAATGAATACAAAATTAATGATGTTTTGGTTGTCAGCTGTTCCAAGGTAACCTCGGAACAGCTGATCAACAATGGGCGAGGGTAACGTGGCGGATAACTTACTAAATATATTGAATACTTGATCCGCCACATATATATATATATATATATATATATATATATATATATATATATATATATATATTTATATATATATATATATATATATATATATATATATATATTTATATATATATATATATATATATATATATATATATATATATATATATATACAGGCTGTCCCATTTTACATTATCTTCTTGAATATCTCGAAATGAAAGCATTTTACCGAAAAGTATGCCGAATCATAATCGTAATGGTTTTGAGGGGGACATCGGATTTTGACAAAATGGCCCCCTTAGCCCCCCAAGGGCGGCCAGGAGGGGGTCAACTTAAAAAATTTAAATGGGAACCCCTATTTTTTATTGCAGATTCTGAAAGAGCGTTAAAAAATATGTAGGTTTTATCCGGATACTTTTTTTCAATTTCCAACAGGTGGCGCTGTAATCGTGAAAGTATTTTACATTATCTTCTTGAATATCTCGAAATGAAAGCATTTTACCGAAAAGTATGCCGAATCATAATCGTAATGGTTTTGAGGGGGACATCGGATTTTGACAAAATGGCCCCCTTAGCCCCCCAAGGGGGGCCAGGAGGGGGGTCAACTTATAAAATTTAAATGGGAACCCCTATTTTTTATTGCAGATTCTGAAAGAGCGTTAAAAAATATGTAGGTTTTATCCGGATACTTTTTGGAAATTGAAAAAAAGTATCCGGATAAAACCTACATATTTTTTAACGCTCTTTCAGAATCTGCAATAAAAAATAGGGGTTCCCATTTAAATTTTTTAAGTTGACCCCCCTCCCGGCCCCCCTTGGGGGGCTAAGGGGGCCATTTTGTCAAAATCCGATGTCCCCCTCAAAACCATTACGATTATGATTCGGCATACTTTTCGGTAAAATGCTTTCATTTCGAGATATTCAAGAAGATAATGTAAAATGGGACACCCTGTATATATATATATATATATATATATATATATATATATATATATATATATATATATATATATATATATTGCGTGAAACATACGAATATTTTTGCACACTCTTCTTTAAATCACGACTTATGCATGTTTCGACTCCACAAATCTAGTCCATGAAGTTACATAGCCTTCTACAAATCACGACTTATGCATTTTACGACTCCGCATATCTAATCCATGAAGATAGCACGTACCAAAATGCTCAAATCTTGACTTACACCGTTCGACAAAGATGGCTGACAATTTCTAATGGTTCGCTCGTTTGTACACCAAGATTTCATTTTAATACTGTCTCGTAACTTTTATTTATTTTCAACAAAGTGAATTAATATTTTAAAAATGAGATTAATAATTGATATAAACATTTCTCTTTACAAATAATTAATATACTATATATGGGGTCTCGTGGCCGTGTGCCTGAGTGTCTGTCTGGTCGCGAATCTGGGGACCCGGGTTCGATCCCGACTGACGCCAAAAATTACATCAAATTTTAATGGCACAAAATTGACCCCTGTGGTGCACCCTCCACGCCAGCTATAGGTGCCCGTGAGGTGACGCCTGGTAAGCGCCCGCACGGTACAAATATTCCATCATTACCGATATCTGTACAAATCAGATTGGCACACACAACAATGGGTAATATGCCGTGATGATATTTCTATTTATTTATTTATAAAACAAAAGAATATCAATTTAAAAAACTTATTGTTGGTGATTAAATTTGTCATCATTCTGAATTTCAATTAATATTTGTGTTTATAAATATTTAGCATTCAATACATTACTTATTTCGGTAACAGTATTGTAAAACAATTAAGAAGTATGAGGAATATGTAAAAGAAAGACATCTAATATTTAGCAGTAGTTATGAAAGGATAAATAAGTATTGAAAAAATAATAAAATTTATATGTTCTTCAAGAATATGTTTATTTATAATGACAAATCTTTGTTACAGTTATCTAAATGTGTTATAAAAAGAGAAATTGTTAATAAATAATATAAAATAATGAAAAATGTACGAGCCCTGCGCCAAAAGAATTGAGCTACATCTATTTATTTGTTTAATTTTTCGTATAAAATTACTAAATTTAATAACTGAATTTGTTTCTCTGTTATTTAACGGTGTCTTATAGCCATGTGCCTGTGTGTCTGGTCGCGACTCTGGAGACCCGGGTTTGACCCCATCGATGCCTAAACGAATTTTAATGTGAGCGTTTAGTGAGGAACTAATGGCGCTGTTGTAACTTACATTTATCCCCTCCACATTTTTTTGTTATCATTCAACTGTCAATCTGACATTTAATTGCTAGCTCGGCAGTGTTTTCCAGCTTGGGCGATTTATCGCCAATTGGGCTACACAAAATATATTTTTGCGACTAATATTTACAATTGACGACAGGCGACTGATTTGGGCTACCAATTTTTAAAAATTCATTAATTTGGGCGATGAACGCCAAAACTAATCAAAATATATTTAAAAGCTCGGTGCGCGCCGTGTGTGTCACCTTTGGGTTGCACTTCCCATGTTGTTAATATCATGGCCTGCTATACTTTCATGTTTCATGTTCATGTTGGTTTTGTAACTGGTTATATATTTTTTTCTCTGTTCAAGCAATAAATGTATAATTTAGTATTATTATAAATAAGACTTTAACTGATTGGTTGTGGTTTTATATATTTCATAATAAATTAAAAAATTGTTTATAGCTGCCGCGCGTTAAGTTGTGACTGACCCTGAATGCGCAGAACCTAAAATTCGTACTTGGACAGGTCAAAATGTAATAGTAATTATAATATGCTATTGTTATAACGAGGAAAAGACTCCGTCCATCTAAAATTGGTAAAAATGGAAAGGTAATTCATTTATAAGCCAAAGTATGCGCAACTTCAGTCTCACGCCAGCTATACAAAAATATTTAAAATTGGGCGCCTTGATTGGGCCACTTTTATTTTAATGCAGGTGGCTACTTTGGGCGACTATTAGTTCTGAAATTGGCGACATTGCTATAAAATAATCTGGCAACCCTGTCGCTCGGTATATAACCAAACAAAATGACTTACTGCAGTGTAAAGGAATGTAGAAATAAAATAGGACATACATTTCCAAAAAACGAAAACAAAAAATACTTGGATTGAAGAAATAGCGCAAGAAGAATTGAAAATAACGAATGATCGTTCGTCTGTTCAAACATTTTCTTTCCGAGGATTTTATAACGACAGGTTATCATAGTGGTAGGTATTAGTCTCGGTATTATGTTACTAACTTATGAAATATTCATAAATCAGCTCTTTATTTTGTGTTAAAGGATTAAAACCTTCAAATAAAGTATTGAAACTCACTGCTGTTCCGTCATGCTGCCTTTGGAAACGAAAGTGTAAGAAGAAATTATTTCCAGTTACCATTACCACAACTGAGGAACAAAGTACCCTTCAAAATTTTAATACATCTGATTGCGAATCTTCTGTTCAAGAAACGCAAGCGGAAATTACTTTAGAGGAATGTGTTTTAACTACATGCATTCAAGAACGTGAAACTGATTTTCCAGCAACAGAAGAAAGTATAAAGAAATATGATGTACCCCAAACTAGCGACAATTATGGTTTTCGTCGATACTATTAAAATTGTAATTTCTGTCATAATATTCCAGTCTGAAATATTATTACTATTAGTGTGAAAATAATTATCAATTATGCATTCTATTAATACCTTCTTATTAATTCAGCTTTTTTTCCACTTCTTGATGCTCCACGCTTTTTAATTCTTCTTTAATTGATAGTAACTTCCAGTTTCCGTAATTCATTTTAATCAAAGTTGTAGTTTGAGCGGGTTTTTGTCAGTTTTTGTTTACATTTCACACGCGGTATGTTTCGTAATGCGCAAAAGCGAACGTAAAGGAAACATTTTTTCATAACAGTGTATACACTGTCAACTTTTACGAATTTTGTAAACAGTTGTGCTGCCACCTTCAAAAGTTTGGCGTGAACGCTTCCATTGGCACAAAAGTGGCCCCTGTACTCTCCAAGCCAGCAATGAGTGCCCGTGAGGTGACGTTTGATGGTAAATATCCACACGGTACGAATAGGTCATCGTCATTATCAATAAATATCTGCGTAGAAAGCAGATTGGCACACCCAGCAAAAGGTATGCCATGATGACATTTTTTTAAATTTAATTTATTGTTTACACTTATTCAACTATTAATCCTAAACTTACTTTTGTGTTATTAGAATTAATTTATTGCTAAAACAAAACGTGTTATTATCATTAATAATGTATACGAGTTGTTGCCTTGTAAGGCCAATTCTTTTGGTGCAGGGCTCGTACTTCTTCCAATGTTTTCATTCGCGTGTAGAAACTTTTTTCCATACGCAATGTTTCAAGAGTCTACTTTCAGTTGTTTTTTTATGTCAGAAAACTTGTTAAATCGCACTTTCGTAGAAAAAAATAAAAACATTTTTTATTCGATTATATCATAATGTTTTGATAGTGTGACTCGTCTTATTTTTCCGTATAATCTTAGATATCTCTTATAGAAGTCCCCGTGCCGCCATGAAATTATTATAAATAAATAGTAAATATTATAACAACCTATTTAATATACATTTCAATATGGCACCACCCGTAGAGGGATGTGAAAAAAATTCATAAAGATTGTATGATCCGTCCTAGGAAAGGAAAGTACAAATAAAATTATAATAACCATACATGTATATATGAATATATAATATTTAGAGGGAAAAAATTAAAATTTGTGCAGTGTATCCCATGTACATACATACACATATTTTTCATATATCTCCTCTATGAAATATGAAACTGTTTCGCTTACGAATTATTATAAATAAAAAGAATAACATTATAATAAATTACTCCTTATTTTTTGTTACAGTGCCACGCTAAGGAAAGGTACAAAAAAAAACTTGTTTTTATATCAATTCATTTGAAACAAAAAACAAGATATCTAGAAAAAAATTAGACTGCGCTTGATTTATTACACATTTATGACGAACATTGTTTAAACTATACGTTTATATTTAATTTGCTCTATTTGAATATTCTTAATATTATTAGAAAATAAGGATCTAATAATTTATTGAGAAGAAATGAAGTAAGGAATATAATAACAAAATATAATATTTTTTTTTTATTTTAATATATATAAAGAACTTTTGTCGATATTAATCTTTTGATATGAAACTCTTCTCCCATATGGCTGTCGTGCATGTGGTTCTCAAGTGAGGGAAATACGTTTTTTTTATTAAAAATTCTGTCAAAGTACAATTAATGTGTTCATATATATTTTTTTCCTATTGATAGCTTTCCGTTTATCTCTGTCAACATACTTCTTAATGATTTTTTTCACTGTTGCCCATATTTTGACAACTCCTTCCGTTATGCACAAAGATAAATTTAATCTTTAATGAGGCAAGGAGTCCATGCGAGTTTGGTCCTCGTATTCAGTTGAACTTCAGAAAAATGTCAAAGAAATTCTGGTTTTCACAGACCGACGAATGAAAGTTCCATCATTGCCAAGAAACTATCTAAAACGAGAGAATATGTTAGCACCAGGATCTTTTGAACACGAGAATTTGTAACATAGGGTTTTTACATGGGAAAACACTTTTTTCAAACCGTTATCTCTCCTATAAACTTTATAGGATCCATTTTACGATTTTAGAACATAAAATTCGGAATTTTTAATGCCAAAATTTATGCCTTTGATGACCAAGAAATCTTAATTTAAAGATGTTACAAAAATACACTATTATGCTCTAAAATTTAATGTTATAATATATCGCATAAAGTTTTAATTGAAAAGAACTGTTTCTTATGTATCGTGTTGTTCACCTGCATAATGTAGTGTGTAAATCTAGCTTTATGCTACAGTGCCATCTATGATACAAGTTATAACACAAACTTAAATTCTAACCTTTATATATTTTTTAAATTTTTAAAGCAAACACAAAAATTAACAGCTGCATATAGAAATATTTAATATAATTTATTTGTATTTTCCTTTCCTTCGGTTTATTTTTCGTGTGTAATGAACTTCTGCAGGTATTTTTCCGAATTACAACAATGATTAAATTTTGATTTTTTTTTCGTACCCCTTATGGGGGGCGCTATATTAAAATATATATTAAATAATTAGTTATAATACATACTATTTATTTATAATAATTTCATGGCGGCACACGGACTTCTATAGGAGATATCTGAGATTATACAGAAATATAAGGCGTCACATTATCTTTATGAAAATTTTTCATACCCCTCTACGAGTGGTGCCGTATTGAAATGTATATTGAAATAAGTTGTTATAATACATATTATTTATTTATCATAATTTCATGGCGGCATGCGAACTTCTATAGGAGATATCTAAGATTATACGGAAATATAAGGGCTGTCACACAATCTTTATGAATTTTTTCACTCCCTCCTACGGGTGGTGCTATATTAAAATATATATTAGATAATTTGTTATAACGCATATTATGTATTTATAGTAATTTCAAGGTGGCACGCGGCTTTATATGGGAGATATCTAAAAAATATGCACATAGAATAAATAACGTAAACTTCATTATTTTTTTACAAATTCCCTACGGGTGGAGCTATTACAAAATATATATGAGTATATTCGTTATAATACATACTATTTATTTATAATAATTTCGAAGCGGCACTCTCAAGATATTTAGGGAATAAATACATTTGTTTATTATATACTTCCATAACCTATAAAATTTATGTGGTTAGTATCATCAAAATTAATAAATATGTCTGATAATTTTATATGTATTAGAGGAAGTTTTGGAAAAATCGTTGTCGCTATCCCCATCGCTTATTTCCTTGATGAAAAAATTAATTATTGTAGACAATTTTTCATTTTTAGGTTGTAATTGCCGCGTTCACGTCTCAGCACAGAGCACTGAAGTTGGCCGAATATAGTTGCTGGACCAATCGCATTTTTCCATTCATTGCGTTCGGTAAACTTCGGCGCTCAGAGCTGGGATGTGCTGAACGCGGCCAAATCAGCATATGCCAAAAAAATATTAGAAGTACAAATTTAAATCAAAAAAATAGTATATAATATACCTTCTCACAAAATAAAATATCAGTTTTAACACAATAAATACTTATCTGGAACATATTTAATATATTTTGGAAGTGCTGTTAAGATAATTTTTTTTTTGCCAAATATCCATGATGTTTACTTTTTGAAAAAATCACACAATTTCATGTATTTTGGTATGCCAACATTGTGTTTTAAGTTTAACATGGCCCTCACCATGGAGTACTGGGACCACAAACTATAAATATGCTGGCATAACATTCTTGGAAAACGATCGAATATTTTTCTCCTGTCTATAATTTACTAATTTCTGATATGCTTTCTTTGTAAATTTCTTTTGATTTTTATGGCAGCAAATCTAATCCCGCACATCTGGAAGCGTGCACAGTATTGAATTTGCGTCACATTGAGATTTTAAACTAATAATTGAAAGTACATAACGTAATAGGGTGGTTGCACATTTTTTTTTTTACTATTTTATGTGAAAGATTATACAAATTAATTCATAATAAACTGAAAAAAAAAATTTTTTTGTTCATATTTTTTAAAATATTGAAGTAAAAAGAATCGCACCAAAAACTACCCCCCACTCTTATGACGTCATAAGGCACCTATTCCCATTGGCTGCCTGAACACAAGCAACCTTTCTTGTTTATCGCATGCAATTGCGTGTCTCTCTATCTCCGTCGCTTGTAAACAAAACTAGTTTGTTTGTGTGCTTTTGAGTTTGACATTTGACTTATTACCGTAATAAATATGGCATTTTGTTCAGGCTAAATCGGACAATTTGCCAAAAGTGGATAGTTGGATGGTGGCCGAATTCATTTCGGAAAATGAATGTTTCACAGCTGCAGAAATTAGAGGTGTGAAAGAATTAAGGTTAGAAATTATTTATTTTGACGTTTTATATCATTAATAATGAATTATTTTGTTACAGTTCTGGGCGAGATTCATACATAGAATCTGCCATTGGTTATGTTGATCTGTACCGAGAGAATAATATGTGCACAGTACGATGTAAAAGTAGACGAAAACCTTGATAAAGTATAACGCGCAAATTCAATTGCAAATGTACTTATCGGGAAAGAAAAAAGGAGTTTTTTGTGTTGCTGAGTCGAATTTCGAAAGAAATGAAAAAGTAAACGTTGTAGTGGTCGACTTTGATAAATTATTTATTATGGATTTAATTCAAAGAGCTGAAGATTTTTGGATTAAAAACATATTTCGGTTGTTGTTGAACTCTGTGAAACACGTTGCATGATTTTATTGATATTACAATTACAAATAAATATATTATAAAAAATATGTACATTTATATTTTCCTTAGGTACTAAATATAACTAGGGGAGACCGGGTATGGTTGTCACATTTTTATACTATCCTTATTTTAAAGATGATTCCTGCATTAGAATCAATTCATATAAACCTACATATAAAGTACATACCGTGTGTCCCAGCGTTTGGTTGGCATAGGCGTTTAACATGGAAAAACATTTTTTTCTAAATAAAAAGTGTCTGGCTAACAACTAAGCTACCATATTGCATAGGATAATATTGCGCCCATTTCTACATCTTATTTAATACAGATTACTTCATTATAATAGCATAATTTAGCAAAATTAGCAAAAATAGTTTCACATTTTTTGTATGTTGTTTTTATTCCCTACTACAAACATAAATAGATGCATATTGTCATGGTCCAGTGGTAACGTTTCGAAGTACGCATCCAAAGATTCTAAGTTCAAACCTCCACAAGGATTAATTTTTTTTTTTTATTTATTTTTTCTTCGTTTTTTCATATTAATATAAAATTATTATTGTTTAGATATCATGTATTAGACAATTAAATGTAATAACACAAATTAATAAGAAATAAAAAACCAATAAATCAAATTTATTAGCGATTAAACCAATAAAAAAAAAATAATTAAACCTAGTGGAAGTTTGAACTTAGAATCTTTGGATCCGTACTTCGAAACGTTACCACAGTACCATGACAACATGCAGCTATTTATGTTTGTAGTAGGTAATAAAAACAACATACAGAAAATATGGAATTATTTTTGCTAATTTTGTTAAATTATGCTATTATAATGAGGTAATCTGTATTAAATAAGATGTAGAAATGGGCGTAGTATTATCCTATGCAATATGGTAGCTTAGTTGTTAGCCAGACACTTTTTATTTAGAAAAAAATGTTTTTCCATGTTAAACGCCTATGCCAACCAAAAGCTGGGACACACGGTATATATGACATAATAAAGGCGCAAAAATTACTAAGATTGGAATTATAGATTAGCATATTATTTAAATTATGTAAAAATAGATTTTTGTGACAACATACCCCGTGTCTGGGTTGGTTGTCACAGTGTTTGGGGTTGATTGTCACAGTGTTTGATGTTCATTGTTAAAAGTTATTAAATTAAATAAATATATATATAACACTTCTTTAATCATCATTTATTACACATTTGACAGATACATCTCTTATAAGCTTCTATAATAAAAATAGAAAACAAAATAAAACTACAAAACTTATGTAACAAAAATTAGAAACTTAAGCTTTTTGATGTACCAAACTAATAATCAACAAATTATCAAGTACTGTGCGCACTGTTAGAAAGTCTTAATCTGAATCATCGGAATCACAGTGATGACAGAGGTAAGTTGGTAAACCTGGACTACAATTTTCATGTGCCCATAATTTACACTTTTGGCACTGGATCCAAATTTCCCTGGACCTGCTTTCCGAATACGGGTTCGTACACACAAGGCAAAATTCTTCTTCACTTTCTTTCTCTTCATCACTTGTAGATACCTTCCTTAGTTTCTTCTTTTTTCCTTTATCTGAGAAAACATCTCGTTTAACCTTATTCTTCTTTGCTTCTTGTTCTAATTTCCTTTTTTCTATCTCATTTTTTACTGGCGTATCAGTCAAAACGGCTGATTTACATTTTCTTTTGTCAGCTCTATTAGTTTTCTTGCGAGGCGGGGCTTTTGGCAATGGTCTTACTACATGTGATGATTTTTGTACACCGCTTGAGCCATGTTGAGAGCTTTCAGTATGAATTTCACCCAATGCAACATTTGAATCAATTGCTGTGTTTTGTTCAGATTCTTGAGGTTCAGCAAAGATTGAAGAAATCTCGTCTGTGGTAGGATGAGGATTGTCTGAGAGATTAGCTCTGTCACCCCCTTCAATATTTTCTTGCCTGTCTGTAACATATGATCCTAAAAACTCATGATCTTCAAAGATATTTCGGTCAAAGGGACATATACCGCAAGACCTGAATCCCGCTAAAATATTACTAGGAGTAAAAGCTAAAGGTGAAGCTTTTGCAATAATTCCTGGTATATCATAAATTGTCATTGAAGAACCCGGATGATTGATCATCCATTGATCTATTTCCGTATTGATGTATTTCTTTAATGGTCCAAAAACTGACCGATCTAGCGGTTGGAGCCGATGAGTGCAATGTGGCGGAAACGAAAGCATGATTATACCATTTTCTTTTGCAAATATAAGTCCTTCAACTGACAAATGAGATCCATGGTTATCTAGAAGCAACAAGCATGGTTTTTCCTTAGTAGATTTGACGTGATTATGAAAATGTTTCAAGAACTGAACAAACAATTCTTCAGTCATCCATCCTGAAGGGTTACTACCACCTTGGCAACCAGGTGGTCCATCTCTAATGAAGCGGTCTTTGAAGTGGACACGTGGAAATACTAAAAATGGTGGAACTGTGTTGCCCGTTCCAGACACTGCAATTGCTAAAGTTACCAATGAACCTCTTTCCGCTGATGTAACTGCTCCTATTTGCTTGAAACCACGACGCGCAATTACTCTATTGGGTTTCTGCACCGTGGTAACACCAGTTTCGTCCATATTCCACGTCTCGTGTGGCTGAATGTGGTACTTTTGTAAAACATTTTGTAAATTGTTGAAAAAAATTCCCACATTATGTTTGTTGAAACTAGTGGCACGTGCCAAGCTTGTTGCTTCTGGTGATCTTATGGATAAGTTATTATGGCGTTTCATGAATGATGTGAACCAGTCAGCACCGGTTTGTTTATTTGTTTCCCAATTTTCTGGTAGCTTTAAATTATTTGCTTTACCTAATTCATACGCAAGCTTTCGTACTTCTTTTGGACTCAGCCCATAATAAATATCAGAGGCCTGTAATAAATAATTCTGTAATTCTTTTTCGAGTTCATTTGAAAAAATTTGTCGATTTTTTGTGTATCCTATAGTAGTATTTGTTCCTAAAATACCGCTGTCTATTTCACTGTCAGTAATTTTATGACAATATCGAGTAAGTGTACGATAATTGATGCCGTAATCTTTGACAACGCTTCTTATTGAATTTGTACCTGTTTTTACCTCCTTAACAGCACGTAACATTAAATCCGGGGATACTTCACCTCTGCACGTTTTCTTTTTGAAATTTCGCGGCATTGTTGTTAAGATCTCTAGACCTAAATAAACAAAATCATCGCTATATGAGGGAATTTTATTACGGGGTTTGTTGTCACATGTGACAACCAACCCCATACATACTGTGACAACTTGCCCCAAATAGCAAAAATTATTAATCGTGCTATGAATGCCCTACAGTTTAAGGAGAAATACGGAACATTTTAAATATGATACTAATGAACCCTGACTATGAATTTAGGATCAAAATACTTACAAAAACAACACGCAACAACTACTTATTAAATGGGAACGTGCTACGCAATAATTTACTTTGTGCATGTGAAAACAAACTGCGACACCTCCTGTATTTACGACATGCCTCAGCGAACTGAGGATTCGTGAGCAGAGCAGCGGTCTACCGAGGCTTCGTTGCAAGCTGTTAGCATGCACTTACATGGTATAGGTATAATTTGGCAACCTTTGTGACAACCAACCCGTGTGACAACCATACCCGGTCTCCCCTATACTAAATTATTCCTTGTATTTTTCCTATATATCAAATTAATAATATATATTTTACATGGGGTCTCGTGGCCGCGTGCCTGAGTGTCTGGTCGTGAATCTGGGAAACCGGGTTCTATCCAGGCCGACGCGAAATATTTAGAATTTTAAATGGCGAGCACTGTATATCTTTTGTTTTAATTGGAACACACTGCGTATTTACTGCGACACGCTGGTTTGACTTGCACACTAGCATCTACTAAATTACAGCAAACTTGAACCGCAATGTCTTGAGTTGTAGTTACAGAAGAGGCAGAAATGTCCAGAGTATGTCTTTCATTATAAGATGTTGACGACTGTAAAATGTCTAATACAATATCAGCCTCTGCACTTGTGTTATCTTCATTTAATGTTTCTGGTTGAACAATATCCAAATTTGATGATAGTTTAATTTTTTTTGCTGATTCCAATCCTAAATGTGGAACCGCATTTGGCTTCATACGTTTATTTACACCCATCATTTTAAATTCTAAAAAAAATTCCAAGTCCTCTTGAAGCTGCAGTAATGATCAAATAATTAGAATGTTATATTATTTTTGTACCACGATTTCGTGGCCGACCAGTAAGTGGATGGATGTGGTTAGTAGGGTGCTTAAAGAGAGAGAGAGTTTCCAAGTAAGAAGAGAAGAAGAGCATGTATGAATGCGATTATGCGTGTGGCCGAGGCGAAAGAAGTCTGCTTAGATAGGAATGTGTGGCGAAGGATGATTGTTTCCTAACTATTATTGTGATCCAGATGCAGTATTTCGCTACCGAAAATCGGTCACTTTAATATGTTTAAGAGTAAGGATTTGTTGTATGATGTTAATCTTATTGTTTTCGGGTTTATGCGAACCCACTAAGTGGGACACGCATGATTGTATGTATGTATGTATGATTTCGTACTTACATTAAAGTGATTTTCACACACATAAAGATGAGATTTATTAGAATATTGCGTTATTTCTAATCCCATAGCTTCAAACCATAAATTTCTTTTCATTGGATTGTGTGGAACGTTGAAAAATATCTTTCCGGATTATTCTTCCGAGAATTTTTGCAAATAGGCACTATGCAATATATAGTCATTTTTATTGTTGTAAACAATACTTTTATTTACAATATTAATAACAAACTTTTATCAAACTTGCAAATAATCAGCACGCAACTATTTGTAATTTTGACATCTGCTTTGGCATTTGTCAAAAATCAAAGTAGTACAAATTTTTGTCACTAGGATGCGTTGACGCGAGTGCCTTTTGACGTCATACTCTGTTTTTGATCACGTGATATATTTGAAAATATACACATTTTTAAAACAATAATAATTCATAATATATAGGAATTATTATTAACTTTTTCCAATAAATAATCTTTAAATAAGCAAAATTACGAGGATATAATGTTATTTTATAAATACAAAAATCTTGCAACCACCCTATTATTTATCGAATGTCAATTTTAACTACGGACAGAAATTCATGAAAACTCGATTAATTTAATAATAATTTATTTATCTTTCTTTTTCATAGAATTTTATTAATTTTTACAATCAAATAAAATAGAATGTATGTTATATAGACGAAAAATAAATTTCGGATTTCATTGCTGTTACCGTACTTGGCAAAAAAGTAGTTCGAAATATTTTATTTTTCGTCAAATGCCGGTAGCTTCTCTATTTACTTTATTAAATACAGATTATTTTATACTTTATTATATTTTATTAAAATACCTGCACCTGTGATTTCTTCTACTTTTAAAATATAAAGATATCTCATTAAATTAAATTAAATCATCTGTAATATTAATCATGGTATACAAATAGTATTACTTTCACTTTCTAATTCAATGTCCTATATACAAACCCTTTAGAAATAATTACTTAAAAGAGTTTAACCTCACCCAATAATAACGGAATTTTTTACAAAATTTTACACAACCCTACCAATAAAGTAAATAAATTATAATATTACACCACAAATGCCCTAGAAACAAGAATGACCAATAACTATATTATAAATAAATTATGTACCTATGTATATTATGGCAATGCATATTGTACTAATTAAGGGAATAATAACCCCCTCAAACAAAGAATATTTAACTTCATGTATTAAATTATAAAATGTTAATATATAATGTACGTATATTATAAAAATATGTATATAAGGTATGTTTTATTTCGAATTAAATAACTGAATAATAATATAATATGTATAATGTTTGTATATTGTATGAAAAACAACACTGATAAATGTAATTGTAAGATATATCAAAACTTTTGTAAAAAAAACCAATCAATTTGTATATGATGTAAATATCTAAAAAGAAATAAAGCATCTATCTATCTAATCCATCTATCTATCTATCTATCTATCTATCTATCTATCTATCTATGTATCTATCTATCTATGTATCTATCTATCTATCTATCTATCTATCTATCTATCTATCTATCTAATCCATCTATCTATCTATCTATCTATCTAATCCATCTATCTATCTAATCCATCTATCTAATCTAATTTAATCTAATCTAATCTTTTTTTTTTTGAGGGTTGGAGGACGCTAATGCACACCCTGGTAACATATTCCGAAGAACATTGGTCACCCCGTAAAGGTAAAGGGTAGTGTGGGACTTTCACTCACTAAACCTCCAATCCCTCTATTCTCCAGATTGCACGGGACTACTGAGTGTATTACTTCATGCAATCTGGATTTCTATGACCTAAAGGCCAACTCTTCCATTTCTCTTATGTTAGTCGTTGTAGCTGTTCTTTTTCCATTATAATTGCCTCTATCATTCCAGCAATTATTTTCTACTGGTCCTCATCTTCCAGCATTTTCCTTATTATGTTATCTGGGGAGAGTCTCCCAACCTTGGTGGTTGTTTCATCCCTTAGCCAGTTGAATGCTTTGCAGTGAAAGATGCAGTGTTCTGCCGAGTCCACATCTTCTCCGCAATGTTTACATGTTGGATCGTCCGCTTTCCCAATTTTTCATAAGTAACTTTGGAAGCTACCATGGTTTAAAAGGGCCTGGGTTAGATAGTAGTTAAGAACCCCATGTTTCCTTGTTGCCCAGACATTTACGTCTCGGATCAAGGTTTTCGTCCATTGGCCCTTTCGTGTACTGTCCCATCTTTGTTGCCACTTTGTTGCAGTTTCTGCCTCCTGTTCTGCCCTGGTTTTTCCACCTTTCCTATTTAGTGCCACTATATCTATTGGGGGTAATCCCGCAATAGTTAGTGCTGCCTCCTCGAAGATAGTCCGATAGCCAGAGCATATTCGGAGTGCCGCTTTCCTTTGGACCTTCCCCAATATTTTCCGTAGTTTCTCCTTCCTTAGATAGTGCGCCCAGACCGGTGCTGCATAGAGCATGACCGATTGAGCTACACTGCCTAGTAGCTTCCTTTTCTTTTCTAGCGGCCCTCCTATGTTAGGCATTACCCTGCTAAGGGCGTCAACCGTGGCGTTTGCCTTATCCGCATTTGCCTGAATGTGCCTTCCAAAATCAAGTCGGGGGCTCAATATCACTCCGAGGTATTTTACCGATCCCTTAGGTTCGATTTCCTTGTTTTGCAGCTTAAACTTAATCCCAGCCGCTATCCTTGCTCCCGCCAGTATGGTAGCCTCCGTTTTTTCTGGGGCCATCTGGAGTTCCGCTTTCTCCATCCATTTACTAATCATATCATTGACTTGATTAACTTTTGTCCGCAGGTCTTCTGGCTGTCGGCTGTGTGCAACAAGGGCAAGGTCGTCAGCATATGCTACCAGTCTAGTTCCCTCCGGGATCCTCATTCGTAGGATTCCATCGTACGCGATGTTCCACAGGAGGGGTCCTAGCACCGATCCCTGTGGTACTCCTTGCGTCACCTCGTTGTGTGGTCAGCAATGATGATCCTTTCCGAGAGGTATGACTTAACGATGTTTAAGAGGTATGGTGAGATACCTCTATTCCTTAGCTCTTTGACAATGTGTCTCCAACTAACGGTATTGAAGGCGTTGCGTACGTCATACGTGACCAGCGCACATATTTCGCGCTTACGCCAAGGTTTCCTTTTCTGTTCAGACACCGTATCGACAACTGCGGATATGGCGTGTACCGTGCTCCGGCCCTTCCTGAAGCCAAACTGGTTTGGGGAAAGGTCGCCCTTTTCTTCTAGCTCCTTCGTCATTCTTTCACCTATTAGCTGCTCCAGAAGTTTTCCTGTTAGATTTAGCAGGCAGATTGGTCTGAAGCTAGATGGGCTATTGTCCTTTTTCCCTGGCTTCCTTATTAGGACCAGTTTGGCTTCCTTCCAGACTTTCGGAAATACATTCCGTTTTAATAGCTTGTTGTATACTCCTAGTACCGCCTGTGGTTTATGTAAAGCCACACCTCCTTCAGTATTTCCGGGAGGATCATATCTGGGCCCGGGGCTTTTTTGTTTTTAATTTTCCTCGCAGCTTCTGTGAGTTCACCCTCGGTGAATTCCTGAACCCCTTCCACGTTTTCATTTATCCAGTTTATTTTTTTTGCTTTGGGGAACAGCCCGTTTACTGTATGGTCCAGATTGTCTAAATCCAGTAGTATGGACGGCTCCCTGGCTTTAAGCCTCTTTGTGGCTATCCTATATCCTTGCCCACATATGTCCTGGTTTAGTTCTTCCAGGATCTTATCCCAGGCTTTTCTTTTAGAGGCCGCTATCGCCGTTTTAAGTCTTTTCCTTGTCCCTTTCACTTTTTCCCGCCTCACTTCATTGTCTGCTGGGGTTGTTCTTATCCTCCACCTTTGGAAGTTTCGTCTTGCGGTCTGGGCTTCTGATCTTAGTTTCGATATTTCTACCTTCCACCAGTAGACTGGAGGGCGTTTTGTGTTACGTTTTTCCAAAGTACTGTTGCACACCGCTATTAGTCTATCTTGGAGGTCTTCCACCGTCTGTGGTATGCTATCAAAGACTTCTTCTGTTTTTTCCTGTACAGCTTCACCTCTAAAAGTTTTCCTGTTCCAGCCTTTCACATTTCCGGTGGTATGCTGGGTGTTTCTAGTAGGATCCTGGATACTGTAGCTTATATACATGTGGAGGCTAAGAGTTTCTTCCTCTATTACTCTCCAGTTTTTTATATAAGTTACTAGACGATTATTAGCCCACGTGAGATCAATGGCCGATCTAGAGTTGCCTCTTTTGAAGGTTGGTGAGCCGTTATTCATTACGGTCATTGCCAAGGCTGCTCCCCATTCGTTCAGTTGTTCCCCTCATTTATTAGTTGAGCTGCTGCCCCATATCCTCGATTTGGCATTAAAATCCCCTGCCACTAGGATTTTTCCCGACGTAAATTGCCTGACAGCTACTTCCAGGTCACTTAGAAAAGTGTCGAAATCTTCGTCTGTCTTATTGGGGGAGAAATAGCAGCTGAAGATAGTTAGATCTCTGATTTCCACCCAGACGTATCCATTCCCTTTCCCACTCTTCCTTACTGCCTGCCTGCAGTCCATTATCTTAATGGCTGCATCTCTCCTTACATCGTGGTACCATCCACTTCCCGGTGCAGTAGTGGGCTCTGCCACAATAAGGATGTCTGCATTTTTTTGGACCGCAGTAGCAAGCACAAGATCAAGAGCCGCCCAGCTCCTGTCAATGTTAATTTGTAGGATGTTGAATTTATTTATCCCTTGCTATTGCCCCCTCCAAGGCTTCTTTATGCTTTGTGCACCTACCATCTCCCGTTCCGTGCCCTTCTTGGCCACAAGTTAGGCATTTCTTAGTATCACTACTACATGTCTTTGCAGTATGCCCTGTGCCTGCACATTTCCTGCAGCATTTGCTGCGGTCTTCTTCTTTGCATTCTTTTGCCACATGGTTATACCCGTGGCATTTGAAGCATTGTGGGACCTTGTAGTACCGTCTCACTCTGCATGATCTCCATCCTACGGTGACTTTTCCTTTCCCGTTCGATAATATTTTTCCGGCATATTTAGTTTTAACTGCTGCAAAAGCTGTTTGGGTGCCTGAACGCGCTGGGATCAGTGACCGGATATTCAATTCCCCTTCTTCACATTCTATATGGTTCATTAGTGCCTGTATGAGTTTGTCCTTGTCTATGTCCTCCTCAATGTCCTGGATTACAAATACTATTTCATTTTTCTCCTCGCTAAGTATCCTGGCCTTTCCCGTGCCAGTTATTTTACTTATTTCCTGGCTTAAGAGTTTTGTTTTGTCTTTATCTTTCTCTACTTCTATTAGGAGGTCTCCAGCCTGGGTTTTCCGTATTCCCCTAATTTTGATCCCTATCTCTTCAGGGTTGATCTTGTCCTTAACCCGCCTGAGCATTTCCGCATAGGTGCTCTCCTTTGTACTTATGAGTATGGCGTTAGTTTTCCTCGCCTTTTTGGTGTGTCTTGGCCTACTATCCCTATTAATCTCTTCTGTTCTGTTTTGATTTTTGTCCTTTTGTTTGCTATGCCTTTTCTTCCTTTTCACAGTATTCCATTCTGAGTCTTCGTGCCGTTGCGTTCCTGCCGGTTGCGCATCCTTATCCTCGTTTGGTTTAGTAACTCTCTGCGTGCTTGGGTAGTATACTATGATGTCTGAGTTATGGAATACTGTTTCCAGCATTCGCACCCTGCATCCTTTGCTAAGTCTTTTCTTTCCTGTGTCTATTTTTTGAATGACGATAGTCTTCTGTGCCTTTTCCTGGAGTTCTTATTTTAGCTTCCATAGGCCGTCATACAAAGTGTTAGGCATTAACTTGTCCTCATCGTGTTCAAGTAGTACGTAATATGCCACTTTCTGGGTGTTGTTTTCGGCTACTTGTACTTGGAGTACTCTAGCCTCTCCTCCAGTTTCCGAGCCTTTTTTCGTGTCTAATAGATCACGGAGTTGCTCCGTGTTTTTGTCTTTTGTAATAAAGACCTTGGGGCAGTCATATTGCTCCCCGTCTTTCATCACATTTGTAGCCCCGAAGATATCTGTTGGCCAGATCATTTTATTTAACTCCTGGAAGCTCTCATATGTGCCTTTCTGTTGTACTTCTAGTAGCTTTTCTTCAGTGACTTGTTTGCTGCTGTTTACAGAGGATCCACCTGTTTGTGTCCCAAAGTCTCTGCTATCTATTGGTTGAGTTTCGACCCCTATTTCTTTTTTTTCTCTTATCGGCAGAATCGGTGCTTTCTGCTGAGTCTTTTTTATCTCTTCTTGCACTTTAGGCAGCTTGGCATACATGTCTCGCATAATGGTTTTGATTTCCCTGTGCGTATTTGTATACCCTTCTATCTTTTCTTTGAGCTGCATTATCAGTCTTCATTTCTTGCCATTTAGGCATTTTATCTTCCATATCTTGCTCCTGGTTGCCTGCTCTTGTTGTCTGCCTGGTCGAATGCCCGGTAATGAATCCAGTCCTGGTTATCATTCTTCCTGGCAGTTTTGGCTGTTGTGTGGGCGAGATAGCCGAATCCGCCTTTCTCTTGCGACTCACATCTTCATCATTCGCATTTTTAGCAGGAGTGTCTGTCAGATCTACGAAGTCAATGTTTGGTTCTGACATGGCCCTTTTTTATCTGGCGGGGTGCGCGATAGCGACAACCTCCCTTTAAATGGATCCATATCACCCTCCTTTTTTGGAGAAATGAACACCGAGTCTTTCATGTCCTTGTCCATGCTTGTGTCGTCATTGGGCTGCAGTCCCGAGACAGGCAGAGCCCTGCTGTCTGTCTCATCCGAGGCTTGGCATGTTTGTGCACAATCCATATTTTGTGTTGTGGACCTCGCCGTCCACTGTAGCGTGTTACGTCACCCCCTGGGAGAGCGCTCGTGCCAGGGGGAAGCCTATATACAAGGGGGAGCGGCCGGTACCCCTTGGTCCCGCTATCGACCAGTGACCCTTGGCCATCCATCCCATCAGCGCGTACTTTAGGATTGGGGATTTTTTAACGCAGTTTACTCTGCCCTACTCGTCGACTCCGGGTGCCCCCTCTAGTACCGAGTACATACTAGAGGAGGCGGGTGACTGCACTTCGCAGGGTCGTCAAGCCTGTCTAGGTGCTGCGAGGTTTAATTTCGGAGTGTCCTTCTCCTATGCAGGCTGCCTCCGCTGGCTCTCGAATCCTGCATATCCGTTGGTTTAATTGCGGAGTATCCTTCTCCTAGACAGGTTGTCTCCCAAGACTAACGAGCCCTTGTCTACCCGTGGTTTTCTTTCGGAGTTTTCCTTCTCCTAGGCAGGTTGCCCCCATAGGCTCTCGGCTCCTCCCTAGCCGGTTTTGGTCCGCCCCAGGTATTTACGCCGACCGCTTCCACCGCCCCCAGAAGATGCACGCAGGCCAGAGCCCAGGGCCGGAGTCGGCCCGGCCACCGCACCCAGACACAGCCCTTCCCAGCGCCGGGACTCGGTTGGCAGGCGCAGGCATCCCCCGCGCCGGAACCGGTCCGAGGCGACCGCGGTGACAGAGGCCTCTTGGCTCACCATCTGAGTAGAATACTGAGAGCTTGAGCGTCTCAGCCCTCCTCCCGCGGTTCTGCCAGTCTAGCCCCAGCCCCCGCCACCACCCAGACCCGTACCGAGGCTGAACAGATCGCTCTCCGATTCTGCCCACTCTGCCCGTCACCAGTCCAAACTGCGCCCAGGCACAAGCCGCCAGGCCAACATCTAGCCCCAGGATAGCCCCAGCCAGCGCACCCCCCCCCCGCGAACGACGGAAGCCCCAACGCTATTTCCCCGGTACCCACTTTGTCAAGCGAGTGTTCCCCTATCCGTCACCTGGGGAGGCGCCCGATGGGGGTATTTGTCTACCCCACACGGGATATCTAATCTAATCTAATCGAATCTAATCTAATCTAATCTAACCTAATCTAATCTAAGCTAATCTAACCTAACCTAATCTAATTTAATCTAATCTAATCTATCTATCTTCAGATTATAATTTTCTAGAGGCAATAAAATTAAATCTGGGTGGTAAATAATTTTCAAATTTTTACATAAAATCCGTTAATTGGTTATCTATAACATACTAGTTTTTCGATTTAATGTCATAATTGATATAAAAGTTATAATTTAAAATGTTGTGTTTATTTTGCCATTTCTTATTCTTCACGTGTTAAAAAGGCCGAATTTAATTGCAAATATCTCAGGTACCGCTTGGTCAATTGTTTTAAAACTTGGAGAGCAGATTATACTTCAGTTGAGATGTACTGAAAATTTCAATTAATTCTGTTGAAAATGATTTCACGATATAACTACCTTAAACAAATATTAAGTTCCAACGTCTCACACACATACATCCACACACACACACACACACACATACATCCACACACACACACACAGACATCATCGTAAAAATGTTAAAATCGGATTATAGGGACCTTAAAACGTGCTTAATCATTAAAATCTGGATAAGCGATTTTTAGCATGAATCCTATATCTATCTTAGCCTTAGCGAAAGGTAAAAACGAAGTAGCTGACATCTGGTGAAAGATTTTTGAACGTATCAAATGGAAAAACATTACTTTTTATCATTTGAAATACATGTTTATTTTGAATACAAATGATATTTTGCACTAAATTGTTTCAATATTTACATTTTTGAAGTAAAAACAACAAATGGTAGTATTTTACTAGACAAAATGACGGCCAAATACGAATTGTAGCAGCAATTTTTAAAGATGTCGTAATGCGCACGCGCGCCCTTATTACAAAGCCTAATACTGCTTTTATTAAAAAACCAAACTTGTAAATAAAATACACGGAAATAATGGAGGAATAGGACGAAATTACGTCCACATTAAAATTTAAAGTTATTTTATACTGTTTTTTATTGATATAGTTTGTAACTAACGGAAAATACAACATGAATATCATACGAAATCGCGCAATTTACAGTGTGAACATTTATGTAACTAAGTGGTTCAATCACGATTTGGTCTTTTACTTGTGAGTAGTGTTTGTGAAAAAAAAGAGTAATTTCGTGATATTTGTAGCCTTTTGATTTCAATTTTGAAGACATTCTGTTTTCCTCAAGGAGAGTATCTTACTTTGCCTTTGCATTTCATTTCTTCTTGTTTTCATTTTTGAAAACATTCTTGTTTACTTTTTTGAATTTCATTTCGTCTTGTTTTCATTTTCGAAAACATTTTTGTTTACATTTACATTTTAGTTAATTTGCTTTTTGTTCCTTTCTTTCGAATTTTTATTTTTGTTTCTCTTCGAAAACATGGAACGGGTTGATGGACAACGAGCTGATGCTCATTTGTTTATTTTGTATGGGTATATTTATTCCGTGAATAGTAGACGTGAGGAATCGGTATATTTTAAGTGTCGTTACCGAGAGGATTGTCCTGCCCGTCTGATTACAAGACACGGAGTACTGAGTTGCGAGTCCAGCATAATCACGAAGCAGATCCTGCGGAAATAGAGATGCTGCGGTTCCGTACTGTTTTAAGAAGGCGAGCTCAATTAGAAAACACGGATTTTAATTTAATACTCCGTGAAGAGGAACACCATTATCCTCAAGCAGCAAGACTTATGGGGGGTCTTCAGAGCATTCGCTCAACTATGTACCGTAGTAGGCGCAGAGGTACTCCACTGATCCCACATACATTGATGGAGTACTCAAATACGCTACGTCAGAGGCAGTATGTATATTTGTAACTATTTTAATACCATTATGGAGAAAATAAAAATGTATTCCAATTTTTAGATGGTCATCGAGATATGCACAAGATTTGTCGCCTGAGCGAGGTCCATTTTATAGAGATTATGTCCTTGGTACAGACGGTAGTGGGTCTGTCATTTTTGTTTCGGACACTCTATTACAACATGCCCGGCTCATGCTCAATATTCATGTGCACATGGATGGCACTTTTAAAGTTGTCCCTAGAGCAGGTGGGGCAATACAGTTATTCACCATACACATACTGTATGATAATATGGTAATTTTAGAAATCTAGTAATGTGTAAAATTAGTTAGATAAAACAAAATCATTTTAGACTTTTCCGATATTGTATGCACTAATGGAGCGCAAAACCATAGCGGCGTATATTGCTGTAGTCCAATATTTTCGAAACATACTGGGTGCTACAGTTGTTAGCTCCGTTATGGCAGACTATGAATGGGCAATGGGGACAGCCGTGGTACGCATATTTCCGGGCACTGCTTTAAGGGGTTGCTGGTTTCACTTTGCCAGAGCAGTATATAAGAGGGCGCGAGAACTTGGACTTCTGCGAATAGCCAATTTGGACGAAAGCAGGAGAATGATTAGAGCTGCGATGTCTTTGCCGTTGCTGCCAAGAGAGAGACTGGAGGACGGTGTTAGAATCCTTGAGAAGCTGGGAGAAGAAGCGAACATGAATATAGAATAATTCATTAGGTATTTTAGACGGCAATGGCTGCCACTGCAGATCAGTGTCCACGGACAATATCATAGAACAAATAACTCTGTGGAAGCATTTCACCGGCACTTATATAGGTACGATAAATTTTATTTCTTTAAATTTTATCTCATATACTTCTTGATTAAAAACCGGTAATACTTCTCGGAGATAAAAATGTTTTAAATAAATTTGTCAAGAATAATATGGAGGTCATTTTTATTATATTATTATTTTATTACTATTTTTACGATGATGTCTGTATATGTGTGCGCGTTTGTGCGTACGTCTATGACAATTTTTTCGTCGTCGATAACTCCAAAATCACAACTTTGATAATTCTACTTTTTGTATCTAAAATTTAAATGTTTAGCTGAAGAGTTGATTAGATTTTGGGTATTATTCTTCAACCTGAAGTGGTACTTTACTTAAACAGTTTTTAATGAAAAAGTATAGTTAAGTATAATCTAAAATTTTCAAATTTGGTACTTAAGACTCCTATATCAAAGGAAATAAATTTTGGCTACAATTGATAAACCGGAAGTTGTACTTCACGTGAAGCTTATAACAGTTTTTAATGAAAAAGTATATAAATAACATACTAATTTTGGCTACAATTGATAAACTGGAAGGGGTACTTTATTTGAAGCTTTGAACAGATTTTCGTCAAAAATATATTAAGATATAATCCAAAACTTTCCAAATTTGATATTTAAAAAACTCCTATATAATTGGGAATAACTTACCGGAAGTGGTACTTCATTTAAAACTCCTAACAGATTTTCGTGAATTTTTTTATTAAAATATAAACTAGAACTTCATATAAAACAGCTTTCTAATTATTGCAACAGATTAGATTTATATTTAACCAGAAATAGTACTTTTTTGAAGACACTTGTTGTTAAATATGGAATTGGCGCGACGTCAAGGGCTGGCCACATCAGAAGTATCAGTAATTGAGCAAATTAACATTGGATACTCTGTATTCAGCGGAAAAGTAGATACCCGTTTTAAATATTATGACATAGAAATGTAAAATTGGCAGTAATGATAGCTTGGTTAACGCCAATGTATGAATCATGCAATATTCGGGGAAATACAGACATGTCATTTTGTCATGATTTATTTTGTTTTCTCGTCCCCTGCATTGTCATTCGATAAAGCTGCTACAATGTATTCGTATTTGATTACTGCTTATATGTATATAATGAAACGAAGAATAGTAAAACATCATATTTTTCAGACTTATGGAGAGACCGCATCCCAATATATGGACGTTTACAGAGAGGCTACTGTATATGGAACACGCAAAAGCCACAGATTTTCTACGTTTACGAGGTGGTGCGATGATGCCTCGTGAAAGACGTCGGCGTTATATTATATTAGACCAACGTATTCGTCGAGCGGAAGAAACTCTAGCAGCGGATGGAAATGTGAGACGTTTCCTATTGCATATGGGACATGGTATCGCTCGTTTAGAGCGAGTGTTAAATGGAATGCCAGGTAAATATACAATACTACCACGTAAGCTATTTGTAAATATGTATGGATAAAAAAGTCTTTATTAATTCTTAAATATTAAATAAAATTTTAAAATCTCGTTTGAAATATTTGTTACGCCTAATAGTATGCAATCTACAATAAATGTGTAGATTTTGGTTATGCAATCTGGCTTGCTATTTCCCCCTACCACTACAGAGTCTCACTAAAAAAAGCTATTGTCATTAACTTTTGCTTGTTTGCTTCGACCTAACGAATCTTGCTATTAATATTGTTATATAGCAATTACTGAAAAAGCATTTGTAAACGTGCGCAAATTAATAGTTTTGCCCAAACTAAGTTCCCAAAATGGCATTTCTGAATATGTATTTATTAATTTATTAAATATCGAATTATTCTTTTACATGTTAAAGTGGTTATCATACGGTTTAGGTAATTAAAATTTAGAAATAATAATAATAAAATGCATAACTGTGATGTGTGATGTATATATTATATATTTATTCATATACAAGTCTCCCGCCACAGCCTCCAGTCGCGCAACCAGCTCTACCTGCTGCCCTTCCACCAGCAATTCAGCCAGTTCTGCCTCCAGCCATTCAGCCAGTTCTGCCTCCAGCAATTCAGCTAGCTCTGCCTCCAGCTCTTCCACCGGCCATTCTGCCAGCTCTGCCCCCAGCCCTTCCAGTAATTCAGCCAGCTCTGCCTCCAGCCATTCAACCAGTTCTGCCTCCAGCCCTTCCACCGGCCATTCAGCCAGCTCTGCCCCCAGCCCTTCTTCCAGCAATTCAGCCAGATCTGCCTCCAGCCATTCAGCCAGTTCTGCCTCCAGCCATTCAGCCAGTTCTGCCTCCAGCAATTCAGCTAGCTCTGCCTCCAGCCCTCCCACCGGCCATTCAGCCAGCTCTACTCCCAGCTCTTCCACCACCCGGTCAGCCAGTTCAGCCACCCCTCGCTCAACCAGCTTTGCCTCCAGCCCCTCTATCGGCCTTTCAATTAGATCTGCCTCCAGCCGAACTACCAACTGTTCAACCTGTTCTGCCTCCAGTTATTGTACCAGCACAGCCACCAGCAGTACAACCAGCTAAACCACCAGCAGAAGCACAACCGGCTGCGTCAGTAGCTCCATTGCTTCTTCCGGTACCATCACCTCCACTTCCAGTGCAGCAGCTTCCTACGTGCTTGGTTTGCTTAGTAAATCCACGAGAATATTTATTCCAGGACTGCAGACATTTGGCTTCGTGCTCTGAATGTGCGTTACATTTCAGAGGACGACAAAACATTTTAGAAGATAGTCCGGAAACAAGATGTCCTCTGTGTCGGACGCCAATTTTACAAAATTTAATAGTACTAAAAGTACTAATTATAGTAAACCGTACTTGAGTATCATCGCAGAGCATTTTTCTGCCACGTAGAATCCTGGAATATTCTCAACGCAATTAGAATCCTGCTGGAGGAAATATTGCATTCCTTACTTCAACAATCACTCTGTTTTCATCTCATCGCAGATAGAATCCTGCTGGAAGAAATACTGCATTCCTTACATAAACAATCACTCTGTTTTCATCTCATCGCAGATAGAATCCTGCTGGAAGAAATATTGCATTCCTTACATCAGCAATCACTCTGTTTTCATCTCATCGTAGATAGAATCCTGCTGGAAGAAATATTGCACTCCTTACTTCAACAGTCACTCTGTTTTCATCTCATCGTAGTTAGAATCCTGCTGGAGGAAATAATGCATTCCTTACTTCAACAATCACTCTGTTTTCATCTCATCGCAGATAGAATCCTGCTGGAAGAAATATTGCATTCCTTACATCAACAATCACTCTGTTTTCATCTCATCGCAGATAGAATCCTGCTGGAAGAAATATTGCACTCCTTATTTCAACAATTACTCTGTTTTCATCTCATCGCAGATAGAATCCTGCTGGAAGAAATATTGCATTCCTTACATCAACAATCACTCTGTTTTCATCTCATCGTAGTTAGAATCCTGCTGGAGGAAATAATGCATTCCTTACTTCAACAATCACTCTGTTTTCATCTCATCGCAGATAGAATCCTGCTGGAAGAAATATTGCATTCCTTACATCAACAATCACTCTGTTTTCATCTCATCGCAGATAGAATCCTGCTGGAAGAAATATTGCACTCCTTATTTCAACAATTACTCTGTTTTCATCTCATCGCAGATAGAATCCTGCTGGAAGAAATATTGCATTCCTTACATCAACAATCACTCTGTTTTCATCTCATCGCAGATAGAATCCTGCTGGAAGAAATATTGCACTCCTTACTTCAACAGTCACTCTGTTTTCATCTCATCATAGTTAGAATTCTGCTGGAGGAAATAATGCACTCCTTACTTCAACAGTCACTCTGTTTTCATCTCATCGTAGTTAGAATCCTGCTGGAGGAAATAATGCATTCCTTACTTCAACAATCATTCTGTTTTCATCTCATCGCAAATAGAATCCTGCTGGAAGAAATATTGCACTCCTTACTTCAACAGTCACTGTGTTTTCATCTCATCGTAGTTAGAATCCTGCTGGAGGAAATAATGCATTCCTTACTTCAACAATCACTCTGTTTTCATCTCATCGCAGATAGAATCCTGCTGGAAGAAATATTGCGCTCCATACTTCAACAGTAACTCTGTTTTCATCTCAACGTAGTTAGAATCCTGCTGGAAGAAATAATGCATTCCTTACTTCAACAATTACTCTGTTTTCATCTCATCGCAGATAGAATCCTGCTGGAGGAAATATTGCACTCCTTACTTCAACAGTCACTCTGTTTTCATCTCAACGTAGTTAGAATCCTGCTGGAAGAAATAATGCATTCCTTACTTCAACAATTACTCTGTTTTCATCTCATCGCAGATAGAATCCTGCTGGAAGAAATATTGCATTCCTTACATCAACAATCACTCTGTTTTCATCTCATCGCAGATAGAATCCTGCTGGAAGAAATATTGCACTCCTTACTTCATCAGTCACTCTATTTTCATCTCAACGTAGTTAGAATCCTGCTGGAGGAAATAATGCATTCCTTACTTCAACAATTACTCTGTTTTCATCTCATCGCAGATAGAATCCTGCTGGAGGAAATATTGCATTCCTTACATCAAAGTCACTCTGTTTTCATCTCATCGCAGATAGAATCCTGCTGGAAGAAATATTGCATTCCTTACATCAACAATCACTCTGTTTTCATCTCATCGCAGATAGAATCCTGCTGGAAGAAATATGGCACTCCTTACTTCAACAGTCACTCTATTTTCATCTCAACGTAGTTAGAATCCTGCTGGAGGAAATAATGCATTCCTTACTTCAACAATTACTCTGTTTTCATCTAATCGCAGATAGAATCCTGCTGGAAGAAATATTGCACTCCTTACTTCAACAATCACTCTGTTTTCATCTCATCGCAGATAGAATCCTGCTGGAAGAAATATAGCGCTCCATACTTCAACAGTAACTCTGTTTTCATCTCAACGTAGTTAGAATCCTGCTGGAAGAAATAATGCATTCCTTACTTCAACAATTACTCTGTTTTCATCTCATCGCAGATAGAATCCTGCTGGAGGAAATATTGCACTCCTTACTTCAACAGTCACTCTGTTTTCATCTCAACGTAGTTAGAATCCTGCTGGAGGAAATAATGCATTCCTTACATCAACTATCACTCTGTTTTCATCTCATCGCAGATAGAATCCTGCTGGAAGAAATATTGCATTCCTTACATCAACAATCACTCTGTTTTCATCTCATCGCAGATAGAATTCTGCTGGAGGAAATAATGCATTCCTTACTTCAACAATTACTCTGTTTTCATCTCATCGCAGATAGAATCCCGCTGGAAGAAATATTGCATTCCTTACATCAACAATCACTCTGTTTTCATCTCATCGCAGATAGAATTCTGCTGGAGGAAATAATGCATTCCTTACTTCAACAATTACTCTGTTTTCATCTCATCGCAGATAGAATCCTGCTGGAAGAAATATTGCATTCCTTACTTCAACAATCACTCTGTTTTCATCTCATCGCAGATAGAATCCTGCTGGAAGAAATATTGCACTCCTTACTTCAACAGTCACTCTGTTTTCATCTCATCGTAGTTAGAATCCTGCTGGAGGGAATAATGCATTCTTTACTTCAACAATTACTCTGTTTTCATCTCATCGCAGATAGAATCCTGCTGGAAGAAATATTGCACTCCTTACTTCAACAGTCACTCTGCTTTCATCTCATCGTAGTTAGAATCCTGCTGGAGGGAATAATGCATTCCTTACTTCAACAATTACTCTGTTTTCATCTAATCGCAGATAGAATCCTGCTGGAGGAAATATTGCACTCCTTACTTCAACAGTCACTCTGTTTTCATCTCAACGTAGTTAGAATCCGGCTGGAGGAAATAATGCATTCCTTACTTCAACAATCACTCTGTTTTCATCTCATCGCAGATAGAATCCTGCTGGAAGAAATATTGCATTCCTTACATCAACAATCACTCTGTTTTCATCTCATCGCAGATAGAATTCTGCTGGAGGAAATAATGCATTCCTTACTTCAACAGTCACTCTGTTTTCATCTCAACGTAGTTAGAATCCTGCTGGAAGAAATATTGCATTCCTTACATCAACAATCACTCTGTTTTCATCTCATCGCAGATAGAATTCTGCTGGAGGAAATAATGCATTCCTTACTTCAACAATTACTCTGTTTTCATCTCATCGCAGATAGAATCCTGCTGGAAGAAATATTGCATTCCTTACATCAACAATCACTCTGTTTTCATCTCATCGCAGATAGAATTCTGCTGGAGGAAATAATGCATTCCTTACTTCAACAATTACTCTGTTTTCATCTCATCGCAGATAGAATCCTGCTGGAGGAAATATTGCACTCCTTACTTCAAGAGTCACTCTGTTTTCATCTCAACGTAGTTAGAATCCTGCTGGAGGAAATAATACATTCCTTACTTCAACAATTACTCTGTTTTCATCTCATCGCAGATAGAATCCTGCTGGAAGAAATATTGCATTCCTTACATCAACAATTACTCTGTTTTCATCTCATCGCAGATAGAATCCTGCTGGAAGAAATATTGCATTCCTTACATCAACAATCACTCTGTTTTCATCTCATCGCAGATAGAATTCTGCTGGAGGAAATAATGCATTCCTTACTTCAACAATTACTCTGTTTTCATCTCATCGCAGATAGAATCCTGCTGGAGGAAATATTGCACTCCTTACTTCAAGAGTCACTCTGTTTTCATCTCAACGTAGTTAGAATCCTGCTGGAGGAAATAATACATTCCTTACTTCAACAATTACTCTGTTTTCATCTCATCGCAGATAGAATCCTGCTGGAAGAAATATTGCATTCCTTACATCAACAATCACTCTGTTTTCATCTCATCGCAGATAGAATTCTGCTGGAGGAAATAATGCATTCCTTACTTCAACAATTACTCTGTTTTCATCTCATCGCAGATAGAATCCTGCTGGAAGAAATATTGCATTCCTTACATCAACAATCACTCTGTTTTCATCTCATCGCAGATAGAATTCTGCTGGAGGAAATAATGCATTCCTTACTTCAACAATTACTCTGTTTTCATCTCATCCCAGATAGAATCCTGCTGGAAGAAATATTGCATTCCTTACATCAACAATCACTCTGTTTTCATCTCATCGCAGATAGAATTCTGCTGGAGGAAATAATGCATTCCTTACTTCAACAATTACTCTGTTTTCATCTCATCGCAGATAGAATCCTGCTGGAAGAAATATTGCATTCCTTACATCAACAATCACTCTGTTTTCATCTCATCGCAGATAGAATTCTGCTGGAGGAAATAATGCATTCCTTACTTCAACAATTACTCTGTTTTCATCTAATCGCAGATAGAATCCTGCTGGAAGAAATATTGCATTCCTTACATCAACAATCACTATGTTTTCATCTCATCGCAGATAGAATTCTGCTGGAGGAAATAATGCATTCCTTACTTCAACAATTACTCTGTTTTCATCTCATCCCAGATAGAATCCTGCTGGAAGAAATATTGCATTCCTTACATCAACAATCACTCTGTTTTCATCTCATCGCAGATAGAATTCTGCTGGAGGAAATAATGCATTCCTTACTTCAACAGTCACTCTGTTTTCATCTCAACGTAGTTAGAATCCTGCTGGAGGAAATAATGCATTCCTTACTTCAACAATCACTCTGTTTTCATCTCATCGCAGATAGAATCCTGCTGGAAGAAATATTGCACTCCTTACTTCAACAGTCACTCTGTTTTCATCTCATCGTAGTTAGAATCCTGCTGGAGGGAATAATGCATTCCTTACTTCAACAATCACTGTGTTTTCATCTCATCGCAGATAGAATCCTGCTGGAGGAAATATTGCATTCCTTACATCAACAATCACTCTGTTTTCATCTCATCGCAGATAGAATCCTGCTGGAAGAAATATGGCACTCCTTACTTCAACAGTCACTCTATTTTCATCTCAACGTAGTTAGACTCCTGCTGGAGGAAATAATGCATTCCTTACTTCAACAATTACTCTGTTTTCATCTAATCGCAGATAGAATCCTGCTGGAGGAAATATTGCACTCCTTACTTCAACAGTCACTCTGTTTTCATCTGAACGTAGTTAGAATCCGGCTGGAGGAAATAATGCATTCCTTACTTCAACAATCACTCTGTTTTCATCTCATCGCAGATAGAATCTTGCTGGAAGAAATATTGCACTCCTTACTTCAACAGTCACTCTGTTTTCATCTCAACGTAGTTAGAATCCTGCTGGAAGAAATATTGCACTCCTTACATCAACAATCACTCTGTTTTCATCTCATCGCAGATAGAATCCTGCTGGAAGAAATATTGCACTCCTTACTTCAACAGTCACTCTGTTTTCATTTCAACGTAGTTAGAATCCTGCTGGAGGAAATAATGCATTCCTTACTTCAACAATTACTCTGTTTTCATCTCATCGCAGATAGAATCCTGCTGGAAGAAATATTGCATTCCTTACTTCAACAATTACTCTGTTTTCATCTCATCGCAGATAGAATCCTGCTGGAAGAAATATTGCATTCCTTACATCAACAATCACTCTGTTTTCATCTCATCGCAGATAGAATTCTGCTGGAGGAAATAATGCATTCCTTACTTCAACAATTACTCTGTTTTCATCTCATCGCAGATAGAATCCTGCTGGAAGAAATATTGCATTCCTTACATCAACAATCACTATGTTTTCATCTCATCGCAGATAGAATTCTGCTGGAGGAAATAAATCATTCCTTACTTCAACAGTCACTCTGTTTTCATCTCAACGTAGTTAGAATCCTGCTGGAGGAAATAATGCATTACTTACTTCAACAATTACTCTGTTTTCATCTCATCGCAGATAGAATCCTGCTGGAAGAAATATTGCATTCCTTACATCAACAATCACTCTGTTTTCATCTCATGGCAAATAGAATTCTGCTGGAGGAAATAATGCATTCCTTACTTCAACAATTACTCTGTTTTCATCTCATCGCACATAGAATCCTGCTGGAAGAAATATTGCATTCCTTACATCAACAATCACTCTGTTTTCATCTCATCGCAGATAGAATTCTGCTAAAGGAAATAATGCATTCCTTACTTCAACAATTACTCTGTTTTCATCTCATCGCAGATAGAATCCTGCTGGAAGAAATATTGCATTCCTTACATCAACAATCACTCTGTTTTCATCTCATCGCAGATAGAATCCTGCTGGAGGAAATAATCCATTCCTTACTTCAACAATTACTCTGTTTTCATCTCATCGCAGATAGAATCCTGCTGGAGGAAATATTGCACTCCTTACTTCAACAGTCACTATGTTTTCATCTCAACGTAGTTAGAATCCTGCTGGAGGAAATAATGCATTCCTTACTTCAACAATTACTCTGTTTTCATCTCATCGCAGATAGAATCCTGCTGGAAGAAATATTGCATTCCTTACATCAACAATCACTCTGTTTTCATCTCATCGCAGATAGAATTCTGCTGGAGGAAATAATGCATTCCTTACTTCAACAATCACTCTGTTTTCATCTCATCGCAGATAGAATCCTGCTGGAAGAAATATAGCGCTCCATACTTCAACAGTAACTCTGTTTTCATCTCAACGTAGTTAGAATCCTGCTGGAAGAAATAATGCATTCCTTACTTCCACAATTACTCTGTTTTCATCTCATCGCAGATAGAATCCTGCTGGAGGAAATATTGCACTCCTTCTTCAACAGTCACTCTGTTTTCATCTCAACGTAGTTAGAATCCTGCTGGAGGAAATAATGCATTCCTTACTTCAACAATTACTCTGTTTTCATCTCATCGCAGATAGAATCCTGCTGGAGGAAATATTGCACTCCTTACTTCAACAGTCACTCTGTTTTCATCTCAACGTAGTTAGAATCCTGCTGGAGGAAATAATGCATTCCTTACTTCAACAATTACTCTGTTTTCATCTCATCGCAGATAGAATCCTGCTGGAAGAAATATTGCATTCCTTACATCAACAATCACTCTGTTTTCAACTCATCGCAGATAGAATTCTGCTGGAGGAAATAATGCATTCCTTACTTCAACAATTACTCTGTTTTCATCTCATCGCAGATAGAATCCCGCTGCAAGAAATATTGCATTCCTTACATCAACAATCACTCTGTTTTCATGTCATCGCAGATAGAATTCTGCTGGAGGAAATAATGCATTCCTTACTTCAACAATTACTCTGTTTTCATCTCATCGCAGATAGAATCCTGCTGGAAGAAATATTGCATTCCTTGCTTCAACAATCACTCTGTTTTCATCTCATCGCAGATAGAATCCTGCTGGAAGAAATATTGCACTCCTTACTTCAACAGTCACTCTGTTTTCATCTCATCGTAGTTAGAATCCTGCTGGAGGGAATAATGCATTCTTTACTTCAACAATTACTCTGTTTTCATCTCATCGCAGATAGAATCCTGCTGGAAGAAATATTGCACTCCTTACTTCAACAGTCACTCTGTTTTCATCTCATCGCAGATAGAATCCTGCTGGAAGAAATATTGCACTCCTTAGTTCAACAGTCACTCTATTTTCATCTCAACGTAGTTAGAATCCTGCTGGAAGAAATATTGCACTCCTTACATCAACAATCACTCTGTTTTTATCTCATCGCAGATAGAATCCTGCTGGAAGAAATATTGCACTCCTTACTTCAACAGTCACTCTGTTTTCATCTCAACGTAGTTAGAATCCTGCTGGACGAAATAATGCATTCCTTACTTCAAGAATTACTCTGTTTTCATCTCATCGCAGATAGAATCCTGCTGGAAGAAATATTGCATTCCTTACATCAACAATCACTCTGTTTTCATGTCATCGCAGATAGAATTCTGCTGGAGGAAATAATGCATTCCTTACTTCAACAATTACTCTGTTTTCATCTCATCGCAGATAGAATCCTGCTGGAAGAAATATTGCATTCCTTACTTCAACAATTACTCTGTTTTCATCTCATCGCAGATAGAATCCTGCTGGAAGAAATATTGCATTCCTTACATCAACAATCACTGTTTTCATCTCATCGCAGATAGAATTCTGCCGGAGGAAATAATGCATTCCTTACTTCAACAATTACTCTGTTTTCATCTCATCGCAGATAGAATCCTGCTGGAAGAAATATTCCATTCCTTACATCCAAAATCACTCTGTTTTCATCTCATCGCAGATAGAATTCTGCTAAAGGAAATAATGCATTCCTTACTTCAACAATTACTCTGTTTTCATCTCATCGCAGATAGAATCCTGCTGGAAGAAATATTGCATTCCTTACATCAACAATCACTCTGTTTTCATCTCATCGCAGATAGAATTCTGCTGGAGGAAATAATGCATTCCTTACTTCAACAATTACTCTGTTTTCATCTCATCGCAGATAGAATCCTGCTGGAGGAAATATTGCACTCCTTACTTCAACAATCACTCTGTTTTCATCTCATCGCAGATAGAATCCTGCTGGAAGAAATATTGCATTACTTACATCAACAATCACTCTGTTTTCAACTCATCGCAGATAGAATTCTGCTGGAGGAAATAATGCATTCCTTACTTCAACAATTACTCTGTTTTCATCTCATCGCAGATAGAATCCCGCTGCAAGAAATATTGCATTCCTTACATCAACAATCACTCTGTTTTCATGTCATCGCAGATAGAATTCTGCTGGTGGAAATAATGCATTCCTTACTTCAACAATTACTCTGTTTTCATCTCATCGCAGATAGAATCCTGCTGGAAGAAATATTGCATTCCTTGCTTCAACAATCACTCTGTTTTCATCTCATCGCAGATAGAATCCTGCTGGAAGAAATATTGCACTCCTTACTTCAACAGTCACTCTGTTTTCATCTCATCGTAGTTAGAATCCTGCTGGAGGGAATAATGCATTCTTTACTTCAACAATTACTCTGTTTTCATCTCATCGCAGATAGAATCCTGCTGGAAGAAATATTGCACTCCTTACTTCAACAGTCACTCTGTTTTCATCTCATCGCAGATAGAATCCTGCTGGAAGAAATATTGCACTCCTTAGTTCAACAGTCACTCTATTTTCATCTCAACGTAGTTAGAATCCTGCTGGAAGAAATATTGCACTCCTTACATCAACAATCACTCTGTTTTTATCTCATCGCAGATAGAATCCTGCTGGAAGAAATATTGCACTCCTTACTTCAACAGTCACTCTGTTTTCATCTCAACGTAGTTAGAATCCTGCTGGACGAAATAATGCATTCCTTACTTCAAGAATTACTCTGTTTTCATCTCATCGCAGATAGAATCCTGCTGGAAGAAATATTGCATTCCTTACATCAACAATCACTCTGTTTTCATGTCATCGCAGATAGAATTCTGCTGGAGGAAATAATGCATTCCTTACTTCAACAATTACTCTGTTTTCATCTCATCGCAGATAGAATCCTGCTGGAAGAAATATTGCATTCCTTACTTCAACAATTACTCTGTTTTCATCTCATCGCAGATAGAATCCTGCTGGAAGAAATATTGCATTCCTTACATCAACAATCACTGTTTTCATCTCATCGCAGATAGAATTCTGCCGGAGGAAATAATGCATTCCTTACTTCAACAATTACTCTGTTTTCATCTCATCGCAGATAGAATCCTGCTGGAAGAAATATTCCATTCCTTACATCAAAAATCACTCTGTTTTCATCTCATCGCAGATAGAATTCTGCTAAAGGAAATAATGCATTCCTTACTTCAACAATTACTCTGTTTTCATCTCATCGCAGATAGAATCCTGCTGGAAGAAATATTGCATTCCTTACATCAACAATCACTCTGTTTTCATCTCATCGCAGATAGAATTCTGCTGGAGGAAATAATGCATTCCTTACTTCAACAATTACTCTGTTTTCATCTCATCGCAGATAGAATCCTGCTGGAGGAAATATTGCACTCCTTACTTCAACAATCACTCTGTTTTCATCTCATCGCAGATAGAATCCTGCTGGAAGAAATATTGCATTACTTACATCAACAATCACTCTGTTTTCATCTCATCGCAGATAGAATTCTGCTGGAGGAAATAATGCATTCCTTACTTCAACAATCACTCTGTTTTCATCTCATCGCAGATAGAATCCTGCTGGAAGAAATATAGCGCTCCATACTTCAACAGTAACTCTGTTTTCATCTCAACGTAGTTAGAATCCTGCTGGAAGAAATAATGCATTCCTTACTTCCACAATTACTCTGTTTTCATCTCATCGCAGATAGAATCCTGCTGGAGGAAATATTGCACTCCTTCTTCAACAGTCACTCTGTTTTCATCTCAACGTAGTTAGAATCCTGCTGGAGGAAATAATGCATTCCTTACTTCAACAATTACTCTGTTTTCATCTCATCGCAGATAGAATCCTGCTGGAAGAAATATTGCATTCCTTACATCAACAATCACTCTGTTTTCATCTCATCGCAGATAGAATTCTGCTGGAGGAAATAATGCATTCCTTACTTCAACAATTACTCTGTTTTCATCTCATCGCAGATAGAATCCTGCTGGAAGAAATATTGCATTCCTTACATCAACAATCACTCTGTTTTCATCTCATCGCAGATAGAATTCTGCTGGAGGAAATAATGCATTCCTTACTTCAACAATTACTCTGTTTTCATCTCATCGCAGATAGAATCCTGCTGGAAGAAATATTGCATTCCTTACTTCAACAATCACTCTGTTTTCATCTCATCGCAGATAGAATCCT
Source organism: Harpalus rufipes (assembly GCA_951394225.1). Classification (NCBI taxonomy): domain Eukaryota; kingdom Metazoa; phylum Arthropoda; class Insecta; order Coleoptera; family Carabidae; genus Harpalus; species Harpalus rufipes. The sequence continues at coordinate 21,848,677 of OX596285.1, forward strand.
GCTGGAAGAAATATTGCACTCCTTACTTCAACAGTCACTCTGTTTTCATCTCATCGTAGTTAGAATCCTGCTGGAGGGAATAATGCATTCCTTACTTCAACAATCACTCTGTTTTCATCTCATCGCAGATAGAATCCTGCTGGAAGAAATATAGCGCTCCATATTTCAACAGTAACTCTGTTTTCATCTCAACGTAGTTAGAATCCTGCTGGAAGAAATAATGCATTCCTTACTTCCACAATTACTCTGTTTTCATCTCATCGCAGATAGAATCCTGCTGGAGGAAATATTGTACTCCTTACTTCAACAGTCACTCTGTTTTCATCTCAACGTAGTTAGAATCCTGCTGGAGGAAATAATGCATTCCTTACTTCAACAATTACTCTGTTTTCATCTCATCGCAGATAGAATCCTGCTGGAGGAAATATTGCACTCCTTACTTCAACAGTCACTCTGTTTTCATCTCAACGTAGTTAGAATCCTGCTGGAGGAAATAATGCATTCCTTACTTCAACAATTACTCTGTTCTCATCTCATCGCAGATAGAATCCTGCTGGAAGAAATATTGCATTCCTTACATCAACAATCACTCTGTTTTCAACTCATCGCAGATAGAATTCTGCTGGAGGAAATAATGCATTCCTTACTTCAACAATTACTCTGTTTTCATCTCATCGCAGATAGAATCCCGCTGCAAGAAATATTGCATTCCTTACATCAACAATCACTCTGTTTTCATGTCATCGCAGATAGAATTCTGCTGGAGGAAATAATGCATTCCTTACTTCAACAATTACTCTGTTTTCATCTCATCGCAGATAGAATCCTGCCGGAAGAAATATTGCATTCCTTACTTCAACAATCACTCTGTTTTCATCTCATCGCAGATAGAATCCTGCTGGAAGAAATATTGCACTCCTTACTTCAACAGTCACTCTGTTTTCATCTCATCGTAGTTAGAATCCTGCTGGAGGGAATAATGCATTCTTTACTTCAACAATTACTCTGTTTTCATCTCATCGCAGATAGAATCCTGCTGGAAGAAATATTGCACTCCTTACTTCAACAGTCACTCTGTTTTCATCTCATCGCAGATAGAATCCTGCTGGAAGAAATATTGCACTCCTTACTTCAACAGTCACTCTATTTTCATCTCAACGTAGTTAGAATCCTGCTGGAAGAAATATTGCACTCCTTACATCAACAATCACTCTGTTTTTATCTCATCGCAGATAGAATCCTGCTGGAAGAAATATTGCACTCCTTACTTCAACAGTCACTCTGTTTTCATCTCAACGTAGTTAGAATCCTGCTGGACGAAATAATGCATTCCTTACTTCAACAATTACTCTGTTTTCATCTCATCGCAGATAGAATCCTGCTGGAAGAAATATTGCATTCCTTACTTCAACAATTACTCTGTTTTCATCTCATCGCAGATAGAATCCTGCTGGAAGAAATATTGCATTCCTTACATCAACAATCACTCTGTTTTCATCTCATCGCAGATAGAATTCTGCTGGAGGAAATAATACATTCCTTACTTCAACAATTACTCTGTTTTCATCTCATCGCAGATAGAATCCTGCTGGAAGAAATATTCCATTCCTTAAATCAACAATCACTCTGTTTTCATCTCATCGCAGATAGAATTCTGCTGGAGGAAATAATGCATTCCTTACTTCAACAGTCACTCTGTTTTCATCTCAACGTAGTTAGAATCCTGCTGGAGGAAATAATGCATTCCTTACTTCAACAATCACTCTGTTTTCATCTCATCGCGGATAGAATCCTGCTGGAAGAAATATTGCACTCCTTACTTCAACAGTCACTCTGTTTTCATCTCAACGTACTTAGAATCCTGCTGGAGGAAATAATGCATTCCTTACTTCAACAATTACTCTGTTTTCATCTCATCGCAGATAGAATCCTGCTGGAAGAAATATTGCATTCCTTACATCAACAATCACTCTGTTTTCATCTCATCGCAGATAGAATTCTGCTGGAGGAAATAATGCATTCCTTACTTCAACAATTACTCTGTTTTCATCTCATCGCAGATAGAATCCTGCTGGAAGAAATATTGCATTCCTTACATCAACAATCACTCTGTTTTCATCTCATCGCAGATAGAATTCTGCTGGAGGAAATAATGCATTCCTTACTTCAACAATTACTCTGTTTTCATCTCATCGCAGATAGAATCCTGCTGGAAGAAATATTGCATTCCTTACATCAACAATCACTCTGTTTTCATCTCATCGCAGATAGAATTCTGCTGGAGGAAATAATGCATTCCTTACTTCAACAGTCACTCTGTTTTCATCTCAACGTAGTTAGAATCCTGCTGGAGGAAATAATGCATTCCTTACTTCAACAATCACTCTGTTTTCATCTCATCGCAGATAGAATCCTGCTGGAAGAAATATTGCACTCCTTACTTCAACAGTCACTCTGTTTTCATCTCATCGTAGATAGAATCCTGCTGGAGGGAATAATGCATTCCTTACTTCAACAATCACTCTGTTTTCATCTCATCGCAGATAGAATCCTGCTGGAAGAAATATAGCGCTCCATACTTCAACAGTAACTCTGTTTTCATCTCATCGTAGTTAGAATCCTGCTGGAAGAAATAATGCATTCCTTACTTCCACAATTACTCTGTTTTCATCTCATCGCAGATAGAATCCTGCTGGAGGAAATATTGCACTCCTTACTTCAACAGTCACTCTGTTTTCATCTCAACGTAGTTAGAATCCTGCTGGAGGAAATAATGCATTCCTTACTTCAACAATTACTCTGTTTTCATCTCATCGCAGATAGAATCCTGCTGGAGGAAATAAATCATTCCTTACTTCAACAGTCACTCTGTTTTCATCTCAACGTAGTTAGAATCCTGCTGGAGGAAATAATGCATTACTTACTTCAACAATTACTCTGTTTTCATCTCATCGCAGATAGAATCCTGCTGGAAGAAATATTGCATTCCTTACATCAACAATCACTCTGTTTTCATCTCATGGCAGATAGAATTCTGCTGGAGGAAATAATGCATTCCTTACTTCAACAATTACTCTGTTTTCATCTCATCGCAGATAGAATCCCGCTGGAAGAAATATTGCATTCCTTACATCAACAATCACTCTGTTTTCATCTCATCGCAGATAGAATTCTGCTGGAGGAAATAATGCATTCCTTACTTCAACAATTACTCTGTTTTCATCTCATCGCAGATAGAATCCTGCTGGAAGAAATATTGCATTCCTTACTTCAACAATCACTCTGTTTTCATCTCATCGCAGATAGAATCCTGCTGGAAGAAATATTGCACTCCTTACTTCAACAGTCACTCTGTTTTCATCTCATCGTAGTTAGAATCCTGCTGGAGGGAATAATGCATTCCTTACTTCAACAATCACTCTGTTTTCATCTCATCGCAGATAGAATCCTGCTGGAAGAAATATTGCGCTCCATACTTCAAGAGTAACTCTGTTTTCATCTCAACGTAGTTAGAATCCTGCTGGAAGAAATAATGCATTCCTTACTTCAACAATTACTCTGTTTTCATCTCATCGCAGATAGAATCCTGCTGGAGGAAATATTGCACTCCTTACTTCAACAGCCACTCTGTTTTCATCTCAACGTAGTTAGAATCCTGCTGGAGGAAATAATGCATTCCTTACATCAACTATCACTCTGTTTTCATCTCATCGCAGATAGAATCCTGCTGGAAGAAATATTGCACTCCTTACTTCAACAGTCACTCTGTTTTCATCTCAACGTAGTTAGAATCCTGCTGGAGGAAATAATGCATTCCTTACTTCAACAATTACTCTGTTTTCATCTCATCGCAGATAGAATCCTGCTGGAAGAAATATTGCATTCCTTATTTCAACAATTACTCTGTTTTCATCTCATCGCAGATAGAATCCTGCTGGAAGAAATATTGCATTCCTTACATCAACAATCACTCTGTTTTCATCTCATCGCAGATAGAATTCTGCTGGAGGAAATAATGCATTCCTTACTTCAACAATTACTCTGTTTTCATCTCATCGCAGATAGAATCCTGCTGGAAGAAATATTCCATTCCTTACATCAACAATCACTCTGTTTTCATCTCATCGCAGATAGAATTCTGCTGGAGGAAATAATGCATTCCTTACTTCAACAGTCACTCTGTTTTCATCTCAACGTAGTTAGAATCCTGCTGGCGGAAATAATGCATTCCTTACTTCAACAATTACTCTGTTTTCATCTCATCGCAGATAGAATCCTGCTGGAAGAAATATTGCACTCCTTACTTCAACAGTCACTCTGTTTTCATCTCAACGTAGTTAGAATCCTGCTGGAGGAAATAATGCATTCCTTACTTCAACAATTACTCTGTTTTCATCTCATCGCAGATAGAATCCTGCTGGAAGAAATATTGCATTCCTTACATCAACAATCACTCTGTTTTCATCTCATCGCAGATAGAATTCTGCTGGAGGAAATAATGCATTCCTTACTTCAACAATTACTCTGTTTTCATCTCATCGCAGATAGAATCCTGCTGGAAGAAATATTGCATTCCTTACTTCAACAGTCACTCTGTTTTCATCTCATCGTAGTTAGAATTCTGCTGGAGGAAATAATGCACTCCTTACTTCAACAGTCACTCTGTTTTCATCTCATCGTAGTTAGAATCCTGCTGGAGGAAATAATGCATTCCTTACTTCAACAATCATTCTGTTTTCATCTCATCGCAAATAGAATCCTGCTGGAAGAAATATTGCACTCCTTATTTCAACAATTACTCTGTTTTCATCTCATCGCAGATAGAATCCTGCTGGAAGAAATATTGCATTCCTTACATCAACAATCACTCTGTTTTCATCTCATCGCAGATAGAATCCTGCTGGAAGAAATATTGCACTCCTTACTTCAACAGTCACTCTATTTTCATCTCAACGTAGTTAGAATCCTGCTGGAAGAAATATTGCACTCCTTACATCAACAATCACTCTGTTTTTATCTCATCGCAGATAGAATCCTGCTGGAAGAAATATTGCATTCCTTACATCAACAATCACTCTGTTTTCATCTCATCGCAGATAGAATTCTGCTGGAGGAAATAATGCATTCCTTACTTCAACAATTACTCTGTTTTCATCTCATCGCAGATAGAATCCTGCTGGAAGAAATATTGCATTCCTTACTTCAACAGTCACTGTGTTTTCATCTCAACGTAATTAGAATCATGCTGGAGGAAATAATGCATTCCTTACTTCAACAATCACTCTGTTTTCATCTCATCGCAGATAGAATCCTGCTGGAAGAAATATTGCGCTCCATACTTCAAGAGTAACTCTGTTTTCATCTCAACGTAGTTAGAATCCTGCTGGAAGAAATATTGCATTCCTTACATCAACAATCACTCTGTTTTCATCTCATCGCAGATAGAATTCTGCTGGAGGAAATAATGCATTCTTTACTTCAACAATTACTCTGTTTTCATCTCATCGCAGATAGAATCCTGCTGGAAGAAATATTGCATTCCTTACTTCAACAATTACTCTGTTTTCATCTCATCGCAGATAGAATCCTGCTGGAAGAAATATTGCATTGCTTACAGCAACAATCACTCTGTTTTCATCTCATCGCAGATAGAATTCTGCTGGAGGAAATAATGCATTCCTTACTTCAACAATTACTCTGTTTTCATCTCATCGCAGATAGAATCCTGCTGGAGGAAATATTGCACTCCTTACTTCAACATCCACTCTGTTTTCATCTCAACGTAGTTAGAATCCTGCTGGAGGAAATAATGCATTCCTTACATCAACTATCACTCTGTTTTCATCTCATCGCAGATAGAATCCTGCTGGAAGAAATATTGCACTCCTTACTTCAACAGTCACTGTATTTTCATCTCAACGTAGTTAGAATCCTGCTGGAAGAAATATTGCACTCCTTACATCAACAATCACTCTGTTTTTATCTCATCGCAGATAGAATCCTGCTGGAAGAAATATTGCACTCCTTACTTCAACAGTCACTCTGTTTTCATCTCAACGTAGTTAGAATCCTGCTGGAGGAAATAATGCATTCCTTACTTCAACAATTACTCTGTTTTCATCTCATCGCAGATAGAATCCTGCTGGAAGAAATATTGCATTCCTTATTTCAACAATTACTCTGTTTTCATCTCATCGCAGATAGAATCCTGCTGGAAGAAATATTGCATTCCTTACATCAACAATCACTCTGTTTTCATCTCATCGCAGATAGAATTCTGCTGGAGGAAATAATGCATTCCTTACTTCAACAATTACTCTGTTTTCATCTCATCGCAGATAGAATCCTGCTGGAAGAAATATTCCATTCCTTACATCAACAATCACTCTGTTTTCATCTCATCGCAGATAGAATTCTGCTGGAGGAAATAATGCATTCCTTACTTCAACAATTACTCTGTTTTCATCTCATCGCAGATAGAATCTTGCTGGAAGAAATATTGCATTCCTTACTTCAACAGTCACTGTGTTTTCATCTCAACGTAATTAGAATCCTGCTGGAGGAAATAATGCATTCCTTACTTCAACAATCACTCTGTTTTCATCTCATCGCAGATAGAATCCTGCTGGAAGAAATATTGCATTCCTTACAGCAACAATCACTCTGTTTTCATCTCATCGCAGATAGAATTCTGCTGGAGGAAATAATGCATTCCTTACTTCAACAATTACTCTGTTTTCATCTCATCGCAGATAGAATCCTGCTGGAGGAAATATTGCACTCCTTACTTCAACAGTCACTCTGTTTTCATCTTAACGTAGTTAGAATCCTGCTGGAGGAAATAATGCATTCTTTACTTCAACAATTACTCTGTTTTCATCTCATCGCAGATAGAATCCTGCTGGAAGAAATATTGCATTCCTTACATCAACAATCACTCTGTTTTCATCTCATCGCAGATAGAATTCTGCTGGAGGAAATAATGCATTCCTTACTTCAACAATTACTTTGTTTTCATCTCATCGCAGATAGAATCCTGCTGGAAGAAATATTGCATTCCTTACATCAACAATCACTCTGTTTTCATCTCATCGCAGATAGAATTCTGCTGGAGGAAATAATGCATTCCTTACTTCAACAGTCACTCTGTTTTCATCTCATCGTAGTTAGAATCCTGCTGGAGGGAATAATGCATTCCTTACTTCAACAATCACTCTGTTTTCATCTCATCGCAGATAGAATCCTGCTGGAAGAAGTATAGCGCTCCATACTTCAACAGTAACTCTGTTTTCATCTCAACGTAGTTAGAATCCTGCTGGAAGAAATAATGCATTCCTTACTTCAACAATCACTCTGTTTTCATCTCATCGCAGATAGAATCCTGCTGGAAGAAATATTGCATTGCTTACAGCAACAATCACTCTGTTTTCATCTCATCGCAGATAGAATTCTGCTGGAGGAAATAATGCATTCCTTACTTCAACAATTACTCTGTTTTCATCTCATCGCAGATAGAATCCTGCTGGAGGAAATATTGCACTCCATACTTCAACAGCCACTCTGTTTTCATCTCAACGTAGTTAGAATCCTGCTGGAGGAAATAATGCATTCCTTACATCAACTATCACTCTGTTTTCATCTCATCGCAGATAGAATCCTGCTGGAAGAAATATTGCACTTCTTACTTCAACAGTCACTCTATTTTCATCTCAACGTAGTTAGAATCCTGCTGGAAGAAATATTGCACTCCTTACATCAACAATCACTCTGTTTTTATCTCATCGCAGATAGAATCCTGCTGGAAGAAATATTGCATTCCTTACATCAACAATCACTCTGTTTTCATCTCATCGCAGATAGAATTCTGCTGGAGGAAATAATGCATTCCTTACTTCAACAATTACTCTGTTTTCATCTCATCGCAGATAGAATCCTGCTGGAAGAAATATTGCATTCCTTACATCAACAATCACTCTGTTTTCATCTCATCGCAGATAGAATTCTGCTGGAGGAAATAATGCATTCCTTACTTCAACAATTACTCTGTTTTCATCTCATCGCAGATAGAATCTTGCTGGAAGAAATATTGCATTCCTTACTTCAACAGTCACTGTGTTTTCATCTCAACGTAATTAGAATCCTGCTGGAGGAAATAATGCATTCCTTACTTCAACAATCACTCTGTTTTCATCTCATCGCAGATAGAATCCTGCTGGAAGAAATATTGCATTCCTTACAGCAACAATCACTCTGTTTTCATCTCATCGCAGATAGAATTCTGCTGGAGGAAATAATGCATTCCTTACTTCAACAATTACTCTGTTTTCATCTCATCGCAGATAGAATCCTGCTGGAGGAAATATTGCACTCCTTACTTCAACAGTCACTCTGTTTTCATCTCAACGTAGTTAGAATCCTGCTGGAGGAAATAATGCATTCTTTACTTCAACAATTACTCTGTTTTCATCTCATCGCAGATAGAATCCTGCTGGAAGAAATATTGCATTCCTTACATCAACAATCACTCTGTTTTCATCTCATCGCAGATAGAATTCTGCTGGAGGAAATAATGCATTCCTTACTTCAACAATTACTTTGTTTTCATCTCATCGCAGATAGAATCCTGCTGGAAGAAATATTGCATTCCTTACATCAACAATCACTCTGTTTTCATCTCATCGCAGATAGAATTCTGCTGGAGGAAATAATGCATTCCTTACTTCAACAGTCACTCTGTTTTCATCTCATCGTAGTTAGAATCCTGCTGGAGGGAATAATGCATTCCTTACTTCAACAATCACTCTGTTTTCATCTCATCGCAGATAGAATCCTGCTGGAAGAAGTATAGCGCTCCATACTTCAACAGTAACTCTGTTTTCATCTCAACGTAGTTAGAATCCTGCTGGAAGAAATAATGCATTCCTTACTTCAACAATTACTCTGTTTTCATCTCATCGCAGATAGAATCCTGCTGGAGGAAATATTGCACTCCTTACTTCAACAGTCACTCTGTTTTCATCTCAACGTAGTTAGAATCCTGCTGGAGGGAATAATGCATTCCTTACTTCAACAATCACTCTGTTTTCATCTCATCGCAGATAGAATCCTGCTGGAAGAAGTATAGCGCTCCATACTTTAACAGTAACTCTGTTTTCATCTCAACGTAGTTAGAATCCTGCTGGAAGAAATAATGCATTCCTTACTTCAACAATTACTCTGTTTTCATCTCATCGCAGATAGAATCCTGCTGGAGGAAATATTGCACTCCTTACTTCAACAGTCACTCTGTTTTCATCTCAACGTAGTTAGAATCCTGCTGGAGGAAATAATGCATTCCTTACTTCAACAATTACTCTGTTTTCATCTCATAGCAGATAGAATCCTGCTGGAGGAAATATTGCACTCCTTACTTCAACAGTCACTCTGTTTTCATCTCAACGTAGTTAGAATCCTGCTGGCGGAAATAATGCATTCCTTACATCAACTATCACTCTGTTTTCATCTCATCGCAGATAGAATCCTGCTGGAATAAATATTGCACTCCTTACTTCAACAGTCACTCTATTTTCATCTCAACGTAGTTAGAATCCTGCTAGAGGAAATAATGCATTCCTTACTTCAACAATTACTCTGTTTTCATCTCATCGCAGATAGAATCCTGCTAGAGGAAATATTGCACTCCTTACTTCAACAGTCACTCTGTTTTCATCTCATCGTAGTTAGAATCCTGCTGGAGGGAATAATGCATTCCTTACTTCAACAATCACTCTGTTTTCATCTCATCGCAGATAGAATCCTGCTGGAAGAAATATTGCGCTCCATACTTCAAGAGTAACTCTGTTTTCATCTCATCGCAGATAGAATCCTGCTGGAAGAAATATTGCACTCCTTACTTCAACAGTCACTCTGTTTTCATCTCATCGTAGTTAGAATCCTGCTGGAGGGAATAATGCATTCTTTACTTCAACAATTACTCTGTTTTCATCTCATCGCAGATAGAATCCTGCTGGAAGAAATATTGCACTCCTTACTTCAACAGTCACTCTGTTTTCATCTCATCGTAGTTAGAATCCTGCTGGAGGGAATAATGCATTCCTTACTTCAACAATCACTCTGTTTTCATCTCATCGCAGATAGAATCCTGCTGGAAGAAATATTGCGCTCCATACTTCAACAATCACTCATCGCTCCATACTTCAACAGTAACTCTGTTTTCATCTCAACGTAATTAGAATCCTGCTGGAAGAAATAATGCATTCCTTACTTCAACAATTACTCTGTTTTCATCTCATCGCAGATAGAATCCTGCTGGAGGAAATATTGCACTCCTTACATCAAAGTCACTCTGTTTTCATCTCATCGCAGATAGAATCCTGCTGGAAGAAATATTGCATTCCTTACATCAACAATCACTCTGTTTTCATCTCATCGCAGATAGAATCCTGCTGGAAGAAATATGGCACTCCTTACTTCAACAGTCCTCTATTTTCATCTCAACGTAGTTAGACTCCTGCTGGAGGAAATATTGCATTCCTTACTTCAACAATTACTCTGTTTTCATCTAATCGCAGATAGAATCCTGCTGGAGGAAATATTGCACTCCTTACTTCAACAGTCACTCTGTTTTCATCTCATCGTAGTTAGACTCCTGCTGGAGGGAATAATGCATTCCTTACTTCAACAATCACTCTGTTTTCATCTCATCGCAGATAGAATCCTGCTGGAAGAAATATTGCGCTCCATACTTCAACAATCACTCATCGCTCCATACTTCAACAGTAACTCTGTTTTCATCTCAACGTAATTAGAATCCTGCTGGAAGAAATAATGCATTCCTTACTTCAACAATTACTCTGTTTTCATCTCATCGCAGATAGAATCCTGCTGGAGGAAATATTGCACTCCTTACATCAAAGTCACTCTGTTTTCATCTCATCGCAGATAGAATCCTGCTGGAAGAAATATTGCATTCCTTACATCAACAATCACTCTGTTTTCATCTCATCGCAGATAGAATCCTGCTGGAAGAAATATGGCACTCCTTACTTCAACAGTCCTCTATTTTCATCTCAACGTAGTTAGACTCCTGCTGGAGGAAATATTGCATTCCTTACTTCAACAATTACTCTGTTTTCATCTAATCGCAGATAGAATCCTGCTGGAGGAAATATTGCACTCCTTACTTCAACAGTCACTCTGTTTTCATCTCATCGCAGATAGAATCCTGCTGGAAGAAATATTGCATTCCTTACATCAACAATCACTCTGTTTTCATCTCATCGCAGATAGAATTCTGCTGGAGGAAATAATGCATTCCTTACATCAACAATCACTCTGTTTTCATCTCATCGCAGATAGAATCCTGCTGGAAGAAATATTGCATTCCTTACATCAACAATCACTCAGTTTTCATCTCATCGCAGATAGAATTCTGCTGGAGGAAATAATGCATTCCTTACTTCAACAGTCACTCTGTTTTCATCTCAACGTAGTTAGAATCCTGCTGGAGGAAATAATGCATTCCTTACTTCAACAATCACTCTGTTTTCATCTCATCGCAGATAGAATCTTGCTGGAAGAAATATTGCACTCCTTACTTCAACAGTCACTCTGTTTTCATCTCAACGTAGTTAGAATCCTGCTGGAAGAAATATTGCACTCCTTACATCAACAGTCACTCAGTTTTCATCTCAACGTAGTTAGAATCCTGCTGGAGGAAATAATGCATTCCTTACTTCAACAATTACTCTGTTTTCATCTCATCGCAGTTAGAATCTTGCTGGAAGAAATATTGCATTCCTTACTTCAACAATTACTCTGTTTTCATCTCATCGCAGATAGAATCCTGCTGGAAGAAATATTGCATTCCTTACATCAACAATCACTCTGTTTTCATCTCATCGCAGATAGAATTCTGCTGGAGGAAATAATGCATTCCTTACTTCAACAATTACTCTGTTTTCATCTCATCGCAGATAGAATCCTGCTGGAAGAAATATTGCATTCCTTACATCAACAATCATTCAGTTTTCATCTCATCGCAGATAGAATTCTGCTGGAGGAAATAATGCATTCCTTACTTCAACAATTACTCTGTTTTCATCTCATCGTAGATAGAATCCTGCTGGAAGAAATATTGCATTCCTTACATCAACAATCACTCAGTTTTCATCTCATCGCAGATAGAATTCTGCTGGAGGAAATAATGCATTCCTTACTTCAACAGTCACTCTGTTTTCATCTCAACGTAGTTAGAATCCTGCTGGAGGAAATAATGCATTCCTTACTTCAACAATCACTCTGTTTTCATCTCATCGCAGATAGAATCCTGCTGGAAGAAATATTGCACTCCTTACTTCAACAGTCACTGTGTTTTCATCTCAACGTAATTAGAATCCTGCTGGAGGAAATAATGCATTCCTTACTTCAACAATCACTCTGTTTTCATCTCATCGCAGATAGAATCCTGCTGGAAGAAATATTGCACTCCTTACTTCAACAGTCACTCTGTTTTCATCTCAACGTAGTTAGAATCCTGCTGGAGGAAATAATGCATTCCTTACTTCAACAATCACTCTGTTTTCATCTCATCGCAGATAGAATCCTGCTGGAAGAAATATTGCATTCCTTACATCAACAATCACTCTGTTTTCTTCTCATCGCAGATAGAATCCTGCTAGTGGAAATAATGCATTCCTTACTTCAACAATCACTCTGTTTTCATCTCATCGCAGATAGAATCCTGCTGGAAGAAATATTGCATTCCTTACATCAACAATCACTCTGTTTTCATCTCATCGCAGATAGAATCCTGCTGGAAGAAATATTGCATTCCTTACATCAACAATCACTCTGTTTTCATCTCATCGCAGATAGAATCCTGCTAGTGGAAATAATGCATTCCTTACTTCAACAATCACTCTGTTTTCATCTCATCGCAGATAGAATCCTGCTGGAAGAAATATTGCATTCCTTACATCAACAATCACTCTGTTTTCATCTCATCGCAGATAGAATCCTGCTGGAAGAAATAATGCATTCCTTACATCAACAATCACTCTGTTTTCATCTCATCGCAGATAGAATCCTGCTAGTGGAAATAATGCATTCCTTACTTCAACAATCACTCTGTTTTCATCTCATCGCAGATAGAGTCCTGCTGGAAGAAATATTGCATTCCTTACATCAACAATCACTCTGTTTTCATCTCATCGCAGATAGAATCCTGCTGGAAGAAATAATGCATTCCTTACATCAACAATCACTCTGTTTTCATCTCATCGCAGATAGAATCCTGCTAGTGGAAATAATGCATTCCTTACTTCAACAATCACTCTGTTTTCATCTCATCGCAGATAGAATCCTGCTGGAAGAAATATTGCATTCCTTACATCAACAATCACTCTGTTTTCATCTCATCGCAGATAGAATCCTGCTGGAAGAAATATTGCACTCCTTACTTCAACAGTCACTCTGTTTTCATCTCATCGTAGTTAGAATCCTGCTGGAGGGAATAATGCATTCTTTACTTCAACAATTACTCTGTTTTCATCTCATCGCAGATAGAATCCTGCTGGAAGAAATATTGCACTCCTTACTTCAACAGTCACTCTGTTTTCATCTCATCGTAGTTAGAATCCTGCTGGAGGGAATAATGCATTCCTTACTTCAACAATCACTCTGTTTTCATCTCATCGCAGATAGAATCCTGCTGGAAGAAATATTGCGCTCCATACTTCAACAATCACTCTGTTTTCATCTCATCGCAGATAGAATCCTGCTGGAAGAAATATTGCGCTCCATACTTCAAGAGTAACTCTGTTTTCATCTCATCGCAGATAGAATCCTGCTGGAAGAAATATTGCACTCCTTACTTCAACAGTCACTCTGTTTTCATCTCATCGTAGTTAGAATCCTGCTGGAGGGAATAATGCATTCTTTACTTCAACAATTACTCTGTTTTCATCTCATCGCAGATAGAATCCTGCTGGAAGAAATATTGCACTCCTTACTTCAACAGTCACTCTGTTTTCATCTCATCGTAGTTAGAATCCTGCTGGAGGGAATAATGCATTCCTTACTTCAACAATCACTCTGTTTTCATCTCATCGCAGATAGAATCCTGCTGGAAGAAATATTGCGCTCCATACTTCAACAGTAACTCTGTTTTCATCTCAACGTAATTAGAATCCTGCTGGAAGAAATAATGCATTCCTTACTTCAACAATTACTCTGTTTTCATCTCATCGCAGATAGAATCCTGCTGGAGGAAATATTGCACTCCTTACATCAAAGTCACTCTGTTTTCATCTCATCGCAGATAGAATCCTGCTGGAAGAAATATTGCATTCCTTACATCAACAATCACTCTGTTTTCATCTCATCGCAGATAGAATCCTGCTGGAAGAAATATGGCACTCCTTACTTCAACAGTCCTCTATTTTCATCTCAACGTAGTTAGACTCCTGCTGGAGGAAATATTGCATTCCTTACTTCAACAATTACTCTGTTTTCATCTAATCGCAGATAGAATCCTGCTGGAGGAAATATTGCACTCCTTACTCAACAGTCACTCTGTTTTCATCTCATCGCAGATAGAATCCTGCTGGAAGAAATATTGCATTCCTTACATCAACAATCACTCAGTTTTCATCTCATCGCAGATAGAATTCTGCTGGAGGAAATAATGCATTCCTTACTTCAACAGTCACTCTGTTTTCATCTCAACGTAGTTAGAATCCTGCTGGAGGAAATAATGCATTCCTTACTTCAACAATCACTCTGTTTTCATCTCATCGCAGATAGAATCCTGCTGGAAGAAATATTGCACTCCTTACTTCAACAGTCACTGTGTTTTCATCTCAACGTAATTAGAATCCTGCTGGAGGAAATAATGCATTCCTTACTTCAACAATCACTCTGTTTTCATCTCATCGCAGATAGAATCCTGCTGGAAGAAATATTGCACTCCTTACTTCAACAGTCACTCTGTTTTCATCTCAACGTAGTTAGAATCCTGCTGGAGGAAATAATGCATTCCTTACTTCAACAATCACTCTGTTTTCATCTCATCGCAGATAGAATCCTGCTGGAAGAAATATTGCATTCCTTACATCAACAATCACTCTGTTTTCTTCTCATCGCAGATAGAATCCTGCTAGTGGAAATAATGCATTCCTTACTTCAACAATCACTCTGTTTTCATCTCATCGCAGATAGAATCCTGCTGGAAGAAATATTGCATTCCTTACATCAACAATCACTCTGTTTTCATCTCATCGCAGATAGAATCCTGCTGGAAGAAATATTGCATTCCTTACATCAACAATCACTCTGTTTTCATCTCATCGCAGATAGAATCCTGCTAGTGGAAATAATGCATTCCTTACTTCAACAATCACTCTGTTTTCATCTCATCGCAGATAGAATCCTGCTGGAAGAAATATTGCATTCCTTACATCAACAATCACTCTGTTTTCATCTCATCGCAGATAGAATCCTGCTGGAAGAAATAATGCATTCCTTACATCAACAATCACTCTGTTTTCATCTCATCGCAGATAGAATCCTGCTAGTGGAAATAATGCATTCCTTACTTCAACAATCACTCTGTTTTCATCTCATCGCAGATAGAGTCCTGCTGGAAGAAATATTGCATTCCTTACATCAACAATCACTCTGTTTTCATCTCATCGCAGATAGAATCCTGCTGGAAGAAATAATGCATTCCTTACATCAACAATCACTCTGTTTTCATCTCATCGCAGATAGAATCCTGCTAGTGGAAATAATGCATTCCTTACTTCAACAATCACTCTGTTTTCATCTCATCGCAGATAGAATCCTGCTGGAAGAAATATTGCATTCCTTACATCAACAATCACTCTGTTTTCATCTCATCGCAGATAGAATCCTGCTGGAAGAAATATTGCACTCCTTACTTCAACAGTCACTCTGTTTTCATCTCAACGTAGTTAGAATCCTGCTGGAGGAAATAATGCATTCCTTACTTCAACAATCACTCTGTTTTCATCTTATCGCAGATAGAATCCTGCTGGAAGAAATATTGCATTCCTTACATCAACAATCACTCTGTTTTAATCTCATCGCAGATAGAATCCTGCTGGAGGAAATAATGCATTCCTTACTTCAACAATCACTCTGATTTCATCTCATCGCAAATAGAATCCTGCTGGAAGAAATATTGCATTCCTTACATCAACAATCACTCTGTTTTCATCTCATCGCAGATAGAATCCTGCTGGAGGAAATAATGCATTCCTTACTTCAACAATCACTCTGATTTCATCTCATCGCAGATAGAATCCTGTTGGAAGAAATATTGCATTCCTTACATCAACAATCACTCTGTTTTCATCTCATCGCAGATAGAATCCTGCTGGAAGAAATATTGCATTCCTTACTTCAACAATTACTCTGTTTTCATCTCATCGCAGATAGAATCCTGCTGGAGGAAATATTGCACTCCTTACATCAAAGTCACTCTGTTTTCATCTCATCGCAGATAGAATCCTGCTGGAAGAAATATTGTACTCCTTACTCTGATTTCATTTTATAACGAATTGGACAAATTCATACAACGTTCACCACTACTATTATTATACAATGGGGACTTATACAATTCAAATATTTTGGTCGCCATCTAGTGTGTAAAAAAGTATTTAATAATTAGTTATGTAGTGAGCAAGATTTAGCTCTAAGTTTGACGTTTATTACGTGATCCACATTTGGTCCCACGTGATCACAACAACCATTATTTGAAAAGAAACATGAACATGTCTGAGACTGAACACGGAAGTTGAAATATATGATTAATATAAATTGAATATGAATTAGTAATGTATTTACAGGAACCTGTGATAAAAAAGGAAGTTTAATTATGTATAAAATCACAATAAAATGACGCAAACCTATGTTTGTAATGTGGACAAACATAATCAAACTTATTTTGGAAAAACAAGTACAGCAACTCAAGCAACTTTAATAAAGCTGTCTACTAATAAAGAGACACAAGTTTATATTAATAAAAACACATACAAAAATTGATAATAAGCAGAACAACTCCACACAAACAGAAATAAAGATTAATAAGGAAAGTAGTACCCAAACAGTCAACGATTATTATGTAAGAAAGTTATTTGGTGCTGTAGAGACATCGAGAAATGAAACTAAATTTGTCAATAATTGGAAACTAAATTATAATTTATTAAGCAATGATGCTGTAAAATTTATATATTTCACCGGCTTAAAAATTCTCTATTCGATACATTTTAAAATTTTATTATATCTTCTATATATTGAGATAAAAAAGTAATATCTAAAATAATTTGTTGTAATAAATTTTAGAGCCTAAACAACTCTATAGTAACCACCAGATATTTGTAAATGACAGAAAAATGTCATTGTCAAAAACCAACAGTAGTTCATAAACCTATATGGGCGGTATTGGCAGCTCATTTCTAAAACTTGACCTTAAGTCTATTTTAACTAAACACATGACAGTGGATAAGAACCGATTCAGAATTTGTCATAGTATAAATATGGTTTTATATAGATTTTAACTGAAAATAAATCTTAAATATTCTTTTTTGGCAACATAGTAGTAAAAGTCAAATTACGTTTTCACGTTAAATGAAGAAGTTTAACTGACATTATTGAAAAAAATTTCTGTGATATTGGAAATTTTACTCTTTCTTGTTGTATAACAATAATAACAATTAAATATTTAAAATTATAACTATACATATACCCATCAGAAATCCCGTCAAGAAATTATAAGAAATTCGAACATTTAGAATTATGTACATATATGTCAAATGTCATTTTCCCATCCCAAATTTCATGATATTCCAATTCCATATGGTTTATTTTTATCGACAAGTAAATTTCACATACCTGGTTACAAATTAACCACGTGAAAAATTATGACATTTGACATAAGGGCCTCCATACTCGCCTCCAAATCTGCTTGTCTAGGTCAAGTATGACAAACTAATTACGTGAATTTAGAAAATCTTGAAATTTTGATGAAAAATTCTGACATTTGCCATATATGTACGAAATTACTAATTTTCATTTTGACACGAACCCCCATATCTGCTTGTCAAGGCCAACAATGTCACATGACTATACTTATGTAACCAAAAACGGAAGTGGCGAGAGGTATTGTGCTGGCCACAACAGATTTTTATTTTTGAGCAAGTGCGGGATTTTTTTTAATCCAAAGTGAAAAGCATTATGTTTATTTATTTGTAAATCAATACTACAGGAAAAAGATCCCAATTACACAATGATTATAAAAAAATAAACAAATTACAAAGATATAAATGCTTCGACGCAAGCATGAGAGAAAAAAAAATACATACAACATTATTACAAATACTACAAAATATCTATATATATATATATATATATATATATATATATATATATATATATATATATATATATATATATATATATATATATATATATATATATATAACCATATGTATAATATACAATTTAACAAGTAAGAAAATCTAGAAAACATTATGAAAAGTTTTTAGATACATCGAACTGCTCGAACTAATTAAAATGTTGAAAGAGATAACGTTTGAAAGAAGGGATTGAATCAAAATATATATCAACTTCACATGGTAATTTATTGAATATAGTGCACATTTGGTGATTTTAGTTCATAATTTGTCCGTGCTGCGGAGAGGTAAAAAGAATGAATGAAAGTGATAGTTATGAATAATCAGCTAAGAATGCCAGAGTCATGTATCACATTATTAATAAGTTTGAATAAAAACATACAAGAGTGAAAATTTCTCCTATTCTCTAAGGATACCATATTTACATGAGAAAGTAGCGAATTATAATTGCAGTCAAAGTTGGGGTACTGATTATGCATTTTAAAATAACAGTAATTGACCATTTTTCTTTGAATGGCCTCCAGTTTTTTTATGTGTTTCATGTAAATAGGATTCCAAATAAGACAACAGTATTTCAACTTTGATATAACAAATGCATAATATAATCTCTTTAGCGTAGACAAGTTATGAAATACTTTGGAATTACGAATTATAAAGCCTAGCATTCTATATGACGATTTTACAATAACATCAATATGATTTTGAAAAGTTACGTATTATTCATAAATATATAAATAAATAATTCAGCTATATTCATTTATTTATGGAATAAATATTGAAAATATTCATAATTTTATAATAAAAATGTCTCCGTACGATAACAAAACATTAAAATTATAAACAGTTTATACAGGGTGTATTCATTCCCTATTTATTTGTAAGATATGTGATAATATAAAGGAATATTAAATAATTACACCATGAATCTATAAAATTAATAAAAATTCATTTATATATAATAATAATAAACAAAAAAATAGTTTTTTTTTATTCAAACAAAAATCAAATATTAAATTATTCTATTAACCCTCTACCTTCGTCGCTACATAACTCAATCATCCGACGCAGCTCTTTAAAGCTATTCTGCACTTCCTCAAATGTTACGGGCAAACATAGTATCTCTTATCCGATTTTTTAATACATTAAACTACATACAAATATTGCAATGAAAATAAGTTTTGCGATATTACTCGTATTACTTATAAAAACATAACCACACATGACATATTAAACATGACACATGTTGCAAGTGGGGTAAGCAAGCCATGTATCGAAGGCACTTTCCTAATTTCGAGGATGGAAATTAAAATATTAATAATTAAAGGTGTAAATGACAAAAGTAAGAGTTTCAAGTTAAGCAAAAAAGTTCGTCCTATAACATTCTTTTGTAAAATTAGAAATAAAGATCTTTTCCCTTTTGTATACTTAATCCGGGGACACACTGAATATTTCATCATTACCGATATTTATGTACAAAGCAGATTGGCACACCCAGTAATGGGTAATATGCCGTGATGATATATTTATTTTATTTTTATATTTTATAATTCAATAATAAAGTTGTAAACCTTCTTTCTGGCTATCTGTATGAATTTAGAGTAATTATTTTTTTAAATAAAACGTTTTATATTTTAATCCATACCAAATAAAAATTTAAACATGCAAATTTTCATTTTTTTTACATATATTTAAATGCACTTATTACATGTACTTTCATATTTGTAAAATTTGATGACACAGGTAGATAATAGTTAATTCATATTTGTGTTATTTGCATTATGTTTATATATTGAATTATATTTGTCTTTCAGTGCATATTCTTCATTTATATTAAAAACCCGTTGTATTCGTAAACTATTGTACAGTATTTATTTGGTTAACTGTTGTTGACTACTATAGTACCTCCTTATACGCACTGTGGCACTGTATGAACTACACAACAAACTCGCCATCTGTTGTACAATTCCAAATAAATGTAGACATATTTACAGTTTGCTGTATTACCAACACCACTGGTAGTGGCCGAAATAAGCCAGGTCAAATTTAGCCGCTATGGCAATTGGTGGGGGGGGGGCATCATTTAGACGCCATACAATTTAGACGATGTGGAATTTAGACGCTATGGAATTTGGGCGCTATGACATTTAGATGCTATGGCACGTACTCCATACATACATACATACATACATACATACATACATACATACATACATATAGACATCATCGTAAAAATGGTAAAATCGTATTATAGGGACCCTAAAACATGCTTATTCACTAAAAACTCATCATTGAATTTTTTGACCAAAGACAATACCTTCCTTACCTAAAAGTGACGGAAGGTAAAAAATTTGAAAATTATTGTGACATATTAAAAAAAAATGCCTGTCATTTTTAGAGTAAGTTTGATCGCTGTTTTTATTTACTTACCGCCTCCTGATTGACATCAGTTAGCGATCAGTAATTTGTAAATAAATCTTACTGCCTTGGAAACCCTATCGATATACATAAAAAAATCGATCGTGCAAAAAATTACTTTAATGACTGATAAATAAGGCATTTCGGAGATAAATATGAGTTTATTATAACTATAAATATATAAAATACAATAAATACACATACGTATTACAGAAGTAAAAAATTACACAAAACTACATTAGAAATAGGTAGGTACTGATTATATAAAAGAATTAAGCTACACGTTGATAAATGTTAATTTGCCTCCTTCTGGATGTTTCCTTGTTCGTAGGAATATCGGGTTTTGGCTAATTTCAGCCAATCTTTTATAGCATTACCAATTTGCTCGTCGGTTTCACTCCCAAATTGCTGATGTACGGCTTCTATAAAAAATGTAAAACAATGTAAAATAAAATTATGTTCTTATGTTTCTAGTACGAAAGATAAAGAAATTATTTCTGCATAAAAAAATGCTTAGCTTGAAATTTTTGAAAATTCCCATGTTAATAAACACTTGTAAATTTTAAAAACGGATCGCTACAATTTTTGTAAAATAAAATCAAAAGTTGCAAATTACATTTCGATTTTTCTTTCAGTGTCGGAGTGTCGACTGGTTTTACATAATAAAAATTATAATAATAAAAATAGCAAACGATTGTTTATAAATATAGGCATTAGTATTAAATCAATGATTTAAAACATTAATTAATCAATGAGAAAATTAGTAATGTTGCTATAGCAAAATCAAAAGGTGAACAGTTCAACTTGCATAATTTATTCTACTGTCACACGTATAAAATAGTAGTAACTAATAAGATAAAAAGATTTATTTGTTACTCACTTGTAAACTTCATTTATTGATACCGCCTACGACTTTTGAAAATTAATTTTTACTAGTTACTAACTTTTAACATTGGTTGGTTGGATTTACCATTTAGTTACCACGTTAGTAACATTGTTGACAAGTAAAAATTGTGTTTTGTTACTGTCATACGTATTAAAAAGAAGTGTCAATTGCAACTGAAAGGTTTAGGTTATAAATTTAAATTTAATTTGCAAGTGAGTAACAAATAAAATATTGTACAATACTCGCCAGGTAACTATTTACTGCCTTAAGGAGGTGGCAGGCTCGCCTGCTCGGCTTGCTAGTCATTTCCTCCTTTCAGCAGTGAAAACTGTTTTACCTGGCTTTTAATATAAAATACTATTTTACAGTGGAAAGGAGTAAATTACTGGCAAGGAGATTAGGCAAGTCTTACCACCTCCTTAAAGTAAAAATAATTACTTTCCTTATATTGTACAATTATTTTATTTATTACTCAATAGTAAACTAAAAATTGTAACTTAATCTTGCCAGTTACACTGTTGTGTCAAAAATTGTTTTTCCTATTTCGCGTCCACAAAGTGAATTTTGTACAACTGTTTTTATCAAAAGCAATGTTACAATGAACAATTTTGTACAATTTTGTTAGGATATTTTTTAAATTGTGAAGTTTGTAACTTATTTAAGTGTCAAATAAATATGTATCTTTTTATTTGTCATTCCGCATGGAAAATTACAGAAATTAGATTTTTTATAGTAAAATATAGGATCTCGTGGCCGTGTGCCTGAGTGTCTGGTCGCGAATTTGGGGACCCGGGTTCGATCCCGACCGACGCCAAAAATTACATCCAATTTTAATGGCACAAAATTGACCCCTGTGGTGCACTTTCCACGCCAGCTATGAGTGCCCGTGAGGTGCCGCCTGGTAAGCGCCCGCACGGTACAAATATTCCATCATTAGCGATATCTGTACAAAGCAGATTGCCACACCCAGCAATGGGTAATATGCCGTGATGAAATATTTATTTATTTTATTTAAATATTTACATCAAACAGTACAGAACTCATTTTAAATTAAAATTCTAAGTATTTATTTGTAGATTCATAACAATAATTTTTTTTTTAACTCTAACCTAACTTATAAGTAACTCATGTCAAAATGTCAAAATAAATTAATGTTTATTAAAACTGCCAGTCTTATCAACCTTGATATTTTAATATTTCCTTCAATAATAATTTTCAAATAAAAGTAAATTAATGCGAAATTTGAAAAATAGTTTGAAAAACGCGTATTACAATGTTCATTTGTAATAGTCGTATATTGCGTAAGTCGCCTACGCTCCGAATATGCAAACTGTACTCGTATTATAGTACGGATCATTGTAATATATACTTGTCTTTCAATATACTATTATATTCCCATAAGCTTTCAAAGTATGTATTACTATGTCAACGCTGTCAGCTAATAGCTTATTAAATTCAAAGTTAAAGCTAATAGCTTGCTAAATTGACAGCATGCTTGTGACGTTGACAGCTGTCAATTTAACATTAATTTTCAGAATTGTTATAAAATATTAATAAACAATTTTACAAATGAGTAACAAATAAAAGTATTAATCTTTTAGCGCTATCATGTCTTATTACGTTATAAATAACAATAATAGTAATAATTACTAAAAATAACATTGCAGAGTTTTGTCCCTTTAAAGGAACATTTGTTTCTCCCCGCCCAGTTAAATTCCATTGCAATTTTATTACATAATAAATATTTTAAAATATTCATTGTCGCTTATCGACCGTTAACTCCACCCACTGCTGCTAATCGACTACGCTAAAAATTGAGAATATATTTAAAATACATAGGGAAGTTGCAATTTTTTATACTTACCAAATAACAATATCCTTCATCGGTATTTAGAATTTTTTCTGTGGTTTCAAAGTCTTCCAAACTTTTTATTGGAAATGTCGGTGTGTTATTGGGCCTTATATCTATGTATTTTGGATCTGTATTAGTTTGCATTAAAATTTTATTAAGAATTAAAGAATGTTTATCTAGATTGGTTTGAATACTTTGGAGCTTTTTTAAAGCAGATTCTTGAAAAATTATTGAGCCTGTTGGTATGTCTTGCTTTTGGCTAATTGTATTCACATTTACTTTTGATACACTAGGCAAAAATATTCCTTTCGTGTGATTCGAATTTTTCTTTTCAATTTTACCCCTTTTTACCTCTCGCTAAGAGAGGTATTGGATTCATGCTAAAAATCGCATATCCAGATTTTATTGAATAAGCACGATTTAAGGTCCCTACAATCCGATTTTAACATTTTTACAATGATGTCTGTGTGTGTGTGTGGATGTGTGTGTGTGTGTGTGTGTGTGTGTGTGTGTGTGTGTGAGGTTGTTGGAGACACGATTTCACAAATTCTATAAGACTAAAGACCTGTTTGACTACGGATTCCTCAATCTAACAGTAATGGGAAGAGTTGAATAGGTTCTGGTAACAATTGGACAACCGGAAGTGGTAGTTTCTAAAAAAAAAATTCTAAATATTATTTTTTGAAAATTTGTTACTACAAATATTAAAGATAATTAAATTCTCAATCTGACACATTTAATTTTTTTATAATATCTCGTATAGGTTTGGAGATATAGTATATAATAATATAGAATAATCTGTTGTAATAAATCTCGTTGCCCGAAAAACAGTTGCGATATTTAAATTTTTGTAATTGACAAGTAAATGCAAAATGTCAGTGTCAGATTTTTCTGGGAGGTACATTTAATATATATTATTGTATTATTAATTAATTATATATTTAAATTACAGGTATGTTAATATTACATATATCCTTAAGAAATACAGCTAATACCGTCAATGAATTTGAAGAATTTTGAACATAATAGAATAGTAGGATAAAATTTCTCATAGAACGGAAGAAGAGAAACAATTTCAATTATTTGTGTGTATTTACAAGGCGCGAGCAGACATGTGACTTTGATGGCCTTAGCAAGCAGATATGAGGATCCGTGTCAGAATGACGGCTAGTAGTTTTTACATAGATGTCACAATTGTCATATGTCATAATTTTTCATTCAAAATTTCAAAATGTTCATATGTTTATTTGTCATCCATTAGTATGGAATATACTTTTCGAGGAAAATAATCCACATGGATTTGTAAAATCATAATGTTTCGAATTAAAACTTATGATACTTGACACCTATGTATATTACTAGCTCTCATTCTGACACGGGCCCCCATATCTGCTTGCCATGACCAACAAAGTCACGTAACTGCTCGCGCCCTATGCTACATAAAATGAAAATGGCGAGAGGTATTGTGCTGGCCGCAACTGATTTTTTTTCTTTGGAGTATATGCACATTTTGTACTTGAATCGCTAGATGTTTTATTTGCATACGATTTTTACCTGTAAAAATGTACAGTACCTGAATATTAAAATTTACAACAAAATATATGGTTAAGTATCACTTAATTCTGTAGATTTCATTTGATAACTGACAACTGATTGGTGATAGTTTTTTTTTCTTTTTGTGAACTAGGTTTGCATTCTGACGAATCAAAGGGCAGAATTTATATACCTATCTAAACCAATCCTATTTTCTTACGTGAATTGAAGTATAAATGAAGCATTACCAAGATGTCATAATCACAGTCATAATAATAATGATTATATATACAATATATATATATATATATATATATATATATATATATATATATATATATATATATATATATATATATATATATATATATATATATATATATAGTTACGAAGTTCACAGGTGTAGCAGTCAGATTGTTGGGAAGGTTGTTAAATTATACTCTTTTAAGTTACATGTCAAGCTTTCGGAATTACTTTATTCCTTCTTCGGGACTGCTTAGCGGCTCAGACTTATGTTCATGCGGACTTCAACAAACCATGGCTCACATGCTTAACTGTCCCATCTTACAACATCCCTATCAGATGAGTGATCTTGCTGCTGTCAATCCAACAGCGTTGATGTATGCAGTTCATTGGTGTTTAGAAGTTTAAATGGTCCGAAAACAATTCATATACATTTATATTTTGTCAATGTTATTATTTTATTCTTTTTGGTTGGACACGCTATTATTATTATTATTATTATATATATATATATATATATATATATATATATATTATAATTGTATTACAGCATTTAAAAACGTCAAAATTTGTTAACTTAAATTTTTAACGTTCCTTACATATTTACAATGTCGTTCGAAATAATATGTCAAATTATTATGTATTACCTTTGAATATATAATATGTATTATATATTCAAAGGTATTACTGTAAAAATTTCGATTTTCATTTTTCTGTTTAAACGTAGGTCAAAATATAAGCCTTGCTGGTGCATAGCACATTGGCTGGTAGCGGTAGCACAAGACTTGTTTTAACTAAAACGCTATTTTATAAAAAAAAAAAAAATTAATTTCACCTTTAAACAAGGCTTGTGCTACCAACCAATATTACCTTTAAGTTTTTATGTTCATAACTTAGTTATACAGAGTGATTTAGGACTAGTAAAACAAACTTCAACAGCTTATTCCGGAGGTCATTTAAGTATAAGTGTTATATGAACGTAGGTCCAAAAGCTTCTAGGTACAGAGTTACAGACCTTTGAAAGGACACCTCATCAGACACATTTTTATTAATAACTCTGGTACTAGTTGCACTAACATTTTTTGCACAAAATAACCTCAGGAATAAGCTATTAAAGTTTGATACACTAGTTCTGAATCACCCCTGTAAGTACATACCTTCTATAGCAACAATTCGATGAACATCATAAACAGACCAATTACTCTGTTAGGGTTTATTTTTCTTTACCTGCTGAAGAATATTTTTTTTTTCTGTGGAGGTAGGAGGCCAGTAACATTTATTGTTTTCATTTGTCAACCATAATAACGGTACGACAGCACATTCTCTTGCTGGTGGATTACTTCCCGTAAGGAACTCGACAACGGTAAACATTTTAGTGCAATAAAAATGGGAAAACTTAAATAAAAATGATTGAGTGGAAAAACAGCGTTTCCACTTTTAAGGCTGGCGTCCAATTGGGCTTGACAAACTATTCCGCAGCACGGCGCTACCATCGACATTCTCTAATTTTAGAGGTTTCAATAACATCAAAACTAAGTTCCTAATGCTTTCTAAGGATACGTTCGGCATTAACATTTTTAGCGCTCAGAGCCCTCGATTGCGTTGTACAATGGATCCCAAATAAGAACGCGTAACGTTGTGGAACGGATGTTTGGCGTATGGAAAAGACGATTTCCGATATTATCTTTATGTATGAGAATTTCTCATGAAACATCAAAGATAATAATTATTGCTACCACAATATTACACAATATAGCTGTATCCAGAAATATTGACGTACCGGAAGAGGAGCCTGATATTATTCAGATTATCCGTAATTTGGATGAAAGAAGAAATCGACGAAATGAACCTCCAATTATTCGAAATGGAGATAATAATACAAGAAGGAGACGTTTAATATTAGAATATTTTTCAAATTTATTATAATTTATATAATGTGGTAATAAAATAATTTAAACCTAAATTTTTATTTATACATATACATATGTTTTTTAATTTCCAATTCTGCTTTTAATATTTCCATCTGAATTTTATGTTTCTCAGCTTCTCTTGTTTCTTTTTTTTTTCGCTTTCTTCCTGTAATAATTTTAATTCTAATTCATGTTTTTCCTCTTCACGTTTTTCTTTCTTTTCTTTTTCTTCTTTAATAATATTTATTTGCATCTCAACCAGTTCAGTCTTCTTCTTTAGTAATTCATAGTACGCATTTTTTTCTTTTTCGTTACTTACGTAAGATGCTTTTCTCCTTTTATTTGATTTATTTTGGTTTGATGTATCTTGAGTTTCTGCAAAATGACAAGAAGTATATATTTATTTAAATATTTGCATGTGCTGTATTTATTTTTAAATACTTTTTTGACTTTCAGTGACGGGTACTGTTAATGCTGCACTTTTTTGTTGGCTTAAAGCTATGGGATTCCAAGATGACCACTCCGACATTTCTGTTTCTATATTCTACAAAAAGTTGTTCCAACTAATAGTAGAAAAGTATATTGCATGAAATTTTACCTGATCCTTTTCTGTATTATGTGTCGTAGATCGTAGAACAATGTTCAGTTGTCTAAACTTATTTCAGTTCGTAAAGTTATATCTACAATTTTTTCAAATTAATTGTAATAGTTACATTTGTACAAAACTTTTAAGTACCTGCGTCACTATCAAATTTATTGTCAGTTCCTGTCCCACTAATGCCTATAATACCCAATACCCTTTCTTCTAATGTGTGTAATTTTTTTGATAAATTTGGCCCACCACCTGTTTTAAAAATATCTTTTTTTGTATTTCCAAAATACTTCCTTGTTTGTTTTTTCAAAGAATCCCATTTGCTTTTTAAATTTTGTGTCGATCTTCCAGATTGAGTAATTATATTAAATTTCTCCGTTAAATTGTTCCATGCATCTTCCTTCTTAGAATTTGATATGCAATCTGTTTTTTTTTTGCATTCTAAAATTTCAGTAATTGAATTTCTACTTTTATTACATATTTTTCTTTCTTCACTGTAAATAAAATGCTTACCATCTATGTTTTGGAACTCTGTAACTAAATTTACAAGAGTCTCGGCTTCAAATACCGAATAATTAGTTGTACGTTTTCTTTTGTACATTTTACACAAAATTTGCACTATATGTCAAAAATATTGACCAATGAAATAAAAGTATAACCACAGTATAACTTTATACGAGGCAGGGCCCTGACAGCCCAATCAAAGCATGCTTTCCTCAATATTAGTACGTCCGAGCGCTGGTAGAGGCGTACAGCGTACGATATTTTTTCATTTTGAGAGCAAAGCGGGATGGTCTGTAAAAGCGGGCTTTGAATTTGTGTTTGTTTTGCGTTGTTATGTTTCAAAATTACGTTTTGCTTGTCATCCATTTTATTTGGAGTTGGAGTAATGAGTAAATAATTATAATCTACGAGAATAATCATCTTGTCTTCTACAGACAAACTCTTATTTTCGTCGTTAAGTGAATATATATTTCATTTAAACATTATACAAACGGTAAGCAAAAATACTTATATATCTTATAACCTACAATATATTTTTGTAACTCGTACTAATTCAATCAAATAAACTTCATTAATTTTACAGAAATTCTTCATAAAAGGCAATGTTTTGTTTCCCGAGCAAATTTTATTAAACCATTAAACCCAATTGCAAACGGCAGAAAAAATGAACTAAGTTTTAGTCAAGTACCTCAATCTGTACTTCCCAATCATTTGTGGAGTGACTTCTGCTCTCTGAGGAATGTACGTAATTATAAGTTAAATTTCACGTATGTTTTAAATATTAAGTTCCAAATACAATTTTCTAGAAACTGCTCAACCAGAACCCAGAACTTCAACCTGTTATAAAGGAAATAACGTATCAAGGTAAATTTTGCAACCTTTGCATTACTGTCAATAATATCTTAAGTTTAGTACTAATCACGAGTACTCATATGAATTACTGCATTTTGCTCATTTCTATTACTTAAATAATTTAGCACCACCAACCAATTAGAATTATTATAGTACCATGATAATTAAGGAATTATATATTGTAAAAATTACAATTCGAATCAAACAATTTAACATTTTCTTTTTTATAATCAAAGAAATTCTTTGTAGTAGCCTTGTATTTTTTTCGTAATTAAGTATTAGTTTTATTGAAATTAAATACTTTTATGATTTACCTTCTTAGGTAAATCATTAAAATAAACATGTAGAAATTCTAACAATCAGTCGATTTCCCAGTATCATGGAAATTTAAAGTTAATTAGGTATGTAGATATTCTTTAATGCTTCACTATTAAAAAAAAGTTTAGAAAGACAACGTTTAACAATTGATTACAACAAAAATTGTTTGATACAAAGAAATTGATTGATTACAACAATGTAGTTGATTATTTTTTAACACACTCGGTAAAAATGTAGGTTTTTGTACTTTTAATATTCTTTTAGGGTTATTTTTTGTAATAAATCAATTTTTATTCAAATTTTAAAACTTATTTTCTTTCTAGTATTTACCATATGATTACATCTGAAGAAACTTGCCGTTACGAGAGAAAACTATCGCCAAGAAAAAGGAATATTGACCAAAATGTCATCATTGTATTATCAAATACATATTATAATATTTATATACATAATAAAAATAATCACGATAAATGTTGTCTTCATTTATAAAATAAGAAATAAATATATAACTATAAAACAAAATAAAAATATATGATTGGATCAAATAGGCGCTGTAAATTTAGTTCGTCCGAGCATCGCTAGATGTCGCTAGTAACTTGGGTTGCCTACAGTGCCTAGATTTAGAAACAGTGGCGACAAGGCAGCCTAAGCTCCGCCCACCCGCCATGTTGACGCAAATTTAAACAAGAAATATATGCATGTACACAGTATTTTATTGAAATAAAATTGTTTATGGATATTTATATTAATAAAATACATAAAAAAATACTAAATAATTACAATGATATCAATTTATTTACTTACTTATTTAAAATATTTTTATTTTATACATAATTTTACACTATAAAGCAGTGGCAGCCATAGATTTGCTTGCTAATTTTTTAGAAATTTCTTTACTTTTTCTAGAATTAATTTTCAATCTAAAAGCAATATATCTATTATTTTTTTCTTTTAATTTGTGACAGTTTGGTATATTTAATTTTAATACATTCATTTCGTTAAAATAAAATTCTTTTAAATTTATATTCTGCAAAGAAACAATTGACAAAAACTTTATAAAAATGATTTCCATTTCTAGAAAAAAATAAAATAACTCCTCTGAACAAAAAATAGAGTATTTTCTCGAAATCGTTTAAATTTTGTAAAAGACTTATGAAGAGGTGTTTTAGATCCTGCAGCATTTATACATGTTGGGCATGTTTTCGACGTCTTTATAATACTTTGGAGAATGTATCCAGAAATATTATATAACGAATTTAATTCGCTATAATTCAAATTAAGTGTAGGATGGCTTACTTCTGCAGGCAGTGTTACTTTATCATAAACGACTTTTTTTTCACTTATGGTATCCAAAAACCCAGAAATAAACTCCCTGTCGTCTTCTTCATAACTACTGTTCGATGGATCTTTTATATATTGCGATACACAAATTAATTTCAAGTTATTTTTCACTTGAGACGCATTAGAAACAATTTGTTTACTTCGTAAAGCACTGAAAAGATTCTCTAAACAGTCTTGGGAAAAACGGCTTGTTAGAATAAATTTATATTCTTTCATATTCAGCAGGTGAGCCTGGATTTCTAACATAAATTGCGTTGAAATGAGGACACCTGTTTGTGATGGTTTCCAGATCTTCTTGTAGCTAACTTTCATGTTAGTAAAAAGATCAATAAATTCATTTAAAAACGTTATGGAACTATTGTAGACTTCTAAATTGAATTTGCTTAATGCACACGATGGGTGCCTAGATGTCATAAGATAAAACCATCTTTCAACTTGGTCCAAAAACCAAGCTGTCGTTAAAAACTCTGGTTTTTGAAGTTCTTCTGCAAGAAACTTTAAAGCACTACTGACTGTGTGATTCACTACATTGGTTGACGTAGACACTTTCATTTTAGCAAAATGAGTAGGAATCAAGTCTTCTTCTGACAGCTTTGGTGCTAATTTTAAAAAAATGATCCTTTTGGTGGGTAACAACCTCCGAAATATGACTGGCTAAAACTTCTTTGGTAGGTAGATTATGTTTTCTTACGATATGATCTGGTATTACAATAATCTTATTTGTAATTAACATTGATTTAATGTTCTTGAATACATGTGGAATATCAGCAAATATGTATACAGATTTATTTAATTGCAAGGGATGTGGAATTTTGCATTTTATTTCCGAATATCTTCCTGCTGTTATACCCCACGTCTTCCACAATGCTTGATTGCTTCCGCCCATGTCCGAAGTTACACTTAAAATATTCAAACCTATTTCTTCAGTTTTTTTAAATATATTTTCTACTATAATGGTAAAAACGGAACCATTTACTGAGTCACTGGTAAAATAATATGCAACAACTTGTTTCCAACGTGTAGTTGCACCACCCAGCATGAAAACTAAAACATGAGTTGCTACACCTGTGTGTCCAGGCAATGTTACATCACCGAAATATTTACTTAATGAAGAATCGTACATTTTTCCGGGAGTGATGGCCATTTCATCAAGAATTAGAACACAGTCCTTTTCATGGGAAGCAAAGCATTGTACTTTTATTTTTAAAAATTCGAAAACTTCAGTTAAAATACCGCTATCAAATTTGAGATTCTGCAATCTCCTTTGCAGCGTGCGAACGGACGGTAAAGGATAACCTTGCTTTAGTAGTTCTGTGTAGCCATTATTTCCACAGCTGAATTTCAGTTTTAATGATTTAGTAATTTTAATATTTGACCATTTCATGAACCTGGTTGTTTTCTTTCCTTGCTTTCTTTCCAAAGCCGCGATTTGATCTTCATTAAATATCTGCTTCAAGAAAATATTTTGTTCTTTTTCCACGTCACTATTTCGCTTAATGTTTTTCAGTGTTCTTTTAGTATTTCTTAAAAGTCTCTTATAGCCCCTAGCTTTACGTTTTTGCTCTAAATACATTTTCTCATATCGGTGTAATTTCATAATTAAATTGGAGTCCATTTGTCCCTTTTCATTTTTATGAGCCATTCTTTTCTTCGCACTGGGTCCCTTGGAAAGCGTTTTATTAAAAAGTTTTTCTTAGCTGAATTACTACAATTTACTGCAGCACCAGCACAACCAGGCATTTTGCTATCTTCAACTGATGACACCACCAGATCCTGCAGCAGGCACGGATGAAACATTTAATTAATTTTATAAAACTATTAAAATCGATTATTTCAACTTTTTGATATTTGATTTGCTATAGATCGTGAAATCTCAGCTATTTTAGCTCTCAATCAGCTGATCCGGGTCATTTTCCACCTCGTTTTGTGAATTGTGTTGTTATTTTTTATTAATTATTTGACATTCTTTAAGTGAAATAATTAATAAGAAAATATTATAAAAAAATATTACGAGCTGGAAAATAAAAAGGGAAAAAAATTATAAAGTTAACCTAATATCTGAACTAAACATATTAAAAAATAATATATTGTACTCTGTTAAATAGTCGTTTATTTTGGCACACATTTAGGGGATACTAGTTTATCAATCTGCAACAAATTTTAAAAATAATGAAGGAAATATAAGAAAATACTTACTTGTGCTACTAATTTATTCATGCTAAACGCTGGCTGTAACGCTCGTGAACACACTCACTAAAGTTTATAATAAATTGCACTACCCTATTCTAAGCCAATAAAATAAACAAAACTCGTTCAAATAAAAGTAAATTCAATGCGATATAATGCACGCTAACACAAAGTTTGCCTCAACATGGCGGATTTTACCACGTGATCTCCACAACCAATCAAGAGAAAGACACTATTGTCGCCACTGTTTGTAAATCGAGGCACTGTAGGGTTGCCTAGGGTACCTATATACTCAGGGTATGGCCATGACGTGGCTCGCGTTTCGTCCGCCATTAGAGGGCCACTGTCATATTCGCTGTTGTTGCGCAAATTATTATGTATTTTCGTGGCTACTTGTTTTATTTTAATGCAAAACACATTTAAATATACTTCTAATATTTATTTAAAGTGTAAGTAATACTGTTACTTTATTTATATATGTATTTTCTTGAGATACTGACTACGATGACTGACAATATTGAAAACACATAAAAATGACCAATATTAAGCACAAACATTTAATTTTTTAAAAGGTAAGTTTAAAATATATACTTATTATGTAAATAATAACCACAGTTATTAAATTTGATATGATAATAACAACCTATATTCTATGCGCTACATAACCTCAAAATCTATGTCATAATAATAATTGTGTATCTCTTAAATAAATTAATTTTTATTAACTTTTTAGATTCATAGTGTGATTATTTAATATTCCTATATAATATAATATCACATTTCTTACAAATAAATAGGGAAATGAATTATCAATATGTCTACTTGTTTTATTTTAATGCAAAACACATTTAAATATACTTCTAATATTTATTTAAAATGTAAGTAATACTTTTATTTTATTTATTTGTGTATTTTCTTGAGATACTGACAACGATGACTGGCAATATTGAAAACACATAAAAATGACCAATATTAGGCACAAACATTTAATTTTTTAAAAGGTAAGTTTAAAATATATACTTATTATGTAAATAATAACCACAGTTATTAAATTTGATGTGATAATAACAACCTATATCATATGCTATACATAACCTCTAAATCTATGTCATAATAATAATTGTGTATCTCTTAAATAAATGAATTTTTATTACCTTTATAGATTCATAGTGTGATTATGTAACATTCCTGTATAATATAATATCACATTTCTTACAAATAAATATGGAAATGAATTATCAATATGTTTGACATTGGCTCGCTTATGGCGGCAATCTTGCCCCATGGCCATACCCTGTATATAAAGGTACCCTAGGGTTGCCGGAAATAACCCATATTGTCCCGTCTGATGATGATATAAGCATCGGATAAGTATTTCTATGGTAACACCTTAATTTATTCTGTCTAAAGTTTATCCGAGGAATGTAAAAGACATTTTGTTGTAGTATCTAAGGAATAACGTTATACTTGGTTTATACCGTACATGTAAAAGTGGCCCTTAATAGTACATAGTATTTTTTTCCTTTTTAAAAATAAATAACACTCAATAATTTCTAGAAGTTATATTTCATTTTATATAGTTTTTTTAAGATTGGTGCATCTTCTGACTATTCATATTTAGGATAAATTTGCCTTTGAGTTTTTTTTTCGGTATTTGCGCCTTTCTTTTGGTAAATTGGTACGTTATTCATGATCGGTGTTTTTGTGTGTGTGTGTGTGTGTGTGTGTGTGTGTGTGTGTGTTTGGAGCCCACCAAACGCCGGGACTGGGAGTTATAAGGTAGGACGCTCTATATTTTCTATTGCCTGAGTCATAACAGGCCTTAGATATCTTAAAATCCTCGCTCTACGAGCTCGGATTTCATACTGACGTCTGCGGCTGTTACGATAATCATAACATTCCTAGGTGTTATAGATATATGATATTAGCCACAAGCAGGCAACCAACTTCCGGTCATATCATTAGAGTTGATTCATGTCATGTTTTATAGATTACTGTTTTATACCGTTATTTGATTAGTAATAAATAGTTGTTGTGAATTAAAGAGTAGTTTAATATTCAGTCGACCTCTCCAAAACATGGTGTCAGGTTTATGAAAGAAAAAGGAAAACTGTCACAGAGAAAAAAACGGCAAGTTAACCTAAAAAAAAAAAATGGAGGGTTTGCAAGAATTTTTAAAAGTACAAACTGAAAATATGAAGCTTATGCAGAGTCAGATTATGCAAATGCAACAACAAATACAGTCAATGAACACAGAGCATAATTCAACAACACAACATGTCCCTTTTCCCAAACCTCTACAAGTTGATAGTGGTGATGTTACAGAAAATTTTGAGCTGTTTAAATCTAATTGGGAAACATATATGAAAGCAACAGGCATGAATAAATGGAGTGTTGATAGAGAACCAAAGAAAGCTAGAATACTTTTATCTATAATTGGCGATGCAGCAAAAATTAAGTACAACAATTTCGATTTAACTGAAGCAGATGCTGTCGATACGGATAAAGTATTAAAGAGAATAAGCGAAAAGTTAGTTACTAAATCGCATCCCATGTATGAAAGATGGTTGTTTCATACTTGCAGCCAGCTGGGTAATGAAATGTTTGATGCTTATCTAGTGAGACTCAATAAAATTCTGAGTAATTGTCAGTTCGACAAAATTCCAATGAAAGATGTGAAGAAGATAATCCTCCGTGACCGTATAGCGTTTGGTATAAAAGATGCAGAATTAAAGAAGAAATTCCTTAAAGCGGATCCAGACAAATTAACACTAGATGAAGTGATAACCATGCGCAAAATCAGTGAGATCACTGAAGATCGTGTTAGAGTTTAATTACTTTTCCCCTAAATTACTTTTTTGTGTTTGGCAACCATGCCATGTTAGGTGTCCGTCACCGCGGAAACTTCGTACTGTTTAAAAAATAATAATTATATGGCCGCGTGACAGAACAGTCGTTTATAATAATAATCCATCTGCATTGCGAAAAGTATTTGTCAGGAAAAACTTATTTGCTGCAAGAAAAGGTAGGCAGCAACATGTAATAACATATGTACTTTTGTAGATCTCGTAAGGTCATATTCTTACGTTATTTTTGTATTTCAGGCGCCTTTTCTTATGCTACAAATTATTGTTATTTATAAAATTGTATAATAAAAGTTTTTCACAAAATTGTCTGGCTTAATCTACTGCCCGCATGCGTCAGATCATCAACAGGTTATGAGTCCAGGACCAGAGAAGTCAGACAAGAGAAACTGAGGAAAGCGAACAAGCAGTCAGGTGGAACGTCAGGGGCAACCATCGATCGGTAACAGCCTAAAAATTTGTCGGCGGCAGCCGGACCAGTCAGTGTCAGCCGGAGCAGCCAGCGTCAGCCGAACCAGTCAGTGTGAGCCGGAAATAATCAACGTCAACCCCGGAAGTCAGCAGAGGCAAACGGCAAACAGAAAACTGTTAAAATGGACTCCGTAAAGTCACATTTAGAAATGTTGACGGAAGATGCGAACGGAACCGTGAATTATACGTCGTGGCGCTTCAAAATAAACTTAACATTAAAGTCGAGAAACCTTTTCGATGTTGCGACAGGTCTGAGGGTCAAACCGGAAGGCAATACTGCCGATGAAGCCGTCAAGGCATGGGACAAAAAGGACCTCGAGGCTCAGGTGTTAATAGGTTTGAATGTCGACAGCAACATTGCGTTAAAAATTGCTAACTGTCAAAGTTCTAAGCTTATGTTAGATAAACTGAACAATATATACGGGAAAAGGTCAGACATATCTATTTCAGGTCTGCAATGACGTTTTTTCAGCCACGTGTATGACACGAACAGATCAGCTGTCCAAAACTGTATGGAACTAATCCAAATTTCAGAAGACTTGGCAGCTGGAGGGGAACCCGTACGCGACGGATGGGTCATGACAAAGATCCTGGAGATGCTTCCACCGAAGCTTCACCATTTCAGAACTGCGTGGGACAATGTCGGCCAAGCAGACAAGAAAGTGGAGATCCTGCTGGAGCGGTTGCGCCTAGAAGAAGATCGTCTCAACGACAATCACGCACCAAGCGGATCAGTACCCAGCAACGCCCTACTCGTAAGATCAAACCGGAAGCAGAGACACCACCAGGACTCGAGACAGGAAAGTTCGCAAGTTAGTTGCTTCAAATGCGGAGAAAAGGCCACGTGAAGAAATACTGTCGGAACAAGCCGTGTGCCAAATATCTCGCGTATTGCAAGGAACACTATACTTGTAACTCATGTGGGAACAAGGGTCATTTCGCGAAGAATTGCACGAAACAAGGTGAAGACAGACACGGTAACGATGGAGGCAACAGGAGCAACTCCAGGCAGCCAAGTAGGAGAGCTCTGATCACCGTGGGTCTGTCGACTGCGTGCCTGGACAGTCTCAACTCTAGACATGAAGCGAGGGAGTGCTGGTACCAGGACTGTGCTGCCACACAGCACATGACCTCCCACAGAGAATGGTTCTCAAAGTTCACTAAATTAGCATGCCCACGAGACATAACCATCGGCGACCTGTCACGACTTGAAGCCGTTGGCAAGGGAAGTGTCGAACTTGAAGCCTATAATGGTCGAGAGTGGTATCAAGTTGTACTTGAAGATGTCCTGTACGTACCGAAACTTAATTTCAACCTATTTTCAGTCAGCCAAACATTAGATCGAAACTACATTCAGACTGCGGACAAGGATAGATCGATTTTCAGAACACCGGATCAGCAGGAGATAGTAACCATGGCGGAGCGAGACGGCAACCTCTTCCGGTTGATGCTACGACGGGAAACATCGGAGAACTGCCTGATTGCTACATTTCTCAGAACCTGGCATGAAAGATTCGCTCACCAAAATGTTAGACACGTGAAGGATATACTCGACCGGAATCAGATCAAATACACCGATGACTGGGAACACTTCGTCTGCGAAGGATGCACCTTCGGTAAACAGCATCGTGTGTCACATCCGATTAACACAAGAGTTGCAAGCCAGCAGCTAGACCTGGTACACGTGGATCTTGGTGATATGCCCGTGCAGTCGTTAGGAGGAGCTAGATATTTTCTCCTGTTCAAAGACGACTACTCACACTATCGTACTATATATTTTTTAAAGACGAAAGACGAGGCTGCAGGGAAGTTGGAACTGTATCTCAAGATGGTTGAAAATCAATTTGGAAGACAAATCAAATGTCTTCGATCGGACCATGGTAAGGAGATAAAGAATGTTACAACCAAGAAACTACTCGAGGATCTCGGGATTCACCACACCTTCTCAAATGTCTACACGTCAGAGCAGAACGGCAGAATCGAACGTGAGATGAGGACTGTGGTGGAGTCTGTTCGCTCAGCAATCCATGCTCACAATTTGGACAAGAAATTATGGGCCGAAGCAGAAAATTACGCTGTTTTCACCCTAAATCAGACCGGCACCAGTTCGCTGAGAGAAAGGAGCCCGGCAGAAATGTGGTTCGGTCGACACGTCGATCTGACCAAGCTCAGGGCCTTTGGCAGTGGCTGCTACGTGCTGACGCCGAAGCACAAGAGGGGACAACTGGACAAGAAATCAAAGAAAGCAGTCTTCGTCGGCTACGAGTGGGACTCACCTTGCTATCGAGTCTACCTGGAGGACGAGTGCGACGTGATTAGCTCCGACAACGTCACCTTCGACGAGGAGATCGGGGAGAGGAGTCAACGCACCGAGATTGGATCAGCCGCGAGGGATGCTGCAGCCAGGGAACCTGATCCAGAACCGGAGGAGTCTGATACTGGAAAAGACGACAGACCAGAGCACCAGGACGAGCCATCAGCCATGCAGCAAGAGGATGACCATTCGCGAAGACCTGGATTGCGAAATCGTCGGGAGATCAGGGCACCTGCCCGGTACTCGGATTACGTCATGCACCATTTCAGACGTGGAAATGACACGGATGCAGCAATGATGAGTGAGACCATAGACATTCCAATATCTGTCGCATTGAAAGACCCGAACTGGCGCAAAGCCATGACTGAAGAGTTCGAGTCGCTGGTCAGGATGGATACCTGGAGGCTGGTCAAGTGTCCCGAAAGGATCACTCCCATCACATGTCGTTGGGTACTTCGACAGAAATCGAATGGTAGGTTCAAAGCACGACTCGTAGCTCGAGGGTTCGAGCAACGAGAGGGAATAGACTACGCACAGACATTTAGTCCAGTTGCCCGATATGCGTCTATTCGACTAGTTCTGCGCTATGCAGCGTCTGAGAAGATGAAGTTGGTTCCTTTTGACGTGACGACAGCATTTCTACATGGGGACTTGGAGGAGGAGCTATATATGAATCAACCCGAAGGCTTCGACAACAAAACAGGGAGAGTCTGCAAGCTGCAAAGGAGCCTTTATGGACTGAAACAAGCACCTCGCAAGTGGAACGAGAAAATAGACAAGTTCCTGGAGACAGTGGGATTGCAGAACACGGACGACGATCCCTGCGTTTTCTACAACCAAAAAAGAACCATATTGATCACCCTCTTCGTCGACGATGGCCTCGTCGCGGGATACGATGAACGTGAGATATACAGATTCCTGGAAGAGATCAACAGGCGGTTTGAGATAACGTACAACTGTTCGGTCCAGGCCCAGTTCTCATATCTAGGTATGGACATTCATGTCAAGTGTGATGGGATTTCCGTGAGCCAGGCACAATACACGAAAACAGTCCTCAAGCGCTTCGACAGATTCCTGTAATGCAACCACAACTCCGATCGAGAAAGGAATGATCACAGATGAAGATAATTTTACAAATGATCATCCTGCACCAGTCACTACCCCATACAGAGAATGCATTGGGAGTCTCCTGTATCTCGCCACTATCTCTCGTCCAGACATCAGCTTCGCCGTCAATTTTCTTAGCCGTCACTGTAGCAAGCCGATGACTAGCCACTGGCGAATGGTGAAGAGAATTCTACAGTATCTGAAAGGAACCGCCCACTACGGGATTTTCTTTGATGGTAACACGACCCTGCTGGCGTACTCGGACTCTGATTATGGAGGCGATGTGGACTCTGGACACTCGACTAGTGGGGTCCTGATCATGAGAGGAGGACCAATTGTCTGGTACACCCAGAAACAGCGCCTCGTCGCAACTTCGACGGCAGAAGCGGAGTACAGAGCAGCGGTAGCAGCCATAGACGACATCTGTTGGATCACTCGGATAGGACGCGAGCTCGGCATACTGACGCCGGACCAGCCGATCCCCCTGCTTGTGGATAACCAGTCTGCCATTCACATGCTGCAGAATGCTCATGACGGAAAGACAACCCGAGGCAAGAAGCACATCGAGATTCCTCGTAAATTCATCCAACAACATGTAGGTAAGACAGTCTTGATCGAACATACACCTAGCTCGAAACGGTTAGCTGATATTCTAACCAAACCCCTTCCTCGAAAAATCTTCGAAAGCCTTCGTTTGAAAGTAATTAAGGAGGAGTGTTAGGGTTTAATTACTATTCCCCTAAATTACTTTTTTGTGTTTGGCAACCATGCCATGTTAGGACCGACGTGAAGTTAGCCCCGCCCAATCTAGCACCAACGTTCTTTTTTGTCTTATTAGTTAGTACATCGTTAGTGCTGTTTAGTGCACTATAGATGAACGTTAGTGCACATCGCATTATTGAGTAAATTATAAAAATTAGGGGTGGGCCAACTTCACATCAAATTTTAAGATTTAATTCATATGTAATATATCACTAGTTAGTGCATCGTTAGTGCTTTCTAATGAACCCAACAGTTTCGTTCGTGCTATTACCATACACTAGAAATTAAGAAAAAACTCTGGGTGGGCCAACTTCACATCAAATTTTAAGATTTAATTCATATGTAATATATCACTAGTTAGTGCATCGTTAGTGCTTTCTAATGAACCCAACAGTTTCGTTCGTGCTATTACCATACACTAGAAATTAAGAAAAAACTCTGGGTGGGCCAACTTCACATCAAATTTTAAGATTTAATTCATATGTAATATATCACTAGTTAGTGCATCGTTAGTGCTTTCTAATGAACCCAACAGTTTCGTTCGTGCTATTACCATACACTAGAAATTAAGAAAAAACTCTGGGTGGGCCAACTTCACATCAAATTTTAAGATTTAATTCATATGTAATATATCACTAGTTAGTGCATCGTTAGTGCTTTCTAATGAACCGAACAGTTTCGTTCGTGCTATTACCATACACTAGAAATTAAGAAAAAACTCTGGGTGGGCCAACTTCACATCAAATTTTAAGATTTAATTCATATGTAATATATCACTAGTTAGTGCATCGTTAGTGCTTTCTAATGAACCCAACAGTGTCGTTCGTGCTATTACCATACACTAGAAATTAAGAAAAAACTCTGGGTGGGCCAACTTCATATTAAATTTTAAGATTTATTTCATATGTAACATATCACTAGTTAGTGCATCGTTAGTGCTTTCTAATGAACCCAACAGTTTCGTTCGTTCTATTACCATACACTAGAAATTAAGAAAAAACTTTGGGTGGGCCAACTTCAAATTAAATTTTAAAATTTAATTTGTATGTAACATATCACTAGTTAGTGCATCGTTAATGCTTTCTAATGAACCCAACAGTTTCGTTCGTGCTATTACCATACACTATAAATTAAGAAAAAACTCTGGGTGGGCCAACTTCAAATCAAATTTTAAGATTTAATTCATATGTAATATATCACTAGTTAGTGCATCGTTAGTGCTTTCTAATTAACCCAACAGTGTCGTTCGTGCTATTACCAAACACTAGAAATTAAGAAAAAACTCTGGGTGGGACTTCAAATTAAATTTTAAAATTTATTCATATGTAACATATCACTAGTTAGTGCATCGTTAGTGCTTTCTAATGTATCCACCAGTTTTGGTCGTACTATTACCGTACACTGGAATTTATACATAGAGCTCTCTCTTTCTTTATCATTGTCCATATTTTCTTACTTTTCATTCGTGTGCTTTCTCACTTTCTCTCTTTTTCTTCTTTTTCTATTTTTATTTCTCTCTCTCTCACATACATATACGCCCACACCAGGGGGGTGAAACTCCATACAGAAACGTGATAACAAGTTTTCAATCTTGTAGCGTTTGGAAATACTTCCTGACCCTTTCATAGATGGCTTTAGTAGTACACATTTTACAGGGATTCTCAAACTTTAATGTCAAAATACTATAAAAAGGTAACATTTGAGAACTGCTGTAAATTTCCCACAATTCTTTATTGCATCGCTCGAAATTCTTTGACATTTAAAACTGTTATTTGTGAATTTGTATCTTTATTGCAATATATTACTTTATCATTCAATATATTTTCGGTAAGTATATTAGTTTTCATACTAGCATTATTA
Source organism: Harpalus rufipes (assembly GCA_951394225.1). Classification (NCBI taxonomy): domain Eukaryota; kingdom Metazoa; phylum Arthropoda; class Insecta; order Coleoptera; family Carabidae; genus Harpalus; species Harpalus rufipes. The sequence continues at coordinate 21,891,125 of OX596285.1, forward strand.
TACGGGGGTGATATAAAATATAACAACAAATTAATAATATTTCAGAAAAAGTTCACACGAACTGCATAGTGAAAACATATTATCGCAGAAGTTGACAGTGCCCAATAGAAGAAATGGTTTATGTAAGTGGACCAGGAGAATTTACATCATGATGGTGCTCTTAGATATTTATACCGTAGAAGAGCAGCAAAATATTATATTATTAGGCGAAAGGACGTGAAGCTTCATAAGATTCATCAAAGAATGTTGAAATAGTATGGTGTCAGTTTTAAGAAAAAATGAGTATAGAAGAGGGTAGATTTGTTAAAAAGTGGACAAACATCGATAACGAGGTCAATGAAGCAGTGCATTTCTGGCAGACATTTAAAGTAACATCTCTTTTTACCTTCCGTCACCTACAGGAAAGGAAGGTACTGTCTTTGGTCAAAAAATTCGGTGGTGAGTTTTCATTGAATAACCACGTTTTAGGGTCTTTACAATACGATTTTACTATTTTTACGATGATGTCTGTATGAGTGTGTGTGTTCGTGTGTGCGTGTGTGTGTGTGTGTGTGTGTGTATGTATGTGTGTGTGTGTGTGGACCGCCGTTTCGTGCACGATATCTCCAATACTAGAATTCCAAAAATTACAATTCTTGTGTATTCCTCTTCCTTATAACCATATGCAGACTTGAGTAGATTTTGGTTATAATTGGTCAACCGGAAGTACCCTCATTTGAAGATTTTAACAGTTTTTCTTGAAAAACTCAGTTAAATGTTATTATAACTTAAAGAATATAATATTATTGTCTATACGATTTGATTGCATTTTATATTTGATATTCAACAGATATAGAGTTAAAGAAGAATACAAATAATAAATTTCATATAAATTTCATAATTCAGCCAGCTATGCTAACTTAACCATGGAAACTGCTAATATATTCAGGTAATTCAAATTGACAGATGTCAGTATCAATAAATAGTAAATGTATGAAAGTGTAAGGGAAATAACTGTAGTGTTGAACGTTTCTAGAAAAATATAAGAGAGAAGATTACATTGGTTTGAACATGTCGTGAGGAGAGATGAGTAAATTGGAAGAATGAATAGCTTATAACAGAAGGTGGAAGAAACATAGAAAGACCAAATATAAGATGAAAGAAGAGAAAAGGAACTGAATGAGGACGACACGCAAAACAAAAATTAGTAGAAAAATAAAATAAAAAATAGCGATCCCCTAACAAATGGGAAAAACTAAAGAAGAAGAAGATGTTAGTGTCAAGTGCAATTCGCATAGTTTTATTAAATAACTTAACTGGAAATCTTTTATGTGCAGGGCGCGTGCAGTGACGTGACTATACTGACTTTGGCAAGCAGATACGAAAGTGGACTCGTGTCAAAATGACAGCTAATAATTACGTCCATAACTGACAATTGTCATAATTTTTCATTCAAAATTTCATGATTTTCTTATTTCATGTGGTTTATTTATTATCAGGGGTGTGGAATTCAGTTGCCGAGAAAAGGAATAATAAAATACCAAAAAATGAAATTTTTAATGAAAAATTTTGACGTGAGGATGACCCGCAAAACAGAAATGAATGGAAGAAGAAAATAAAAAATACCGACCCCTAACGAATGGGAAAAACTAAAGAAGAAGAAGATGTCAGTGTCAAGTGCCATTTGCATGAAATAATATTACTGGAAATTTATAATCTTTTGCAAGAAAATTTATGTATGGAATTTGTACATAATACACAGGATTGACGGAAGGTATTGTGCTGGCTACATCAGATTTTTTTGAAATAATATTACCTCTTGTAATAATAATAATTCAAATTTTAGATTCCTTGAGTAGTATGTTCTTAAATTTTTGTCGCCGTGTAGTTTGAGATTTGTAGTTATTTATTTATTATTTGATTTAAATAATGTAATATATATATATATATTAAAATAAAGACATTAACATATTAAGTTCTGAATTTTTTTTATATAGTTTAACGTATATTTCACATTTATTGATAATGTCTTTAATAAATTATCTATTTTCAATAGATTTTTTATTAATTACATTATCAGGAAATAAAATTTAAAGTTTCGAATAATTCAAAATGAATTCATATTTCCCGCGACTTTCTCGGCTGTCAAATTTAGTTCTCTGACCTTTTCATAGACGGCACTAAACTTGTTATCACGGTTTATAAGGGAGATACCCAATCTTCTACTATATATTTTCCTTAATCTATGGCCCACACATACGCGCACGCACGCCCGCCCGATTTCTCTCTTTCACACACACACACACACACGCGTAATTTTTTTACTCATCATCTCTTCTCGTTTCTCACATACTCTGGCATACTTTTGATCTTGAACCGGATAATTCAGGAACAAAACATTAAAGATGAAAAATCTAAACGTGTTGCACATCTTCAAATGTACCACCGACCCCATTGCACACACGCACGCAAGCAAGAACGCACACACACACACGCACGTCCACACACACATAATCGTGAAAATGTTAAAATCGGATTCTACGGACATTAAAACATCCTTATTTAGCAAAATCTCGATATGTAATTTCTAACACAATCCCTACCTATACCTCCCTTACCTAGGGTAGCGGGAGATAAAAATTGATTACAATAATGCAAATGACAAGATTATAATTATTCTCACAGTGTATTGTAAAAATTGGGATTTTTTGTTTTTAATTGTTTTCATAGAGTGAAGCAGTGGGGAGTGGGGACCTAGAAAATATTTCGCATAGGGACCCAAGAGTTCTAGTTAGACCACTGCACATTATATAGATATAATAATATGTATAACGGATTATGTGCTATAAAAATTGCCTCTTTTATACAATGTTGCGGTAAAAAGGACCATTATTGTTTTTCTTTTTCTAATAGATAACGCCTTCGGCATGGTTTCAGTACTCAAATTAATACGAAAATTTCACAAAATCTTCTTTATTTCTTAAAATATCGATTTCTATATAATATAAATGTAAACATAGAGTCAAATTATCAATCGTAAGTCTTACCAACAGGAGCATAAAAGAAAAAATTATTTAAAAGATTCACATCGAAAACATTTTAAACCTTTGGGAATTTTTAGTTTTTCATATTGTTCGCAAACGTAAATCGGTTGATGCGTAACGACCATACGTGTGTGTATATGTTGTGTGTAAGTGTTTACTCGAGTTTGCTTGTGCGTGTGTGCATGTATACGTATAAATTATATGTTCTTGAAGTAACATCATTGCAATTAGTGCATTTCAAAATCTTTGCCTCTATAACTATATGTATTTATTATACCTTGAGATATGGTTGATTTGTATATGTCCGTTAAAATAGTGCTTTAATTACCGGTTAAAAAACTCCTCAAACCCGGATTCAAAAATTGTACATTTTTGGCAAAAAAATTGAGGGTAAAATTCGGTCAATATTTCGATTTCGTGCTCTTCGGGGTTTAAGATATAAATTAACTCATTTTCAAATCTGAAAACCGTCTGGACAAAGTTTTATTTAATATATCTAAGATGTCGCGCGTTCCGAATTTTTCACAATTCTTCCAAAATATCAAAACTTTTATTTGGTTATGAATTTGGCAGAAATTTACAGGACACACAAAAAATTAACAGAAAATCATTTATTTATATCTAAAATTTGTCGGAAATATTGTTTTTTTAATGCAAATGATTGACTGACAGCAGAAAGGTATGGTTAAAACATCTCTACAAAATTTATAGATATGTAAAACTGTGTAGATTTGTATAGAAATCAAGTTGTATTATAAATCAATAAACACTAAAAATACTTAGTCTTTAAAACTAAATACTCCTAAGTTTTTTGATTGACTGTAACCATTTAGCTATCGAATGAGGCATTTCTTCTGAAGTTGTGCAACATGTTTAGATTTTTTCATCTTGAATCTTTCGTTCCTGAATTATCAGGATCAAGAGTATGACGGAGTGTGTGAGATGATGAGATAGTAAAAAAAATGGAGTGTGTATGTGTGTGTGTGAGCGAGCATGCCCTTGTCTATGTGTGCGTACGTGCGCGAATGTGTGGGTCTTTGAAAAAGGAGAAAGTGAGAGAGCGCACGAAAGAAAAATAAGGAAAGATAGACAATGATAAAGAAAGAAAGAGAGGTAGGTATATGTATAAATTCTTAATAGTACGAACGTAACTGTTCGGTTCATCAGAAAGCACTAACGATGCACTAACTAGTGATAAGGTACATATTAATTAAATCTCAAAATTTAATTTGAAGTTGGCCCATCCAAAGATTTTTCTTAATTTCTAGTGTATGGTAATAGCACGAACGACACTGTTGGGTTCATTAGAAAGCACTAACGATGCACTAACAAGTGATATATTACATATGGATTAAATCTTAAAGTTTGATTTGAAATTGGCCCACCCAGAGTTTTTTCTTAATTTCTAGTGTATGGTAATAGCACGAACGAAACTGTTGGGTTCATTAGAAAGCACTAACTAAACTAGTGATATGTTACATATGAAATAAATCTTAAAATTTAATATGAAGTTGGTCCACCCAGAGTTTTTTCTTAATTTCTACACTCAAAAAAATATGAGTTTTATTTTCAAAAAAAATTACTTTTGTTTGTAAAAACATCCAAAATGAAAAGAATTACTTTCAACTTCAAAAAATTGCATGTAATATTAAAAATCTCTACTTTCAAAACATACTTTTAATTATAAAACTATTATAATTTTAATTTAGAAGTAATTTTTCCTTAGTAGAATATTATATGTTTTTAATTTAATAATTACTTTTTTTGTTTCGGAAAAAAAATTTTTTATAAAGTTATTCTTTTAATACAAAATTAATACTTTTAAAATAAATACTTAAATTTTCTGTTTAAAGTATTGACATTTTGAATTAAAAGTAAAAATATTTTTTTAATTCAAATAAATTATTTGTTAAAATCAAAATAAAATATTTTAATATCAAAATATTAATACTTTTAAATGTAAAGATAACTTTTAAAAATAAAAATAATTATTTTCATGGCAAAATATTCACTTTCAAACTGATATGTGCAATTTTAAATCAAAAGTATTTACTTTTGACTACCAATTTGTCGGTTTTTGCCTGCAAAGATAGTCTTTCTCAGTGTATTGCATGTGTGTGCAATTAGTAAGCAGTAGTAAGTGTTTGTTTGTATAAAAGTGTAAGTGTATAATGGAAAACGAGGACTTGCGGTATTGATATTTTATCGGCATTAAATACCCAATGTGTCGTTCCTGTAGAAGGTGAAGAAACTAATCATAATGAGATAAGTGATAATCAGTACCTCATTTTAAATTTAGAGACTGCAAATACTGATGGAGAAAATTGTAGATTCATCAAATAGAGTAAATAAAAAAGAAATAGAACTATATAATTTCCTAAAAGAACATAAAATTGAGGATGTTTATCCATATTTTCAAGGTAAGAATTTTTATCTATAGTTTTGGGAAATATACAGTTAATATGAATGTGAAGCGTGAATAATATTATTTGTTCTTATAGGAAAACAACTAACTGTAGACTATATGCGATACTTGAATGACTTCGATTTAAGAGAATTGATTCCGAGCTCAAATTTCGGTTTAAGAATATTTGTGCGAAGACAACTTGGCTTTAATGAACATTATCAGTCATATGAAATTGGAAACATTACAAACTTAATATCTTTAAAACCAATTACATATTTTACTAGTCCACCTATACATACTTACAAAATTACAAATAAATATGTTGTTAGAAATAAGTTTATTTAGAGTTAAAATAGGCTTAACATATAACAAATAAGTATAGCATTTGTTAAGAATTATTTTTATTTATCTATAAATATTTTGTTAGAAATAAGTTCTCTTTTTTTACATATAGATACATATTTTTTAAATTATTGTATATTTACTGAAACAAATAAAAAAATTTAGTATTAAGTAATTTTAAATTTTAAAACCTTTATTCCTCCGGTTAAATAAATACATATCTTATTTCAAATAAATAAAAATATTAAATTAAAAGCAAAATAAAATAAAATTAAATAAATATTCTTTCAAATTAAATACTTACTGCTTTTAATTTTATTGCATCGATTATTTTGAGTTAATGTTATAAAAACATTCTTTTGAAATCATACGTTTTTAATTTAAAATTAAATACGCTTCACTTAAATACGAGGTAATTTAAAAATAAATACAATACTTTTAACAAATTTGCTTTTGATATAATAGTATTTACTTTTGTCTTAAAATCCTAAATAACGGTTGAGAGTAAGGGTACTTTTAAATCAAATATAAACTTTGTTAGATCCTTTTTGAAAGTAAATATATTTTATTTAACCTGCAATTTAATAAGTATTAAAGCAAAATTTCTTTGGGTGTAGTGTATGGTAATAGCAAGAACGAAACTGTTGGGTTCATTAGAAAGCACTAACGATGCACTAACTAGTGATATATTACATATGAATTAAATCTTAAAATTTGATGTGAAGTTGGCCCACCCAGAGTTTTTTCTTAATTTCTAGTGTATGGTAATAGCACGAACGAAACTGTTCGGTTCATTAGAAAGCACTAACGATGCACTAACTAGTGATATATTACATATGAATTAAATCTTAAAATTTGATGTGAAGTTGGCCCACCCAGAGTTTTTTTCTTAATTTCTAGTGTATGGTAATAGCACGAACGAAACTGTTGGGTTCATTAGAAAGCACTAACGATGCACTAACTAGTGATATATTACATATGAATTAAATCTTAAAATTTGATGTGAAGTTGGCCCACCCAGAGTTTTTTCTTAATTTCTAGTGTATGGTAATAGCACGAACGAAACTGTTGGGTTCATTAGAAAGCACTAACGATGCACTAACTAGTGATATATTACATATGAATTAAATCTTAAAATTTGATGTGAAGTTGGCCCACCCAGAGTTTTTTTCTTAATTTCTAGTGTATGGTAATAGCACGAACGAAACTGTTGGGTTCATTAGAAAGCACTAACGATGCACTAACTAGTGATATATTACATATGAATTAAATCTTAAAATTTGATGTGAAGTTGGCCCACCCAGAGTTTTTTCTTAATTTCTAGTGTATGGTAATAGCACGAACGAAACTGTTGGGTTCATTAGAAAGCACTAACGATGCACTAACTAGTGATATATTACATATGAATTAAATCTTAAAATTTGATGTGATGTTGGCCCACCCAGAGTTTATTCTTAATTTCTAGTGTATGGTAATAGCACGAACGACACTGTTGGGTTCATTAGAAAGCACTAACGATGCACTAACTAGTGATATATTACATATGAATTAAATCTTAAAATTTGATGTGAAGTTGGCCCACCCAGAGTTTTTTCTTAATTTCTAGTGTATGGTAATAGCACGAACGAAACTGTTCGGTTCATTAGAAAGCACTAACGATGCACTAACTAGTGATATATTACAAATGAATTATATCTTAAAATATGATGTGAAGTTGGCCCACCCGGAGTTTATTCTTAATTTCTAGTGTATGGTAATAGCACGAACGACACTGTTGGGTTCATTAGAAAGCACTAACGATCCACTAACTAGTGATATATTACATATGAATTAAATCTTAAAATTTGATGTGAAGTTGGCCCACCCAGAGTTTTTTCTTAATTTCTAGTGTATGGTAATAGCACGAACGAAACTGTTGGGTTCGTTAGAAAGCACTAACGATGCACTAACTAGTGATATATTACATATGAATTAAATCTTAAAATTTGATGTGAAGTTGGCCCACCCAGAGTTTATTCTTAATTTCTAGTGTATGGTAATAGCACGAACGACACTGTTGGGTTCATTAGAAAGCACTAACGATGCACTAACTAGTGATATATTACATATGAATTAAATCTTAAAATTTGATGTGAAGTTGGCCCACCCAGAGTTTTTTCTTAATTTCTAGTGTATGGTAATAGCACGAACGAAACTGTTGGGTTCATTAGAAAGCACTAACGATGCACTAACTAGTGATATATTACATATGAATTAAATCTTAAAATTTGATGTGATGTTGGCCCACCCAGAGTTTATTCTTAATTTCTAGTGTATGGTAATAGCACGAACGACACTGTTGGGTTCATTAGAAAGCACTAACGATGCACTAACTAGTGATATATTACATATGAATTAAATCTTAAAATTTGATGTGAAGTTGGCCCACCCAGAGTTTTTTCTTAATTTCTAGTGTATGGTAATAGCACGAACGAAACTGTTCGGTTCATTAGAAAGCACTAACGATGCACTAACTAGTGATATATTACAAATGAATTATATCTTAAAATATGATGTGAAGTTGGCCCACCCGGAGTTTATTCTTAATTTCTAGTGTATGGTAATAGCACGAACGACACTGTTGGGTTCATTAGAAAGCACTAACGATCCACTAACTAGTGATATATTACATATGAATTAAATCTTAAAATTTGATGTGAAGTTGGCCCACCCAGAGTTTTTTCTTAATTTCTAGTGTCTGGTAATAGCACGAACGAAACTGTTGGGTTCATTAGAAAGCACTAACGATGCACTAACTAGTGATATATTACATATGAATTAAATCTTAAAATTTGATGTGAAGTTGGCCCACCCCTAATTTTTATAATTTACTCAATAATGCGATGTGCACTAACGTTCATCTATAGTGCACTAAATAGCACTAACGATGCACTAACTAATATGACAAAAAAGAACGTTGGTGTTAGATTGGGCGGGGCTAACTTTACGCCGGTGAAAATCTGTGGCTAAGAGAACAGGGAATGATCCCCCGAAAAAAGATCTAGAGAGCTTCAACGAAGCGGCGCAACCCCACAAGGGATGTTATCGCCACCATATATATATATATATATATATATATATATATATATATATATATATATATATATATATATATATATATATATAATAATAATAATAATAATAATAATAATAATAGCGTGTCCAACCAAAAAGAATAAAATAACATAAAATAATAACATTGACAAAATATAAATGTATATGAATTGTTTTCGGACCATTTAAACTTCTAAACACCAATGAACTGCATACATCAACGCTGTTGGATTGACAGCAGCAAGATCACTCATCTGACAGGGATGTTGTAAGATGGGACAGTTAAGCATGTGAGCCATGGTTTGTTGAAGTCCGCATGAACATAAGTCTGAGCCGCTAAGCAGTCCCCATTTTACCATATTTACTCTACATCTTCCTGTTTGGGTACGGAGACGGTTTAAGCTCTTCCAAGTTAACCAAGGTAGGTCGCCGCCGGGAGGAAGTTGCTCCTTTGGCTGAACTTGTAGCTCCTTATCTCTGTCTTTCAAAGAGTGAACCCATATAGCGATCCGTTCTTGACTTGCTGATGTTAGAAGCGGTCTCACGGAAGCTAGGAAGCTCTTTCGAGATTTGAGTCTGGGAACGGACATTACGTGGCCATGTAGTGGGTGCCGTGGATCTGATATATATATATATATATATATATATATATATATATATATATATATATATATATATATATATATATATTTTGGAAATTGAATGGGAAACAATTTAGTGGCATATTTAAAGTTTCGTTTATTTTATAAGCAATATTCAAGTCTAAGTTCTTTGTATTCTGTAAAAGGTCCACGACTGGTTTTGAATTTACTATTTTTCCATTCACTACAAACCCTGAATCAAGGAAATGGTTCCTCAATAATTTTATTATATGCGGTGCGTCGGCAAAAACATAGACCTTTTTCCCACTAATTGGATTTACAAACCATGTTTGCTCTTCAGTAATATTTAATTCGGACCAAAGGCCCCTATTACTTCCCCCTAAATCAGAATTTATTGCGTATACTGGATATCCAATGCCTTCCATTTTTGCAATAATTTCAAATAATATTTTTTTGTCTATTTTACAGTCGTAATTGTAAAAAATCGGTTGCTTCCAATGGTAACACAGACCCCGAGCCATAACGACTTGCACATATTTTGATGGGCCCAAAGTTGTATCACTCTTTTTCTCATAATCATATAAACTTTGTATTTTCATTTCATCGAAGAGTAGAACGCATGCCTTTTCCATTTTCGATCCTAGGCTATCTTTCATGAGTCTCAGTCCGGTGTTCTGAACACCTGCAAAGTTTAATCAAAATTTAAAAATCATAATAATATATAATTATAAAGTATATCCCTATATGAATGAAGGGGTGTACCTGGTTGCACGTTAATTTTTCCAGCCCATCTCCTTAAGGTTGAGACCCCAGGTAGAGGAAAACCTCTTCTTCTCAGTAACCGATAGGCCCGAGCACCTCCTGCATACAACGATAAAGCGGAGGCAATATCGTCTGCAGTCCATTTCACTTGGTGGCCAGATTTCAGTTGTCGTAGTTGACCTTTTGTAAAAACTTTTTCAACTTGACGTAATTGTGCCTCTTGCTTTTGTATAACCGATTTTAACCGAGAAAGTTCTTGTTGCAACGTAGCGATTTTCTCTTGTAAACTAATGGAAACAAATAAATATAAATCTAATTGATAATTAAATTGATAATATTAATTACGTACCATTCATCAGTTTCTGTTGAAACGCAAGCAGTATTTGATTCCGACACCGCGATTTCTTCAGTTTCAACAGGTGCAGGTGAATCTTGTTCCTGGATTTGTGTGGCGTGACTACACAAAACAATCAAATTTAAACACACATGTCGACTATAAAATAAATTTTAGTACGTACCTAATACGAATATTTCGCATCAAATGCCTTCTGTTTACCCTGTTTTCTCGTTGGGATTCGGTAGGTGAATCCGTTTGTTTTATTAGGTTAACTGAAGGAACACCATCTGGTTTTAATTTCCATTTTTTAAAAGGCAGTTTAAGTAGTTTCTCCTTTACACAAAAATCACTGTCCACAAAATGTTTAGAGCAAATTTGTGCCGTTTTAATGTTAAACTTGCGCTGTTGATAACACTTGTGCACCCATGTAACACAAACAGATTTGCTTTTTGGAAATGAAAAATACCTACATTCCGCATTATAGTTCTTGCTGTTTTTATTGTTGTTATTATTACAACCAACAACCGCACAAAATACCATTTTGAGGATAAAAACTGAGATTTTAGAACGCGCTATGTGTATACAACACAGTATACAAAACGCGGCTTGCCACTCCGTGTCACGGAGTGACGTCACGCGCAAGACAAGGACAGAGCACTGTATGCGCGTGAGCATATCTTATTGAAGTCATAATATCATGTATATATACCGGGTGGCGCTCGAAGCCCGTTACATAGGCATGTAGCATGGGAAATAAGAATAATTTGAATATTTGCCTCCCATTAAAACTTATTGTAGTAAAACTTTGCACACTTGTTTGGGAACACTTATTGCATTATATCAATAACAAATCGTTTAAAATTAATAAATAATAATTAAGAGAAATAAGAAAATGTTTTAGCAATTTTAAAATAAACTTATTATCACTCATAAAAAGATGATTGTCATAAGCGACCGTAGCGCAATGGTAACGTCCTTGCTTCTTGTTCCAAAGCTACTGGGTTCAAACCTAGAACACCTTAATTTTTTTAAATTTTAATTTTTACTATGTATTTTTGTGGTTTTATTTGTTTTAATTTTTTTTATTTGTTTTTGTTTATTTTTATTTGTTTTTATTAATTTTTATGTGTTTTTATTTATTTTTATTTTTTTCTATTTATTTTAATTTAACAAAAAAACGATAAAACTACAATAAATTTTTAAAAAATTAAAGAGGTGTGCTAGGTTTGAACTCAGTACCTTTGGAACAAAAATCAAGGACGTTACCATTATGCTATGGTCGCTAATAGGTTAATGATTCTTTTATAAGTGATAATAAGTATTACTTTAAAATTGCTACAACATTTTTTTATTTTACTTAATTATTTTTTATTTATTTTAAACAATTTGTTATTAATATGATGCAATAAGTGTTCGCAAACATGTGTATAAAGTTTTATTACAATAAGTTATAATGGGAGGCAAATATTCAAATTATTCTTATTTCCCATGTTAAATGCCTATGTAACGGCTTTCGAGCGCCACCCGGTATATATATATATATATATATATATATATATATATATATATATATATATATATATATATATATACCGGGTGGCGCTCGAAAGCCGTTACATAGGCATTTAACATGGGAAATAAGAATAATTTGAATATTTGCCTCCCATTATAACTTATTGTAATAAAACTTTATACACATGTTTGCGAACACTTATTGCATCATATTAATAACAAATTGTTTAAAATAAATAAAAAATAATTAAGTAAAATAAAAAAATGTTGTAGCAATTTTAAAGTAATACTTATTATCACTTATAAAAGAATCATTAACCTATTAGCGACCATAGCATAATGGTAACGTCCTTGATTTTTGTTCCAAAGGTACTGAGTTCAAACCTAGCACACCTCTTTAATTTTTTAAAAATTTATTGTAGTTTTATCGTTTTTTTGTTAAATTAAAATAAATAGAAAAAAATAAAAATAAATAAAAACACATAAAAATTAATAAAAACAAATAAAAATAAACAAAAACAAATAAAAAAAATTAAAACAAATAAAACCACAAAAATACATAGTAAAAATTAAAATTTAAAAAAATTAAGGTGTTCTAGGTTTGAACCCAGTAGCTTTGGAACAAGAAGCAAGGACGTTACCATTGCGCTACGGTCGCTTATGACAATCATCTTTTTATGAGTGATAATAAGTTTATTTTAAAATTGCTAAAACATTTTCTTATTTCTCTTAATTATTATTTATTAATTTTAAACGATTTGTTATTGATATAATGCAATAAGTGTTCCCAAACAAGTGTGCAAAGTTTTACTACAATAAGTTTTAATGGGAGGCAAATATTCAAATTATTCTTATTTCCCATGCTACATGCCTATGTAACGGGCTTCGAGCGCCACCCGGTATATATACATGATATTATGACTTCAATAAGATATGCTCACGCGCATACAGTGCTCTGTCCTTGTCTTGCGCGTGACGTCACTCCGTGACACGGAGTGGCAAGCCGCGTTTTGTATACTGTGTTGTATACACATAGCGCGTTCTAAAATCTCAGTTTTTATCCTCAAAATGGTATTTTGTGCGGTTGTTGGTTGTAATAATAACAACAATAAAAACAGCAAGAACTATAATGCGGAATGTAGGTATTTTTCATTTCCAAAAAGCAAATCTGTTTGTGTTACATGGGTGCACAAGTGTTATCAACAGCGCAAGTTTAACATTAAAACGGCACAAATTTGCTCTAAACATTTTGTGGACAGTGATTTTTGTGTAAAGGAGAAACTACTTAAACTGCCTTTTAAAAAATGGAAATTAAAACCAGATGGTGTTCCTTCAGTTAACCTAATAAAACAAACGGATTCACCTCCGAATCCCAACGAGAAAACAGGGTAAACAGAAGGCATTTGATGCGAAATATTCGTATTAGGTACGTACTAAAATTTATTTTATAGTCGACATGTGTGTTTAAATTTGATTGTTTTGTGTAGTCACGCCACACAAATCCAGGAACAAGATTCACCTGCACCTGTTGAAACTGAAGAAATCGCGGTGTCGGAATCAAATACTGCTTGCGTTTCAACAGAAACTGATGAATGGTACGTAATATCAATTAGATTTATATTTATTTGTTTCCATTAGTTTACAAGAGAAAATCGCTACGTTGCAACAAGAACTTTCTCGGTTAAAATCGGTTATACAAAAGCAAGAGGCACAATTACGTCAAGTTGAAAAAGTTTTTACAAAAGGTCAACTACGACAACTGAAATCTGGCCACCAAGTGAAATGGACTGCAGACGATATTGCCTCCGCTTTATCGTTGTATGCAGGAGGTGCTCGGGCCTATCGGTTACTGAGAAGAAGAGGTTTTCCTCTACCTGGGGTCTCAACCTTAAGGAGATGGGCTGGAAAAATTAACGTGCAACCAGGTACACCCCTTCATTCATATAGGGATATACTTTATAATTATATATTATTATGATTTTTAAATTTTGATTAAACTTTGCAGGTGTTCAGAACACCGGACTGAGACTCATGAAAGATAGCCTAGGATCGAAAATGGAAAAGGCATGCGTTCTACTCTTCGATGAAATGAAAATACAAAGTTTATATGATTATGAGAAAAAGAGTGATACAACTTTGGGCCCATCAAAATATGTGCAAGTCGTTATGGCTCGGGGTCTGTGTTACCATTGGAAGCAACCGATTTTTTACAATTACGACTGTAAAATAGACAAAAAAATATTATTTGAAATTATTGCAAAAATGGAAGGCATTGGATATCCAGTATACGCAATAAATTCTGATTTAGGGGGAAGTAATAGGGGCCTTTGGTCCGAATTAAATATTACTGAAGAGCAAACATGGTTTGTAAATCCAATTAGTGGGAAAAAGGTCTATGTTTTTGCCGACGCACCGCATATAATAAAATTATTGAGGAACCATTTCCTTGATTCAGGGTTTGTAGTGAATGGAAAAATAGTAAATTCAAAACCAGTCGTGGACCTTTTACAGAATACAAAGAACTTAGACTTGAATATTGCTTATAAAATAAACGAAACTTTAAATATGCCACTAAATTGTTTCCCATTCAATTTCCAAAGCTGTTTCTAGATTGGGATCTCTGGGCTTATATAAAGATAACAATAATTGGATGGAATGCTCGAAACTTATAAAAATTGTGAATGATTGGTTTGATATCTTTAATTTTAAAGTTCCGCAGTCCGAATCCCGAAGTACTATTAAAGCTTATGGTTTAGCATTAGATGAACAGAACAAAGTTTTAGACGAAATATTTGAATACATAAAGACTATGAGAAAAATAAATTCAAAACGTTTGCTGCCTTTCCAAAATGGCATTTTAATTAGTATTAAATCCTTAAAGGCACTTTTCGTCGATCTGAAAAATGATTTTGATATTAAATATTTGCTAACATATCACTTGAACCAGGATCCTTTAGAAGGATTCTTTTCAGTCATAAGGTCGATTGGAGGTTTGCATGACCATCCCACTGCTTTGCAGTTCAAGTATAGGTTTAGAAATTATATAATGGGGAGAAACGATGAGGTAATTTCTGAATCGGCTAATGTGCAAGCACCGGGCGAAGTTGCTAATATTGCGGTTATTGGAAGTGAAGGACATATCAACGACGAGAATGAACATTGTAATGCAAAAGTTGTCACTAGACAAATATTCTCCAGTTTAGAAATATCTGAATATGACGATGTGATTTTGATTAACGATTTGAGTGATATTGAGTGGGATGGTCTAGAGAATCTGGCAGGGTTTGTCGCGTTTAAGCTAAGGAAATCAGAAAAACTTGGATACATTCCTGATTCTTCCGATTCCTCTTATTCTTGGGTCAATCATGTATCTGAGGGAGGGTTAACGAAACCAACAGATGATTTTTTATATAAATGTAAAAAATTAGTGGACATTTTCAATAACTTTAATGGATCTGGTTTGAAAATTACTGAAAATTTTCTAAAAAGTCTTATACAATTATCCGAAAATATAGATTTAAGTAATGATGCAAAGTCATTGTTTTTTAGATGTAATATGTACTTTAGAATTAGATTGTTAAATGAACGTATTAAAGAAAATTCCAACATTAGAAAAAGAAAAATTGTAAAAATCAGTACTGAGTGTGTATGACATAATTATATTAGTTTTGTATCCAATTTTGTTTTCAAATTATTTACTCCCATGTTTTTATTACGCGGATTTATGAGATATATAAATGTTACTGTGAAACTCATTTACGTGCTTAGGGGCTATGCAATAGAGACGAGAATCGCTTATTTTGTCACGGAGTGACGTCATGCGCCGTGCATACTAGAATGCGTACTTCAAACGAGCATATCTTATTGAAGTCATAATATCATGGTTTATATATATATATATATATATATATATATATATATATATATATATATATATATATATATATATTATAATTGTATTACAGCATTTAAAAATTTTCTATTTAATCTATATTTAGATAATTAAACAATAGTTTAGAGAAAGACAATAGAATACGTCAAAATTTTGGGTTTAAAGAAACGAATTATCAGTATTTCCCATCCTACATTCATTTCTAAAAATTTACATAAATTTAAAGATATTTTAATCAGAAATTCTTACCCCGAACCCCTTATTCGTCGTTTGCTTTTCAACACAAACACAGTAGGGCTGAATATTGATAACAACAACCCTCAGACTGACATGAACAACAGTAACATTACTTTTACATCATTACCTAATATTGACAATCTTACTTTTCAATTATTAAAAGAAGTTAAAAATAATAACGTACAAATAGCAATTAAAAATCCGCTTACTACTAATTCCCTATTTTCTAAAATTAAAGATCCGATTGAAAAAGAGTTACAATCTAACATTGTGTACAAAATTCCTTGCGGTGAATGTGAGAAGGTTTATATTGGACAAACAACTAGATCACTCAAAGATAGAATGACATCCCATAAAAGTGACTGTAGATTAAGACCTAATGCTTGTGCTTTATCGCAGCATTGTAATGATTTTTCGCATTTTGTTGACTACAATAACTCATCTATACTCGAAATTGAAACTAATTCCAGTAAACGTAATTTTCTGGAAATGGTTCATATCAATAAAACCAACCACACAATGAATAAATGGTCTGATGTAAGTGGTTTGAGCTCTATCTATAATTATCTGTTTAAATTCAAGGAATTACATAAACCTAATATTATTTTAAACTCTGATCCGACTTAGTTTTTTTTTATAAATTTCTTTGGTCAATTAGTACTTTTTTACTAATTTAAAATTAACATTTTGGTTGTTTTCCGGTCCGACATCCGGTTGGATTTACTTTCTTCTTTTTCTTCTCCAGTGTTTTACAAATTTGCTCAAGGTTCGAACTTGTTTAGTTTTCATTCATTCAACACGTGTTTTTTAACTTTGACTTCTTCTGAACCGATTAGTTCTGTTTTAACAATCTGTTCTAATTATCTAATATATATTTTTTGGCAACTTTATTCTAAATTTAACTACAAAAATGTATCAACACTATCAGCTTAAATTTATCACAGTTCTGATGACTGACTTGTTTACAATTTAACCTCACTAAGTAGTAAGTACTGTATTACATTGAACATTTTTTCAAAATTTTAATACGAAATTTGTTACTAAATTGTAGCTGTCCTGAAGAAGGAATAAAGTAATTCCGAAAGCTTGACATGTAACTTATATATATATATATATATATATATATATATATATATATATATATATATATATATATATATATATATATATATATATATGTCATTCTATCTTTGAGTGATCTAGTTGTTTGTCCAATATAAACCTTCTCACATTCACCGCAAGGAATTTTGTACACAATGTTAGATTGTAACTCTTTTTCAATCGGATCTTTAATTTTAGAAAATAGGGAATTAGTAGTAAGCGGATTTTTAATTGCTATTTGTACGTTATTATTTTTAACTTCTTTTAATAATTGAAAAGTAAGATTGTCAATATTAGGTAATGATGTAAAAGTAATGTTACTGTTGTTCATGTCAGTCTGAGGGTTGTTGTTATCAATATTCAGCCCTACTGTGTTTGTGTTGAAAAGCAAACGACGAATAAGGGGTTCGGGGTAAGAATTTCTGATTAAAATATCTTTAAATTTATGTAAATTTTTAGAAATGAATGTAGGATGGGAAATACTGATAATTCGTTTCTTTAAACCCAAAATAACGTTGATCTTAATTTTCATGGTATGGTGTGAATGAAAATGTATATATCTTCCTGAAGCCATGGGCTTTTGGTACCAATCAAGTATGATTGTATTCAACGATGTTCTTATTAATTTAGTGTCCAGGAAGGGTACACTCCTTTCAGTTTCTTTTTCGATGGTGAATTGTATATTGGGGTTATAATTATTGAATATATCAAGTATTTCCTCTGTCTTATCACTCGGTACTGCGCAAATTATGTCATCTACATATTTTTTAATAAAAGGTAAACTGAAACTAAGTCTGGGAATGCAATCATCCAGTAATTGATCCATCACATATTGTGCTATTATGGGGCTAAGGGAACTGCCCATGGGGGTACCAAAAATTTGTTTATAAAAATGGTCTTTAAATTTACAAAAACTAGTATCAAAAATGAATTTTATTAATTCTATGAAGGATTCTAAGTTCAAATTACAATGTTGTGAAATAATTTCCCATTTGTCTGTTATACTTTTCAACACCAAATCCACAGGAGTATTACTAAACAGAGAAACAACATCTAAACTAATTATGACGTAGTCATCAGGTAACTGGTAATTTTGAAATTCTGAAGCAAAATCGAATGAATCCTTTAATAAAATAAATATTTTGTTGGTCGTAAGCGGTCTGTAATGTATCTGCGACAAAAGATGCTATTTTACTATTTTGCCCCAAATAGTATAATATATATATATATATATATATATATATATATATATATATATATATATATATATATATATATATATATATAGGTTAGGTATGATCACGACTGATCAGTTAAGTAGTTACGAAGTTCACAGGTGTAGCAGTCAGATTGTTGGGAAGGTTGTTAAATTATACTCTTTTAAGTTACATGTCAAGCTTTCGGAATTACTTTATTCCTTCTTCAGGACAGCTACAATTTAGTAACAAATTTTGTATTAATATATATATATATATATATATATATATATATATATATATATATATATATATATATATATATATATATATATCGTTACTCATTTGTTTTCTGAAATAAAAACAACTGAATACTGCCTTATTATGGGAAATAAAATGTTAAACAACCTTTATAAAGAAATTTTTTGTATACTGTCGTTATTTACCGATATATATATATATATATATATATATATATATATATATATATATATATATATATATATATATATATATATATATTCTGTTATTGGATTTATTTGCGATATGTTATTCTTAAGACATGATATGGTAGGAATTACTATACTATTGGTGACATCGTTCGGCGCATACCTTTATGGAAACTATTTCAATAGGTTTCAAATTTTTTAAAACATCACGTGTTGGTTCAAACGGGGTCAACATTACAGGAGCTTTTGGAAAGTTTAATAGAAGTGACCCTATATAGTCTTTTATTTCCAAAAAGCGTTCTACCATGTAATAAGTTGAATTCTACCGTGTAGGCACCGGTTGAATCAATTTTAAGGGTTTCTCTTTTCGTATTTTTCGCAACTCATCCGCAGCACTAACATATGTTTGAAAAAAGTAACCATGCTTTTAACTTTAACAATTATATTTTTGACAATATCATCAACATCTGCAAGATTGATTGTGTGAGCAAAACATGCTAAATGCTTATTTTTTAGCATATCAGATACGGATTTGACTATATTAGCCCCGCTGTCAGTTACAATTACTATCAGTTTATTATCAGTTGTTATATTCCAATCTGTACAAACTGTAGTTACACACTCTTGAAGATAATCTGTTGTATGCCTCTCATGTAATTCTGAAACACCTATAGTGACGGATTCGAGCTTTTGATTCGAATCGAAATATAATGCGCGGTAAGATCCATTCGTATTCATTGTTTCGGTCCATATATCAGTAGTGATAGATATATTTTCAACTTGCAAGAGTCTATTTTTTATAATTTCGGACAGCATTTCATATTTTTCATCCACTAATCTCGATATGATTCTTCTAGATGATGGTTTATATAAAGGAACTGTAGTTTTCAATAAACATTTTAATCCATCCTTCTCAACACAGTTAATAGGCATATTGTCTTTTGCTATCATATAAACAAATGCGTTTGTAATTAGTCCTGCTTTCGCATCTCTATCTGAAATATATGTTCGAATGTATTCAGGGAAAAGTAATTAATTAAATTTATTAATAATTTACACTAAAAGATGTAATCCTTGAGAGAGCTTCTGTGATTGGCGGTTGACGGTTTGTTGTTATAACTGATGATGTAACTCGGGATCCGAATCTAGTCTAGGATTTTTCGTTTTGGATACTGACACAGAATGGGGAAGCAGAATCAGTGGTATTATATTCGTAATCTTCGGATTCTTCGGCGTAGTTCATCAATTCGGTATCAAATGTATTATTTTCTGCATCGTCATTATTTTTTTCCAACATTTGCTTTTTTTCATTTTAGATGGTTGAACAAATTAGTTGTACTTCCCGATGACTTTACAACTATTAAACAAAATTTGCATTTACCTCCCGCACTAGTTTTTGCGTAATATTTACAAACATTACAGTTCAAGTTGAAAACCATTATAGATTATAATATAAAACTGCAAGAATATACTAATAAATACTCCTAAAGAATGAGAAATTAATTAAAACTAACCTTCGCTGTAGAACAAAAACGAATCTCGATTATAGTTGTAACAGTTTTCTCTTTTCTATACGAAGGCGTAGAAAGGACATGAAAAAATAATATTTATAATTACAAGTTTTACCTTGCAATTAGGCTTAATTGCAACTAGTATCTTGCAATTAGGATTAATTGCAACTTTTATCTTGCAATTAGGTATAATTGCAACTTTTATCTTATTAACCTAACCTAACCAAAACTAAATTGCAAGATTTATCTTACAATTAGGATTAAGATAAAAGTTGCAATTAAGCTTAATTGCACGATAAAACTTGCAATTATAAATATTTTTCTTTCGTGTCCTTTCTACGCCTTCGTATTTCTGAGACTTGCTGTGAACATGAATGAAGTAAAGTGTGAAGTGATACTGATCTGATAAGTGATCGTGACTCGTGACTGTAATAGTAGATGGCGCTGGTGAAATTTACTAATTTTACTTTGTAGGACATATATTTTTATCTGGTAATAAATTTCGTACAATATTTCACAAAATAGATCGATCTACCGATCGATTCAGCACATTTCAGATCGATAAAAAATCGGTGTCAAACTACAAAAAAATGGATTATTTAAAAAATCGAATCGAAATGCGCATCCCTAGAAGACGTCCCCCCCTTTAACGTTTTATTATAATAGAAAAAAATGGCTTATATAAAAATTTTATTATTTTAAATGTACTATTTTGTGGCAGATGTAGATAATTTTTGTAAATTCAGGTTTACAAGATACGACTATCAACTTTTATTTTTTAAATAGCGATCTATAATTATTTTAGTAAAATATAAACCTCCATATTTTTCACTTTTCAACATTGTATTAGTTTTTATTAATGTATTTGAAAAAAAAATCGAGAAAAATAAAAAAATTGAGATGTGTGAAATAATTTTTATTCAAATACTCAAGGTCAAGAAAGCGTAAAAAAATTAACCCAAAATAATAATTAACGTGACTAAACTAAACATTAGATGCTTCCTTCAACATTTTTGGTTGCATAAAGAACAAATTTGTTTTTTTAAAATCGTTCAAACACTTCAAGGTTAAAATATTGGTGAAAGATAGGAACGAATAATCTAGTTACTTTCGGAAGTTTTAGTGCATTGATGTTTTTATAAATGAAATAAATAAAACTTTCCTTCAACTAATCTAAATTTGTTAGAAAACATAAATAACATAATGATCGACAGCACGTCAGATGATAAAATCGGCAGACTTGATCTGATTTTAAACAAATTAGAAAAATTAGACAATATTGAAAATATTGTGCTAAAAAACTAATTTTAGTAGTGATGTTCATACGATTAAAAACAGACTGTCGCAATTAGAAGAAACTACTACGATACAACAAAAATTAATTAATAATTTGTAAAAGCAATTAAAAAAGAATAATATATTTTATGGCTTGAAAGAAAATGATAAAATTAAAACAACGTTTTAAATTTCGTAAATAAAACTTTCCAAATTAATTTAACCATGTAAGATTTGAATAATGTTAGAAGAATTGGAAATAAAAGCAACCAAAATGGACCACTCCTTGTTTGTTTGTCTCACAAGATACAAAAAGCATACTGTATTCAAAAATCGCATGTTTCAAAGGAACCGAAGTATACAAGTGCAATGACCTAACCTCTCACATTATATTCTTCAGATAAGATTATGTTATGCTATTTTTTTCCTAAATCTCTAGGACGTCGTAGTTCAGAAAAAGGCTACGACGGATGGTCTTAAACACTCTGTATATAGAAAATAATAATAATAATATTTTGTCGGCTTTTCAACTTTTACTGTTATAGCCCTACTAAATACATTTATTAATTATATTATTACAATTTCTATTACATACATATATAATAATGTATTCGAAGACACTCACAGACACCCAAGCCCCTGGTGGGAATCGAACCCACGACCCCAGGGTCCGAGCGGTGAAGTCGCTTTGAGCGCTGGTTCAACACACTCGATCGCCGAGGCGGCTAGTAGTATATAGAAAAAAAATACTATTTTTTTACCTTCCGTCACCTCTAGGTAAGGAAGGTATTGTCTTTGGTCAAAAAATTCGGTGGTGTGTTTTCATTGAATAAGCACGTTTTAGGGTCTTTACAATACGATTTTACTATTTTTACGATGATGTCTGTATGTGTGTGTGTGTTCGTGTGTGTGTGTGTGTGTGTGTGTGTGTATGTGTGTGTGTATGTGTGTGTGTGTGACCGCGTTTTCGTGCACGATATCTCCAATACTAGAATTCCAAAAATTACAATTCTTGCGTATTCCTCTTCCTTACAACCATATGCAGACCTGTTTAGATTTTGGTTATAATTGGTCAACCGGAAGTACCCTCATTTGAAGATTTTAACAGTTTTTCTTGAAAAAATCAGTTAAATGTTATTATAACTTAAAGAATATATTATTGTCTATACGATTTGATTGCATTTTATATTTGATATTCAACAGATATAGAGTTAAAGAAGAATAATGATAATAAATTTTATATAAATTTCATAATTCAGCCAGCTATGCTAACTTAACCATGGAAACTGCTAATATATTCAGGTAATTCAAATTGACAGATGTCAGTATCAATAAAATGTAAATCAATGAAAGAATAAGGGAAGTAACTCTAGTGTTAGAAGTTTCTAGATATAAGAGAGACGATTACATATTGGTTTGAACATGTCATGAGGAGAGATGAAAATATAAATAGAAGGTGGAAGAAACATAGGAAGACCAAATATAAGATGAAAAGACTGTATTGTAGAAGACTTGAGAGAAAAGGAACTGAATGAGGACGACACGCAAAACAAAAATGAGTGGAAGGAGAAAATAAAAAATAGCGACCCCCTAACGAATGGGAAAAACTAAAGAAGAACAAGAAGATGTCAGTGTCAAGTGCAATTTGCATAGTTTGTTAATGAAATAACTTTACTGGAAATATAGGATCTTTTGCAAGAAAATTTATGTATGGGGCGCGTGCAGTAACATGACTTTGACCCGTGTCAAAATGACAGCAATTAATTATGTTCATAACTGACAAGTGTTATAATTTTTCAATCAAAATTTCATAATTTTCTTATTTCATGTGGTTTGTTTGTTATCAGGAGTATGGAATTCAGTTGCCGAAAAAGGGAATCACAGAAAACCAAAAATTTATAATCTTTTGCAAGAAAATTTATGTATGGAATTTGTACATAATACACAGGATTGACGGAAGGTATTGTGCTGGCCACATCAGATTTTTTTTTCAATAACTCAATACATACGAAAATACGTGATGAGTTGAGTAACGGAGCACTTTAGTTTGTGAAATCTCCATGGTAATGGCCTATTTTCATATAAAGCAATAGAAAAAATATATTATATACGTAATTATTTTCACAGGTAATCCATTGTTTCAATTCCATGGTTAACACTATAAAATATCTTCTACAAAAAGATTAATTCGATTTACTCGGTTACAAAACATGCTAAATAAAATATGATTATTGAGTTGGATGAGAATTTAATTTTTTAAAACATTTCTTTGGAGCATTTATGTCTAAAATTAATAGATCAATTTTGCGCAACGAAAAATTGTTTTTCCGTGTTAAAAGCCTATGGCTTGCTTTTCGTGGTACAGCCTTTATATAAATACGCGGGCTTGTAGAAGACAGCTGTATATTTTAAAAGTAGACAGTTAAAATTCGTTAGTTTTGCATGTTATAGGTAATCTTCAATTATAATTAAAAAAATTATATCGTAATTTTTTGTTCTAGCAAAAATTAAAGATTTCCTAATCAACCAAAATCTACCAACGGTTGTACCAAACAGGATAGATGGATGCAGTTCGTTCAGTTGACCATTTGAAGATTTCTAGCGCTGGCTACCAGTAACGTTGCAGAATTAAAGGGAATATAATCGTCTGTGAACCGTCGTGGGCTTTGGCTCACGCAGGACTTGGATATGTTCCGGGGAATTGCAGTTGAGTTCAAGTATACTAAAAATACATATTTATTACTACCTCTGTCCCGTAATAGTTATTACATCTATGCATTATATTGTCCCGCAATAGATGTCATATATCTAATTTATTTATAAATTAACCAACCTGAAATTACATTTAGGGTTGCCAGATCTCCAGTTTTGCCCGAAGTCTTCGGCTTTAGTCGTTCATGTTAAAATCGCAATTCGTAAAATAGAGTATACAGGTTGAAATCGTAAGTTGGAAACATAGTTTTTCTCGAAAGTTATTACAGATACAAAAAAAAAATGTTCTGATAAAGTTTTTAGTACCTCTAATAAGCTAACTAAATCTGTATAAATCTAGCTGATACCAAGTGTAATTTTTTTAGGTATTATTATTTTTGTACTTTTTTAAATGGAACACTTGTATATTCTTACACAAAATAATAGAAAATATTTTTTACTTTGAAAAAGTATAATGGTTTTTGCCTTTATACTTGATAATTTTATTTTTATAGCTCCCCACAGAAAAAAAATCCAAACGCGATAAATCGAGAGATCTTGCAGGCCACATTATAGAGCCTCTGTTGCCAATCCAGGAATTTGGGAATTCTTGATTCAAATAATTAGTTACAACCATAGCATTTTGTGGACGTGCTCCACCTTGTTGAAATATTATTCCGTCTAATTGCTAATGGTTATCAAAATAGTCTTGAAATGCATTTTGCTAGAAGTTTAAATATTTTTGAGATGAAGGCATCTGCCTTCATAAAAATATGGATCCAAAATAATATTATTTATAATTTCGCAGCATACATTAATCTAAAAACGTATTTGAAAATTTGAATTAAATGTTTCATGTGGATTTGTTTCTGTACTTTGCCAGTAATGTGTATTGTCTATTTAACATACCATTATTAGAAAAAATAGATTTATCGGTGGGTAAAATTTGATTTAAAAAATTTGGATTTACAATATTTTCGTGAATAACATAATTACAAAATTGAAGTTTTCTGATATCATTGCCAAGATGAAGATTATGAATTTTGTGTAGGTTTGTAATTATGGTTTTCAAAATCTTGAGTACCTTGAAATGTGATATATTAAATTCCAGTGCAGCTTCTCTAATTGAATTTCTAGGGTAAACATTGAAATATGTTAGTAAATCAACGTCTAAATTTTCATTAATTTCATGAGGTTCGTATTTTCCCATAGATAGAAAAGCAGTTCTACGGAGTTTTCTTTCTAATTTGAAAAAGTATGAAAACCTGCGACGAAAGCGATTTGGATATTGTTGGTGGTATAATTTTAGAGCTTGTCATGAATTATTATTTGACGAAAAGTAACATTTTAACATATCTACCATTTCGTTAATTGAATAATCTGCCACCATTGATTAATAAAGTAGGTAATTACTCAACACACACTTTGGAGGTAGGTATGTATGCAAAAACAAAGCGAAACAATACACCTGTTAAATTTAATAATTACTAATTTTGTTTTCAAGGCACACTTTATTTTGAGAAAAACATTTTAGTATTTTCTTCAATAACTCAAAAACTATCAAGTATAAAGGCAAAAACCATTATACTTTTTCAAAGTAAAAAAATATTTTCTTTTAATTGGTGTAAGAATATATAGAGTGTTCCATTTACAAAAATTACAAGAATAACAATATGAAAATTACATTGTGTTTCAGCCAGATTTATACAGATTTAGTTAACTTATTAGAAGTAGTAAAAACTTTATCTAAACATTTTTTTTTTGTTAAATAGACTAATTTTGTTAGTTTCTGGAGCACTTTCTGACCGTGTTCAAGCACACCTTGAACGAATTTTAAATAGGATGTCAAGTAAGTAAAGCAAAGTTTTTTTTTTCAATAAATTGGTGAACGTCAATAATTAAAATATTTTGCACATTAACTATTTTCCCTGAATTATATCTTAATTATTTGCTTTTAGCGATTTTTAAAAATAAGATCGAAATTTACAGATGATCAAGAAAATCCACCTCTGCAACATGCTCCCCCACAAATGCCATTACCAGCTCTTCGGGTACCATCACCAACCCCATCGTTACTATTACCTTCGCATCCACTGCGAATGCCATCAGGACCGTCGTCGTTTTCACTTCAGCCAGTACAGTCATCACCACAGTCAGGATCATCATCTTCACTGCTGACAGAACCGCCATCGCCTCTGCCAGAACCGACATCGCCTCTCCCAGAATCTACATCGCCTCTGCCAGAACCTATATCGCCACTGCCACGGTCGTCATCATAACTGCCAGAATCGGTTTCGCCACCGACACCACCAGCACAATTACCACGCTGTATTGCTTGCCGCATCAATTACAGGCTGTACTTATTGCCCAATTGCGGCCATATGTGCTTGTGTGAGATGTTCAAGAGAACTCTGACGACGAAGAACCTCTATCAAAGTGTCCTCTATGTAGGACATCAATTACCTGTCGGCCAATCAAAGTCATAATTTAAGTTTAATTTTTATTATTGCTCACTCACACAATACACACACATACACACACATACACACACGCACACACCACTAAATTCATTTACTGTAATTAAATATATATACATATATATATATATATATATATATATATATATATATATATATATATATATATATATAATCACAGCTTATTACCCATTTCTGCTAGTCTGCTTCTATTTGCAGATTTAGGTAATAACGATATATCTATACAGCTTTTACAAAGCATCATCTCATGGGCTCCAAAATCCATTATAGAAATAGCAATACACGAGTCGTTTTGTGCTATTTGAAAATAGAAAATAATTTTCAATTATCAACTTTGAAGTTTGACGTCGGTCAAAATCACTATCTGTCACCTAACGCTCACAGACACGCAACCCTATTCAACGTGTGACGTTCTAAAACCCAAATTTGTTTTGTTTAAAAATAATAAAAATATCTGCAAGAATTATATAAATACAATATAACATGTTGAAGTTGGACGTTTCGAATAAACAATTGAACGCTCTTGCTTAAGAAACAAGTGCACTGTCATAGACAATGTAGCTTCAAGTATAATCGTTTCATTTCGGTTAATTAGCTCTGCAGTTACATTTGACCACATATACTCGTATTAAACAGAAGCCCTACTTAATATTTTTACCGGTTGTCAATGAATATTATACAGGATGTTCATTTTTAAGTGGCTACCATTGCGATCTCGAGAACTAGAAGAGATACAAAGTTGGTTAAATTAGCAAAGAATCTCTATTTCACATAGGTATTTCAAAGATATACTGAAAAGAAAGAAATTCAACCAGTGGTTCTCAAAATATGGATACCAACTTTTTTATTTTAAATAGAAACATATATTTTTTATTTGATCATTCAATAAAGCTCTTTATTCTGAATCCAACGATAAAAAATTTTCATACCCTTACATAACAAAATTTTCGAAAAAAAAATTAATAAAGTTTTGAAATAATTTTTCCTAAATATGATATTAATTAGAATGCCATGAATGAAAAAAGTCAACATATTTAAAAAGACCTTTATTTTCATACGTAATATAACAAGTGATATGATTATCATCGATGATATTCTCGAGTGAAACCGAGCTGCAGATTTCACGAGTCCGAAGGACGAGTTGAAATGTGCTGCTTCGATTTCACGAGCAATATCTTCGATTATTAATCATATTACGAGCTTATATTTAATGAGAGAATATAATGAATTTTTGCAATCTAACCTAACTTTTGATTTACATATTCATATTGTATTAAAACATGGTACTTACGAGTTTTATTTAATATTTCGGAGTTTAAATTATTATTATTTATTTTTATACTCAAAATTAACTATCAATGTCATAAATAAAGAACACAAATCCCTTAGTAACGACTATAAATACGGTGTTTATTTCTTTGTTTTTTATCATCGCTGTGATAGACTTGTAGCTAGGGAGATTCTGAATGTTGATTGGCGGAAAACATGTCACGTGACTAAGGAATTATATTCTCAATTAAATGATTTAGTGTTTATAAAAACTGCTCAAAATTATCTCCATTTTTATTAATACATAACTGAATTCTCCATTTTAAATTTTTCCTAACTTTTTCTAATTTTCTTCTGTCAATTCTCTTAATGTTTCTTCAATTAAAAATGATATGAAGAACAATTTCTCATTTGATAGAAGTAGCAATAAACAAAATATTCGCTTTTTTAATTCATGGCACTCTAATTAATATCATATTTAAGAGGAAGTAATTCAAAACTTTATTAACTTTTTTTCAAAAATTTTGTTATGTAAGGGTATGAAAATTTTATATCGTTGGATTTAAAATAAAGAGCTCTATTGAATGCACAAATAAAAAATATATGTTTGTATTTAAAATAAAAAAGTTGGTATCCATATTTTGAGAACCACTGGTTAAATTTCTTTTTTCAGTATATCTTTGAAATACCTATGTGAAATAGAGATTCTTTGCTAATTTAACCAACCTCGTATCTCTTCTAGTTTTCGAGATCGCAATGGTAGCCACTTAAAATTAACACACTGTATAGGTACCTACGTATTTTATATACACAATGTTTCTTACTAAGGATTCATGTTTCTATATTTCATTTCACGTAAGAAAATAGCAGGCGTGGCGTAATAAATTTAAACAAGTGTTATTAGTTTTATTTTCGTTTTTATTTTTATTTTCTGCATTTATTTACATCAAAATAGATTCGAGATTTTTTAAAAGGCAATAGCAGAAGGCTTGAAAGTAATATGAATTTAGAATAGAGTGGATATCTGACGTAGATACAGGCGAAACTAATGACAATAAAAACTCGAATATTTTAGGAACTAATAACTTTTTTTAAATTTTGAGGTCTAGTATGACCCTTGTTCACATTTGTTACTATGGTCGAGGACCCCATTGACCAGTTTTATAGTAAATAAATTATAACAAGAGTTCCGAAGTTGCTCGACCTTTGCCGTACAAGAGCATACCCACCATTGTTTATTTCCAGACTCGCGACTCCAAAGAGAGACAAGAGACAATTAGTAGGGAGTGATCGCTGCACGTTAACTATATGTTTAAACTTATTTTGTATATTGTATTCCCTGCTATAATTGTTTATTGTAATTATTTTGCGTTTTAATATAATCATCGTTTATTTATGTTAACTTTACTACTATACTGTGGAATCCTTAAAAATAAAAGTAACACCCGTTACAATGTTTAAATGTATGAGAATAACTAATGTGTATAAATATATAAATATTATGACACGTAGCTATTATTCACTGATTTTTTTCTAGTTGTTGCTAAGGTATTTTATTAGTGTATTTCACACTAAAATATTTAATATTTACATATTATTGTTCCATATCTTTATACACTGTTTTTCATAAATATAAATAAGTACATCAACACGGCTTATTACCTATTCAGATGTGCCAATCTGCTTTTATTCGCAGAAATTAAGGGATCATTTGACGGGCTTTCAAAGCTATTGTGTAAAGAGCACCATCTTTCGATTTTAAAATTCAAAACAAATTTTCCAGTTGACGTTTGTTCGGATTCGATCCGTCAGAACCATAACTCCAGTCTTATACTTATAATAATAATGAAAATCAATTATACTCACATTCTTGCCGTTATATAAAACTATTTTGGAAATTGAGGATTTTTTAAATTATAAAAAAATTATATCGAAACAAAAAACCAAGTAGGTTTTTTAAATAGTATACAAGAAAATGTAAATTGCGACGTAAGTCATAAGCGAGTAGTGAGTAGTGCAACTTCACAAGTATATAAAAGCTTAACATATTTGTTACACATTATAATATAATTACTTTATATACTACAACAGTTTTATATTTATTTATTAAATACAATTTTTATATGTCAAAAATTGTTATTTTTTATACATAGCTTGCTGTTTTTTTTTTTTTTTTTAGTATAATCAAAGCATACTACATTTCTCCCTGCTTTCTTTAGCTGATGTGTCATTATTCATGATTTGGGTATCTAGTAGATGGTCTGGATGGTCGAGAAGACCTGCGGGGTTCAAACGATGTTTCTTCGTGGAACATTTCTGCTTCCGCATTTGCATCACAGCAAAATAAAGTAGAATTATTTGAAATAGTACTATTATTATTTCCATCTTCTTTTCTTTCTGAAGAATAGTCTAAATATCTCTTTCTGAGTTGATCAGCGTGTTTTTTCTTTATCTTTTCTTTTGTTCCGTTATTACTTCGTATGATACCTCCCCATTTCTTTTTTCAATTACTCCTGGTTTCCAACCTTTAATCATTTAATTTTTTATCCAAACATGATCTCCTGATTCAAATTCTATCCATTTTGTATTTTTATCATAATAGTCTTTTTGTCGCCTTAATTTTCTCTCCATCTGTTTTCTAATATCCGGTTTTAATAAAGTCAATCTGGTATTAAGTTCCCTTTTAAACATTATGTTCGCTGGTGTTTTTGATGTCGTTTTTTGTGGACTATTTCTATACGCCATCAATACTTGTTGTAAAGCCAATTCTGGATCTTTTTCATAATATCGGGCTGCAAAATATCGTGTTTTAATTGTTTTAACGCAACGTTCTGCTAATCCGTTTGTCTTTGGATGGTATGGCGTAGTCTTGATGTGAACAATTCCATTTACTTTGCAAAATGTTTCAAATTCTTCAGATACAAATTCAGGATCATTATCTGATACAATTTGTTTTGGCAATCAAAATCTTGCAAAACATCTTCTAAGAGTTTGATAATTACCTGACTCGTTGTTGACTTAATTGTTACAACTTCAATCCATTTTGTATATGCATCAACAATTAATAACCACATTTGCCCATCTACTGGTCCCGCTAAATCTATATGTAATCTTTCCCATGGATTTCCTGGTATATTCCATGAAAATAATGGTACTTCAGCTTCATTACCTCTATTTATTTGACATACTTCACATTTCTGTACAAACTTTTCACATGTTGATCTAATTTCGGCCACCAAACATAGTATCTCGAAATTGATCTCATCGCTTCTATACCTGGATGTCCTTCATGCATAATTTTAAATATGTTTTTCTGTAAATTTTTGGGAATAATTATACGTCCATTCCACATGATAATTCCGTATTCACAATATAATTCATTTCTTTGTTTGGAATAGGGAATAATTTAATAATAATAATAATATATTTGCCATCGATAAAAATCATACAAAAGAGTAGATACATTATTTAGTAAATATTTGTACTCTTAAGACAAAACTGAAATTAAATTATATATGCTTGAATAATGTGTGTAGGTATGTACATATGTATGTACAAAACAATTAATTATTCATTAAGTACAAAAGATCTGATTTTTAAAGCTGTGATTACAAAATTATATAAATTATATATTACATCAATTGTTATATCTGAGAGGAGGGCCTGGTTGAGCTCTTGTTGGGGAATGTTGTTTAGATATTTCGTCAAGAATTGCCTAGGTGCATCGTATAAGGGGCAGTTGAAAAGAAAATGCTGAAGATCTTCTTTTTCGTGATTGTTTCACAGCGTGCAAAAGTTGTCCTGGTTGAATTTGAAAAGTGAGCATTTATGGGAGATCAAGAATTTTTCTGAATTTGCTGTCCTTACTTGACCAACTACTCTGAGAACTTGGTACGGAAGGTTGAGAGCTAAAAAAATAGAATTGTATAAATATGTTTGAAAGTAGGGATTGTAGGATGATTTAGAGATTCTTGTAGTATCATTGCTGTAAAGGATATTATTATAGGATATTAAGATGTTGGGAAGTGCTTGTTTCAAAAGCACACAATTTTGTTGTTCCCATATTTGAACAAAATTTGATTTTTCTAATATGGTTTTGATGCATCTACACCAGTTGTACTTCTATTGCTTGTCTTCAGATATAGAGCCTTGGTTATGAAGATGGAGTACTTTATTATAGCACATCTTGGCATACCTCGATTCTGGTAGCAATAGGATTTTATACCACCAGTTCAAAGTTTGTTTAACGATTAGAACTTCTAATTTGTTTTTGCCAGTTTCCCTTCTAACCACATAATTTGGTGTTGTATTTTGCCAACCAAGTATATTTTTAAGATAGCTAACTTGCCCTTTTTCAACTGCTTCGTAATAGTTGTTTGCCCATATTTCAGCAGCATACAAAAGGGAGGGTGCTACCACTGAGTCAAACAACGTGTTACTGGTTTCCCAATTATAAATTTTTGTCGCAAGGAGGGTGATTTTTATACCTCCAGACAATTTATTTGTTTTTTGTAGAGAATTGTTAAGGTGTTCGTTAAGAAGCTCTGAGATTTTAAAAGTTAATCCAAGGTAAGTGTATGTCGTGGTTTGTTTTATTTCTTGTTTACCACAGATATACTTCCTGTTGTCTCTTCGTGGTCTGCCCAGATGAAAATGCATGATTGAAGTTTTGTTTGTATTGATCTTAAGATCTAGGTTGTCGCAGTATGACTGAAGTGCTTTTAATTTCCTTTGTACATCATGTGGAGATAAGGCGAATATGACTAGGTCATCGGCGTACTGTAGAGTTAAAATGTCATTTTTAAGATTGATGTATATACTTTCCAGGTTCAAATCTTTAAATTTTTCTTCTAAATCAGAAATATACAATGCAAACAATGCTACTGGATTCGCCTTGGAGCACACCTTTTGTTACATTAATTTCTTCACTTAAGGAGTTATTCGATGATACTTGGATAGTGGCTTGGTAGTACATATTTTTAAGGAGGCGTGTAATTCGTCGCTTACTCTTAGGGCGAAAATCTTATTCCATAACTTTTCATGTGAAGTCTTTCAATTTCTGCTTCTACTGGCTTTCGTAATGGAAATGGTATTCCTCTAGCAGGAATTGTAATTGGTTTGGCATCAGGTTTTAACATAATTTCTGCTTTATATCCTTTTATTGCACCTGTTTCTTCATTGAATACATCTTTATATTTCTGTAGCAAATTTTTGACTTCTGTTGTAGTGTTAATAAGATTAGTATCATACGTGTTTGTGAGAGACTGTATTTTAACTTCTTTTGGTAATTTTAACTGAAATGCTACTATCCAGTGTAATCCGAATAAACAAAAATCATCTGCAGGAATGACCACCACTGATAAAGTTAATGTTTTATTTGACATTTGTACTTTTACTTCTGTCACCCCTTTTGTCATCAACGGTTCTTTTCCATATACATCGCTTCTTTTAATTTTGGACAACCAATTTTCCTCCATACTTTCTCTGTTATTGTTGATACATGTGCTCCCGAATCATATTTCATAACACAGTCTGTCATTGATTTTTACTTTGACGGTAGCACGGTTTATTCTATATATAGGAACAATCTTCTTAATTAATTACTTTATCTTTCCCTTTTGTTTTACAATATGCTGCAAAATGACCAAGTTTAGAGCAATTATTACATTTTGCTTTTAATGCACGACATTCCGACAATGTTTTATGCCAAGATTTTCCACATCTGTAACATTTTTTTTGAATCATTGTATGATTTTGACATATTGGTAATTTTCTGGGGTTTATTTAATTTTTCAACATTGAAATTTTTACAATTTTTTTGAACTAATTTTGAAGACATTTCATTTTCTGCTCGTTCTAGTGTCACTGCTAAATCGAAAACTTGTTGAAATGTTACTGGCTTACCGTTTTCTTTTGACTCAGGCCATCTTGTCCTTACTTCAATACCTAACTTTCCATATTTGATACCACCGACAAAATGTTCTCGTAAGCGTTCATCCAGTGACGAATCTAGATCACATTCACTACTCAGTTTTTTCAGACGACTTGCAAAACTAGTGAATGTTTCGCCTTTATTTCTTGTAGTTTGTACAAATTCTATTCTTGCAGCAAATACAGTTGATGTAGGACTATATAATTGTTTCAATGCATTTTTAATTTCTTCATACTTGCAGTTAAAACTTCTTTTGGGTACACACAATTTTTTATAGCTGTTAAATGCTCTAAATCTATATATGCTATTAATAAAGTTTTTCGAGCATCAGATGTCAGAGATCCATCTCCACCTAAACCTTTTGCCCTACAAATCATTTCAAATTGTAATAGATAAGCATTTAAAGAAGTTCGATCCTTGTCAAATGGATCAAAAATACAACGCTCCATTTTCCTTTCTATTTCAGATTTATTTTCTATATCTGCATTCGTTGGAGAAGTCATCTTCCACTGTTATACTAATCCTCGTCGCTAATATAATATAATTACTTTATATACTACAACAGTTTTATATTTATTTATTAAATACAATTTTTACATGTCAAAAAATCTTGTTATTTTTTATACATTGCTTGCTGTTTTTTATTGTATAATCAAAGCATACTACACACATTATCCTTTTTTAGGATCAATGATGGGTTGCAAAAAAATTAACATATATTCTGAAATTCGAAGACGTACCATCTATAGTATTATACTCGCCGTCAAATAAGTATGGATTGATGCTCAACTTTTTTCCTTCTCCGCACCCTGTCCCTTGCCCTGCGGTGTTACCGCTTCTTCATATCTTAGCATTTTCAACATTGCCCCTGAAATGGCAACAGTGTAGAAATCTATAGTAAATATAGAAAATATGATTTTCGGTTCAAATTTCTATATACATTAAACACATTAGCAATTTAAAAGTGTATTATTTAAATTGGCGCCCAATTACACTGACGTCCAAGAAATACTAGCCAATGACAGAACTGAAAAGATAAAAATTTAAAAAGTATTTAATATTTCTTATTTAATTATAAAAATATTAATGCTTACAGCAAAATGATCTTCACAGAATGAAACTTTGATTTTGTAAATGGTTATATCTTTTATTGAGATAACCATTTAATTCTTTTTTCTTCGTTTTGAGGCACTAAAACTATTTTTTACCATTATTACTTCTATTTGGGTACACTAGCAGAAGACTTTTTTCTACAACCATGTTTGAGTCTCTAAAATTTAAATAACGTATTTGCAGAGACAATTTTCTCATGAATAGAAAGTAATATAAAAGAAAATAAAAAATACCGGTTAAATATTTTTTCTTATTCTTTTGATTAAACCAAAGAAAAAAATCGTGCAACATCTCATTCAATAAAAATAATTTGAAAATATTTTACACGCAACTGCATTAAAATTGTTTGTTTGCATCTTAGTTACCATGGCGGAAACTGAATGACTGTATTCGTACGGTAAAATTATTACCATACTGACATCATTCTTAACACGGTTTACTTTATTCTGAAATAATAAACATGAGAAATAAAGCACATAATTTGAATATTTGTAATATTGACATAAATTTTCTATGCCAAAAAGAAAATATTTCGGTTTATTGTATTAAATATTTAATAACACAATATCCCAATGTGGAAAGTTTTTAAAGATTTTGAAGGACCTCTTCTGTTTTCATGTACACCTTTTAAATCGTATATATTTAACACTTATTAGGAGATTTGGATTCTGTGTCAATTTTTAAATTATAATTTAAAAGTATCCTATAAACTGTATGTAAAATCATTTAGCAAGTATAACCTGGTAACTCACGATTTATAACGTAAAATATTAAAACACGGCAGTTTATTAGTTATTAAATATTATAAAATAATTAAATTTATTTTCAAGTATAGTAGTATAAATGTGTTATTCTCAATTGGAAATAAATATATTTGGAAATAAAAGCAACATAATATTTAAAATAGAAACAGTAATACATAATTTTACAACGGATATAAAGAATGAACAGCTTAAGGTTGTGTACAAATTTCCCCGGAAGACTTTGTCCAACGAGTCTCAAAAACGGCTCAACCGATTTAAACAATTTTTGGTTTATGGCAATTATATTAAACATAGATTGTAGCGAATATAAAATAACATTTTTAAATTTGTTATTATATAAGTATTAAAAATATTTTTTACAATTTTAAATCTTTTTGGATAAAATTTATTTCAAAACCATCTTTACAAATTAAGGACTTCATATACATTTCACTTTTTAATAACACACATGTAGTATTTGAGATTAACGTGACAAAAGAATTCCCCGTATACGACAATTTAAAGTAGTTCAGCGGTTTGTCGCGAGGCGCCTCACAAATTCACTATCCTCGATGTTCAAAACTAATTTCTCAACTGAGTTAAAAATAGCGCGATCTCAGCAGAAACGTAAATCTAAGCAGCTGGAAAACCAAAGAAGAAAAACAAGCGAATAAATAATTATTCTTAATATTAAAATTAATAATGTGAAATATTTCATATACATAAATTTATAAAAATATGTACATTCATATAAAGGGTTTTCCAATAAGAGGTGTTATTTTGATATTCAAAGAAAAATGCCATTTTTTAATATAAATGATCGGATGTTTATTTCATTATAAAGAGGAAGGTATGCCGTTAATAGTGGAAAATAACATCAGGCAAATGACCACCACGACCACGCTGACAGGACAATATCCTTTTCATGAAATTTTCCATAACCAAATCGCAAAGTGGCTGTCCTATGTCCTCGATAGCCTCACGAATTCCATCTTTGAGGTCTTGAGTCGACGCTGGGCAGTTGGCGTAGACCTTCTCTTTCACGTGGCCCCAAAGAAAGAAGTCGCAAGGTGTTAAATCACAAGATCTCGGTGGCCAATTGTGATCACCTCTTCGAGAGATAACACGGTCCGGAAACTTTTCCCGTAAAAGATCAATGGTTTCGTTGCTTGTGTGGCACGTAGCGCCGTCTTGTTGAAAGTAAACGTTGTCCAGATCAATACCATCCAATTCCGGCCATAAAAAATCGTTAATCATCTCTCGATAGCGCAATCCATTCACCGTAACTGTTGCTCCAGCCTCATTTTCGAAAAAGTAAGGTCCAATGACTCCGCCGGACCATAAACCGCACCAAACAGTCACACGTTGAGGATAGAGAGGCTTTTCAACAATAACTCTTGGGTTTTCTGAGCCCCAGATGCGACAATTTTGTTTGTTGACGAAGCCACCGAGGTGGAAATGGGCCTCATCACTCAAGATGATTTTTCGATGGAATTCCGGATCATTTTCATGCATTTCAACGACCCAATCAGCAAAGACACGACGTTGTTGATGATCGGCCGGCTTGAGTTCTTGTGTTAACTGGACTTTATAAGCCTTAAGACCCAAATCTTTATGCAAAATACGGTGTAATGACGTTTGTGGAATGCCTAATTCCAAAGAACGACGAGGAATGGACAAACCTGGGTTTTCTTCAACACTTTCGGCTACAGCAGCAATATTCTCGGCTGTTCTTGAGCGACGTGCACGGGTTTTATTCTTCACATCACTAACTTGTTCCAACAGCTCGAATTTTTCCACCAATTTCTGTATTGCGGCCCGACAAGGTGCTTCACGACGACCCAAAAATTGTCGAGTTTTACGAACCGTCTCTGCCAAATTTTCACCATTTTTATAGTGAATTTTAATAATTTCAATGCGTTGTTGAAGCGTGTATCGTTCCATTTTTATTAATGGCGTAGTTTCTACTTGTCAAATGTCAAAAAATGACAGCTTCAAAAGCGACATCTGCCGAAATAGCGGGCTATTCAAAATAACACCTCTTATTGGAAAACCCTTTATTATACGTACCTTTTTTGAGCTTGGATTATATTGAGGGTCTTTACATTTTTAATTTTTTCTAATACTCCCTACAATAATTTCGACCAGAATGCATCCTTTATGAAAGTTAATTAATCTCCGTTCCATTTTATGTTCCACATTGAAAAACCTTACTTTATATAAGTAATTTAAAAGTATCTTACATCTTACTAAAATTCACAATTATTATTTATGAATTTTAATACGGGTATGAGATAAAACGAATATATATAAGAAAACTAAGGTACCTACATATATTTACTTATTAACCAGAATAACAATTTATGAAAAAACTTTATTCAGTAGTTTTTAATGTTTATAACACCTAGCATCCCTCGTGGCATTCAATGAAATAATTTTTCGATGATTTACTATATAATTTCCAAGCATCGGTTATATTTATAAATAATTGCTTAGAATTGCAGTAATTTTGTCAACGTCGTGAGTTGTAAACACATTTCAAATTGATTTATTATTTATTTTTTCATTCTCTGTCAGATCAGATGGCTAAATAGAATAACGCACAAATTAAAAATAGGTATGACATTTTCATTCATATTATATATTACACGATTATGCCGATTAGTGATTCACTAGTATCAAACACTTTCATTTACATGAAATTTCTCTAACTTTTTGAACGTCTTCAAATCGCTTCAATTTCTCATTTTTGTATCATAAATTCCTACAGTAATTAGAGATACCTACAATATTGCGATTTGAGTTCGCCACAAAATTATATTTCAAATAATATCTTACGTATGTTTCTGATGAGCGGTTTGCCTTTTTAAAATACATATTGTGAGATTCACTTTTCGGTGGCACGCCACTGGGTTAGAGGCTCAGGCTAAACACTTGACATTGCTAGATGAAATGACACCCCCGGTCGGAAGGGCAGGCTAGTTGTGTTGTGAGTACAGTGTAGTGTGGATGTGTGTGATCGGGTCCATCAGACAAGCAGTTTGTCATAATTAAAGGTGAGTGGTAATGCTCACGGTTACTCCAGTTGTTGTACAGGTATGGCGTTGAGGTGTGGATCACCAGACGCTTCATTGTTATGTTGTACATTATTTGTGTATTTGATACGCATGGTATATGCGATGTATTATACATTGGTATTATTTGTTTGTGGCCGCAAACTAGTAGTCTCCTATTATCCGAAGGGTTGTCTGGGACAACCCTGGGTCCATAGAGTCGTGTATTCTAAAGGTGGCTAGCGTACATAGCAGAGAAACGCCAAGTGAGAGGCTGAGGTCCATAAGAGGTCTGGGACCTGCTTATGGCCGTAAGCTAAGCTCTCGCAATGGGTCTGGGACCCAAACATGTCTGGGACATGTAATGGCGGTTATGATACGGCTAGTAGTGAAACACCAGGTGTGAGAAACACCAAATGAGAGGCTGAGTTCCATGTAAGGTATGAAAACCTACGTGCGAGCGTAAGCTGAGCTCTCATAGGTCTGGGACGGACCATATACCTATCCCCCCTCCTGTCTATCGTATATTGCACGCCTGTAGCAATTGTTGTGGTTAGAATGAAAATGTGTACGTTGTCAATTGTAAGCTAAGCTCTCATAATTGATCTTGGACCCATATCGAGCTCTGGGAGCTCAACATGTCTGGGACATGTGTAGGTGGCTGCGGTACCGGTAGTGGCTCCGAAGTGACTGTTCACGGGAGCCGTATTCCAGCAAATCGTCCCTGCACTGGGTG
Source organism: Harpalus rufipes (assembly GCA_951394225.1). NCBI lineage: Eukaryota > Metazoa > Arthropoda > Insecta > Coleoptera > Carabidae > Harpalus > Harpalus rufipes. The sequence goes on from OX596285.1 coordinate 21,930,899, forward strand.
CATGCCTTTGCGGATAGGGGTACCGGAACTCACGAGGTGTTAAGGCCGCATTTAATATGTGGGGCACCTGCCCAAGTCTGGGACTTGGGAATGACCTTATTCCTGCTCCCTCTCCTGTCTATCTTATTAGATGATAATGCACGCCTATGATAATTGTTGTGATTGGAATGACAATGTGTACTTTATATCACTTAGGGGAACGCGTCCTAAAGGGCCAGTCCGACGCTCACGAATCTGTATGAGTGTGGAAGATGGACGCCGATAACAGGTCAAAAGGAATGTGAAATGTAATATACTCTTGACAATAAATAGTTCTATAGTAATTAGCCCAACTTAACATGCAATAAATATTAATAGCCCTGACTATAAAGGAAAGAGAAGATTGTGGTATATTACAGTATTTATATCAAATATCTATTCTATATTCAAGTTAAATAACAAATGAAAAAAGTGAATTAATATAAAGAAAACTTATGGCTTTTAATATTACAAAAATTCATGTGAATTGAAGTTAGTCGTGAACCAAATTAAAAAATTTAAATCGCGATATTATTAAAGAGTGTGGTATGAAAAAATAAGTAATCAGCCGAATTGAAAATATATTTAAAACTCGCAAACAGTCCCCGTATTTTAATTTAAAATGAAAATTGTGGGAAATCGTTAAAAATATTACTAGGATTAATATTCATAACTTTAAGCAATTATTTATAAATATAACGGATGCATAACATAGTACAAAATCATCGATAATTTACTTATCTCAATACCACGACGAATTCAAGTTGTTATAAATAATAAAGTTTATTGTATAGTATAAATTATTAAATATTTAGCATTGTTTATTTTTATGTAAGTTAAGTTTCTTTCATAAATTGTTATTTGTTTCTTTTAAGTAAATAAGTTGCTTTATTTATGTCGCACCTCACATTCGTATTGAATTTTACAAATATATACTTGTATATGAGTTAGGTAAGTACTTTTGATTCGCTCATATACCTAACGCACATAAGGTTTTTTGAATATGTTGCCTTTACATTGATTATAGACATTTGAAAATATGTATGTTAAATATTTAAAGTACCTATAGGGAAATAGGAACTTATTTTTTTATTGGTTTGTTCAGAGTCGCCTTATTTAATGTCCGATTTTGTACATATACCATTGCAGATTATTGCCCATTACTGGGTGTGTTAATCTGCTTTTATTCGCGCCCTCAAAGTTATTTAAAAATTATATTCGAACTCGGATTGTAAGAATCATGACTGGTCATTTAAGGTAGTTATATCGTGAAATCATTTTCCACAGAATTAATTGAAATTTTAAGTACATCTCAACTGAAGTATAATCTACCTGCTCTCCAAGTTTTAAAACAATTGACCAAGCGGTACCTGAGATATTTGCAATTAAATTTGGCCTTTTTAACACGTGAAGAATAGGAAATGGCAAAATAAACACAACATTTTAAATTATAATTTTTATATCAATTATGACATTTAATCGAAAAACTAGTATGTTATAGATAACAAATTAACGGATTTTATGTAAAAATTTGAAAATTATTTACCACCCAGATTTAATTTTATTGCCTCTAGAAAATTATAATCTGAAGATACGATAAATAGGTAGAATTATACTTGACAAACATGTACAAGTTCTCCAGATGAAGTGTCAGTTAACAACGCCCACTGGTATTAGAGAATAAGAGGTGTTCTGTGGTTAAAGGAATTTCAAACGTACATTCGAAGGAAATATTTTTTATATGGGTATTTTACATGAAAAGCATGAAAAGTTTAAACAGTATAATACTACTTTCGTAATTTTAAGAAAGAAATATATTAATTTATTTTGCAGTTCCGATTTGTAGTTTAGAACTAATATTATATCTCAAAACATCTGATTACTTTTATACCTGAATGTATCAATAACGATGATAAATAGTCTGAGAAAGTAAAATAACATGAATGGAAATAATGAAGATATATACCTATATAAATATTTATTTAATGTATTTTTTTAGCACAAAGATAAAATATAAAACAAATATAACATAAAAAAAACAATATTTATTTAGTTTGAGTTTATATTAAATTGAATTTCAGACAAAATTATTGATTTTTACTTAAAAAATCAACAATTTTGTCTAAAATTCTTTTGTTTTTGGTTATACGTGGTTTCGTGTTACCGGTTACAATTTCTGATAAAAATTGAATTACACCTTTTCTTCCATTTTCTGTATATATTCTATTTAGTGTTTCAAAATTAATTCCACTATTTGCAATTTTTTTAATCATGTTTTTTGATATTATACGTCTGAAAACCGTACACGGTTCGACATTTTCACATATGTCAAAATTAAAATTCAAGCTCTGAAACCAAACAAAATATATCTGCCCTTGTCTAAGTGCGACGTTGCCACAGTTATTTTTCAACACTCGTGCTGTTGTGTGAGTAAATTGGAATACGACACTTTTGTATGTGTTAGTTGCGAGTGGTACAGTTCAAAAAAAAACTTTTCTACGAAAAAATAAAGAAAATTCGTCTGTTACAGTCTTTGATATAAGCTTTTAACAATTTTTACACAATCTATGTATATAATATAATGTTAAAAAGTATTGATTATTGCAAATATAAACTGCATTAGCTTAATTTTTATTTTGAACATAGAACAAGTTTTTGATAGGTACACTCGAGTGACAACTACCTTAACGCATCCAGCCACGCTATCTTTTAATAATAATAGTTTATACATATTAAGATATGTACATTACAAAATTAAAGGAATAGCAGTAAATTTGGTATTTACTTTTTACTCTGCTACACAATAATTATATAATAGTAAATAGAAGTAATAACGAAGTTCGAAAAATACGCGAAACGTACTCGTATATTTTTTATTTTATTTTATTTTCCACTCAACAGGATTACAAGAAATCCCAATTACAGAGGGAGAATAAGATACAAACAATATATTAAAAGAATAATTAGAGAAAATTACCGAAATGAATAACAAAGAAAAAACAAATAGCAAAAATGTAATATCTTTAACTTAAAATTAAATATCAAATAAAAATGCAAAAATAGAATGAAAAAAAAGTATCATATGCATTAAATATTAACTGAATATAATCGTGCTACTTTTATTTTACATGATTGTAAGTTGTCATGAAAGAGATCAATTTCCGAACATATTAAATCAAATAATTTACACATGTGAATACTAGGCGACATATTTTGATAATTCCTAGTACACATAGGGATATAAAAAGTAATATTTTGTCTAGAACACAAGCGTGGAACGTTAAAATATAGATTTTCCAATGTACTAGAATCATCAATAATGCCATTAACTAATTTATATAGATGTGATATTGATAAAATAGTTCTTCTAGTTTCCAAAGTTTCCAGTTTAAATTCTTTCAACATATTTGTATAGGCAATATCGAAGGAGTAAATACCAAATTTTCTGTACCAGCAATACCTCAAAAATTTCTTTTGTATTTTATCAATTTCACATACATATTTATCATATACTGGATTCCAAACTTGAACACAATATTCTAGTTTTGAACGTACGTAATAATAATACAGCATCAAAATAGTCTTTAAGTTTACAAAATATTGAGCACTCCTTATAATGAAACCAAGATTTCTATAAGATATTTTAGTTATATACGTTATATGTAGATCAAACTTCAGCCTAGGATCGAAAAGTACACCTAAGTCTTTATATTGAGATACACTGAGCAAAGTATGTCTATCCATTGTATAACCAAAAGCTATATTATTTCTTTTAGTTGAGTAAGTCATAGTTGTGCACTTCTGAAAGTTAAATTTTAATCTACATTCATTAGACCATACCAATAAGCTATCTAAGTCATTTTGTACATTTTGGCAGTCTGAGACTGAATTAATTGCTTTGAATAATTTCAAATCATCTGCGTAAAGAAGTATTTTGGAGTAACGTACACAGTTGGTTATATCATTGATAAATAATACAAAAAGTAGAGGACCAAGATTAGAGCCTTGTGGTACTCCTGAGGTGGGTGTAAATAATTTTGATTTATATCCACTCAAATGTACATACTGTTGCCTGTTACAAAGGTACGATTCTAAAAATTCACATAAATCATCAGATATACTGAAGTTGGTCCTTAATTTTTGCAGCAAAATTTGGTGATCTACTTTATCGAAAGCTTTCGAAAAGTCTGTGTAAATAGTGTCTACTTGGAGTGATTGCAACAGATTATCAGCGACATAATCAGTGAAATTCACTAAATTTGTAGCAGTTGACCTTCCATTTACAAAACCATGTTGGTAAATGGTTATTTTATTAGAAACAGCAGAGAACATTTGTTTATAAATTATCTTTTCAAAAATTTTAGAAAATGTAGGTAATATAGCAATTGGTCTGTAATTTGAGATATCATTAACATTACCCGATTTAAATATTGGACAAATTTGTGCTATTTTTAATAATGTCGGGTACAATTTTTTCCTAATAGCCAAATTAAATAAATAATGTAATGGCTATATTAAAAAATTCTTACATCCTTTCAGAATGTAAGCTGGAAAATTATCTGGCCCTGGGCAGCATGTTAATCAAATGCATGTTTGCATATTTTTAAGAAAAACGAAATATATATTTGGCAATTTTTTGAGAACTGATAGTTCTAAATTATTACTTCGAGGGTAACGGCATTAGGACAAAGATTAAAATAAATTGCTAAATGTTTTTTTTACTGCACTCTTTAGTTTTAATATTAAAATTTTGTAGAATTATTTATTAGTGAGTTGTAAGAAATGTTTGTTAGTGTTTTAAAGATGCCGAAAGAACAGTTAGTAGTTCTGAAAAATATATTGCTAAGTTCATTAATGGAACCTTAACAAATTTTTATTTACCCCATAATTAGTAAACAGTCTTGTTTTTATGTTGACCTGGTTTTTGGTTTATAGTGCATATTTTACTATATAATTTACATATTTTTAATACATATTTCATCAATTTTCCGAACTGTAGTAATAACAGTATATTTCTGTATGCGGTATTGCATTGATTTGTAATTTAATTTTTTTTTTAAATTTACAAATTTAGTGAAAAAATAATTATACATTATTTTATACATGTATGAAATAAAAAATACAGATTTAAAATGTTATATTTTTATTCTTTAGAATCTTGCAATAAAACGCAAAGTTGATAGTAGATAAATACAGCGCACACAAAGAGAGAGAGAAAGAGATAGCAAACAAGTTGAAATAAATATTGGCATTAGAATATGCGATTCCTGCGTTCGCCAGGTATCGGCGGAGAATACAGGTGGTGCCTTCGGAGAGCATGGTGCGGATGTTACGAGTACTACCACTTTTGAAAATGGCGGGTCAGGAATATCAATAATTTTACTAAAAATATATAGGTAAATTCTTTTCCTGCTTCATTCATTAAATAGTCCGTTGTATATGGTGTTATAAATAATATAATGTGTTTATAAATTTCTTTTTAATATATTATCTTTGACATGACATGTTCCACTAAAATGCATTACCATCTTTACATTTCACTCGGAACTACCAAGCAGCATAGATTCTTTGAATGCAATACGATCGATAAAGAGAGCGGTTCTGGTCTTTCCACGACGATGGATTTATATCGTGAACAGATCGACTGGGCGGGATTCGACGAGCCGGGAATATTTGAATTTCTGCACAACGGACAAGGTGCAGGAGGAACATTTTGACCTTGAGATTTTGATCATTGGAATTTTGACCCCTGGGATTTCGATCTAATGGGATTTCAACCGCGTGGAATTCGACCGCGCAGGATGTTTGGATTAGCAGTCCCCTGGGCTGTAATGCGTTACATTATAAAATATTAGTGTGTAGGAGTTAATAACCATTTAATTGCCAATTATTTATTGAAGATTTAAATAAATTCAGGCAAAAAAAGTAAAAAATCTGATGTGACCAACACAAAACCTCCCGCCATTTAATTTTTATTAATTTAAATACATATACCTGTAGGGTCTCATATCCGCGTGCCTGAGTGTCTGGTCGCGAATCTGGGGAACCGGATTCAATCCCTACTATTAAATATTTCGAATTTTAAATGGCACAAAACTGACCCCTGTGATGATTTCTCCATGCCAAAAATGAGTACCCGTGAGGTGACGCATGGTAAACGAGTACGTGCCATGACGTCTAAATGTCATAGCGCCCAAATTCCATAGCGTCTAAATGCCATCCGTCTAAATTGCATAGCGTCTAAATGATGCCCCCCCACCAATTGCCATAGCGGCTAAATTTGACCTGGCTTATTTCGGCCACTACCAGTGGTGTTGGTAATACAGCAAACTGTAAATATGTCTACATTTATTTGGAATTGTACAACAGATGGCGAGTTTGTTGTGTAGTTCATACAGTGCCACAGTGCGTTTAAGGAGGTACTATAGTAGTCAACAACAGTTAACCAAATAAATACTGTACAATAGTTTACGAATACAACGGGTTTGTAATGTAAATGAAGAATATGCACTGAAAGACAAATATAATTCAATATATAAACATAATGTAAATAACACAAATATGAATTAACTATTATCTACCTGTTTCATCAAATTTTACAAATATGAAAGTACATGTAATAAGTGCATTTAAATATATGTAAAAAAAAATAATTGCATGACAATTTTTTATTTGGTATGGACTAAAATATAAAACGTTTTATTTTTAAAAAAATAATTACTCTAAATTCATACAGATAGCCAGAAAGAAGATTTACAACTTTATTATTGAATTATAAAATATAAAAATAAAATAAATATATCATCACGGCATATTACCCATTACTGGGTGTTCCAATCTGCTTTATACATAAATATTGGTAATGATGAAATATACAGTGTGTCCCCGGATTAAGTATTCAAGAGGGAAAAGATCTTTATTTCTAATTTTACAAAAGAATGTTATAGGACGAACTTTTTTGCTTAACTTGAAACTCTTACTTTTGTCATTTACACCTTTAATTATTAATATTTCAATTTCCATCCTCGAAATTAGGAAAGTGCCTTCAATACATGGCTTGCTTAACCCACTTGCAACATGTGTCATGTTTAATATGTCATGTGTGGTTATGTTTTTATAAGTAATACGAGTAATATCGCAAAACTTATTTTCATTGCAATATTTGTATGTAGTTTAATGTATTAAAAAATCGGATAAGAGATACTATGTCTGCCCGTAACATTTGAGGAAGTGCAGAATAGCTTTAAAGGGCTGCGTCGGATGATTGAGTTATGTAGAGACGAAGGTAGATGGTTAATAGAATAATTTAATATTTGATTTTTGTCTGAATAATTTAATAAAAAACTATTTTTTTTGTTTATTACTATTATATATAAATGAATTTTTATTAATTTTATAGATTCATGGTGTAATTATTTAATATTCCTTTATAATATCACATTTCTTACAAATAAATAGGGAATGAATACACCCTGTATAAACTGTTTATAATTTTAATGTTTTGTTATCGTACGGAGACATTTTTATTGTAAAATTATGAATATTTTCAATATTATTCCATAAATAAATGAATATAGCTCAATTATTTATTTATATATTTGTGAATAATACGTAATTTTTCAAAATCATATTGATGTTATTGTAAAATCGTCATATAGAATGCTAGGCTTTATAATTCGTAATTCCAAAGTATTTCATAACTTGTCTACGATAAAGAGATTATATTATGCATTTGTTATATCAAAGTTGAAATAATGTTGTTTTATTTGGAATCCTATTTACATGAAACACATAAAAAAACTGGAGGCCATTCAAAGAAAAATGGTCAATTACTGTTATTTTAAAATGCATAATCAGTACCCCAACTTTGACTGCAATTATAATTCGCTACTTTCTCATGTAAATATGGTATCCTTAGAGAATAGGAGAAATTTTCACTCTTGTATGTTTTTATTCAAACTTATTAATAATGTGATACATGACTCTGGCATTCTTAGCCGATTATTCATAACTTTCACTTTCATTCATTTCGTGAATCCAGCACGGACAAATTATGAACTAAAATCACCAATTAGACAAATGTGCACTATGTTCAATAAATTACCATGTAAAGTTAATATATATTTTGATTCAATCCCTTCTTTCAAACGTTATCTCTTTCAACATTTTAATTAGTTCGAGCAGTTCGACGTATCTAAAAACTTTTCATAATGTTTTCTAGATGTTCTTACTTGTTAAATTGTATATTATACATATGGTTATATATATTTTTTGTAGTATTTGTAATAATGTTGTATGTATATTTTTTTTCTCTCATGCTTGCGTCGAAGCATTTATATCTTTGTAATTTGTTTATTTTTTTTATAATCATTCTGTAATTGGGATCTTTTTCCTGTAGGATTGATTTACAAATAAATAAACATAATGCTTTTCACTTTGGATTAAACAAGATCCCGCACTTGCTTAAAAATAAAAATCTGTTGTGGCAGCACTATACCTCTCGCCACTTCCGTTTTTGGTTACATATTGTGCCAGCGCGGGTAATTCAATTTTAAATTTTACTCCCCCTGGCAAAAAGAGTCGACCACCAGAGACCTCTGTTGGGCCGTTCGACGGTTTTCGTAACTCGCCGGATCCATGTACGCCGGTTTCAGTCTGTCAATGGAGACTATCTGATTTGTATTATTGACATTGATGTTAAAAAATTTATTCCCTCGTTCTATCACCCGGAATGGACCTGTATATGTGTGTGATAGTTTATGTCTAGCGCCATCTGCGCGTAGAAATACGAATTCACATGACTGAAGGTCTTTGTGGATGTAGGGAGTGATTTGACGTTTACGTGGAAGTCTGTATGTTGTATTTGAGAAAGTATTTTTAATTTGTGTGAGTACCTCATGTTCGGTTAGTTTTGGTGTAGTAGTTTGGATAAAAATTTCACCGGGTAGTCTCAAATTTTCTCCGTATACAAGTTCCGCTGGGGAACATTGTATAGGTTCTTTGATCGCGGTTCTGATACCTAACAAAATTAAAGGTAAGTGTTCTAACCAATTATTGGTTGATAACTTTGCTATGATTGCTGTTTTAATTTGTTTATTTAATATTTCCACTGCGCCGTTGCTTTGAGGATGGTAAGAGGTTGTCCTAATTCTGTTTGAGCCTAAAAAATTGGCGAGTTCTTTGAAAAGTTTGGATTCGAAAGGTGTTCCTTGGTCTGTTGTAATGGTGAGAGGTATGCCAAATCTAGGTATGTATTGTTCGAAAAAAGTTTTTGCTATTTTAATTGCTGAAGCTTCTTTTAAAGGGTATGCTTCTGGCCAACGAGAAAATCTGTCGACTATGGTGAAAATGTAGCGAAAGTTATTTATTTTTGGAAGTGGCCCAACGATATCCATGTGAATGTGTTGAAAGCGACCTGTTGGATTTTTAAAGGGTTGTAATGGTGATCGAGTGTGTCTGGAAATTTTTGACTTTTGACAGTTGATACATTGTTTGCACCATGTGTAAATATTTTTTGACATATGAGGCCAGAAATATTTAGAAGTGATTAGTTTGTTGGAAGCTCTATAAGAGGAATGTGATAAACTATGGAATTTATTAAAAATTGATTGACGGAATTTTGGAGGTAAATAAGGTCTTGGGTGACCTTTACTTATCTCACAAAAAAGTTTTATGTCTAGAAATGGTAAGCACATTTCTTTGAGGGAGAATTTTGAATTCTCAGTTTTTGACAGTAAGTTAGTTAGTTCGGTGTCAGAAAGTTGTGCTTGATGAATTTTTTGTGGTGTGATTTCTTGTAAGGAGATAGTTTCGATACGTGAAAGTGTATCAGCCACTATATTTTCTTTACCCTTAATGTATCTAATGTCGGATGTAAATTGTGCGATGTAATCTAGGTGTCTAAATTGTCGAGGGGTTCTTTCTGTTTTGATGAATAAGGAGGTTGATAATGGCTTGTGATCGGTTAAAATAAAGAAATTTTTTCCTTCTATGAAGTGTCTGAAATGTTTGATAGCTAAGAATGCTGCTAACAATTCCCTGTCAAAAACTGAGTAGTTCATTTCTGTTTTTGAGAGTTTTCTGGAAAAGAAAGCCAGTGGTTCCCATGTGTTATTGGAAAATTGTTGTAGGACAGCCCCCACCGCAAAAGAAGATGCATCTACTGAAATTGACAGTTGGGCTGAATGATCCGGAAAAACTAATGAAGAAGCGGATGCTAATTTATTTTTGACGTTATTGAACACTTTTAGTGTGGATTCTGTCCAGTCTAAGACTTCATTTTGTTTTTTGTGTAAAATCATTTCGTAGAGTGGGGAAAGAGTTGGTGCGAAATGTGGGATGAATCTGTGGTAGTAGTTGATCATTCCTAAAAATCTGTGTAAGCCTTTACATGTGTTGGGTGGTGAAAATTCAAGAATGCTTTTAACTCTGTCATGTGCTGGTTTGATACCGTCTTTCGTTATGTTATGTCCTAAAAAGTTTAAAGATGTAACATTAAATTCGCATTTTTCTGGTTTGATTTTAATGCCAAATGAATTGAGTCTTTCGAGTAAAGTTTTAAGGTGAGTATAATGTTCGTTTTGATCTTTACTTGCTATCAAAATGTCATCAATATATACGAAAACGAAATCGAGATCATATAATATTTCGTTCATAAACCTTTGAAAAGTTTGAGCTGCATTTCTAAGGCCAAATGGCATTCTAGTGAATTCGTATAGGCCGAACGGTGTTGTGATGGCTGTTAAATAAATATCTTCTTCCGCGACTGGAATTTGATGGTAGGCTCTTACCAAGTCGATTTTAGAAAATAATTTGCAGTTGTGTAAATTGTTGTGGAATGAGTGTATGTGTGGTAATGGGTATCTGTCTGGGATTGTTGCTAGATTTAGGGCTCTGTAGTCACCACATGGTCTCCAATTGTTTTGTTCTTTTTTGGGAACCATGTGGAGGGGTGAAGAAACTGATGATGCAGAAGCTCTGCAAATTCCTAGCTTGATCATTTCGTCGAATTCTTTTTTGGCGATTTTAAACTTTTCAGGGTTTAATTGTCTTGGTTTTGCATGTGGTAATTTGCCGTTGATAGCTATGTGATGTTTAACTTGGTGAACCACTGGTTCGTTGAAATTAATGGGGGAAGTAATATTAGGAAATTGTTTTATTAAATTTGTTATTGTTTTATTGTGTGAGTTAAATTTTGGTGTATCAATAATTTTGATTTTTGCCACTTGCTGTGTATGATTTTCTATTAGTTTTTTATTTTTTAAGTCTAGTAGGAGGTTAAATGTGGAAATAAAATCAGCTCCTAAAATCGGTTGGTTGATGTTGGCGATGATGAATTGGAAGGTAAATGTTTTGCTTAAATTGAGGTCTAATGTGAGGGTTTTGTAGCCGAATGTTTTTATATTAGTGTCGTTGACTGCCGATAACAGCAGTTTTGGGTTAGGGTGTTTTAGTTTATAGATGGAATTGGGAATCACTGAAATTTCTGCCTCTGAATCAACTAAAAATTTAATTTTATTGATTTTATCATAAACATGCAAGCGACATGAATTGAAAGTTACGCTACTTGTCGCTAATGTAGGTAACTTTATTTGTTTCGTTTCCTTTAAATTGTTTGAATGATTTGGTGTTTTTGTGTTTTTAAAAGTGCAAGGTTTTTCACATTTGAAAGCTCTATTCCCGAATTGTGTGTGATACCAACACATTGTTGTATTTGGGTCGTGTTGATTTGAAGTATAGTTTGATTTGAAAGTTGACGTTTGGGGATGTGTCAGTTTTTTGTTCATGATTTTGATTAATTGACTGAAATCTGATCGTAGTTCTTGGATTTCTTTTTTGGCAGTTGAAATGTCTTCCGCATTTTGAGTGTCGATTGATTGTTTGTTTTGGAAAATTGTGGAGTGATATTTATCTTTGTTAGTTTTGAAGGTTGATAGGTTAGGTTTTCCCAGCTCCCAAATTTTGTCTGCTATGTTTAGTAACTCTGAAATGGGCATTTTGTTAATAGGAATAAGTGCAATGTTAATGGAGGGTGGTAGTTTTCGTATCCAAAGTTTAAAAAGGAGATCGTTATTAAAGTAAGTTTTGTTTCCTGCTAATGCGACAATTTTCCTATATAATTCAGATGGTTTTTCAAACTCGAAATCTGTATTTGATAAAATTTCCTCAAGGCTACGTTCTTCGCTTATTGAGTGTCTGTCGATTAAATTGTTTTTTAGGAATTCGTATTTGTTTTGTACTGGTGGTGTGTGTAGGATATCGGTTATAGAAATGATACCTTCTTGGGGTAGGGCTGCTAATACATGGTTGTATTTGGTCTCATCCCGTGTGATACGCGCGAGATGGAATTGTGCTTCAATGCAAGTAAACCAGGCGGAGGGACTATGGCTCCAAAATTGGGGTAATTTGACAGTGAAAGAAGCGTTTTGTTGTCCTTCTGCCGGCGTACCTGGTTCCGGGAGAGCACCAACCTCGATGTCCGTGGTGGGCGACGCCATTCTCCGGGGGTCGTTGCCTACACACACAAAATGTTTTTAAATGCATAAAGGAATGGATTCCTGAACAATGTAAAAATATTCCCTTACGGGCTGTTAAATTGTATAATTGTTGTTGGTAGCTTATGGAATAGCGTCTATAAATATGTAGAGGAATGGATTCCTGAACTTTGTAAAAATATTCCCTTAAATTGTAAAATTGTTGTTGTTGATTGATAAGAAAATAAATTTGATTTTATTGATACTTCATCGTCCGTTTCGTTTTGTAGAAGATGGTGTTGACAGTCTGGAGGTTTGGTCCGTTTCGTTTTGTAGAAGATGATGTTGATGGTCTGGAGGGTTAGTCCGTTGTCGCTGGGTTGCGACAATCCATGGGAAGAAAAGGGTGATTGGAAGTTGATTCGCAGAGAAGAGATGATGCTGTTTGGAGTTTAGTCTTGATGAAGTTCAAAAATGCATGCTGCTAATCGGGGTCACCAATTGTGCAACGTAGTATCTTTGCACATTAAAGCTGAAACTTGAAGATGAACACAGGTAATGAATAAATTCTTGAATTTCAGGAGCAAAATTTATTTCTTATGCTCTGGTCGGAGCTATTACAACAACTGAACTCAGATAATAAATAAACACATAACATGACAACCAAAAAATAATAGCAACAATGAAAATACAAGGTTGCTTTACAAAAATGATAATTATAACTATAAAACTTAAAATTGAAATAAGAGAATGAATGCATCTGTGCTGGCGTGGGTAACATTTAAAATTGAATTACCCGCGCTGGCACAATATGTATAGGGCGTGAACAGTCATGTGACATTGTTGGCCTTGACAAGCAGATATGGAGGTTCGTGTCAAAATGAAAATTTGTAATTTCGTACATATATGGCAAATGTCAGAATTTTTCATCAAAATTTCAAGATTTTCTAAATTCACGTAATTAGTTTGTCATACTTGACCTAGACAAGTAGATATGGAGGCGAGTATGGAGGCCCTTATGTCAAATGTCATAATTTTTCACGTGGTTAATTTGTAACCAGGTATGTGAAATTTACTTGTCGATAAAAATAAACCATATGGAATTGGAATATCATGAAATTTGGGATGGGAAAATGACATTTGACATATATGTACATAATTATTCTAAATGTTCGAATTTCTTATAATTTCTTGACGGGATTTCTGATGGGTATATGTATAGTTATAATTTTAAATATTTAATTGTTATTATTGTTATACAACAAGAAAGAGTAAAATTACCAATATCACAGAAATCATTTAACGTGAAAACGTAATTTGACTTTTACTACTATGTTGCCAAAAAAGAATATCTAAGATTTATTTTCAGCTAAAATCTATATAAAACCATATTTATACTATGACAAATTCTGAATCGGTTCTTATCCACTGTCATGTGTTTAGTTAAAATAGACTTAAGGTCAAGTTTTAGAAATGAGCTGCCAATACCGCCCATATAGGTTTATGAACTACTGTTGGTTTTTGACAATGACATTTTTCTGTCATTTACAAATATCTGGTGGTTACTATAGAGTTGTTTAGGCTCTAAAATTTATTACAACAAATTATTTTAGATATTACTTTTTTATCTCAATATATAGAAAATATAATAAAATTTTAAAATGTATCGAATAGAGAATTTTACGTTCTTTAATACTAATAACAAAAAAATTTAAAAAAATAATATTTAGATGTTTTTTAAGATACTACTACTTCCAATTTTCCAATTGGTACTAAAACCTATTCAACTCTCCCCATTAATGTTAGATTGAGGAATCCGTAGTCAAACAGGTCTTTAGTCTTATTTCCATACACACACATCCACACACACACACACACACACAACACACACAACACACACACACACACACACACACACACACACACAGACAGACATCATTGTAAAAATGTTAAAATCGGATTCTATGGACCCTAAATCGCGCTTATTTAATAAAATCTAGAGATGCGATTTTTAGCATGAATCCAATACCTCTCTTAACGAGAGGTAAAAAAAACGAAACAAATTCTCAAGTCAGAATAATTAAGAGCGCGGGGGGGGGGGGCATTTGTATCTACGGGGCCCTGGGCTGCAGCCCATAAAGCCCATGCCTAAATTTAGTAGACACTGTAATTTAATTAATTAAGAATAAATTTTGCATGAAAAATAATTAGGAAAATAAAAAAAACATAATATATCAATTATTAGGGCGGTTTGTTCCCTCAATAGAGAACTAGTTTTAATTAGTTTTAATATATTTTAACTTATATTTCAATCGGCAGCGGACCTCCCTCCACATAATTTTGAAAGGGACAAGAATTTTTTAGAAAGAGCGAGGTGATATACCATGGCCGAGTCGATCAAATGCTTTCCCTCTTCGGCACCTCCCCGTTGATCAAAATTTGTTATTTAGTCAGCAAAGTTTGGTTAAGTTATTATGTGTAGTGATTGTTATTAATGAAACATTGCGGAATCGAATTTTTCTGATTCTCACGGAGGGAAAACAAATTCGATTTCATCGTTTCAATTTGAAAAAACACGAACTGAATCCATGTAAACACTACAAATTCCACTGTTGAAAGACACGGAAAAATAATGAAATTTCTTTTAGTGCATATCTACGTCTTAATCTTATTAAAGTCATACATAATTTGTTCTGGATATTAAATTATTAAATTTAGTTTTCTTGGGCGTTTTTTGGAAATATCTGTATTTCAACTTTGGCATAACTGGGATTTAACAAATCATATAGAACATTAAAATGTTCTACTGATAAGCCGGTGAAATATATAAATTTTACAGCATCATTGCTTAATAAATTATAATTTAGTTTCCAATTATTGACAAATTTAGTTTCATTTCTCGATGTCTCTACAGCACCAAATAACTTTCTACTATTATTTTTTGGTATTTCTTCGTTATGTAGTTCATTTGTTATTATGAATTTCTTAGTAAAACAAGTTATTTTAGATTTAAGAAACCTAGGAATAGTGCATAGCCTACTTCAATATTGTAAAATTATTTCTGATTTTTAATATCATTTTTCTCGAAATAATTGTTATACAATCCCATATCATATTTATATCGTTGAAATCAGAAAAAAACTCTCTATCTAATGGACAAAAAATTTATATAGGTTGCCATTTAAAAAAATATAATTTTATTCTACCGTTTGAGAACCACTGGTTGAATTTTTTATTTATTATTCCTCATAAATTAAGCCCTTTTTCCTGGTAATTTTTTGTATATAACATTTTTCTCTAAAGTCATTAGTTCGCCCAAAAAAGCGCTGGTTGTTTTAAAGGAAACACCTGTATGTATATATATATATATATATATATATATATATATATATATATATATATATATATATATATATATATATATATATATATATATATATACAGGGTGATTCATCGGTCTGTCCTCTCTTTATAACTCTTTTATTTTAAGTCAGATAGAAAAACTCTTCAGATAAAATTTATATGATATATTATTGTCTATCTACGTACTATATGCACTTGTATACAGGGTGCTCCGTTGCAGCGCAACAATATGTAACTTTATATTTCTTAATAGAACACCCTATATATATTTATTTATTTTGATAGTAAATTAGATTTCCTTTAAAAAAGTATTAAGTAATAAGGGGTCTAAAATTATAAATTAAGAAGTTATTTACATTTATTCGTTGAATGATATTTTTGAATCATGTTATTATTAACAAAGTAAGCTATGGATAATTTAAAGGACAAGTTTTCGAGCATTTATTATAATTTTGCATTATTTAGTCTGTCACTAAATTTTAATAGCCTCTTTGTAATTAGTGTAATGTTTAAAATAAGTATTAATAAAAAAGAATCAAAATTTTGTATTAAATTATGGTTTTTTCCACTATGAACTACTATTTTTTATGAACGTAAATAACTTCTTAATATATAATTTTAGACCCCTTATTACTTAATAGTTTTTTGAAGGGAATCTAATTTACTATCAAAATAAATAAATATATATAGGATGTTCCATTAAGAAATATAAAGTTATATATTATTGCGCTTCAACGGAGCATCCTGTATACAAATGCATATAGTACGTAGATAGACAATAATATATTATATAAATTATATTTGAAGAGTTTTTCTATCTGACTTAAAACAAAAGAGTTATAAAGAGAGGACAGACCGATGAATCACCCTGTATATATATATATATATATATATATATATATATATATATATATATATATATATATATATACAGTGTGTTAATTAAAAACCTGGCCATAGGCGTTTAACATGGGATATCAGTTTTTTCTTGCGCAAAAGTTCCCAAATTATTTTAGACAAAAATACTTCAAATAAATATTGTAGAGAATTAAATTCTGCACCCGAATTAGTAATAAGATTTTATTTTTGACATTTCATAACTTAGAAAATCAATTTTAAATTTTTGTGGAGATGGCTGATTTATAGCGGTTAGCCATGCAACTCGAACAAAATTACGAACAATTGTATACCAACTTAACTGTCAAAAAAAGTTTGTGTTTTGTGATTTTCGGTCAATAACATATTTCTTTGAAAGTATGGAACAGTTTTCTCATGAATAAAAGCTTCAGATTATAAAATGGTGGACAAATTTTGTTTGAGTTGCATGGCTATCGATATAAATGAGCAATCTTCAGAAAACTTTAAAATTGGTTTTCTCGGTTATTAAATGTCAAAAATAAAATCTTATTACTAAATTTGGTGCAGAATTTAATTCTCTACAACATTTATTTGAAGTATTTTTGTCTAAAATAATTTGGGAATTTTGCACAAGGAAAAACTGATTTCCCATGTTAAACGCCTATGGCCAGGTTTTTATTTAACACACTGTATATATATATAATAATAATAATAATAATAATAATAATAATAATAATAATAATAATAATAATAATAATAATAATAGTGTTTATTGTACATAAGCTTAGCTTATACAAAGGAGTGGATACATATTTTGAAATAACAGTTCATATTAAATATTTTATGTGTTTGTGGCGAACGATCTAATTTGTAGTGCAGATATTGTGTAATTGTAAATATCATACATTTTATTTTTGGGCAACGGTTTTAAAAGTTGAATAAGGTAGTTGTCTTCGGTTGGGCTCTGTAAGTGTTTCTCCAGGAACGCCTGTCTGGGTGACGTGAAAAACGGGCATCTCAGGAAGAAGTGGAAGAGATTATCTGGTTCTAAAAAGTTACAAATAGAACAGATGTTATTTGGGTCAAATTTATGTGCTGTTCCCTGAATGTATATTTGTGCTGTACTTCGTGTTGTGGCTACTCGGATTTGACTTACGATCTGTATGACATTTATAGAGACTTCTTCTTCTAAGTAGTGGAGGTCACTATCCTCACTTATCTCTCGATATATGGAGCTGTATGTGGAATTCTCTATTCTTGTCCTGTCCTCTTCTTGTAATGTATGAAAGAGTCTTTCTGTCAGTTGCTCGCCCAAGCTGTCCAACGTAACGTAGCTTTGTTCGTTCCAGGTATCAAGAGCGTTTATTTTTTGAAACATGTTTTTAACTTGTGTGGCCCAGTTGTATTTTGGAATATTTCGTGTGCTTTTGTCTAATTGTATGAGCTTGTTGTAGCACATCTTGGGGTAACGATTATTGTTCATTAATAGCACTTTTTTATTGAAGCTCAAGACCGCCTTAAAGACTAAGCTCTCTAGTTTTGGTTGGTTTGTTTCATATCGGACTATGTAATTGGCGGTACATTTTGGCCAGTTAAATAGTTTTTTGAAGAATTCGACTTGGACTGTCTCGATTTCTTGTGCATACTGTAAGGCGTATATTTCAGCAGCATATAGTAAGGTAGGGAGTACAACTTTTTTATACAAATGTACTCTCGAATCCCAAGTTACCCCTGGGAGCAAGGAAAAAAAGTAAAGGAGGATCCTAACCACAATCTAACATCGATCGGCTTCTGGAACATGCAAGGACAAAAAAATTTCAGTTTATTGGACAACTCTCAGATGAACTACATACAGACACTGGATATAATATGTGTATGCGAAACTTGGGTAGAAGAAAGAAATTTTAATAATACCCCAAATTTTCTAAGTCAATACTCTTGCCATCATAGTTTTGCAGTCAAAGACGCAAATAGAGGCAGAGCAATGGGTGGCCTATCTATATATTTTAAACAAAGTTCATGCACAACAATAGAAAAATCAGTACACTGGATTGCCACAAAAACTCTATTTATAGAAAACAAAACTGAAATTATTCTAGTTTTTGTCTACTTCTCACAAAGCTACGAATACAATACACAACTTGAACTTTTCGCTAATTTAATACAAGATTTAAATGAAAAATATCCGCATCTCCCCGTGATAGTGGGAGGTGACTTCAACTCCCAGATTGGAGACATGAACCAGGCAGAGGAAGAAATATTTGAAATATCCAGGCTAAATCATTTAAGAGAAGCTGACAAAACTAGCAACAGAAAAGGGAAAGAATTAGTGAAAACTATGGAAAGTGAAGGATTCTTTGCTCTCAATGGCAGATCAAAAAGCGACACTCCCGCTCAAAACACTTTCGTCAGTAAGATTGGCCAAAGCACAATTGATCTAACCTGGGTAAACACGAATAGCTTAACGCTAATTCATGACTTCAAAGTAGAAACCAGAATCCTCCTATCCGACCACATGCTTTGCAGATTAAAACTTAACATTAGAGAAACAAACAGAAAACAACATAAAAACACCTGCTCTAAACCTTATAAACAAATTAAATGGCAACCCAGCAGGACGGAAGAATTTAAAGTGCAAATTGAAAATCACATAACTCAACTAAATCCAACAGAACTCTGCCACAGTCAGTATGAACAAATACTAAGTGCCTGCTATTCGGTTTCCGAACAAATGGAAATTATACACACTATTAGTAACAACAACATACAAAACAGAAATAAAAACAAACCATGGTACGATAAAAACTGCAAAGAAAGCAAACGACAAATGAGGAAAAGCTATCAAAAATTCACACAAGATAGAACAAATAAAACCAAATTAAACCAATACATCGAAGACAAGAAAAACTACAAATATGTAATAAACACCAAAAAGAAGAGTTACTTCACAAAAATTCAAGAAGGTATTAACAATATTTCTGATAGTAAACAATTCTGGAATGTATACAAACAACATAAAGTAAAGAAAATAACCTCAAACCCTATAGGCCTCCTCCAATGGGAAACCCATTACAAGGACGTATTTCAACTAAACCCAGTCACACACACCCAGTTTCCCGGAGTACTACATCCTTACCTAGATAATGAAATAAACAGCTTTGAATTAAAACATGCTATAAGAGGGCTCAAAAATAATAAAACCCCAGGCCCGGATTTGATTCCAAATGAAATATTAAAAATCTTAGATGACAACTGCTTCTCAACTCTTCTAAACTTCTTAAACAACTGCTTAAACACAGAAACAGTACCCTCTAAGCTATGCACAAGCTTACTTAAGTTAATACATAAAAAAGGCGATGAAAACAACCCTGATAATTACAGGGGACTAGCAATGATAAACACTATCCTAAAATTATTAACAACCCTTATCTCAAAAAGACTGGAAACTTGGGCTGAAAGCTTCGATATAATCCCTGAAGCACAATGTGGCTTCAGAAAACGCAGATCCTGCATAGACCATATCTTCACCCTAAGTGCAATTATACAGACCCGCCTTATAGAGAAACGTAGCACGTACGCCATATTCGTGGACTTCAAACAAGCGTTTGATTCTATCTCCCATGAAAAACTATGGAACAAAATATTCGAAATCGGTGTTAGCGCCAAGATAACAAGACTACTCCAAAATATTTACGAAAACTCAAACATAATACTCGATGTTGACCGGCAAAGATCTTCACCAATAAACGTAAATAGAGGTGTTCTACAAGGTGACCCGCTCAGCCCTTTTTTATTTAGCCTATTCATCGCTGATATTGAGTCATTCTTTAGAAACGAAGGTTTAGAGGGACTCTACATCAACCCAACTACCGACATATTAATGCTACTCTACGCCGATGACTTAGTTCTATTATGTAACTCCATAACAGATGTACACAAAAAACTTGATTGCCTCGAAAAATACTGCAACAACAACGACCGCCGCATCAATCAACAGAAAACTAAGATAATGCAGTTCTTTAGAGGCAGGCCAAAACGCATAAACACAAACTTTACTTGTCAAAATGCTACTATTACCACAACAAGTTCGAGTATTTTCTTTTATTTATTTTTTTTAACTGTTTTGACATCCTACGTGTGTTATGTATTTTATTATTTTAATGTGTTTTTTTAATGTGTACATACAAATGTAGAAAAACAATTCACGTAAATTTTATATAAAAATACGTTTTTAAAAACGTTTTTATAAAAAAATTGTATCAATTGTAGCCACCGAGGTATATATGGGGGGGGGGGATTAGGGGTCAACCCCCCCCCTTAGGTTATATTTCGCCACGTTTGATATTAAGCTGGATATAATTTTCTTACAAAATTGGGGGATTATGTACCTACTTAAAATGAAACCAAAAATGCGCCGCAATGCCGGTGGGAACACGATTCCCAGGTGTCCCGTATATACGGGATTGTTCCCTATTACAGCTAACATTTGAGTGTCCCGTAAAGTACGGCCCAATTGTCCCGTATTTTGTGAGGATCGCAATTTAATTAACATTTAATTATTATATATTTTATTTTGAGTAATATAATATTTTAATTTAATGCAACATTGTATTTTCTGTTTTTGTAGTTATTGCTTATGCTCCCATCTCGCATCATAAAGTCTAGCAAAAGGGGCAACTATACGCATTTGGGGCGTACATACGCGTTTTCGTCAATAAATATAGATTTAATTTTTAAGAATTTGTTAAATTTGCTTCATTGTAAAGAACTCTATATTATCTTTACATTGCATTAAAACACGTTTGACCTTGAAAATTTTCAAAAAATCGCCAGCGGCGCATATATTTTTTTATCATACATTTTTCATCCAACCCTACCAGAACCCCCCCCCCTTAAGAAACCTATAGCTACGTCAGTGATTGTAGCTCTTGAAGAAGGCATAGGAGATGCCGAAACCGGTAGAGGCCGAAATTTAAATAAATATTTTGACTGCAATCCAGTAATCTATTAATTTCCATACACCCATCCAGCCAGAAGCTTTATCATCCACAATTCTATTAACCCTCCACCTTCGTCGCTACATAACTCAATCCACCGACGGCACCGACGCAGCTCTTTAAAGCTATTCTGCACTTCCTCAAATGTTAAGGGCGGACATAGTATCTCTTATGCGATTTTTTAATACATTAAACTACATAAATACAAATATTGCAATGAAAATATGTTTTGCGATATTACTTTAACGATATAAAAATATAACCACAAATGACATATTAAACATGACACATGTTGCAAGTGGGTTAAGCAAGCCATATATCGAAGGCACTTTCGTAATTTCAAGGATGGAAATTAAAATATTAATAATTAAAGGTGTAAATGACAAAAGTAAGAGTTTCAAGTTAAGCAAAAAAGTTCTTTTGTAAAATTAGAAATAAAGATCTTTTCCCTCTTGTATACTCAATCCGGGGATATACATACATACATAAAATCACGCGTGTTCCACTTAGTGGGTTCGCACAAACCCGATAACAATAGGAACATCATACAACAAATCCTTACTCTTAAACATATTAAAGTGACACACTGTATATTTCATCATTGCCGATATTTATGTATAAAGCAGATTGGCACACCCAGTAATGGGTAATATGCCGTGATGATATATTTATTTTATTTTTATATTTTATAATTCAATAATAAAGTTGTAAATCTTCTTTCTGGCTATCTGTATGAATTTAGAGTAATTATTTTTTTTTAAATAAAACGTTTTATATTTTAGTCCATACCAAATAAAAAATTGTCATGCAATTATTTTTTTTTACATATATTTAAATGCACTTATTACATGTACTTTTTCATATTTGTAAAATTTGATGAAACAGGTAGATTATTATCTAATTCATATTTATGTTATTTACATTATGTTTATATATTGAATTATATTTGTATTTCAGTGCATATTCTTCATTTACATTACAAACCCGTTGTATTCGTAAACTATTGTACAGTATTTATTTGGTTAACTGTTGTTGACTACTATAGTACCTCCTTATACGCACTGTGGGGGAACAGTCCACACTGTCGAAAACCGTACCGTCGAAAAGCCATTCCGTCGAATAGCCACACTGTCGAAATGTCATAGTGTCGACACTTACCCCCTCCACAATGTCCGTGGCGTCGAAACCTTAAATGTCCACACTGTCGAAATGTCATAGTGTCGACACTTACCCCCTCCACAATGTTCATAGTGTCGACACTTGAATGTCCATAGCGTCGACATTGGAATGTCCGTAGTGCCGACATTGGAATGTTCGTAGCGTCGACACGTACCCCCTCCACATTGTTGGTAGTGTAGACCAGATGAATATTTATAGTACGAAATAGCCGGCCACAAGCAGTACAATGTTCTAAACAAGTTTCACGTTGTTTTCTTGTATTACATATTGACATCTAAATTATGAATTAAAAATTTTGAATGCGCAAATACTATTAAATATTACATATTTTACATGTAAATAAAATTAAGCAAAACAAAATATTAAATCCACATACTTAAATAGAATGGGGGGTCCTACACTACTTTTATAAGAAACTTCATCTGAACTAAAAACGATCTGTAGTATGGTTTTTCGTTAAGTCGTAATAAGTTTTTTAATATTCTATGATAGCAACAAATTATTTTATATCAAGATATATAAAATAAAAAGTCCAAGTTGATATCATGAATTAAATTTATGACATCAGAAATATATATTTTTGCCATAATAAAATCATTTAGCGATAACAGCATGGTACAATAATTTTTGATACCACATACACATTTTTAATATATTCATTGTCCTATCAAAAATTATTCCTTGAGAGCACATTACATTTTAATTTTCTGTAAGATGTTAACAAAAATTTAAACTACCTTGTTATCACAAATAAAAACAAAATAAATACTCCCTTTTTACCTTCCGTCA
Organism: Harpalus rufipes; assembly: GCA_951394225.1. Classification (NCBI taxonomy): domain Eukaryota; kingdom Metazoa; phylum Arthropoda; class Insecta; order Coleoptera; family Carabidae; genus Harpalus; species Harpalus rufipes. The sequence continues at coordinate 21,954,576 of OX596285.1, forward strand.
CCTTTAGGTAAGGAAGGTATTGTCTTTGGTCAAAAAATTCAATGATGAGTTTTTACTGAATAAGCACGTTTTAGGGTCCATATAATACGATTTTACCATTTTTACGATGATGTCTGTATGTATGTGTGTCTGTGTGTCTGTGTGTCCGTGTGTCTGCGTGTGTGTAACAAAACTTCCGGATTCCATAACTTCAATACCACGATTCCAAAAATTATAATTTTTTCGTATTCTTCAAGTTTACATCCAGAAGAACAACTGATTAGATTTTGGTTATAATTGGTCAACCGGAAGTAGTATCATTTGAAGATTTAACAGTTAAATTTGATTTATTGACATTTAACGATATTATAACTTAAAGAATATATTATTCTCTATACGATTTGATTACAATTTATACTTCGTATTCAATAGATACAGAGTTAAAGAATTTTAAAGAAATTAAATTTTATAATTCAGCCAGCTATGCCAAACTTGGGAACTAGTAATATATTCATATAATTCAAATTGACAGATGTTAGTATCAATAAAAAGTAAATTAATGTGGCAGATATGAAGATGTTGAAGTAGATATTGGGGAATACACGGAAAGATACGGTAAGAAAATAACTCTAGTGTTACAAGTTTTTAGAAAGATACAAGAAAAACGATTACATTGGTTTGAACATATCATGAGGAGAAATGAAGAATTATATTGGAACAAGAATGAATAGTTTAGTAATAGGACGTTAAAGAAACAGAGGAAGACCAAAGATAAGATGGAAGGACTGTATTGCGGAAGATTTGAGAGAAAAGGAACTGAATGAGAACGACATGCAAAAATAACGACCCCTAACGAATGGGAAAAGCTAAAGAAGAAGAAGATGCCAGTGTCAAGTGCAATTTGAATAGTTTGTTGTTGTACTGGAAATTTAGAATCTTTTGTAAGAAAAATTATGGAATTTATACATTATACACGAGAATGACGGAAGGTATTGTGCTGGCCACAACAGATTTTTTATTTTATATATCTTGATATCATAAAATAATTTGTTGCTATTGTAACGTAACCCCCGCGGCCGCCGCCGCCGCGCTACCAGGCGCCTCAGTGTCTGGCCGCAACGTGCTCGTTAGGACTGGTCGGCAGTAATCTATTGTGTGATGTTGTTTACCTCTAGATGTTCTCTAGTAGCTCCTAGTAGAGTCTAGAAATAATCTAGCCAGGTATATATAACCCACCGCCAAAGCCAGTGGACACATTCTGTATTATAGAAGTGACGAGTAAAGAAGTCTGATATAAATAAACGTTGTGAATAGTTGGTGATATAAACAACAGTCGACAAGTGAACATAAATTAGTGACATAAAGAGTAGTGTTAATTGTTTAAATAAATAATCTTAGTGTTTAAGTGTCTTATAATATTCTTAGACTTAGTGTTAATATTTGTTAATCATAGTGTTAGTTACTTTTAAAATCTTTTAATTATATTTCTAATATTTATTTACCGTTTAATAAACATATTCTTTTAGTTAATAATAATTGTCTATGTTTTACACTTCACCCATATAAATAAAAACGTTACACTATCATAGAATATTAAAAAACTTATTACGACTTAACGAAAAACCATACTACAGATCGTTTTTAGTTCAGATGAAGTTTCTTATAAAAGTAGTGTAGGACCCCCCATTCTATTTAAGTATGTGGTTTTAATATTTTATTGTTTTGCTTAATTTTATTTACATGTAAAATATGTAATATTTAATAGTATTTGCGCATTCAAAATTTTTAATTCATAATTTAGATGTTAATATGTAATACAAGAAAATAACGTGAAACTTGTTTAGAACATTGTACTGCTTGTGGCCGGCTCTTTCGTACTATAAACATTCATCTGGTCTACACTACCAACAATGTGGAGGGGGTACGTGTCGACGCTACGAACATTCCAATGTCGGCACTACGGACATTCCAATGTCGACGCTATGGACATTCAAGTAGTGTCGACACTATGAACATTGTGGAGGGGGTAAGTGTCGACACTATGACATTTCGACAGTGTGGACATTTAAGGTTTCGACGCCACGGACATTGTGGAGGGGGTAAGTGTCGACACTATGACATTTCGACAGTGTGGCTATTCGACGGTATGGCTTTTCGACGGTACGGTTTTCGACAGTACGACATATACTCCACTGTGGCACTGTATGAACTACACAACAAACTCGCCATCTGTTGTACAATTCCAAATAAATATAGACATATTTACAGTTTGCTGTATTACCAACACCACTGGTAGTGGCCGAAATAAGCCAGGTCAAATTTAGCCGCTATGGCAATTGGTGGGGGGGCATCATTTAGACGCTATGCAATTTAGACGGTGTGGCATTTAGACGCTATGGAATTTGGGCGCTATGACATTTAGACGCATGGAATGCTTCGTGGTAAACGCCCGCCCGATACAAATATGTCATCATCTTTACCGAAATCTGTGTATAGTCCGGACGATTTTACTTGGCGAGTAGAAGTAATAAAGATTTCTCTGCGGTTAGGGAAAAGTTATAAAAACCACAGGCACGCCAGAAAAAAATTCTATTTCATGAATGTACAAACAATACAGAAAATAATAATAATTTATTTATTTATTACATTTAACAAAAAAGAATACAACAATATCAGGTACGAAATGCAGATCAAAAAAAAATACATAATATGTACATTGCACTGTATAAATACCGGGTGTTTCTATACTTATGGATCAAACTTTAAGGGATGATAATAGAGTCAAAAGTAAGTCAAAAGTCTTTAATACGCAAAGTCCAATTCTCAAAAAAACAGCTGATTGTCATATTTTGAGTAATTTTTGGAAAATTAGAAACAGACACGAGAAAACCTCTTAGAGATAAACAAAAATTAATTGTAGTTTTCTTATTGTTAGTAAGAAAGTTTATGCACGTCTATGTACAAACAGAACTGTTTGAATATAAGTGTAATAAAGAATCCGCTTTGAAAGGTTTTTCTATTGTGTTAACCCCCCCAATAGTTGTAAAATCACTATTCCACTTTTAACGCAGTGCGGTATCTAAGAAAAAGTATATATTTAACAAAACGCATCGTAGGAATGGTGAACCGACCTACATACCAATCCCTTGCCAAGTAAAATCGTCCGGACTATACAAAGCAGATTAGCACACCCAGCAATGGGTAATATACTGTGATAAAATATTTATTTATTTTTTTATTTAAATACATATCTGCATATTGATTAATATCTTAAGTTCCTTTCCATATAACTATTGTTCTATTTACAATTTTCGTTTTAAAACATTATTATTAATTTGAAATTATGTATATTAAGTTCCTTTCCATGTAACTATTGTTCTATTTGCAATTTTCTTTTGAAAACGTTGCTGTTATTAATTTGAAATGATTATTTTTTTGACAGTGACATTTATCTGTCAGTTACATACATTTGAGCTGAACTGTGTAACCATGGAGTTGTGCGCATAAGCTCCGAGATATAATTTTTATATTATTTAAGATTTCAAAATTTTCTGAACGATAGTATTTGAGTTAGAGCTTAAAGAGGATCCAAACATACACACACACACACACATACACACACATACACACACACATACACACACACATACATACACACTGACATCATCGTGAAAATATTAAAAATGGATTGTAAGGACCTTAAAACGTGGTCATTTACCAAAATCTCGATATGCGATTTTTAGCCCGATCCCTGTACCTCCCTTACCAAGGGTAGCAGAAGGTAAAAAAATAATAATTAGTACAATTAAGATAAGAATTATAATTTCTATATCCAACTGATTACAGCAGAAACCAACAAACTGCATTCTACCGTAATGTTTAGACGTTAATATACTAGTATAAACAATATCCCTTTTAACTACCACTTACTAAACGATTCAAACAATATTATATGATAATGAAACAATATACCGTACTTTTCATCTAAAATTGAGCTTTATAACCCAATAAACACACATTCGTAGAAAATACGTTTTTTTAACGTTGCTGCGGTATAAAAAGCGTTATACGTTGAAAAATATAACGTTGAAAAATGGTTACTTTTTACTGGTATACGAGTATTTCTAACGTATTAAAATCGTATAATATGATTTGTTATATAACCATTCTAATAAATTACACGTATAATTCATGCATAATTTATAGTGGAAATATAATGTTGCTTCTATACGTTATTCCAATGTTGTTTGAAACTAATTGTTCAACGTATTAATATAAAATACATTGAAAATACGTTATATATAGCCTTGTAATTATACGTTGTTAATAAAAATTGAAGCTACGTTGAAACAAGGATAAAATTAACTGTGATTACACATATAAAGCTTATCGTTATATAGTATATTTATAAAAACGTATGGAATATGTTATAGCATAATAAATTTCCCATATATGTTTAATATACGTTTTACATTAACGCGCAATACAACGTTTTGTTTCAAGTGGAAATTAACGTCGTAGAAAAACTTTAATTAAACAAATAGAATGTAATACATTATAAAAAAACTTATAAACAAAGTAATAAATATGAGAAATACGTTAATTAAACCTAGTTTTTTAACGTGCAATATACCTAAGGTTTTGTTTCAAATGAAAATTAACGTCTTAAATAAAACTTTAAAGAAACTTATATAATGTAATGTTATATGTATATTGATTTTAAAAGAACGTATAAAATATGTTAGAAACTAATAGATTTGGGAAATACGTTAATTAAACGTAATATTTTAACGTGCAATATAACGTTTTGTTTCAAATGGAAATTACCGTCATAAAAAAGACTTTAAAGAAACATATAAAATGTAATGTTATATATTAATTTTAAAATAACGTATAAAATATGTTAGAAAGTAATATATTTGGGAAATACGTTCATTAAACGTAATGCTTTAAAGTACAATATAACGTTTTGTTTCAAATGGAAATTAACGTCATAAAAAAACTTTAAAGAAACATATAAATTTTAATGTTATATATTAATTTTAAGAGAACGTATAAAACATGTTAGAAAGTAATAAATTTGAGAAATAAGTTAATTAAACGTAATACTTTAAAGTGCAATATACGTTTTGTTTCAAATCGAAATTAACATCATAAAAAAACATTAAGGACCATATAAAATATAATTTTATATATTAATTTTAAAAAAACATATAATATATTAGAAAGTAATAAATTTGGCAAATACGGTAATTATACGTAACACTTTAACGTGCAATATAACGTCTTCTTTTAAATAAAAATTACCGTCATAAAAAAAATTAGTTAAACATATAAAATGTAATGTTATATATTAATTTTAAAAGAACGTATAAAATATGTTAGAAACTAATAGATTTGGGAATTACGTCAATTAAACGTATTACTTTAACGCGCAATATAATGTTTTATATCAAATGGAAATTAACGTCATAATTATGCATATTTGCAGATTTATATATTACAAGCCTTAATACTATTTATACAAGAATATGTCTAAATTACAAATTTGACAATAATAATTTGTTTATTAGATGTCAACATACAGTCACCGCGTTGAACATTTGCGTTTTTCAAAACAAGTTTACTCGTACTCCTCATTCTGCAATTGGGTCTTCCACCAAAACAACAATGAATGAAATGTACACTTTATCCTTGAAGTACTATTTAATAAATAACGATTAAGATTAAAAAAAAACATTTTTTTAATAGTTACTTTGCGAGATATTTGAATTTGTTTTCAGTGCCACTGTGACGTCGCAACTATTGGTATCTTTCTCCCGCAGCCTGCTATAGACACTGGTGCGAGAAAGATAGCTATAGGTTTCGTTAAAAATCAAATGCAGTTAAACTAAAAACAATTATGACTTTTTAATAGTACGAACTGCTTCAAAATTAAAAGACCTTTCATTTAAAATAATAAAAAAATAGAGTGGTGGAGCCCATTGCAAAGCGAACAAGTTTCGACCTGTTTAAGTCATTATTACATTATACTATTCTAAAGTATTGTTTTTTTGCGTATAGTGAATAACACATACGTATTATTATTTTCTGTAGTGTTTAATTATGTACATGTGAAAACAACCTGTCTTCTGTCTTTGCTTTTAAAACTTATTTATTCCTTTTTGTTAGGTAAGTTTATTTCATTTTAGCATTCTAGTTTATTTAATGTAACCAAATTCTTTATAAAAACAATTATGAACGTAGTTTATAATGCTCAAAATACCTTTATTGATTTATTACTTAATTTAGATAAAATGTTAATTTCTATGGGGTTTACCGATATTTGGCTTACAAAGCAGAGACCTTGAGAACCGGTTTATGTGTTGCGTAGTGGACGGGAGACCACCAGTGTTGCCAGATCTACAGATTTGTCTGTAGATCTACAGATTTTCAAGCTGATCTACAGACCTACAGATTATTTAAAAATATCTACAGACTTTTTGCTATTTTAAATTATAGTACATACAAAAATTTTGAAGCATGTTTTAGTTTTTGATATGTTGCATGTAAAGCCTAAAGTTGATAAAATAGTTCGCTGCGCTGTTTTCTTTCGCTTAACTTTTTTCATAAAAGATGTCGCAGTAGTCGTATACTTTTAAACAACACGTGGCACCTGGCCGCTGTACTGGGAATACTGGGATTCCCTTGTTCTAGTCGTGAGAAATTTTATAACCTAAGTCGGTTTCTGTGTTGATTTGTGAACAATAATTGGTATTTTAAGAACAAAACAATTAATAGATGACAAAAAAAAATTGATATTAAAATAATTATAGATGCTATGTTACAAAAATGAAAGCAAGCAATTTATACAAATAAATTGTATGCCACATTATAAAATAACATATAGCTCAGTGAGGTCGGCAATCTGCAATGTCAATTGAGTGCGGGCACCGAACTTCAGTTGGGAGCCGTAACTGTCAAATATGGGTACAGTAATTTAAAAAATAAGAAAATTAGAAAGAATATGAACATTTATTTCTTCATAATGGGAGAAGAAACATTTTAAACAGTTGGTTAAATTTTTTTCACATAGTTTTAAAATTTTAATGGTAATTACAGCACCCAATTGAAGTTCGCTTGCCGCACTCGATAATAAATACTTATAATTGTAGATATTTGATATACATATGTACATTGTATATAATTTTACATTGTATTATAGAGAATTATAAAGGCTTATAATGAACTCTAGATAAAGTTGCGTACCAGTAGTTTTTGTTCTACAGATTTTCTACAGACATTTTGCACTAAAATTCCAGACTTTTATTTTTTGCATCTGGCAACACTGGAGACCACCCAGCGTACAGATTGCGACAGTAGACTGTCAGACGCTGTACAGGGAACACGAAGCAGAGAGACCCTCTACTAGCTACTTTTCAAATAATAAATTATAGCGTTTTTCTAATCGAAGTAAGATATAGATACTCCCTCATATATGATTATTTTCTGAAGATTTGTACTTAATTTGGTAGTCGCTGTTTACAAAATACACGAAGAAACTACGTATCTCCGCGTCGAATTTCCGAACAGTGGCTCTTCTATCCATTAGGTAAGTTTATAATTTCACTTTACAATTCTAGTTTACGTAGTTTAATCAGATTTTTTAAAAGTAATAATATTTAGTAGATTCAGTTATAATTTTTGAAAATTTGTAGGTACAAATTGCAATATTTTTATATACATATCTTAATATTAAAAATATTATTAATAACTTATCCCAAAGTGAATTTAAATTGGTAAATATGATAATGTAAAAATATAGAATTAAGAAAGATTTATCATTAATTACTTTTAAACGGGAACTATAGGGATTTTTTTTAAAGAAGATATACATTTACGTACTAAATTCTAATATGAATAAAAAACGTAATATTGTATCAAAACGGCAACTACAAAGACGTGTAAAAAATTCATTAGAAAGTTTAATGAAATCAAATGTATCAGTTTCAAATAGCAGTAATGTGGTATTATATTCGACGGACAATTTGTTTTTCTTAAATACAGAAAGTAATAATAAAATTGAAAAATTAATTTCACATTGTTCAGTATCAAATTCTAGTTTATTGACGGCAAAAATTCCTTCTAATGATAATGGGAAAACTTTGACTCATGACGAAGTTGAATTTAACACACCAGTAAATATTACTTCTTCTCCTGTAGAACAAAAAAAAGTTTTGGTTGAAAACACTGATCTAAATAACAAAATATCGTTACGATACAAAATGCAGGAATGGGCATGTAATTTTAATATTACGACTAATGCAGTTAATCAGTTACTAAAAATTTTAAATCCGTATCACAATAATTTACCTGTGGTTTCTCGTACCTTGATGAGTACTCCTCGTAGTACTGAAAACTGTATAAAGTTAAACAATGGTGAAATGTATTATTTTGGAATAAAAAATAAACTTTTGAAAAAAATGTCATTCGGTATTAAAGAGAATGTTTCTACGATATTTCTGCAAATTAACATCGATGGGTTGCCTGTTTTTAAAAGCAGTGCACTTGAAGTTTATCCTATATTAGGTAGGAGTAATGATAACTCAACTTACATGATTCCTGTTTTCTGTGGTAGTGATGGAAAACCCGACCCATTAGCAAAGTATTTAGAAAAAATTATTTCAGAAGTTCAGGTCTTCAAATCGACTGGATTAACTTTGAATGGTAAACACTTCCAGTTTGATATTAATTTCTTTATATGTGATGCTCCCGCGAGAGCTTTTTTGAAAGGAACTTTTGGGCATACAAGCAAATTAGCGTGCGATAAATGTAATGTTGTGGGTGTTTATGATCGTAATTTCCGTTATGTTGTATTTCCAACAACCAATACACATAACTGTAATAAAAAATCAGATCTAGATTTTTATGCTGATACATTACCTCAGTATATAAAAACAAGAACACCTCTTCTTGAGCTAAAAATTAATCCTATATCACAATTTCCTCTAGATCCAATGCATCTCGTATTTTTAGGAGTTACAAGAAGATTGCTAAATCATGTTTATATAGAAGGCAAAAGGCCTTATAAATTGTCTCAATTAAATTTGTCACAAATTAACGCTAGGATATCTACAATAAAACCTTATATACCATACGAATTTCCTAGAAAACCAAGATCATTAAAAGAAATAAAACGCTTTAAGGCAGTAGAATATAAACTCATAGTATTATATACTGGTCCAATAATTTTTCATAACATTTTGAACAAAAAGTATTATAAACATTTTTTACTGCTTCATTGTACAATTTTTATTTTATCAAATAAACAATTAATTGAAAAATATATTGATCTAGCTCAAACTTTTTTGAATAAATTCGTAATGCAGTCTTCCAAATTATTTAATTCCAATTTTGTTGTGTACAATGTCCATTGCTTAACCCACATTGTGGACGATGTGCGTAAATATGGTTCTTTAAATGATTTTTCTTGTTTTCCTTTCGGAAGTTTTTTAAATTCTATTAAATTAAAATTGCGATCAAACAGGAATATCTTGCAACAAATCCATCGTCGTGTTGAAGAATCAGATTTATTATTAGCTTCTAATGCCAAAATGAATACTGATACGCATATACCAAAATTTATTTACGATCGTGAATTTAATGCAAATGGAAAACTACTGTCATACAAATGTAAAATATTATTTTGTCCAAATTTTGTATATTTTTTGTAGAAAATAATTACGTTTGTGAAGGGATTCCATTTCAATATAAGGATGATTTGTATGATTTTCCAATTAAATCTTCAAAACTTAATATTTACCACGTAAAAAAATTAATCGAAAATGAAGCAATAACTTTTAAATTAGCTGACATTTCTTTTAAGTGTATTTTATTGCCTCATAAGAATGGATGTGGAGTTTTTCCGCAGAATCATTTATTATCTTAAATTATTATTTTTCATTTAATAATATTTTTATATTATATATGTACATAAACATTTAACAATGTATGCTGTTGTCGAATTCATGGACTCCCATGGGGGATCCACACATGAGTTATCAGTGATTCCGTTACAATGGCTCCATAAAGAAGAGAAAAAGTGCTATTGGCCCACAACAACCAAAAATATTCCATTTAAAACCTTCGTCGAAAAACAAACACCATATAAAAAAAATGGCCGACATACAAAGTTTTTCGCATACATTTAAAAACAGGTATGTGCTTTTAGTTTTGAATTTTGATTGTTGAATGCTTAGTTACACCAATAATACTCAATATTTAAAATTGGCGTAACTGAGTAAAAAAAATATTTTAAACCCTTATTTATTCGTTATTTCTCTTTATCTATTTGCTCATTCGAGGATCAGAGTAAAAAAATCATTATTTTTTTTTAAACTTACGAGTATAGAAATTAAAATTTAATATTTCAGCTACTTATGCTGTGGCAGGTACAGGAATTAATTCAATCTAATAATGAAAAAATTGACGCATCAGTTGAAACTACAGCTAGTTTCACTATAAAATCTGTGGAACGGGAATGGAATCGTCAACATCGGATAGCGAAATAGATAACACAAGAATAATAAAAAAACCATGTTTAAAGGAAATTCCGATCCAAGCTACATTACAGTAATCCAAAGAATATATTTCGCCGGTAATGGATGATACTCCATCACCATCCTCATCCATGGCGTCGGCATCACTTTCGGCAGTCAGTGCAATATGTACATTAAATTTTACCAGGAACAGGTTCTGGCTAAGCTAACAAAAATTGAAGCTGAAGTTGAAAATCATTCCTTAATATTAAATGAAGTATTGCGAACAAGCAGAAAAATAAAAATTGAAAAATTAATAGCACCATCGAATCTGCCAATTTTTCCGATTACTTCTTTACATATTTTTATTGAATTCGAAGAAAAATTACAAGAAGATTCAATCTTCGATTATATGGTAAACATATATGAACCTTTGAAACATCAATTTCAGAAAAAGAAACTTGAACTTTTCAGAAATTGAAGTTACTTTTTCTGATATTTAATTACTTTTTCTGAAATTAAATTTACTTTTTCTGAAATTGAAGTTACTTTTTCTGAAATTGAATTTACTTTTTCTAAACTTGAAGTTACTTTTTCTGAAATTGAAGTTGCAAAGGTGTAGATGTGTATGTTATTTTTTTAAATATTTATTTAGATAAAACGCCTAGCAGCCGTAGGAGGTGCAAATATACAGGCGCAGACTCGTAGAATTTTATACTTCGTTTTATCAAATGAAGTTGCTATGCAGTATAACTGGAAAGGAAGAGACAAATTGAGTTTCGAAAAAACATTAACAATGAAAGTAATTTATGGTAAGTATAACATTACATAAAATTTAATATAATGCTGGATTTTTAATTATTTTTTATGTCGTGTTTTATTAAATTTGCTACTATTAAAAGAAATAATTGAAAATATGCAATTCTTGTAGAGTGTATATATAACCTTGATTAAATTAACAAAATTTTGAAAAATTTGCAGATATTTTAAGGTATTATTTATTCAGTTCATAATTCAGATAGTTCTGAATATTATATAAAAAAATAATTTTACAGGTTGTATATTGTTTAAAAAGTCTTTATTTGACGTCATATGATCCGTGGCTCCACTGTCCAAACACCATTTTAAAGATCTTGATGTAATGACATTTAAACATTTTTCTTCATGGTCTTCACATATTTTCACACCAAATGCAAATTTTGACGAAGCTCTTGTTTCGTTGTTACCTTGCTTATACATCTCTTTCTTTTTGAAACAATTTCTAGCAATATGTCCTAATTTCCTACAAAAATGACATTTTGGTAAATGCTTTCTTGTCTGCTTTTCATTACTTGCTTTATTTGCTGTAATATCTAATTTCGATGTGTCATTTATGTCGCAATTTGATATGTTTCTTTTTGTTCTTCAAGATTCTTCATTAATTAGGAATGTTTTTACTTTTGAAACAGTTACTGAACCCGAAGCTTCAATGCCTACCACTAAGGTATCATAATCATCAGGCAGACCGGTCAGTAATATATGAGCAAATTCTTCATCTGATAGACCATATCCTGCAGAATCAAGTTTTAAAGCTATCGCTGACATTCGTTCGAAATAATCATTCATTCACTTTTCAGGTTTCAATCGAAAAGAGTACAATTCGCGTTTCAAATGAATGATGTGGACTAAACCAATAGTTGTATGTGCCTTTTTCAATGACTCCCTGGCAATTTTTGCAGTTGTTGCATAACGAATATATGTTAACTGATTGTCTTCTATAGTGTTACATATTATACTCATCGCTTTTCGGTCTATTTGTTTTTCTTCAGCAGAACACTTGTCTGACAGACCAGGTTCGATAGCAGACCATACTTCTTTTGCCTGCATCAAAATTTTTATGCGAAATGCACAATTCAAATAATTGTTGGCATCAAGTTTTTAAAATTTGATTTTTTCCATATTCTTTCAGTGAATATTCTCAGTCACAATTAGTACAAACCAAAATTTAAAGATATAAAATGAATTCACCTAACAGGGACCTGGGCACATAACCTTTTGTTAGAAGTGGAAGAAGAATTCAGAATCTAAGAATTATATAATCATAACAATATTCACAATTTTATTTATTTAAATATATAACATACAAAATATCAATGACACTTTTACATCAAAATTATAAAAAAACAAAACTTCTGTCAAATACATTTCAAGCTAACTATATTTAAATTAAGGGTCCGTGAAGTTGGCACGTCATTGGAAGCACAAATATTCTTTTTTATATTAGTAATTAGTGCTTCGTTAGTGCTCTTTTGTGCGTCAAAATTTTTTGAAATTAATTGAACGGTTCACGAAATAATTAAAATTATATGATGACGTGCCAAGTTCACACTTAGCACGTCATTAATAAAATTTCAAATTACTTATTACATCTTTTGTTAGTGCTTCGTTAGTGCTCTTTTGTGCTTCAAATTTTTTTGAAATTAATTGAACGGTTTACGAAATAATTAACATTATATGATGACGTGCCAAGTTCACACTTAGCACGTCATTAATAAAATTTCAAATTACTTATTACATCTTTTGTTAGTGCTTCGTTAGTGCTCTTTTGTGCTTCAAAAATTTTTGAAATTAATTGAACGGTTCACGAAATAATTAACATTATATGATGACGTGCCAAGTTCACACTTAGCACGTCATTAATAAATTTTCAAATTACTTTTTACATCTTTTGTTAGTGCTTCATTAGTGCTCTTTTGTGCTTTAAATTTTTTTGAAATTCATAAAGCGGTTTATGAAATAATTATGATTATTTGATGACGTGCCAACTTCATGGCATTAATAAAATATTATACTGTTTAACACATATTTTGTTAGGGCTATGTTAGAGCTCTTTTGTTCTTTATAATTCTTTTAAATTCATGGAACAGTTCATTAAATAATTAACATAATTTTTTTTTTAATGGAAACAATATTTAACTTTTTACCTAAAAAAATCCACATACTTGTATTTTCCTGTTTTAAATTATATAAAGGCTGTTTAGTTACGAATTTGTTTTATTATATTAATATTAATTTAAAGATAAACTTAATTTCATGTTTACTATCAAAAAAATAATTTCATTATTTACAAAAAAAAACACATTCTAAATTATTTAAAAAAATTCCGAATATTCTTTAAAAAAAATCTTTGTATTTGGCCTTTATGTTCCTAAATTTATATACAGGGTGAGTCGGGGTGACGCCCCCCCCCTCTCTTTAACTTGTTTATTTTGAGTAATAGAAAAAAATACTCATACAGAAGTTTTATAATTTTAAATATACAATTTTATGGCAGATGTAGATATTATTTACAAAGTCAGGTTTACAAAATACGATTATCGACTTTTATTTATTAAATAGCAACCTATAATTATTTTACTAAAATATAAACCGCCATATCTTTCTATTTTCAATATTGTATTAATTTTAATGAATGTATTTGAAAAAAATTGAGAAAAATAAAATAATTGAGATATATAGGAAATAATTTTTATTCTTATATTATAGGTGGCTATGTGAAAATAAACAAAATATAACAATGCTAATACCAACAAAGTATACATTTGTTTGTTACTTATTTATTATTACTTACGTATTTATCTATTTATTTATTATTTATTTTCTCATAGCCACCTAGGATATTTGAATAAAAATTATTTCTCATATAACTCATTTATCTTATTTTACTCGAACTTTTTCAAATACATTAATAAAAACTATTAGATCGTTAAAAAGACAAAAATGTAGTAGTAGTAGCAACTGATTCAATTTTAACTATGATCAACCGAAATTGGTACACTGGTTTGCAAAAAAATCGCGTACACCTATTTTTGTTGTATTGAGTCGATCTTGATTTTTAACTTGTCAATGTCATTAGTGTCAATTAGAATGTCAAAATTAACCGAAATTCAAATACATACTGGGTTGTTCTTTAATTTTTCTTGAAAAAAATTAAATTTCAGAGTAGGTAAACAACAAATTTTTTTGTATGTCACTGCATACGGTTGAAATATATAACTTTTTTTTAAACTGGGTTGAGATACCGATGTTGTTACCTCCTGCCAATAGTAGATATATAGGATCAAGTTAAAATTCACCGGTTTAGATTTTCATGAATAAACAAGTTTCAAGGCCTGTGTAATCCGATTTTAACATTTTTACGATAATGTCTTTGTGTGTGTGTTAATGGAATATACACTAGTTCATATATTATTTAAGAGAAATGGCTACACCTGCGTATACCGTGTGTCTGTCTTAAAGGTGTACATAGGAAATTAATATGGGAAACCAGTTTTTTGCAATTCCCTGCTTGCCTAATTATTTAAACAAAAACGCGTCAAATACAGGTTTTAGGGTATAAAATTCTGCATCTAAATCAATAAACAGAATTACTTTTTCATGCTTTGTAGCGGCAGAAATTAAATATGAATATTTCAAAAATTACGTTGAAAATAATATCGATAGCCATGGAATTGAACAAAAAATAAATAAATTCTTGACATTTTATCTGTCACAACGTATGTTCTGACAATTTGATTTTGTCTCTGGTTTTGTTTGAAATTATTAAAAAATGAATATTTATACTAATAAAAAGTTTTTATGGATAAGTGTAGACCACTTATGTAGTACTAGATATATTGGAAATGAGTTGGGAGTACATCACAGCATCATACAAGATATTTGAAGAAAAACGTATTATTTTATAAAATGCAGTGTCTCAAAGAACTTGCCCCATACGATGAAGAAAGTAGAAGAGTGTTTTGCGTAGATATGCAGAACCCGGCTAATAATGATCAAAATTTGTTCCATTTCTTTCACGGACGAATGCACTTTCATTTTGAACAATGAACCAAATATCCAAAATACCCGTTGTTGGGCTATAGAAAATCCTGGAATTAATATTTCAACAAGGACACAATATCCTCGAAAAGTTAATATTTGGGCCGGAATTTTAGGTCACCACATAATTGGTCCTATTGAAATACGTGGCAATCTATATACCGAAAATTATTTGGAGATGCTACAAAATGAAATTGGTCCTGCAAAAGACGATGTTGTGCGCCCAGATCGAGAGGTCTGGTTCTAATAGGATGGATCTCCAGATCTTGCTCCATGTGACTTTTTTTATGGGGTTACATAAAACATCAAATTTATAAAAAAGGCACGAAAACATAAATGATCTAATAAGAGATTCCATATTTAATGAATGTCATCGTATAATGGTTCTGCATTTGAATATTTATTGTAACTATTATCTTTATAATTACAAGTTATCCGTTTACTAATTACTACAAAAAATTTCTTGCTTGAGCATATTTTGTTACGTAATATTGAATTTTTAATAAATTCATATATTAAACATAACTGTATTTTTTTAATTTATTTATTAATCTAATATTTCTATTGTTGTTATAATTAACGATATTTGTCCAAATAGAAAAACGTCAAGCATTTATTTATTTTTTGTTCAATTCCATGGCTGTCGATATTTTCAAAGTAATTTTCGACATTTTCATGTTTAATTTCTGCCGTTACAAAGCATGTAAAAGTAATTCTGTTTATTGATTTAGATGCAGAATTTTATGCCCTAAAACTTTTATTTGACGCATTTTTGCTTAAAATATTTAGACAAGCAGGGAATTGCAAAAAAAAAAGATTTCCATGTTAATCGTACACCTTTAAGATAGATACACGGTATATGAAGTGAAAATTAAAATAAATTGTTCCTTTACTAGAACTATCAACATTTTAAAAAATTCAACATTAGATGAACATAGTTCTAAAATAAAACTGCGTTTTCAAAAAGTATTTTTGAGATCTATTAGTATTTGACTATGATTTTATGACGAAAACAGCATTTCTCGTTTTCCCTATAAAATCAAAGTCATATACTAATAGATTTCAATAATACTGTTTTTAAAATGCAGGTTCATATTAGAAGTATGTTCGTCTAATGTTGAATTTTTCAAAATGTTAACTATTCTATTACATGAACAATTTATTTGAATTTACGCTTCATATATAGTAGGCAGGGGTAGCCATTCCGCTTAACCATTTATCTAATTTTTTGTATTCAAGTTTCCGTCATACCAGCGAGGAAGTGATTAGATTCTGTTTATAAGGTGTATTATCACAAATGAATTTTATGAAAAATAACATACAAAAATCTTTATTAATGCTTGAAGTTATTTAAAAAAATTAGATTCCGTATAACATAATGTGGCACAAGGTCAGCCCATAACGCCTGCATGACCTTCGTCAGAAAATATTGGTTTAATATTTTTCATTAATTTTCATAAAATGCAATATTTTTTTATTCATATACTCCATTTTCCAACCGGAAGAAGTCCTTCAAATATAAATCAAACCTTTTCAAATTTTGTACTAAAGGCTTTTATATTGATGAGAACAAATATTTAATTTTAGCTGCTAGTTGTGAATTAGTGAAGTGGTATTTTACTTGAAGCTCCTAATAGATTTTAATGAAAAAATCTGATGTGGACACCACACGACTTCCTTGTACGATTATTAAACTATATATATTTTTTTAATAAATAAATTACAAAATATTAATTTTAACTTCAAAACAGTAAGATATATAGCGACCATAATCTAACCCGGTTCTTTTTAAAGAGAGTTTTGATTACAACAAAGAAATATTTGATTACAACAATGAATATGACTAATTTCACAATAAAAATATAATAATTGTTATTGTACAAATCATAAAATTGCACGTATTTAACGTAATTTGACATGAACATTTTTTTTTTGTTTTTGTCCTAATCCATAGCAAGTACATACGGTCGTACGTACGTACAGACGTCACGACGAAATTAGTCAAAATGGATTCAGGGATGATCAAAATGGATATTTCCGCTGAAATCTGAAAACCGAAATTTTTCGCGATTACAATACTTCCTTTACTTACGTACAAGGAAGTAAAAACATTAAAAATCCAAAACTTTCCAAATTACATGTTAATAACTTTAATACATATATATAAAAAATAAAATAAATAAATAAATATTTCATCACGGCATATTACCCATTGCTGGGTGTGCCAATCTATATATATATATATATATATATATATATATATATATATATATATATATATATATATATATATATATATATATATATATATATATATATATATATATATATATATATATATATATATATATATATATATATATATATATATATATATATATATATATATATATATATATATATATATATATATATATATATATATATATATATATATATATATATATATATATATATATATATATATATATATATATATATATATATATATATATATATATATATATATATATATATATATATATATATATATATATATATATATATATATATATATATATATATATATATATATATATATATATATATAGTGTGTGTGCAACGAAACATGGAACAGGAGTTTAACATAGGATTTTAAAAATGTGCGGAAATTGGCTCCCTGTACATTTTAGAACAAAAGTACAAGAATGAAAAGTTGTTTAGAATTAATTTTTACTTATAAAAAGTCCTCATTTAATTCAATAGAATATCTCTAGCACTAGATATTTAGAAAAGAAGATATGACATTTTCGTCAAAAATCAGATGGAAATAAAAAACAAATAAAATCTCATACTGACACTTCAGTTCAGTGTTATTGATGTTAATTGTTGCAATCACTGTGTCTACACTGTTGTAATCAATAAATTGCATCACTGTTCGTCTGTGCATAATAAAATGGATTTGTTCAGTACCAAAGAAAAAATTTCGATTGTCAAATTACATTGCAGAGGAAATAGTTATGAAGAAATTCGTGCAATATATCGTGTAATTGAGAGATTTAATAAAACAGGAAGTGTTTTAAAACCATGCATGTGTCAAAGGTCAATTGCAGATGAAGATGAAGAAAGACAAGCAAATAAAATTAATGTAATTGCAGCCATTGAAAATGATAAAAATTTAAGTTTGTGGCAAATAGAAAGACACTTCAATTCTATTTAGTACTGTAAGAAATTATTTAAAAGAAGAAAAATATAAATCTTTTAAATATGGCAAACACCAGGAATTGAATGAAGAAGATAAGTTTCTGAAAGCAACATTTTATGAATTAATGCTGGAAAAAGCAAATGCAGATTTACATTTTATAGAAAATATTTGTTTTTTCGACGAAAGCACATTTACACTCAATAATGAGCCAAATATTCAAAATTTTAGATATTGGCGTAAAAATAATGAACATCTGTATGTTACGACTCATACACAATATCCCCGAAAAGTCAACGTTTGGACTGCAATTTAAAAAAATCTGATGTGGACACCACACGACTTCCTTGTACGATTATTAAACTATACATATTTTTTTAATAATTAAATTACAAAATATTGACAGGCTTAAGCCAAGCCCGAGAAATATTTTGATATAGAACAAAAAATAATTCATTTACTACTATCATTTTTAAATTAACATTAATCTAACCCGGTTCTTTCTAAAGAGAGTTGATTACAACAAAGAAATATTTGATTACAACAATGAATATGACTAATTTCACAATAAAAATATAATATTTGTTATTGTACGAATCATAATATTGACATGTATTTTTAAGATCGCAGCGCTGGGGTGGCAAGTTTTGAACTACAGGTTGAATGAGATATGAGGTTAACTAACTGTCAAATGGGCAAACACATAACTTATAGAATTGTGTATTTCTCAGAGTACGGTATTATATTTAATTTTCTTTTTATATTATTTTTAAATGGGTAATATGCCGTGATGAAATATTTATTTATTTATTTTTTATTTATTTATATTATTTTATAGTATGTTTTATATTATCCATTCAGGGTAAATTAATGTAAATTTCTAGTACATTTTTATAAAATTTTAACGTAAATTGTATAACCACTTCTGTTTTAGATGATATCTTCAAAGAAATAAATAAAATAGCAAAATATCATGATTATATTTCGTATTCACTTGTGAACTTAGTATAGGATGTATTCGTGGAAGTGAAGATAACTTAAATGATATTTTTGAGAACATTTATAAAACTAACCTCGTTTTGAAACAAAGTTTTCTTTGAAATATAATGAATAAATATTCAAAGTATACAAGACGGATATATTAATTTATAATGTATTATTATCTTTTTTCATCTTGTCAAGCATATTTTTAATGTAAATACGAACTTTTCGTTTACGCGGAAATTCGTGATAACATAATTTGTTGCCTTTCTAACGGGACAATGTGCACTCAAGTAAGCAGCAATATTTGTTACTCATATTACAATATATATGTCAATTTAGATACACAAATACGTATAATATTTAATAAATTTCTAATATTACTACTTTAATAAAAAGTCAACCTGTAGTTCATTATTTTGCCACCAGATGTCATATCGCTTAGCAATACTTGCCAATTGCACGTATTTAACGTAATTTGACATAAACATTTTTATTTTATTTTTTGTCCTAATCCATAGCAAGATTTATTACAAAAACAAAAAAGTATATAATTTTAAATTTACATATCTCGCTTATACAAAGGGCTAATTTAATAATACTTGATGTGCTAGACGCAGAAATTAATTCTCCAAAACTTTTATTTGAAGCATTTATTTCTAAAATCAAAATAAAATCATTTTATTCAAGAAAAACTGTTAACAACTTCAAGTAATGTACCACTTCCGGTTAGCCTATTTTAACCAAAATCTATTATGTTATTTAGATTGACATAAAAGTCTTGTATACCAAATTTGAAAAGTTTTGGATTATATTTTAAAACAGTTTTTCATTAAAATCTATTATTGGCTTCATGTAAAGTGCCACTTCTGGAAATTGTGTAATAACCAGAAAGGGAGGTGCACAACTAGATGTTATAGGAGTCCTAAATACAAAATTTCAACTTTCTACGCTTACCGTTTTTGAGTTATGCGAGATACGTACGTACGTACGTACAGACGTCACGACGAAATTAGTCAAAACGGATTCAGGGATGATCAAAATGGTTATTTCCGCTGAAATCTGAAAACCGAAATTTTTCGTGATTACAATACTTCCTTTACTTACGTACAAGAAAGTAAAAACCATATTATTGGGCCATATTTAATTAACGGCACTTTAACTGGTCAGTCCTATTACGATCTGCTGATAAATGATATTGGACCGGCAATTGAAGAACTGGCCAATGATCGTGAAGTACAGTTGCAACAAGACGGCTGTCAGCTCATAATTGTAAAAGAATATCATAATGATCTATTTCCCGATACATGGATTGGTAGAGACGGACCAATTCACTGGCCCGCACGGTCTCCGGATCTAGCGCCAAATGATTTTTACTTCCTTGTACGTAAGTAAAGGAAGTATTGTAATCGCGAAAAAATTCGTTTTTCAAATTTCAGCGGAAATATCCATTTTGATCATCCCTGAATCTACTTTGACTAATTTCGTCGTGACGTCTGTACGTACGTACGTTCGTATCTCGCATAACTCAAAAACGGTAAGCCGTAGACAGTTGAAATTTTGTATTTAGGACTCCTATAACATCTAGTTGTGCACCTCCCTTTCTGGTTATTACACAATTTCCAGAAGTGGCACTTTACATGAAGCCTATAATAGATTTTAATGAAAAACTGTTTTAAAATATAATCCAAAAGTTTTCAAATTTGATATACAAGACTTTTATGTCAATGGAAATAACATAATAGATTTTGGTTAAAATAGGCTAACCGGAAGTGGTACATTACTTGAAGTTGTTAACAGTTTTTCTTGAATAAAATGATTTTATTTTGATTTTAAAAATAAATACTTCAAATAAAAGTTTTAGAGAATTAATTTCTGCGTCTAGCACATCAAGAATTATTAAATTAGCCCTTTGTATAAGCGAGATATGTAAATTTAAAAATTATATACTTTTTTGTTTTTGTAATATAGCTTGCTATATTTTAGGACAAAAACATAAAAAAAATGTTCATGTCAAATTACGTTAAATACGTGCAATTTTATGATTCGTACAATAACAAATATTATATTTTTATTGTGAAATTAGTCATATTCATTGTTGTAATCAAATATTTCTTTGTTGTAATCAAAACTCTTTAAAAAGAACCGGGTTAGATTATGGTCGCTATATATTTTACTGTTTTGAAGTTAAAATTAATATTTTGTAATTTATTTATTAAAAAAATATGTATAATTTAATAAGATCGTACAAGGAAGTCGTGCGGTGTCCACATCAGATTTTTTCTATGGGGACATCTAAAATCAAAAATTTACACTGATTACAAATATCTAGATTTAGAATCACTAAATCTAGAATATTCCTGGAATGTACTAAAATATCGTGCTACCAACTAGCGAATGTTAGGAGTTCTTTTTATGATAGATTAGGTTATTGTTTGGCACAGAATGAAGACATATTTGAGCATTTAATTTAAATAAAAGTTCTCTAGTTTGCTGCTATTCTTTTCTTCCGATTTGTGTGATTTATTTTATTATTAAATATTTGATAATTTCCCATTTTTAATATTCACTGAAATCTCAGTTGAGTTCAGTGTTATTGATGTTAATTGTTGTAATCATTGTGTCTATTATTATAATTCAGCATTAAATATTAAAGTATTATGATCTTAATTAATATTTTGTTTTATTTGTTTTTTATTTCCATGGCTATCTGAATTTTCACGAAAATGTCATATTTTATTTTCTAAATATCTAGTGCTACAGATATTCTATTGCATTAAATGAGGACTTTTTTAAGTAAAAATTAATTCTAAACAACTTTTAATTCTTGTACTTTTGCTTTAAAATGTACAGGAGAGCCAATTTCCGCACATTTTTAAAATCCTATGTTTCACGTTTCGTTGCACAACTGTATATACCTATATATATACTCGTATATATATATATATATATATATATATATATATATATATATATATATATATATATATATATATATATACAGTGTGTTTGAAAAAGTGGTTACATCCATTTATCTGGCTTATTATTGCAGATACGCTTATTGATTATAGGACATAATTTATTCAATACAATATCTGCGATTATTTTATATGAAAAGTGTAATTCTGGGACTTCCGGTATAACCGGAAGTGATATCAACTTTGTTAATTTAACTACAACCTATACAAGTTTTTTATAAATTTAGATTGTATTTTTTATTCTCTTTACTACCATACCAAATTTCTTAGTATTTACCATATTCATTTGTTAAAAATACTTAACATTAATGGATGCAATTTAATAACACACACACACACACAATCATCGTAAAAATGTTATTATCGGATTATAGGGATCTTAAAACGTGCTTATTTACTAAAATCTGGATATGCGATTTTTAGAATGATTCCAATACCTCTCTTAACATTTATTTCAATCTATTTCTTGCATATATTAATATTGTTCAATATTTTGGGCTTTGCTACATAAGCACATTTTTAGTCATTCTTGTAATACTTTGTATTGTAAGTAAAAATCTATTTATCCACAAGTATTATTTACTTAGTACAAGTATTAAGCCAGCAATGCCAAATTTCTTGTTTTTCAGTGTAATCCAAGAACGGAAATTAGGCAATGCAATAATATAATAGATTCTACAGACGGAAAAGACGCTTTTACCGTCATTTTAGGTAAGGATGATATTATCTTGTGTCAAAAAATTTGATGATGAGTTTTTAGACAATAAGAACGTTTTAGGGTCCCTAGAATACGATTTTACCATTTTTACGATAATGTATGTGTGTGTATGTGTATATGTGTGTGTGTGTGTGTGTGTGTGTGTGTTTGTGTATGTGTGTGACGATTTTTTCATAGACAATAACTTCAACACTACAATTCTAAAAATTATAATTCTTTCGTATTTCTTTTCTTATTGGATTTTGGTTACAATTATTGGTCAACCTGAAGTACCCTCATTTGAAGATTTTAACAGTTTTGTTTTTTGGAAAAACACTGTTAAAATCGTTTTCTGACATTTAATGTTATTATAATATTGAAGAATATTCTAGAATCTACGAATTTTGTGCATTTTATACTTCATATAGTGAAAATGATTAGGCAGAAGACACACGTCATCAACCTGAGAAAAACCTTAAAAAATAAAATATAACTTGTAGAAATTATTAGTTGTTATTATTTTTTTAACAAAGAATAAAGAATATACTAGTATTAAAGAAAAGTATATATTAATGACTTTATAATTAAGTCAATCTTTTTTCCTTTTACGGAATATAAAATTGTTTGACAAAACATGGTCATTCTCAATAGAGTCAACGTATGGTACGAAAATAAACTACAATTATTTCAAATAATTTTATATTCCGTAAATGGAATAACGATTGACTTAGGAATAATTGTAAATATCATTAATATATACATTACTTAATACTAGAACTTTTTTTTCTTCTTATTTTAAAAATAAATAACACCTAATAATTTTTATATTTTTAAAGTTATATTTCATTTTATAAGGTTTTTTTCAGGTTGATGACGTGCGTCTTCTGCGTTATAATTTTCGCTATATTCAATGGATATAGAGTTAATGAAATTAAATTTCATAATCAACCAACCATGCTATAACCATGGAAACAACTACTATATTAAGAAAATTCTAATTGACAGATGTTAGTGTCAATGAAAAGAAAATGAATATGACAGAGAGATGAGTATGTTGAGATTGATGTTGGGGAAGACGCCGAAAGATAGGATAAAGAATGAGAGGATAAGAGAAATGGCTCGAGTGATAGAAGTTTCTAGAAAGATACAGGAGAGGCGATTATATTGGTTTGAACATGTCATGAGAAGAGATGAATAATATATTGGAAGAAGAATGAACAGCTTAGTAGTAAAAGGTAGAAGAAACAGAGGAAGACCAAAGAGAAGATGGAAGGACTGTATTGCGGAAGACTTGAGAGAAAAGGAATTGAATGAGTACGATAAGCAAAATAGAGAAATGAGTTGATGAAGAAAATCAAGAATAACGATCCCTAACGAATGGGAAAAACTAAAGAAGAAGAAGAAGATGTCAGGGCCAAATGCAATTTACATAGTTCGTTTGTGAAATAATTTTACTGGAAATAGAATCTTTTGCAAGAAAATATATGTATGGAATTTGTACATAATACAAAGAATTAACCGAAAGTAATATGCTGGCCACATCAGATCTTTTTATTCAAATATCACTGCGATTTTGACTATGGACTCTGTACCTTCCTTATTTTATTAATGACGTGCTAAGGGTGAACTTGGCACGTTATCATATAATGTTAATTTTTTCGTGAACCGTTCAATTAATTTCAAAAAATTTTGAAGCACAAAAGAGCACTAACGAAGCACTAACAAAAGATGTAAAAAGTAATTTGAAATTTTATTAATGACGTGCTAAGTGTGAACTTGGCACGTCATCATATAATGTTAATTTTTTCGTGAACCGTTCAATTAATTTCAAAAATTTTGAAGCACAAAAGAGCACTAACGAAGCACTAACAAAAGATGTAATAAGTAATTTGAAATTTTATTAATGACGTGCTAAGTGTGAAGTTGGCACGTCATCATATAATGTTAATTATTTTGTGAACCATTCAATTAATTTGAAAAAATTTTGAAGCACAAAAGAGCACTAACGAAGCACTAACAAAAGATGTAATAAGTAATTTGAAATTTTATTAATGACGTGCTAAGTGTGAAGTTGGCACGTCATCATATAATATTAATTATTTCGTGAACCGTTCAATTAATTTCAAAAAATTTTGAAGCACAAAAGGGCTCTAACGAAGCACTAACAAACGAAGTAATGAGCAATTTGAAATTTTATTAATGACGTGCTAAGTGTGAACTTGACACGTCATCATATAATGTTAATTATTTCGTAAACCGTTCAATTAATTTTAAATTCTTTTGAAGCACAAAAGAGCACTAACGAAGCACTAATTACTAATATAAAAAAGAATATTTGTGCTTCCAATGACGTGCCAACTTCACGGACCCTTAAATTAATATTCAGTTGACTTGACAACAGAGATATTTTAATAAAATATATTTCACAGTTATTAAAAGGGATATGGTTTATACTGATTCACTATCGTTTAAGCTCAAGGTAGAATGCAGTTTGTTGGGTTCTGTTGAAGCAATTAATTTACACAGCTCAATTTTAGATGAAAAGTACAGTATATTGATTCATTCTCATATAATATTATTGTGTGTATTTCTTACGAAAGAAATGTTTGCTCAAATGCCAAAAAATCTCATAAAATTAAATCTCTTTCGCAATGCATTACATGCAGCACCTAGACCGATCCTTTATTTCCATATTCGTACAATAATATTCACATGAACTCTGCACAATTTATAATTATTTACACTAAAATACAACACAAAAAAATCAATGAACGTATGTCTGGATTTAATCCTACATTTTCGCTGCATTGCGATGACCTATTTACTAGCGGTTGTGGGACTATCAACGACGTAAGTTATCCCGGCTGGCACCTAGCATTTTAATTTGTAATAATTTTGTTACTTTTATCTTTTCCTAGGTGTTTAAACTGTTGCAGTCTGTTACTGAATAAACAAAGAATCGAATTCATAACAAAAGCTGCTTAATTTCTTTAACGATATATCATTTTTTGTCTGTAAAATTCCCATATGAAACCTATACTAGGGAATTCAAACTATGAATTCGTACCAAAGGCAAATTCTAACCTCACTTTTCTGGCCTATTATACCCAGGTGGAAACTTTAGCTAATGGTAAGTTTTTATGCCAATGGTATTGAATAGAAAATATACTTTCAAGGTTTAGTTTGTCAATTATTTAATTATTAAAACTAATTGGTACATTAAAAATGTTCATAATGAAATTCAAATTACATCAACCAATCTTGATGATAATAAAAAAGTAAACTTGTAATATTAAATTAATATAGTTATTATCGTGGTTATTATTATTATTATTATTATTATTATTATTATAATATTAATAGTATATTTTGGGAAAACATTAATTTTACGAGAAATAACATATGCCTTATATACTTTATACATTATTAATTAATAATAATATAATATACCAATATATTTTAATGTCAGAAAACATAAATTTTGGATGTGACGAAAAATATAAATATTGACTTTCACCCGAATTTAACAATGTATACAAAGCAAAATGTCTCATATGTAAAATAGAAATTACTGCGGAACCAAGAGTTATTAAAACTCACGCCGATTCCAAGAAGTATATGCATAGTATAAAAGGTGGTAACCTTAGTACACAAAAAGTTTTAAATCTTTTTTTAGCAAAGAACAAGAGAATAATAGTTTAGAGAAAAAAGTGAAAAAACTTTGTGGGTTTTTTGTAGAGCATAATTCGCCCTACAGAACGGTGGATCATATGGTGCCGCACTTAGCACAGTCTATTCCTGATTCAAAAATTGCCATGGACATGAAAATGAAGAGTACCAAAGCAAAACACGCATTATCTGTAATGTAATTGGAAACAAAATAAAGTCTATACTGTACCTGTCATAATAGGAGCAACCGGTGAAATACCAAAAACACTCCAGCACTCCCTACAACTAATAAAAATCTGATGTGGCCAGCACAATACCTTCCGTCAATCCTGTGTATTATGTACAAATTCCATACATAAATTTTCTTGCAAAAGATTATAAATTTTTGGTATTGTGTGATTCCCTTTCTCGGCAACTGAATTCCATACTCCTGATAACAAACAAACCATATGAAATAAGAAAATTATGAAATTTTGATTGAAAAATTATAACACTTGTCAGTTATGGACATAATTAATTGCTGTCATTTTGACACGGGTCAAAGTCATGTTACTGCACGCGCCCCATACATAAATTTTCTTGCAAAAGATCCTATATTTCCAGTGAAGTTATTGCATTAACCCATTTTCGGCCAATGGTGCGTTTTCGCACCAGTACAATAATGATTTTTTTAAAGTAACTTCCCTTTGTAGAATTGACAGGTAAATAGGTGCCTGTGAATTAAGAGATATCAGTAAATCTTATCCTATTTCTTGCAAAGTTTCAATATGTTTGCCAAAATTTTAATAAATATTTGAAATTTCATTATTTTGCTTACATCTGTACGACTTCAGAAAAAAAATCATAATTATATTTGCTTTCCTCTAATATTGCATATTTTTGTTAAATTTTGTCTACAAAAGTCTGAGTTATGATATTGTAATACTTTTTTACTTAGCACTTAACACATTGTTTTACACGAGCTACTAAAAAAGTAGTGGTGCGAAAACGCACCATTGGCTGAATCCGGTATCTGTGTACATGTTCGAACAATTATTATTACGGTTACAAGTAGAAACAAAATATAATTTTATTTCTCATTTGTGATTTGAAGTGAAGTGAGTCAGTCGTTTTACATTGGAAGTATTATTTTTTTGAAATGTCGAAGTTAGAAAGAACACGTTTTCTGACCTCAAAGGAATTGGAAGCTGAATTAGAAGCCACTCTACATGAAATTGAGAAAGAAAGATTAGGTACAGAAAATTTATTGCATGCGTTATATCAGTTTTGTATATATATTATTTTTTATAGAAAATTTAGAAGTGGTGTACATTCCTCCGAATGTTGATGATCTCAGTGATCAAGAAAACATAAATGAAGACTTATTATGTGAGGACGATATTCTCAGCAATGATATAGCTGGAACATTTGAAATACAAGGCCTGTCTGATGATGATTCATCTTATGACGATTCTGATAATGAAACTTTGGCAGCAAAAATAAAAAGAACCAGGGAACTGATAGATTATCCTGAATGGCAAATACGTGATTTTGATTATGAAAATATTTCTAATTTAGGAACTGCTGAAATTGAAAAAATTAATAATGAAATAGGTGGTAAGTCGCCTATTGAATTATTTTATTTATTTTTTGATGAAGAATTATTATCCATGATTGTATATAATTCACTAAAATACGCCAAAGATAATAATCGACATGACTTTGAATTTTCTAATGTAGATCTAAAACATTTTATGGGAATTCTTTACCTCTCTGGTTATCATGTCCTACCACAGCTTGATTATTATTGGTTAAAAGATGAGGACAAGGGTGTAGAAATCGTACGCAAATGTATGAGCCGCAATAAATTCAAATCAATAAAGCGAAATTTACATCTAGCAGACAATATGAATTTAGATAAAAATGATAAATT